>JAUPFV010000001.1:137968173-139168173 GCA_036936605.1 Limnanthes douglasii subsp. nivea | reverse complement strand
TCTAGTGACTCTCTGCTGATTCCCAGCTCGTCTGAACCAAGCACATCTCACCAACCTCCTTCTCAAAGTATAGTTAAGGACTACGAATCTGAACAAAGTTCAGAAGAGGAGCCAAAAGATGATGATGAGGATGAATATAAGGTAAAAGATGTTGATGAAGGGGAAGATAATGCGGAAGATATTGATGAGGAGGCCGACGAGCAAATGGAAGTGGAGCAAGAGGAGGGTGGCGCCAATCAAGAGGATGTTGGTGATGTTCAAGAGGAAGCTAGCGGACAAGACATTGGTTTTGATCAAGAGAAAGTGGCGAAGCATTTCAAATGTCTTGGGTATGCTCTACCTAAACCAAAGCTCAGTCTAGAGTGTAAAAACGTAATGATCTACAAGAACATGTAAGTTTTTTTGTAATGTACAACTATATTTATTTCTATTTAAGCATTATAAAGTTTTTGGTAAACTAATTTTTTTCGCATTAGACTGAGGCCATATGATATTCCTCCTTGGTTTGCGCTTGAAATAAGTCTTCGGATTACAGGCTTCTGGGAGACTTTTGAGAAGACACCCCCTGGTTTTAGGGTTAACATGTGGAAGGCATTCAAGGTACTAACCGTATTATTATTTGTCCATGTATTATTTGTGGAAATGCATAACTGATTTGTTTTTGTTTTGTTTGTAGAAATGCTACGTTGTAGAAAACAACAATCATGATGCTGCCCACATGTTGTTCTTAAAATAACTAAATAGTTGTTACAAGAATTTTGTGGCTAGAATGAAAGGAAGTGCCTTGAGGAGAGCCAACCTGCAGCGTCCATCAGCGGAGCTGATCAAAGTCCGGCCACCCTTCTTGACAAATAGTCCAAGATTATAGAAGTCATGGGTTGATTTCTGGTGTAGTCATAAGCAGATGAAGCTGTCGAAAACAAACTCGAGAAACCGCAATGCTCATCATGGTGGGGCGGGGACTCATGTTGGTGGGCCGATGAGCCATTCCCACTCAGTTAGTCATCATGTAAGTGTTTGTAATTACTTTGAATTTAAGTTGAGTTTCTGTTTTTAATATATTCATTTCTACCCTCTACTGCAGTTTGATGAAACCGGAGAAATGGTGTCGGTGGCCAAACGCCTGAGGTTTACATATGACAAGAAGGATGGTCATGCAATGCTACGTCGGAATTTGTGAACCTCTCGTCTTTTAAAATCATGGTATTTTTTTTGTTAAATCAGGTTCCTAAAAGAATATATGTATATGTACATAGTATCTTGTATATTTGGTTTAGTTAATCATTGTCTATACATGTTGCAATGTAGGATTAGTAATTGTATGGAATTTTTTTGGGTTCCAAAAGACATTGTTTATATAGTCCCGTAGTAGGATTACCGATTGTTTGTGTGCTTGGCATTTTGAATGACATTGTCTACATATGTTGCATAGTAGGATTACTAATTGTTTTTTTGTTTCCTTGCCATTGTCGAACGATAATTTCTATATGTGTTTTACGGTATGGATAGTGTTTCAGATCTTGTGTTGTGAGTGTTGGTTTTATATATTTTTATGTGGTTATTGTCTTGTTTGTATAATGTGAGTGTCTTTGTTTAACTGATCTTTTTACCTTGACAATGTACTTCATATAGTTATATGTTTTAATTGTTTAGTATATAACTAATAAAGGTCTTTAATTTTATTCTGACAATTATAGGAAGAGTGGAAAGAAGTGTTTAGGTCAATACATGGTAACGATGCTGGCCTAGAATCTGTTGATGATCCATGCATGTTCTTGTCTCTTCCAACTGTGAAATTGAAAAAGAGGAAAGGGTGTTTAATTGGAACAGGACTAGCCAAGTATTCTTATAACATTTTTTGGGGGAGTTCATCACAAGGATCTATATCTTCTGTTTTGGGTAGTGAGGAAGCCAAACCATTGGGGGAGAAGAATGAGAAGATGTCGGAGAAGACAATGATGCTTGAGAAGGCTATCAAAATTCTCACTGTACATTCTAAATGTGATGTTGCAGAGAAGATTATGTCGGGTGACGTGAATTGGTTGAGCGAAGGGAATGAAAATAATACAAGTGTTGGTAATGGCAGCAAAGATTATAGTGGTGATGGTACTAGAGGCTCTTCTCCAGTTTGATTGGTTGTTTTATCTTGTATGTGGTAATCATACATTTCCGGCTGTTGTTTTGTATGATGTATTGGAGTTTGAGTGTGTGTTGTACACTAATTTTGGTTATTTTATACTTTGAAGACATGTTTTATGTTTGGTTATAACTCAATGTACATATGTAATGTTTTATCAAAATATTCTTATTTTTGTGATTGTATATGAATTATTTAAATTAATATAATAACTTATGATCTACCATAACTAAATTTCTCCAAATTAAACTTTGTGTTAATATAATTTAGTGATTCAACAATTTAAATTAATTTGGTTTGAATAATCGGTTTACAAAATCGAATCTAGGTATCATTGGATCATTGGATTTTTATGTACAAATTGTACATAGTTATAATTAGTAGTTAATAATAACACTACATTTTGTTTCCATAGACTTAATTACAAGTTAAGTTTAGTAGACAGTGTAAGTTGAGTCTATATACCATAATGTAAGTCCAAAAAAAGTAGATAATATAAATCGAAAAATAGGTGGTAATAATAATTCTAACGTAAAGGCTAATACTAGTAGAAATTAACTACCCGAAAGCCCAAAACCAGACCTACAACCATGTGCGCATAACCAACGTTGACTATAGAACTAATAGCATAACCCAGTTGGCTCTAGAGTTGAAATTATCGCAAATAATCAATTCATCATTTTCACATAGCAAAACTACGGTCCATCATCTTCACCTCAGCTTTACGTAACCATATAGTGAGCTTCAATCAGTAGGTGAGTCTCTATACTTCCCAATCTTTTTTTCGATTTTAATTGTTGGTTGCTGCTATAACGACTATGAGCTCGGATTGCTGCTCCAATTCTAAGATTCCTAAAGTAAATCCAGTTACCTAAATACATTGTGTTCGAATAATCTATTTATTTTGTCTCTATTCGAATCTAATACGACTATCCTTGCTAGTGTCTTGCATTTTTTTTCCGAATCACGGGTCCTTGTCATATGCCTACTGATATTCCAACTGCTTGTGAGTGGATGTATCGTTGTTTAGATATTACTAGGACTGTTGTTGTACATGAATTCTTTGATGGTGACAATGACTTCATTTTACGAGCTCAGATGCACACATGTTCAATAGAAATAGTAGTTTGATATTGTGTCCATGTTCGAAATACAAAAATATTTACCCAAATGCAACTGATATAGTGCACCAGCATATAGTGAGACATGAATTTGTGGAAGACTACTACAGTTCGGTATAGCGTGGATAGAGTTTATGGAGTGAGGAAACTTTTCAGGACACTCCTGCTAACCAATTTGCTAGGGATGAATATCACGAGATAATAGGTGATGGTTTGGGATTTAGGGATCCCATTAATGAGGGTGAAGATCCAAATGGGACTGCTACAACGTACTAAAAGCTGTTGCGTGATGCTGATGAACCAGTTTACGAAGGTTGCACTATAATGTCTAAGTTAGCGCTAGTGTCTGAAATTATCAACTTGAAATCTGAGTCAATGATTTCCAAGCGAAACCACTAGCTCTATGTGTCTATTATGAGACGACTAACACCAGATAGAGATAACATAATTCCTTCTACATATTGCCAAGCAAAGAATTTGTTGATGCGTCTCTGTCTGCCTCACCAAAAAATAGACGCATGTGTTGACAATTGTATGTTGTTTTATAGAGATGCGGCCAGCCTCGAGTGTTATTTGTAGTGCGGTAAGTCACGTTACAAAGTAGAATCTAATACAAGGAAATGTGTATCTTAAAATGTGCTAAATTAATTTCCGATAGGACCTAGACTACAGAGGTTGTATATGTCCGGAAAGACTGCTAAGAATATGACATGGCACTATCGTAATCCATCTGTTGACGGATTCTTGACATATCCAAGTCATGGTGGGGCATAGAAGCATTTCGATAATTGTCCTCCAAAGTTTGCATCAAAACCATATAATATGAGAGTTGGCTTGTGTACTGATGGATTCAATCCATTTGATAAGTTTGTAAGGAATTACTCTTGTTGGTCAGTGATGGTGTGCATTTACAATCTTCCATCTAGTTTATGCATAAAGGATCCCTACATTTTTATAGCACTTATAATACCTTGTCCTCGTAGTCCAGGAAGAGATCTTGATGTGTTCATGCGGCCATTAGTCGACGAGCTTAAGCACCTGTGGGTTGATGGTGTTGTGACGTACGATGCTGAAAAATGGGTCAATTTTACAATATAAGTAGCGCTAATGTGGACGATCAATGATTTCCCCGCTTATGGCATGCTATCTGGATAGAGTACGCACGGTAAATTTCCATGTTCGTATTGCATGACTGAAAAAATACACATTACCTTGCGAGAGGTAAGAAGGTGTGTTGGTTTGATTGTCATCGGAAGTTTCTACATAAGGACCGCCCCGACAGGAAGAATAAAGTTGCATTTCAAAAAGGCAAAATGGTTACACATGTAGTTGAAAATGAGCTGCTTATCGGGGCAGAGACATTGGATTCTATTCTACAAGCCACTCCTCCGAATGAATTTGGTGAATCCAATCGCAAGCGCAAGTCACCGGGATATGGTACAGAATAGCATTGGACAAAGAAAAACATTTTCTGGGAGCTACTCTACTGGAAGGACAACCTGATTAGGCACAATATAGACCTGATGCATAACAAGAAAAAATGTTTGGAGAATATGATGTTTACTATCATGGATGTTAAATCTAAGACTATGGCTAGGAAATTTGAAGATGTCGGATGGTTCTGCAAGCAATCTCTCACGCTGCACAAATGTAGAGGGTTTTGGTGGCTTGAAAAGCCATGATTGTCATATCCCTATTGAGAAATTATTACATGTTGCCTTCCGTCATTTGTTACTAATCCAATATAGGAGGCAGTAGTTGATTTATGCTATTTTTTCCAAGACCATCTGTTCATCAACCCTTCCCGTTGAACATTTACTAGTGTTGGAGAAAAATATAGCACAAATAATATGTAAGTTGGAGAAAATATTTCCTCCAGCGTTCTTTGATGTAATGAAGCATCTTCCGATTCATTTGCCATATGAAGCGCTTAATAGTGGACCTTATCAATATCGGTGGATGTATCCTTTTGAATCGTAAGTTATTTCTGATCGATTTTAGTAAATGTTTACATTTTTTTTGGTACGAATTATTCGATGCAAATCTCTGTTTAAAGCTGGTTAGGTATCTTGGTAAGCTGAAACTCATGGTGACTCAAAAAGCAAATGTTGAAGGATCCATCTCACAAGCATACCTTCTTAAAGAGGTGTCATCATTTTATGGGATGTATCTAGATGAAAATGTGCAGCGAAATCAGTGACAACCACCGAGGAATGACGATGGAGGTGAAGTGGAGGCTGACGAACGTTTGTCAATCTTTCGGCACCCCGACAAACCAAAGAGAGGCATGAAGAAGTTCGAATACTTGTCTGAAAAATATTCAAACATGTTACACATATATGTCTTGAAGAATAGCCCTGAAATTGCCACTATTATCGAATGAGTTTTTATAGATTAGCCACGATATAAAAATTGCAATAGTAATATTTATTTTGCAGCTCCTACAATACATAGCTTCGTCACCTCAATTCCGATTCTACTGCAGTGGAGCTGGATTAATACTTTGTCGAGAGCTTTGGTCCTTGGATGGAAGAATATGTAATATTCACTCTACTTGTTACTTCTTTTAATCACCATTTTCTTGCTTTCATTTGTTTAAGTACATATAATATTAAATTCATACGTAGATGTTGTGATATTGATGCTGGTATGAACTCACTTTCTTTGCGGTAGTAATTTCGATTTTGGTTGGAGTACTTTCATTTAGAATAGAAGTGAGATTTTGTGTAATTTGCAGTAGTTAGATACCTGCATTTCCAACAATTATTTCACTGTTGTTGCAGCAGTATGAGTACGTTATAAATTAGTTTAGGTTTCTTTCTTTTTGTGAGTGTCATAGGTTGGTACAAACATGGATACATTGGACTGTCATATATCAATATTGGACAATAGTCCCTATTGCGAGATTCGCAAGTTCGAGGGGTGTTAACCAACGGTTACCTCTTCGACACAAAACGTGGAAGAGGGCATAGGAAAAACAATAGTGGTGTCATGGTTGAGGAGACATATGGTGCTGATATGTTAGTCTACTATGGACAAATAGCAGAAATTTGGGAGGTGTCCTATGGTAGGGTGGTTGAATCGATTGTGTTTTTCAAATGCGATTGGTTTAGTAACGATATGAAAAACATGCAAATTCACTCTACAAATAGTTTGATAGAAATTCGTTGAAGAAGTCAGATGTCACAACATTATCCATTCATATTGGTTGCTCAAGCTTGGCAAGTCTATTATTTAGATTATGTATCGAAAGAAACATCTCATAAAGAATGGGTAGTTGTATGCAAGACAAGGTCCCGAAATAGAATAGATATGACATATTTTATTACGACTAATAATGAAGAAGAAGTATTAGATGCTGAAGCAACACAAGAAGGATTCTTCCAAGAATCCAAAATTCATCTGCATGTGCCGCTACAACCCGATATGGACCTAAATGATCCTATCGATCTGGTTGATCCCTGACGTTTTGAGATTGTTAAAATAGAAGAGTTTAATGATGAGGATGACATTGATAATGTAAGCAGTGGTCAATACGATATCGACTTAGACTAATTAAAAATATTGATTAATATTGTATATTAGAATAGATATTGATGAATTTTAATATATTTTGAGTTGATGAATTTGGTGTCTATCAATATGATATGTTTATTTACTAATTATGAGTTTGAGTAGTAAATTCAGCTTTATGTTTTACTGGATGTATTCTATTTATTTTAGGCAGGTTCGGGTGTTTCTGTACTCTAACGTGACTATTTTTTCCATAATTTCCATTTCTACAACGGAATAGAGACCCTTGAACAACGCACTGTTAATAAAAACTACATTACTTACTTACCAGATTTTCACCTCTTTCACATAGCCTAATATTTAATTATTATACCTTAACCCTAATTTTTCCTATCTTATATAAATACTATAGCCTCACTTATTGTAAATCCCTAAATCAAAACCTTCTTATCTCTTCTCTTCTTGTCGCTTGTTATCGATAAGCAAAGCTTAACTTGTAGCTCGAGTAAGAATCTGTAGGTTCTCGGTGAACAAAGCTTAGCATGTTGCTCGAGTAACAATATGTAGGTTCCAGACTGGTAAAGGTGTTTATTCTTTTTATCCTCGACTCCATAAGTTATGCGACTGTCAAGGTTTATCTTACATCTAAATGTTGTTCAGGTTTAGGTGTATGCCCTCACGCGTCTGTCAATTGTTCATTCTGCTCTAAATGTTGTTTAGGTTATTGTTTATGCCTCTATGTGCCTATCGATCGTTTGTTTGGTTTTAAATTTTGTTAGTGTTGATGTTTATGCCTCTGTCTTGATAGATATTATGTGTATGCTGCTATTTTGCTTGATAATTAATTCATGCTATGTCTAATTGTTAAGATGTTTCATGTGTTAAAATATTTTATATTGCCTGTGTGTTTTGTGTTCATTTTAATTCCTATGTGTTGATAGATATCAAGTGTATGCTGCTGTTTTGCTTGAAATTACTTCATGTGTTAATATGTTTTATGGTGTCCGTGTGTTAACTTTTAGAGTTGATGTTTATGTCTTTGTCTTGATAGATATTATACGTATGTTGTTGTTTTGCTTGATAATTAGTTCATGTTATACCTATGTATTAATATGTTTTAATTTTGAGAATGTTGTTTAGGTTTATACCTTTGTGTTAGGATTCCATTTGTATAGTTCAAATTGTTGTTTTAGTGAATTGTCATAATGTTGTTAAGGTTTAAGGATATACGTTGGATTCAATTTGTAGTGATGTTTACGGTTTATGCATGTGTTAATTGTTTTTATTAGTCATGATGTTGTTTAAGGAGATAGTTATTTTGAAAATATTGGTTAATGTCATTGAGAGTAGAGGATTCCCCTCAAGCTCCGGAAAATTTGTCCAAACCAAAGTTTTTTTTGAAGCTTGAATAGAATCATCCACCCAGTGACACCATGGCCAATGTAGTCAAAACAAAGTTTACGACAATTATGTGGACTAACGTGTGAAGGGTTGTTCAATTTCTATTTTAGGACAAGTCAAGGTGGCTACTGCTTCATATAGGTTAGGGTTGACCAATACTATAAACCTATATCTAGGGAGAGGCCAACTTGGACTTTGTTTCCTAAGTCTTATAATTGCCCAAATTGTCGTTGAGACCACTAATTTTGTATTTTTGTAGTCTTCAAAGATATACAATCATTGGTTTCATTGGCAATTTGTACTCATGGTGGCCTGATAACTTACTATACAAATCATCTCGCGGAGTAATGTGTGGCTTTGTACATGTTAGTTGTTGCCTTACAATGGGTCTTTTCATTGTATAATTAGATGAGTTTCTAGTGTAATTGACATATTTTTGTACAAGTAGCAGTTTCAAACCCCTTTGGAGTAATTTGTGGCTGTGTACATGTTAGTTGTTGCCTTACAATGGGTCTTTTCATTGTATAATTAGATGTGTTTCCAGTGTAATTGACATATTTTTGTACATGTACCAGTTTCAGACTCCCGTGGAGCAATGTGTGGCTTTGTACATGTTAGTTGTTGCCTTATAATAGGTCTTTTCATTTTATAATTAGATGTGTTTCCAATGTAATTGACATATTTTTGTACATGTACCAGTTTAAGACCCTGGTGGTTTTATATTCTTGAAATCTCCAAAGGTTTATAGTGCCTTTTTAGACTACAAGAATACAAAATCATTGTGCCGCAAAAATAGTCTGCGCCATTGGTGTTTTGGACCAGTCAAGGTCGCTTGTTTCTCAATATAGGTTAAATTACTAAATTTCCTTTGTTGTTACTCCTTCAATATATTGGCAGTGAGTCAAAATTTTGAAATACAATTTACCTATATTGAGGGACAAGCCATTTTGACTACGTGTGTTAAGTTAATTATATAAATAGTCAGTGGAACAGGTGAGCTTGCAGGCAATCGTTTGATGTTTTTTACTTACAGATTTTCTTGTGGAGCAATGTGTGCAGGGTTTCCACTAAAGCATGAATTGACATATTTTTTACCAGTATCACTAGACACTGGAAGGTAAAAGAAGGAACAAAGGGAAAAGATTAAACAACAGAAGAATAAGATGTATCAAGTTGAAGTCATCAGGTTATAAATATACAATTTTTTGTTTGAATGTAAATTCTATTTTCTAATCATAATATGTCTTGATGAATTGTATTTAGTAGATTTTGTATTTTAATTTTGCAATAAAATAATGTAGTGCATAGCTACCCTATTTTTTTTAATGCCTACTGATATTTAACGACGGGAAATACAGAGCAAGAATCATACATTTTAATGATTGTTAAGACAACCGCTGAGAGATGAGAAAGGACAGAGAGGGGATTATGGTTTTCGAAAGAAGGAGAAAGGGGTTCGCAGGGTATGAATGATGAGAGAAGGTAGAGTTAATTAAGGTTCGCATGGAATGTGAGGATAAGAGAGTGAGAGACGGCAGAGACAAATCGATAGATGAGAGAGAGGAAAGTCAAAAAGTCAATGGGTCAAGTGGTTAAATTTAGGCGGGGGTTAAAATAATTGGATTAAATTAGGTGGGTAAAAAATAGACGGGGTAAATTTTGGTAAATATTAGGCGCGGTTGAAAATTTCATTTACCGTGCTATATATTGTAACGGCCCATTCGACGAAAACCCAACCCAATTCGTTGACTAATTATTAAAAAAACATTAAAACAATACCGTTGCAAACCTATCTCAACCGAGAAAGCTACTCAACGACATAATGGGCCCATTGCGATCCCGTTATAACAACACACCTGGTTTCATTAAATGGGTCAAAACAGATAGTCGTGCAAAAATGCTACTATTTACAACAGATTCGCAACCGGAAAAGCGGAGGTGTTGTAAAAAGCAGTTTATCGAGTAATGGAGGCTGCTGATTAGAAATTCAAATTTCAAAATATCTGATGGGTTGAATATACTCATTATTTCGAGAAAAAAAAACCCTATATAGTTGGTTGAGGGTACCTAGGACATTAAAAAAAATTGGTATTGAATGAGAGTTATTTTAATGAGATGGATATTAAGTAAGCACATTTTTAGATACTAAATACCAATATGTTTGGTGAGTAGGTACTTAAGGTGTTAGTTCCCTCTTTTATATAAAAACAATATTAAAGTGTTAATTAATGTTAAATATATCACAAATGCTCTCTTAAAACCGTTGAGAAGTCAATTTTCTTTAGGTTTATCTTTCTAGAAATTTTAGAGAAGATCGTCGTCATCCTTCCTCCAAAATCATACATTTCAACTTTCTTTTTCGGTGCATCGCCAATTTTCTGGTCTCTCTGTCTCAGGGTAGGATCAATGATTACTCCGGAACAAGATCTATAGCTATTGGTTATCATATAGCTCATAAGTTAACCGATTGTTAGACCTGGTAGACATGTTGGGCTGCTGTTGTTGTGTCAAAGCAGCTTATCAGACACCATTTTAAGTTTTGGCTTAATTCATTTAAAGGAGTTATCTTTATTCAGTTGAAAAGCTGATTGGATGGCATATTTGGACATATATTTTCTCCATGCAGATTGTTATCTTTTTTATGTTGTATTGTTGTCTGTTGTTGCTGTTTTTTCTCACCTGGAAATTCCTGTTGTTACCTTGAATGATGATAAAAATAATTATTATTTCAGGTGAACGGAGGAATGTTTGAAAATAAGTTGGTCAACAAGGAGAAGAGAAATCTCACATTGCATAATATTCCATTCACGTTAACATGCGTACTTCACAAAAAATATGTTCTCGTTAATCTAATATCAAGAAGGAATCTCTCATGTGAATAGTAGTAACTACCGTTCTAGATTCAAGTAGTCAACTTGTTTCGCTTTACAAGGCTGGTGGACAAGTTTTTGTTGGACCGACATGCTAAATAAACGTATTCGGTTATTTTCTTAAGAAAGTCCAAATTAAAAGTAATCGAGTTAATTATTTAATTAACCAAATAGGACTTATGGGCGAAAATGCGTTATGAGATCAAGTGTGGTAATTGGGTTGAATTTGGGCACTAAGATGAATATGGCCCAAATCTCAACACTTAAGCCTGAATTAATAAATCAGTCATATAAATTGTATTATCAATTTATTGGGTTATGGTCCCGAACACAAGGCAGTAATAAAGGATGGGTTTTACAATGTTGGTCTTCACATTGTAAAGTCTATAAATAGGGGGCAAGGTTTAGGAATTCCATCATCCTAAACCCTAATCAGAAATACAGTCGCTTCCTTGAGTGTCTGGAAACCTTTTTCTTTTTCTCTAATTTAATTATGCGGGTTTCTCAATTTCATAAATGGAATCGTTGAAGAACGCGGAATCGATGAAGAACGCAAAGGAACAGAAGAGAATACTAGATGGATAGCAGCAGGCAAACCCGTAAATGTTCTTGGTTTTCTGTTTATTCTCTAGGTGAATCTAGAAACGGGTTTAATTATTTGTCCGAGATTTGTTACATATTATTTGATGCGATTTCGAATAATACATAACATTTGGTATCAGAGCCAGATTAACTTTTTTTTTGGATTCAGTAGAATAATCGAATTGCTTATTGATAGATAAAGATGCATGTTTTTCTTCATCATATAGAATCCATGTCATTGGGATTAGGTCGAGAGTGATTGAGCTGGTTAGGAAATGGATTTAGAAATTGTTTGAAAAGCATGTTATGTGATTTATTCGTATTGAAAAACGTGTATTTTTTTTCATGTTTTATTATGAGTAAATTGAAATTTTGATAGTTTGAAGATTTTTTTTTTCCGGTTAAATTAGGGTTTATTGATGTCTGGAATTTTTTCTCCCGAAATTAGCATCAAATCAACCCTAATATAACGAATAAAATCAGAACTATTAGGACAATGGCTCATAGACGGCTTAACCCATGATGTTAACGATAAACGAAATCTGTCCAACGAGTAACCTGCGGGGATTCGCAAAAAAGATTGTTGCAACAACAACTTTTGTGTCGCAACATGTAGGGGCAGCAAAAATCGTGGTGGGCACTGCCCAGGACCTGCAGGCAGGTTGTTGCTGCGAATTGCAGCAGGCAAGTAGGTAAGCTGCTGCTGCAAATTACAGACGACAGCTTGCTGCAAAATTGTCCCAAACAGCCTGTTGCACTGCAGCAAGCAGGTAAGTTGCTGCATGTGTAGGCAGGCTGCTGCTATTTATTACCAAAAAAATAAAAAAAAATGAGTAGTTTTTTAAAGTATCAAATGATTTATTTCCCAAACATGGTATGTTTGGCTTGTATCTTTATTTGGTAGGTGAATGTTTAAATGGTGATGCATGACTAAAGTTTCGTAGATTGGTAGGTGAAACTAAGAAATTAATTTAATCGGCCCTTCAGAAGGTTAAAATTAATTTTCTTATGGATCATAGGTTTTGAAAGGTTCGGGGATTAATTTAAATTCAAATATTACTGGTCCTCCAGAAATTTCACGTTTGGGTTTAAATTAATCATGAACGGGAGAAAATTACTGAAAATGGTACTTGTGTTGATTTTGATTTTAAGTAGGTGAAATCGGCCCTCCGGAAGGTTTCCGATACTTAAGAAAATCAAAGTAAGGTTATTTTAATCTATGTAAATGACATTTGGCCCTCCGGAAGGTTTAATTGGCACTTAGGAAATTAAAATAATGATCATAGTATTTTTTCTGAAACTCGTAAAATTGCATATTAGTATGATTTGCCCCCCGGTATCTATTATCAATGAATTTTATGTTTTACATGTATTTGCCATGTTCATGCATACGTTTTTAGTTACATGTCAAGATGCTAAAAGTGCTTTCTACTGTTTATACTATAATAGTATCCAATTGTTACAATTTATTGGGGAACCGTCCATCAATGTTGGATTGTTCAGACTTCTAACTGTGGAAGGAAGATATGTTGTTGTTCTTATCTGTACATGATTACTACCATGCATTGTCAACTCCCAAACCATCTCCCTTAGTCCGGAAATACACCAGATGAAACTAAGGCAAATGAAAGGTGGGAGAGGTCAAATAAGTTATGCATGACGCTCTTGCAACATGGGATACAAGTAGCATTGCGTGGGGCTGTCCCTAAATGTGTTACCACTGCATCGGTCTTTCTCACAGAGGTTGAGAAAGACTTTGCAAAAAATAAAAAGGTAGAGATGCAGGGTTTGCTCATCGAGCTAGCTACCAAAAAGTATAATGGCAACGGTAAAATCCGAGAGCACATTCTAGGAATGTCGATGATTGGCTAAAAGTTAAAGGCAATCGGTTTAGACTTACCTGAGGAATGCATAGTGGGATTCACATTTTATTCGCTGCCAGACCGGTTTAAGTATTTCCAATCCACCTATAACTGCGTGCGAGAAAAGTGGAATATCAATGAGTCGGTTTCCTACGCTGCACAGGAGGAGGAAAGACTTAAAGGCACATCACCTGAGGCTAATGCGATTACATCAGCAAATAAGGCAGGACCTAAGCGGAAGGCAGATGGCAAAGGACCAGGTCAGGGTCCAGTAAAGAAGAAAAATTCTGAGGAATTAACTGTAGGTCGATGCTTCTTCTACGAAGAGAAAGGACATATGAAAAAGGATTGTGAGAAACGTCGGACTTATATGATTAGCATAGGTCCTTCTAAATCTTTGGTTCTTTGAGAAAGTAATATATTTTCTGTGAAAATAAATATTTGGTGGGTTTGTTCGGCTGCAACAACTCATGTTTGTGTTTCTTTGCAGGGTACGTTAAAGAGCAGGATGCTAAGTGAGAATGAAATATATATTTTCACGACAGACGGGAGCTCGTGTGATGTTTTAACTATTTGTGATTTTTCTGTAAAAATTTCCACTTGACATGTATTATTTTAAGATAATGTAATGTATGTTCCCACTTTTCGGAGAAACTTAATTTCTTTTCGAGTTTTAGACTTGCAAGGTTACTCCTGTCTGATGGGAAACAATTGTTTTACACACTTTCTAAATAATATGATTGTTGGAAATGGAAATTTAATTAAAGAGGATAATTTGTATTTGTTAAATACTATTAATAATCACAACATTTCTAAGAATACACAAAGTACATCAAACAACATTACTAAATCTGAAAGATCTTCTAAATTGTAGCACAAGCAGTTAGGTCACATATCCAAAGATAAGACGGACAAGCTTGTTGCTGAAGGTTTATTACGCCCCCTTGATTACTCTGGCTTCGGTATATGTGTCGAGTGTTCCAAAAGGAAACAAACCAAACTTAAAAATTTAGGAGCATATAGAACGAAGAAAGTCCTAGAGTTGATACATACCGACATCTATGAACCGTTTCCATAGGAATTGTGGAATGGGCAGCGGTACTTTATATCATTCATCGACGACTACTCTCCTTTCGGTTACCTCTATCTTCTTCATGAAAAGTCGGAGGCCTTGGAAAAGTTCATAACTTTTAAGATCGAGGTTGAGAAGCAACTTGGTAAAAGCATTAAGACCGTTAGATCTGACCGTGGTGGTGAATACTATGATAGATATGACAGATCGTGTGAACAATGTCCAGAACCCTTTGCACAATACCTAGATAAGTGTGGAATACTCCCTCAATACACTATGCTCGGTTCACCTCGCATGAATGTCGTATCCGAGAGATGGAACCGAACCCTAAAAGATATGGTTAGAAGCATGATAAATCACTCATCTCTACCATTATCCCTCTGGGGGGAAGCCATCAAATGTGTCGCTTATATACTCAAATGTGTACCTACAAAGGCTACTGTTAGGACACCATATGAGCTTTGGAACGGGTGTATACCTAATTTAAAACATCTGCATGTGTGGGGTTGTCCATCTGAGGTGAGTCCTTACAAACCTCAAGAAAAGAAATTGGACCCAACAACAGTTAGTTGTTTCTTCATAGGTTTTTTTGAACATTCCAGAGGGTTTAAGTTTTATGATTCTCTCACTGGTACAATATTTAAGACATGAACGGCCAATTTTTGTAGAGGATGTTGAGTTTGAGGGGAAGAATAAGGGAACAAATGTTGATTTTGAGGAAGAACCTATAGAGATTCATGAAGGTTTTAATATGGATTCTCAGATATCTGAAGATTGGGCTGTAATGCCAATCATTTCGGTCCCATTAGAACAAGGTAATCCTCAAATTAACACTGATGCTCCACTTTAGGGTTCTAACCAGGATACATATATGGTCCAGGTACAACAAGAGCAACCTCAATATATTCTTCCACAAAGGAATAAAAATGACATCATTCATAATGATCAAACTCTACCTCCTCAAGAAGTTGAACAAGAGGAAATAGTTCCCTTAAGAAGGTCCACGAGAGAAATGAAGAGTACTATAGGTCCATAATTTATAGTATATCTTCAGAAGCATGATGAGTTATGTGCTGGAACTGTAAATGATCCCTCATCCTACAAACAGGCCATGGCAAGCTCTGAATCTCGAAAATGGATTATAAATCAATGCATGACAATGCGGTATGGGATCTTGTCCCATTACCTGAAGGGAAAAGGTAATTGGTTGTAAATGGGTTTACGAAACCAAACACGATTCCCTGGGTAATGTGGTAAGGCACAAAGAATGTCTTGTAGCGAAAGGTTATACAAAGGGTGAAAGGATTGATTTTAAAGAAACCTTCACTCCGGTATCGACGAAGGATGATTCCTTTAGAACAATAATGGCATTAGTTGCACATTTTGACCTTGAGCTTCATCAGATGGATGTTAAGACCGCTTTTCTCAATGGTAATATTGAGAAAATGATCTATATGGTGCAACCAGAATATTTTGTAGAATGTAACTCAAAAGATCTGGTTTGCAGGCTTAAGAAATCCATATATGGGCTTAAACAAGCCTCTCGTCAATTGTATCAAAAATTCCTTGAGGTGATAGTCGATAATGAATTTGAGATCAACTCGGTTAAGGATTGTGTGTATTACAAGTTCAGTGGGAGTAATTTTATATTTCTCATATTATATGTGGATGACATATTGCTTGCCTCGAACAATATCGAATTGTTACACACTACAAAGAGATTTCTATCAGAGAAGTTTGATATGAAGGATCTTGATGATGCTAGTTTTGTGTTAGGAATCCAGATACATCGACATCGCTCTCGTGATATTCTTGGATTATCACACACGACATACATTAAAAGTGTGTTACAACGTTACAGATTGGCAGATTGCAAACCCCTACGTACCCCTATAACAAAGAGTGACAAACTTAGTCTGAGTGAATGTCCTAAGACAAAACTTGAGATTGAGGAAATAAAAACGGTCCATTATGCTTCAGCAGTTGGGAGTTTAATGTATGCTCAAGTTTGTACTAGTTCGGACATTTCCTTTGCTGTAAATATGTTGGGGAGATATGTAAGTAACCCAAGAATGGATCACTAGAAAGTAGTTAAAAGAGTACTCTGATATCTGCATGGAACAAGGGGGCACATGTTGACAAATAGGAAGTCAGATAAACTGGAGATCATTGGGTATTCCGACTCGGATTTTGGTGGATGCGCAGACACACTAAAAAGCACGTCAAGCAACATATTCTTATTGCTTGGAGGTGCAATATCCTGGTAAAGTGTAAAACAAACACTAATTGCATCGTCCATCATGGAAGCGGAATTTGTTGCATTCTTTGAGGCATCAAACCAGGCACTGTGGCTGTGGAGTTTTGTTACTGGTTACGTATCATACAAGGGATAGAAAGTCCCACGAGGTTATATTGCGATAACAATTCTGCAGTGCAGTACTATAACAACAACAAGAGCTCATCTAAATCCAAACACATAGACATAAATGTTTTGTCTGTTAAAGAAAGAGTACATATGGGACAGAAAAGTATAGAGCACATCATCACAAACTCTATGATAGAAGATCCCCTAACAAATGCGGTTTTGCCTAAAGTTTTTCAGGGACACACCATCAGTATGGGTGTGGTTGATTTTGAGGATTGTTAGTTTTAGTGTGAGAGTTTGTAATACGATCTGATGTTATATTTTACAGTATTGTGCACATTAAAGTTTATTGCAATATATATATATATATATATATATGTGTGCTTGGAAATATTTATTGATATCTGTACTTTATTGGATCTCCAAAGGTAGGAACCATTTGAGAGTAGATATGTACGATTACAAATCATATTACTTTTAGGCCACGCTCCATAATTGGCCTAAGTAATTGATTGATAATGGTAATGTAATTATTCTTGCATCTTATTGTTCACATTATGAGAAATAGGTATTTAGTATTTTATTGTTATCACTCACGTACGAGGTTGTATTGTTTGCCTATTGACAATGAATATAGAAATCTCATTAAAATTGAATATATATTTTTTAGTAGCATATGGCGGTCCAAGTGAGAGATTGTTGGAATACATTTATGGGCTGACAATAATTTGGACCGACATGCTAAATAAATAATTACGTTATTGTCTTAAGGAAGTTCAAATTTAAATTAATCAAGTTAATATTTAATTAACTAAATTGCACATATGGTTGAAAAGACGTTATGAGCTCAAGTGTGGTAATCGGGTTGAATTTGGGCACTGTGATGAAGATGGCCCAAATCTCAACACTTAAGCCTGAATTAATAAATCAGGGATATAAATTGAATTATTAATTTATTGGGTTATGGTCCCGCACATAAGGAAGTAATAAAGGATGAGTTTTACAATGTTGGGCTTCACATTGTATCAGTTTTATAATGTTGGGCTTCACATAAGGGGTTAGCAAGGGTGGCAAACAGGTAGACCCACGACCCACCAGACCCATTTAACAATTTTAAACAGGTTGCAGGTCTCACAGGTTGCAAGTCTTGGCAGGTTGCAGGTCTGGCAGGTATGCAGGTTGCAGGTCTGGCAGGTTACTGCTAACACAAGTATAACAGGTAAACAGGTTTAACAGGTTGCAGGTTTGGCAGGCTGCAGGTCTGGTAGATAAACCCACGCAGATTATCTACCAGAAGACCCATTTAAGGCACTCCTTATCAAATAATTTATAATATTATTTAAAATTAATTTGAATGTGTTAATTAATTCGGAGGCAAGACAAAGAGTTTAGAGACGAAGTGAATGTAGACGACATCTTCGAAGATTATCCGGATGATTATGAAGATACACTTGAACACGAAATTATGGAAGAAAACGAAGTTGCGAGTCATTCAAGTGAAGAGGATGAGGATTATACTTATGAATAAGAAGATGAATGATGTTTGTAATAGTTTTTTAGATTTTGTATTTTAATTTGAAAACAATTGTTCAACTCTTGGCCCGCAAGAGTATAGACTGTAAACGGCTAAATAAACAAAACGAATATTTACCTTTTATTATAATAACAACAATTGTACTATCAAATAATTATAAGATATGATTTTTGTAAAAAATACTAATAACAATAATATTTAAAACAAAATCATAATAATAATCAGAATACAATATAAAATAATAATAACAACACTACTACTATTTATAACCAAGTCATAATAATAATATTCAAAATGTAATATTAAAATTATAACCATACAACTTGTAATATTTTAACACGATAAAATATAATTCTGGTTTATAACATAATATCAACACTTAAAATATCAATACCCAAATAATAATAATATCAACCAAAATGTAATAATAAATATTATAATCATATACATTATAAAAATATTTTTTAAATATAACTTAAAGTATGATTTTGGTTTATAAAATAATTACAACACTTATAATATTTATAGCCATAATAATAATCAAACTTTAAACACGTCTAACAAGTTGGAGGTCTAATAGGTTGTGGGTCTGCAGATTGCAGGTCTCACAGGTTACTGCTAATGGAGGTATAACAGGTAAACAAGTCTAACAGGTTGTAGGTCTGGCGGGTCAGGTCTGCTGTTACCCATTTAAATTTTGACAGGTCCCCATTTATTTATGGCAGATCCAGACCCATTTGCCACCCCTAGGGGTTAAGTTTAAGAATTTCATCATCCTAAACCCTAATCAGAAATACAACCGCTTCCTTGAGTGTCTGGAAACATTTTCTTTCTTCTCTGATTTGATTCCGCATGTTTTTCAATTTCATAAACGGAATCGTTCAAGAACACAGAATCACGCAAAAGAATAACAAAAATACTAGATAGATAGCAGCAGTCAAACCTTTAAGTGTTCTTAGTTTTCTGTTTATTCTCTAGGTAAATCTAAAAAAAATTAATTATTTTTCCGCCATTTTTATATATTATTATTGCGATTTCGAATAATATATAACAGTTTTTCCATACACATCGGCTATCCATAAGTGCATTAAGTTAAAACGGGAAAGAGTCGAAAAACTTCAAATCGCATTTGACGAAGCCGCTTCTGGTATGGAGGTTGATTGATCTTTACATTATATGTCAGTTAGGAATGGATGGTGGTCAATGCCTCATATTTTGGTGTAGTTTTTCTCAGCTACAACTATTTTTTTTCATTAGTTTGATAAATATATCAAGATGTTATTATTAATGCGACTTCAAGTTTGTTAGGTAGTATCCTGAATCAGCAAAAGAGATCTTCTGCTAAAAAAACATAAACAAAGTTAAGAACACAGAATACCACATTGGATCCAGCTAACGTGGTCCGGCCACCGCTTCATTGTGGCACACTCCGTCATGCTTCCGCTCGTTCTCCTCACGCTCCATCTCTGCAATGAGAAATCCTCTCACTCTCTCACTTCTTCGCATTCTCCTAAGTGAGAAACCCTAGTCTAGTGGAGAAGACAGTAAAGAGAAGAGACTGCTTGTCTCAATGGAAGTATGAGTCTTTTATATAGTGACCTACAACCTGATCCATGATTGCTTGAAGACTCTGGCTCAATTCAATATCTCTGGCCCGACACAAATCAAATAAAGAGTCTATGCTCTCATACACTCACTTTAACAAAACACATTCGTTTTTTATTTTAACTAATTTTGTTAGAATTTCTGTTCTTGTAGATAAGGTCTAGAGCTAAGGGAATTGATTCCCGCTACCACTCTGTAACAAACTTGGGTTTCTCTATCTTCATATATATGTACAGCCTACAACATGAAAAGTAGTGAATCAATAATACAGAATTAATTCAAATTTCAAATAGCAAAACACTCTCAAATCTGACTTCCTATGCTCCGCTTTTCTCTCCGTCGCCAAACCCAGCGTCGAGTCTGACGTTTTGGTCGGAGAAGAAATCAACAGAACCTCTATTGATTCGAATGCTACACACGATAGATCTAGAGAGGATAGTTTGGCCGGCATGTTTAATAGTGCTTTGGAGAAAGAGTTACCCGAGAACGATCAAAACGAGGCCACAAATCCTGGCAACTTAAAAAACAGTGTGCAGTAATGAGGCTATAACTACTTCATCAAGGGATAGAAGTATTAAGTTTCGGAATCTAGATCAGTCTGATAGTCGGAAGCATGTATCATCTAAGATTTTGTTGGGATTTACGAGTTTGCTAGGGCCACTGGCTTGGATACCGTCAAATGAGGAGTGTCCTGAAAGCAGACTCGTCTATGGTGGCATATACACTTTGGTCTTGGTTTGGGACTTGAGGAGTGAGGAGAAGGTGCATGATTTGAAGGGCCATAATTTGCAAGTTACTGGTGTTATGGCTGATGATGATGGGGATATATTATCTTCTTACGTTGATTGTACTCGGTGGAGGAATAGTCAACGTCTCGAGGTCCGGGAGGCTCACAAAACAGCAATTCAAACGGTTATCCAGCTACCTTCAGGCTGAGCTTGTTTCAAGTTCGAGTGATGCCACCCTAAAACTTTGAAAAGGAAAGACATGTCTTCACTCTTTTATATGGCAAAAGATACCGTTATAGTGTTGGCCGTGATGCATAGTGTAGGAATTCTTCCTACATAACATGTTTCAAGTTCGATTTTGTGTTTTTCACACACAATCAATGAACTAGAGGGGTATCCTGACGAGGGAATTCCCATCACCGAGCACGTCTAAGCAAAAAGGAAAGGAAAGCACACGCACATAACTCCAAACCCAACAAGTGATAATATGAGTGGACGATTAAACAAGCGTGCGCATTGGAAAGCGACAAATGTAACATAACCAAGGCCTCATGCAGGATATAGTCATAGCGTTGAGGGTTAACCAATAAGTAAAGACGAGCTAGCAAGTTCTCGATTAATGGGGAATAACGAGGGAGACGAGCTAGCAAGTTCTCGATTAATGGGGAATGACAAGGGCTCGTACTACAATGAGGAGTTCGGCTGAACAAAAGCCTCGTTGAGCAAGCCGAGCAGGAGTCAGAATTAAAGAAACGATCATACGTCTGCCGAGTAAATTACATAAGGACGAGTAGAGAAGACGACATCGACCGAAGCTTCCGGTAACGGATAGATAATCAAGGAAGCTAATAAAGGCCATATGGAATGAACTGATCAACTGTATTAATAAAGGGAGACTAAGGTAATGATCGTAAAATTAGGGTTTCTATCATTCATATCGGTCTACGCGTTGAATAAGTGAGAATATGTATTAATTAGTTGTTTACAATGACCAAAGGGAGGATAAATAAGCTCCTAGGTCTAAAGAGTTGTATATTTTTCTCCTCGAAAGAAATAAAACCTCTACTTGTTATAATCCTTGTTATATTTTTTTTAACAAATTGGAGACATTCCGAGAAACTAAATAACACTTAAAAATAGAGTTATTTAACCATGGTAGTAACAATGTCTAACTGAGGAACTGTGCGAGGTGACATATCAACAAAGAGCAGCGACAAACCCACTAGGGAGACAAGATCAATGCCCCCCTCCACCAGTCACTCAAAATGAAGTGGCTGCAGCGTGGGCTGTTGAAATCGTAACCCAAGTAGGGCCACCGGTTACCATCATAAAACCGGAGTTAGCACCACAGACACTAGAAAATATTGTAAATCTTGTTTTGCAGGAAACAAGGAATGAGGATCCGGTGGCCAAGACAACGATCCAACAACTTGAGGAGCAACTTCAACACCTGCAGCAAGAAGAGCATATGGTGGTGTGTGAACGTGATGCCCGAGAGCAAGCTATGCATGCTACTATTGCTAGACTAAATGATGCAAATAATGCACTAAAAACTAAAGTCCAAGGTACCAGCCGTGCCAACCCTCAGTTAGGGTCCGATGGTTCGATCCATTTAGGATGGAAGCCTATGTCGGCACAAGAGATCCGGAAAGGAACTTAGAACAATTCCGCAATATAATGATGGCATATAATCCTGATAATGTTATGTTCTGTCGAGTCCTGTCTATGATCCTAAAAGGTAATGCAATGGATTGGTTCAGTAGTTTATCTAAAGCATCGATTTATGATTTCGCAGGGTTGCGGAGAGCCTTTAGGGAAAGGTTTGTAGGAAAAAAAGAGCTCAGACGCAAGTGCGACTCAATCATGGATAGTTACCAGGATAAAGATGAGTCCTTAAAAATATATGCCAGGTGTTTTGTCCATTGCATGAATGGTTTA
This sequence comes from Limnanthes douglasii subsp. nivea, assembly GCA_036936605.1. Lineage (NCBI taxonomy): Eukaryota > Viridiplantae > Streptophyta > Magnoliopsida > Brassicales > Limnanthaceae > Limnanthes > Limnanthes douglasii. The sequence continues at coordinate 139,145,445 of JAUPFV010000001.1, read as the reverse complement.
CCATATCTGGCAAAAAATATGACTGTCGCCTCGCTTAAAAAAGGGTTCGATGAGTGAGGGGAGCTCTACGCTTATTTGATCTGATTTCCGACCAAAAATATGGGAGACCTGCTGGCTGAAGAAAACACATTCATACGAGTGGACGATGCCAGAAAGAGAGACTCCTCAGAAAGACACTTCTACGACCCGAGAGAGGGCAGTCAGACCGAAAGAAGGAAGACGAGAGGTCTCGCAGGGATACTTTTCGACGAACTACATATCTTAATAATTCATCTAGACAATTTACATCGTTGACCGAGTCTAATTCCGTAATATACGATCGGACGAAGGAGAGAACGAGATATCAGCCTCTACGAGTGATGAGTGCTCTAGGCTATAACAGGTTGAGCAAGTACTTTTTCTCCTATCAGAATGACCATGGCAACCCCATCGACGAGTGTTGTCAGTTCAAGGAGGATATCCAAAGGTTGGTCGATATTGGGGAGCTTATTCAATTCATCAAGCGACCTGATCGCCATAACAAACCCGAGCAGAGAGAGAAAGTTTGCCAAATTAATAAGGAAAACCCCAACGAGGACAAAAGAGCCGACCCAAAAAAAAAACAACAATGGCTCTTCTTATTATGGAAGGATTTTTGGAAATAATTGAACGCAAGGAGGGTGCAGACACCGAGGATCGGAGCTTCTTTCTTAATTTGGCCGAAACGCAGTTTGAGGTGGCTAGCACTTTAGTGTTAAATAGTCAATACTATGAACCGTCATTAATCACCATCGTCGGAGAAAACTCTGAGATATCTCACGACTCAAAATTCAACAAAATGGAAAGGTCCGATCACGAGATTCAGAGAGTCGAGGCTTAGTCCTATCACAACTACCAGGATCTCATTGTCGACATCACGTTTAATGACGACAATTTGAGGGGGTCAGCATGTCACATGCGGATGCTCTAACAGTAAACCTAGACATTGGAGGAGTCCATCGGGTCTTAGTAGATGGAGGGAGCTCAACTAATATTATCTTCAAGGCCAGCTATGACCGCATGCACGAGGACCCACCTTGCAAACCAACACGGCGTACCTTGGTAGGATGCAAAGTCATGGCCTCCCAGTGCGTGGGCGAAGTCAAACTGATGGTTAAAGTCAGGTATGGGGCCACCAAAAAAGAAATGAAAACACTATTTATAATTTCTGACACCGTAACTCCTTATTACGCGATTATCGGTCGGCCTTGGCTTCACATGATGGAGGACAATCCCTGCATGTTTAGGCAATGCATCAAATATCCAATAGGAAATACGGTCAGGATCATTCGTGGAAGTCAAAGGGCGGCCATAACGTGTTATGCAGTCACAGTGACCAGACAAACCACCTCCAATAACAATCACTGGGCGGGGGGTGCGTATAAACTACGATTGAGCACCGCCTTCGCCTGATCCTGTTGATGATCCTCAGGAGACAAAACAACCAGAGGTAGATCAAAGCAATTTGATTGAAGAAACATTAACAGAGGGTCGTACTCTACAACTAGGTAAAAATTTGAATTCCGTTTTTAAACAAATATTACTTAACTTGTTACGGAGAAACTTGGATATTTTTGCTTGAGATTCTCGTGACGTGTCAGGGGTGGACCCCTCCATTATTCACCATGAGTTAACAATAGATTTTTATTCCAAGCCCATGCAGCAAAAGTGCCAATCATTTTCTCTTGAGAAGCATGAGGCTAAAGTGATGAGGTGGATAAACTATCGCGGATCGGGAATCTCCGGCGAGCTCGATATCCAGTTTGGATAGCAAACCGAGTAATGGTAAAAAATAAGGGAGGCCAATGAAGAATGTGCGTTGATTTCACCGATCTGAATCAAGCTTGCCCGAAAAACATTTTTCCTCTGCCTCGTATTGATAAGTTGGTGGATTTAGCCTCACGTTGTGAATATCTTTCTTTCATGAATGTGTACTCCGGATATAACCAGATTCTCCTTTTCCCGTCTGACCTAGAGCACACAACATTTCAGACCGAACGTGGGCTGTATTGCTATACCGTGATGCCGTTTAGGTTAAAAAGCACACGATCCACATACCAATGTTTGGTCAACCACATTTTCAAAGACCATCTGGGTAAACTTATGAAGGCTTACATAGATGACATGATCGTTCCAACACACACATCAGATCAGAAACTTGAGGTACTTTACTGTGTTCGGCGTTTTACGTCAATACAATTTAAAGTTTAATTCAGTAAAATGTTCTTTCGGCGTACGAAGCAGTAAATTTGTCGGTTATGTGGTGAGCAAAAAAGGAATCAAGGCGGAATCGACACAATTACAGGCAATTATCCAGGTGTCTTCACCTACAAACATGAAGGAGGTTTAATTTCATACGGGTCGGTTAACAACGTTTTCGCGCTTTATTTCTCGAGCCCCCGACAAAAGTTACCCATTCTTCGAGATTCTTTGAGGAGCTAAAAAATTTGCATGGACAGATTAGTGTGATACTGCCTTCGAGGACCTAAACAATTATATCACCTCGTCTAAAATACTTTCAGCACATGCACAAGGTGAGACTTTGTTCTTATATGTATTTCTTCATTTTAATCGATCAATGTAGTCTTAATTAGGGAACCAAATAGCGTGCAACGACCAATTTACTACACCAATAAAAATTTTAATAGACTCCGGGACTCAGTACCTCAATCTGGAGAAACTCGCGCTTTCCCTAGTGGTAGAAGCTTGAAAGATGTGACCCTATTTTGAACGACACACAAATATCCCATGAACCTCATTTTTCTACAGAAACCGGATGCATCAGGGAGACTGACCAAATGGAGTATTAAATTAGGGGAATACGTATCAAGTTCGAACATCGCACTACAATTAAGGGTCAAGCAATAACTGATTTCCTCAAATAATTTTCCACACCCCACGAAGGAGCTCTGCCAAATTACACCCCGAATGAGCCCGAACAATTAGAATGGGTTATCAAAGCTAACAGAGCCTCTAGCGCACTGGTGGAAGAGCGGTTAGCATCCTTAAACCACCTACTGGGGAGGAAATCTGCAAAACAATCCGTTTCAATTTTCATGTAACCAACAACATAGCAAAATATGAGGACGTGATTTGTGGAATGAAGTTAGCACTTATATGCGGACTATGATTCTATGAATCCGATCATATTTGTAATTAGCCGTTAATCAAGCGAACGGTTCATACGATGCTAAGAAGAAAGGTGTTAGTGGCTATTTGACAGCTTCTAAAGAGTTTAAATCCAAATTCGTCGCGGTTGCATACGAACAAGTGTCCGGGTTGCACACCTCTGACGCTGACATCTTAGCCAAAACAGCGAAAATGGGCAAAAATCCTCTCCTATTACTACAACAATTACTTATCACATAAATTCTGCATCAGAGCGACTTTTTTGTATAGTTTACCATACCAATGACTAGAGACAACCTTACCTTCTATATCTACAATTTGGCACCTTAGCGACTGAAAAAGCAGCCACTCGGGCTCTCTAACTACAAGCAGCTAGATATTATGTATTGGATGACCTCCTAGACAGAAAATTCTCCACAGTACTCATGAAATATTCACCATTTAAAATTATATCGACACAGTGTGTAACTTAGGTGATGCGCTCTTTTTCCTTCCGGATGGCGCGTGAAGGTATAACGAGGCGTCCGACTTCTCTTTTTGTTTACTATAATATAATTTTTCATTTTTTCCAATACGTGTATATTCATTCTATCCAACCTTACAATAGCGAGATAATTCAACGACCACGCCTACGGGCTACGCAATGGACCATGCTGAGCCCAACCCATAAAGTATATTAATAAGAAAGGACTATGTACCATGCCTGCACGTTACGTAATGCGAACTGATCTCGTATCAAGCCTTTAGTTGGGCCATACAATAGGGTGTTATTGACCTCACCATGAATAAGCTGAGGAGTATATATCACTCATAGCTACGTAATGCAAACTGATCTTCGATCTAACCCTTGAACATGCAACGAAATAGGGTCTAAATGACCTCGTCACTGAATATGGTATGCCTGACTTACGCAACAAGTTTAATAAAGCCCGTTATTGGAACGAAAGGCTTCATATTCATAATAGATAAACACACGCCCCCAGAACTTAAGAATCTCCACAATCGTTATCGTATACTACCACAAACAACGAGAACATCATATGGATGTGATTATAATAGTTTAATTGTCTGATTGAAAAAAAATAAAAATAGATAGATATGAGTTCAGTCATGATTACAAAACATTAACCAAAAACGTTGTAGATCCAAAGACTTATCAAACATGCATTACTTCAGGCATCATGCACTAAGCTTAGGTCATCAACCTTAAAACTTTTTTCTCGTTCAATGCCTTGTTGCACAACGGTGGCTTCATTCTCCGACGAGCACATCAGTTAGCTCATGTTACGACTGTGATGGCACGAAAAATGATGTACCCCCATCTGGGCACCACTTGTCACCACGGGAAAGTTTTTCCAACGAGCCCAACTTTATACTTGGGTTTAACAACATCAGCTCAGCTATAGTCTTTTGTTGTTTCTACGCCAACATCACCATAACAACCTCCATTACATGTGCCTACCTCTCGTCAAAGTCCGATGTCGCCTTCTTCATAACATGCTTGATTTGTTGCTCCATTGTTACTTTTAACTCTGTCACCACAGTCGTCAACTTCCCATTCTCCAAATTAAGATCGGTTATGCGTTCAGATTGATCTTCAACCCTTTTAGCTTGAGCTACATTCTAGGCAAGTAGCGTACTGCTTTGGGACATCACCTCTTCATTTATTTTAATTAGCCCGTTATTCTTGGCTATCAGCAGGGAATTCCAGTGGTCAGGTCTCTGCATGTCGTTTCAGATGCAGTCAGGACACCTTGGAGTGCGCTCACCTTCTGATGCAAACTTTCATTCTCCTCAATTGGTTTGTGTTTCCTTGACTTTGCAACTCCATATGCATTCTTAAACCTATCCCTCTCATTGTTCAACCCTCTCAATGATGGATGGAACATGGGCTCAGGTTTCCACTTCTCCATGAGCTGACAATCACCTTTAGACATTCGGCGGTATGATAAAACCATAGAGTTATGATGCATTTATATCCACAGCAAGGTTAGCATAAAACATACTTTTGCTTAACAAAACTCTAACTTACAATAATACGGTACCTCGATCGTCAATTCCACTTGCCTCTACAGTATCTCACTAATAGGCATATTGTCACAAAAGGACAACTCTTGGATCCACTTCAGCTGTTCGAACATTAACATTGATGGAGGTGGCCTTACCACATCTCATGGCAGGAATTCCTCCGCCACCATCTTCCCTTTGTTTGTATCAGCATCTTTCTCTTTTGTTGGTAGCAATTACGGCCTCACCACATTTACACAGGCTGACCCCGAACCTACCTCTTGCACGAGTTACGCAGACGAACGGACAGTCAACATTTTTACAAAATGCCCAATCTTCGGGCTATCCCTTCCAAAATAGTTTTTGGGTCTTTTTTCTTCATCTGCTGCACTCCCGCCTGGATGAGCACCCACTTGCGACTCGTACAAAATTGCAACCCACTCGCGTGCTTTGCCCTGACTTTTGTTGATATTTTCACCTCAAGCCCTCTCTGCTAGATCACCTCCCCCTCTTACCCCATCAATATTATCATTATATACTAGTCTAAGTTTCCTTGTTGATAGAGGAACTGCATCCAAAACTACACGTGCTTTCTTTTACAGAAGACTCACCTATCGAGTTTGATCTCTCCCAACTTCATCTCCTGGTGGAGTACCATTTTCCACTCTCTGATTAACCACACACAACTTCTGAACAGCTTCCAGCTCACCTTCTTTCTCGTTCTGACACTTCACGGACGAAGAGCTCCCTACCTCCCTCGATTTGTGACCTTGGAGCACTAACAGACCCTTGTACTGTTATGATCCATGTACTTTTATTCCATCGTGGCCACATCTCCACTATCTGTCATCGTGACTTTACCGTCCTTCGCAATAGTTAGTTCGGGAACTGGCCACGACCCAGCTTTCAAAAAGTTAACTTATGTAAACAACGTAGTCGGCTCTTACAACCACGTCTCGTTGGCTAAGTTAGCTACTTGAATTACGGGGTCTTTGTGCCCTCAGCTAGACCCTCCTTACACTATTTTTGGTGTTTTCCCTCACCTACATCAGTTAAATACGTAAGTTAGTTTTGCACACCAAGCTTTTAACTCAGCAGGCTAGGAATCTTCCTTCCTACACTTAGCCTTCCAACGATGTTCCAACTCTAGATTCATCAAGGAATCTTCATGCTCCCAGTTCCCCGATACAAACACGAAGGAGTTCTTCCAGTTCTTATCAGAGGTAGGAAGCTCAAATATTTTCGTACACCCGATCAGTTGGGTATAGAAGAAAGATGACTTTGCCAGTTTTATCACATCCACAACGGTCAACAAGTCAGCCAAACAAATGGAGATACCTAACAGACGCGCACTTAAGACTAAGCTCAGAAAAATTATCCACCCATTGGCGGCTAAATGCATAGGACATATACCTATGAAACTAAAAAAATCTTGTATCAATAACGGTATTGGAAGCCGTAAGCCCTAGTCAAAAATCGTAGTGTATAGGCAGATCTCGTTCTCCTTCGCGAGATATGTATGTTCACCAACTTCTGGAACTTTAATTGTGACATCACTAAGAATTCCATACATATTTCTAAAGCTCAGTAGACCAGGTTTATCAAGATAGCCATACTTGAGCGCTATTTGGTCAAAATAACTTTTCAAAAACACAAGATCTTCAATTTTGGTATTCATAGCTTTGACTGGTTTTGCTTGCTTTTTTATAATCTTTTTTAGGGCCATTGCTACTGCAATTAGCCATATGGATGGGTAATATTAAGCAAATTGAGCGGATACCTAATGCACAATCACGATTATCGGAGACGATAGTGTTTCCCAAGGATAATGAACCAATGATCAACACTAATGACTGATAAACTAGAGTTTCATGAATCAACATTAACTAAGAATGAAAAAAAAATTGGAACATAAACGTACCTTTGGGGTTGATGAAAAGCGTTAACAATGGAGATGTAGCCTATTTCCTTACAAAAAAATCGGTTCATCTCGCCAAAATGTAAACTACTTCCCTTAATAGACTTTTTACACTCCACGCGTGATGGGATGGCGGTTGTCATTCGAAATTAAAGTCAATCGCACGTTTTCACTAAAACCTAAGCGTCATTTAGAAGGTAAAAAGGTTTTATTGTTAGAATAAATTACTTGGAATTCACCATGTGTCTAGAAACCGTTGAATTTTTAAATGGAATCAACTTGTAAAGTCATACGTCATTAAAATGACATAATCTCCACTTCTACAAACCCCTTTGTTGCTCCAATTTAAACGTAAGTAATATTATTTTAATTCATCGATTTTGTGTTTTTCACACACAATCCATGAACCGTGGGTGCCCTAATGAGTGAATTTCCATCACTGAGAACGTCCGAGGATAGGGGAAAGGAAAAAACACGCACATAACTTCAAACCGAGCAGGTGATAATACGATCGAGCGATTAAACAAGGTTGCGCATTGGAAAACAAAAAATACATAACCGAGGCCACATGCATGGCATGCTCATAGCGTGGGGGCCTAGCCGAGAAGTAAAAAGAAGCCATCAAAGTACCTCATCAATAGAGAATGACGAGGGATCATACTATAATGAGGAGCTCGGCTGAACAGACGTCTCATTGAGCAAGCCGAGCAAGAATCGGTATTAAAGAAACGATCGTACGTCTGCCGAGAAAATAAACAAAGGACGAGAAGAGTAGACGAGATCCACCGGAGCTTAATGTAACAGATAGATAATCAAAGAAGCTAATAAAGCCACATGGAATGAACTGATCAACGGTATTAATGAAAGGAGACTAAAGTAATGATCGTAAAATTAAGGTTTCTATCATTAATATCAGTCTACGCGGTGAATAAATAGAAATATGTATTAATTATATGTTTATTCTGACTAATGGGATGTATAAATAAACTTTTAGGTCTAAAGAATTATATCTTTTTCTCCTAAAAACAATAAAACTTTTACTTGTTATAATCCATGCTATATTTTTCTATAACAGCACGAAAATTGTTACGCAAAAATATGAAAATATGGTATTTGTGTTCAGAGCATAGACCATCTTGGCTGTTTGTTGCTTCTGGGATGCAAATATTTTTATAAACGGAGGGGTTTATAGTGACATCATGCTCATGTAGAATTATAAGTATATAAATAGTACATTTTGATAAGATTGCAAAAGAGTGGAAATTGATAGATATACTTCCCAAATTTCTAAATTGGATGAATTATTGGGATGGGAAGCATTAACAATTCCACAAAATAGTGACGGCGAGACAAAAATTCAGACAAATTTTTTAATAATGTTAATTAACCGTATTAATTGATTTAATAATATTAATTTTTTAATCATATTAATTTATTTATTTTAACAGTTTTAATTTTTTTTTGAAATATATCATTAAACCATTTGTTTGGTAAATAAACTCAACGTTGATTTCGATTTCTATTTTTCAATTATAGTTTAGAAAATACAAATTTAAAAAAATTAATTTAAAAAAATTAATATATCACAAAAGTAGATACTAAAGTATTTTGATAAGTGTTTTGTACGATAATCACCTTATTTGATATTAAATGTGAATTTTAAATAATAATTAGAGCCACATCTATGGTGGAAACCCGTTATTTTTTATACATATTATTAATAAGCATACTAAAATACAACCTAGAGGTTCTCGATTAAAACCTCAGCTGATATTTCACGATTTACACACACTAAAATAGGTTTTTTACAACTTACATTACACTAAAATTGAATACCCTCTTGTTTGAAGACATGCTATTTTGGAATAGTTAAATCATTTTTCATTAATACTAAACTATGACGTACACAGGTTTGGCTGAAGTTGCACGTGTCAGGAATTTTATGATGGGTTTGTGTTTAAAAGTAAAAAATGAATTTAGAAACTGATATTCGAATAGAGGGAAGTTATATTCGTTTCATAACATATACTTTGTATTTTAGGTCTAAAAAAACAACCTTATACTTTATGTTACATTCATAGTTTTTTAGAAATTTTAAAATATAAATCGTGTATGGGATTATATGAGGGGTATAAGGAAGAAAATAAGCTTATTAAGTGGATAATTTAAGATGTTGAGATGATTATTAATATCTCCAAAAATATAAATTGCTTATATCGCAATCCTTTTAGAAAAAATAATCAAAACCTAAATTGCAGTTGAAGTAATTTAGGGGCGGATGAAATTATGTAGAATAAAACATATTGATATATGAATCTAAATTTTTGAGTTTCTACTTATGTTAAGTGAACGAAACATACTTAATTGAATAGAGACAGGCTTTGTAAGTTACGAAATGTTTTTTTAAAACACTAACTTGTTCACGTCTTAAACCATATAATAAGTTTTAAATTGCTATAACATGATGTTTTTACATCCGCATGAGGCCATAATTTTATTGGGTTTTGAAGGCCAATAACTAAAATGACACACTAAAAGGACCATTCCTCTCGATCAACATCAATTTGAATGATATCCATCAATTTGAATGATATCCACACTAAAAGTATCTATGATACACTCTATATTTTATTTGTCGGATCACTAAACTATAGTTTAATTACATTCTAATAATTGAAGTTATAACAACATACTTGGATACTCTAAATGCACATATGACGACGAAACATTTTAATTTAAAATATCTTTACAATTGTCGTATATATTAAAGTGTACCATTTAATTGTATTGTGCATTTTATAGATAACTCGAACTTCGTCTATCATTTCAGATTATAGCTAATAATAAATTGAAAAAGGCATGCCATGACATCATAAGGCTACTCCACCGCTAGTAATATTATTGTATTTTCGAATTTACTGCATTTAATAAATTAAACATATGGGTTTTATTTTTGAATTTAGTATAATAAGACAGAAAAACTTTTTTATCTCTTTCATTTGATTTGTGTTTATCATACCTTTTTCATTACCTCTTAAAACAATGAAAAACCAGATAGCATATTTTGTAGTATATCTTCTTTTTATCGGTAGCATCGTTGTTCATGGGATTAATTCTTTAGAAGCTAAGAAGATTACCAATTCGAAAAATGTTCATTCGAAACTGCTCCCTCGTTCTCATATTTCCGGTAACTTTCTATCATTTTGTTTCTTTTCAATACTAAGGTGTTTTCCATTTCCTTTCTGTATCCAGATCGTCTATGGTGGTGGATGAATTAATAAATAATCCATATATATAATAGATAAGATAACCAGGATCCTGATTATATGGAAGCTCTAATATCTTTATTTGACTTTAAGATGTATTTACTTTTACAGATCCTCGTAATAAAATGCATGTCAAGTATTGTCGGTGGGTCACTTGGTGTTCGTACACTGTTTGAAAGACGTTACAGAAAAAGACACAATTATGCTATTAAAAAATCTCGAGTTTAGAGCGACTTGTTAGATTGCTCGAGTTCCTACTTGTGTTTTTATCCCAGTTTTGGTATAAGTCCGTGGTGCAACACTGCTACAACTTCCATTATAGTTTTGTACATATTTGAATGTTAGGGTATCACGATAACTTGAAAAATATTTTCACAGAATTATCTTTATCTCGAGGAGTCGTCCCAAAGGATTAGTTTATTTCTAAGGTCTAGTCCATTTTCATTCATGAAAGAAAATCCATTGTCCCATGTAGTACGCTAACTTTTCCGTACTCCTAAAAGAAAATCCATTGGTCGGTTCTACTCATTTGTGCCATGTGGACTAAAAGCTTTGTCAAAACAAATTGTCAGGAACGGAGTGTGGCTCAAACCCACCGACCCTGGACCCAAACAGTGGAACAGGCCATGTCCAGAAGCTCGGTGGCCTTGACGCCTATGTAAGTGGCTCTTGTAATTCGAAGCTCGCTATCATTCTTGCCTCTGATATTCATGGTACATAATGAATCTGTTCGCTCGAATTTTGCACTGAAAATAATTACTAGCTACTTTATCTTCAATCAAGATGTTATGTTCGTATTATATGGTCACTGATTTTCCATTTCTTACTTGGTTGTGCAGGATTTGCAGCTCCAAAGTTGAGGTACACTCTTGTTTCTTCTGTATGATATGTTTAGTCGATAGTTGTTCGATTCTTGCTTGCAAAGTTCTTCCTCTTAAACTGATGTGAACAAATCCGGTTTGCTTTCTGCTGTAAAGGAAAATTGCTGACAAGGTTGCACGTTTTGGATACTTTGTGGTAGTTCCTGACTTCTTCCGTGGAGATTCATTCTCACCCAATAATACACAGAGGCCTCAACCTGTTTGGGTGAAGGACCATAGACCGGTTTGTTCTTGGCTTTTAATTTGTATTAATCACACGCTACTTCGGGGGTATAAAAGTTGCTGTTATTTTCATATTAGTTCATTATCAGTCTAGATGTTTGGTTAGGAGGTAGTAGTTTCTCTCAGTGTTTTTATATCTTCCATTGCTTTTGGCATACCGTACTGTAGTTGCTAGCTAAAGAATTGTAGCTGTGGTTATAGGAGAAAGGGCATAAGGATGGGGAGAAAATAATCAATGAACTGAAAAGCAAAGGAATATCTGCAGTTGGGGCAGCTGGCTTTTGTTGGGGTGGTGAGTTACTGTTTTATTTGCTTATTCTAGTGCTTATGTCTTACAGCACATGCCTGTCCTCAGTAAACTTGCATTCCTTCATTTTGCATCGATAATTGGGCTAATTCATTCTACTGACACTTAATTGTCCGGCCCAGAAGCAACGCCGCTGTCCAATTCCTAATCGACTTTTGAAGCTTTGTATGTTGTATTAAATAACTTTTGTTATAGACATAACAGGAACCAAACCATATTTTTCGCGTAGTACAGAATAAAATTTATGTCTCGACTTGAATCTGAAACATTTGAGATTTACATGTATTTTGTCATTGTGTTTGCATGTCTAATCTTGTTTGTCGTTTGTAATGTTGGCAGCAAAAGTTGTGGTTGATCTGGCGAAGTCTAAGCTTATTCGAGCTGCTGTTTTGTTACATCCTTCTTTTGTGGCAGTGGAGGACTTTAAGAGTAAGAGCTTTAATGCTACATGTTTACGTTTCCATTTTCTGTTTAGTGCTATTCCTAGGAACGGGTTTACAAATTTACATGAACTCCCAGAATCTTGTATGTTAGGTTTCTGATCCAAATGTGCTTAGTAGTTAGTACCATCTTAATAAAGTTGATGAACAATCCCTTGCCTGCTACTTATTTATAGTCGAACTGAGTTTCATCATAACATTTAATTTATTTCAGCTGTGCAGGCTCCCATCTCTGTCCTAGGAGCCGAGGTCGATAAATTGGCCCCTCCGAAGCTCTTGGAACAATGCAAGAAGGTTTTAGATGCTAGACCTGAGGTGAGATTATTCTTTTACAATCATACCTCGCTGCTTCAGTAGCATGAATATCTTGCTCATGAGAACTAGATTGTTTCTAAAACGAAGCATGAAATGAATACATTATGGGCATTGGTAAAACCAGCAAAACAAATTCTGAATCTGTTAGTCTCAAATTTTTCATTTAATATCTAAGGCTTTGAAACGTGATTCATCTCACGAATCTGAATGGAGAATAGTTCATAATCTGTTCGTCCATTTTGCGTATACAATATACACGAACTCCAACAGATTTCACTATTTTCTCTGCATTTTAATTGTCATAGCTTGTGATTTGTTGTTTTTTTGTGTGTAAATAGTGATACTAAGATAATGTATATGGTTAGGTCATCAACTCTTCTTTCAAGGTTTTCCCTAATGTCCGCCACGGGTGGACTGTGAGGTACAACGATACAAATGAATTTGTAGTCAGGGCTGCCAACGAGGCTCATCGGGATATGATAGACTGGTTTTCTAAGTATGTTAAATAGGACAACTTATCTAGAAACTAGTTTAACATTGCTAGGAATATATGTTTGGTTCAATAAAAAGAGAGAAAGATGTTGTGATCTATCTGGCTTGATGTCTGAGCTGAGTGAAACTTGTAGTGTGATTTTATATTTATGTAATGTTTAATGTTGTTATCTATTGTGATGGGTCAGATTAAGATTATTGTGAGTCATCAAAATACTTAGTAGCACAAAAATTAACCTTGCAAGCACAATTTTGTGGAAGACGTAGTGGACAAACGTGAAGAAAATATAAATTTTAAACTGAATTATGCGTTCCGCATATGACTCGCACCGGAACTCAATAGTAGTGCGTTTACTTCATTTCATTATTATTTATTTTGCGTAAAGAAAAATAAATTAAAGAAATAAATGTCAAATAAATATTGAAACTACTATAACAACCAAATAAGTTAAAAAATTATACAAAGCTATTAATTCATCTAATATAATGTTACTACAATCAAATTTGATTGATTTTATCAAATAAAATTTTTCATTGAAAAAAAAACAACTATTCGCAATTTAAAAGTAAATAAACTATGAAACAATTACCAATGCTTTAAGAGAATTCATAAAATAAGTAGAGAGAGTTAGAATAGTATAAAGAGGTGAGTGAATTATGAATGTGTTTCTCATCTACTTTTTAGAGGAGAAACACATACACACAAAACCCAATTCGGATATCCAAATTCGTAATTCAGAAATACTGGTGCACCATCCTACGGTAATGTATGAAGTAGATTCAGAAGTAAAATATAGTCTATATGAGGAGAGGAATGTAATGATACAACTGCAAAATAAATTAATAAGGAAGGTGAATACGGAGACTAAAGCTTAGTTGGAGCGTGATGTCGAAGATGCGCTAACAAAACAGGTGAAATTGATATTAAAGGAGGAACAGACGACTCATGAATTGCTGAAGGAGCAGGTTATTGGAATTACCAAAAGTTTGAAGGTCCAGCTTGAAGAGTGCAAGGCCAAATTAGCAGCAACCAATGAGTTATTTGTTGCATAGCAGGTGAATCAAACCACCAACCAGTTGGAGTTTCAAAGGAAGTTAAAAGGTCTAGATACTGAAAAATGTTATATGAAAAACAAAATTATCGATGTTATTCAAAGCGTGCAGGTTAAGATGGATGCCAAAAGAGCTAAGTTTGCTACCGAAAGGACCGAATGGACGAGACCGCCGCCAAGTTTCATGTTATCATGCTTGTTTTTGCTAAAACAACCATGCATATGGTGGAATGTCTTTGCTTTCTGATTTCCAGATGAGATATCCCGTTATTCGCGGATATACGACCCTCCACTTTTATGCATACAACCACCAAAGGACCCATACATGCTACTTATAAGGTTGGCTGTTAGATATTTTAGTGTAACTGGATCGACTAGCCGACCAATTCAATAATGATATATTATCGAACAAGTCGTAGAGTGCGGAGTGCATGATTTTTAGATTATATCATGATTAACATGGTTCAAGGTGTGTAGCCCCTTGCGGGGTCCAAAGGGCAGAGCCCCTGGCTGGGGTCGAGCTGACCTGTCAGCCTAGAAAAAAACTATTTTGGTTAAATCGTTTATTGTTGCAAGTCAACAGAATTTTAAAATTCGAAATTTAAACGTTTTATTCAAATTTCAATTTGAACCGTTTTTAATTAAAATTCTGTTGATCTTATCTACCCCTAACTACCATAATCGTCAAACCTATCTTGTTGGTCGAATTGCTTAATGTATGGGTTCTGTTTGAAAAACAAAACACATCAATATTATCATTCTCTCTCTTAAAAATTTTAAAACAAATATCTCTGATTTTATCCAGTTGAGAATTTTCGGAAAAACTCTAAAATATTTCAATTAGAAATTGTTTTACAATACTTCAGAGAATTACCCATAAATCTTCAAAAATTGTTTCTAACAAATAATTGAAATATTATGTTCTTGTGTATGAAGATCGAGATAACGAACGTAGGAGAATCACCGAAAAAGATGACAAGTAAATTCTCTAAGTTGGACAAGTTCGAAGGACATGATTTCAAACGATGGCAGAAAAAGATGCATTTTATGTTGACTACCCTCAAGGTTGTGTATGTCCTAAGTACCTATTGATCGGAAATCACTGAGAATGAAATGCTGGAACAAACAAGGAGGTGCAACAAGTGGGAGAATAATGACTACATTTGCTGAGGCCGCATATTGAACGATATGTCTTATACTTTGTTTGATGTATAGCAAAATGTCAAATCTGCAAAAGAGTTATGAGATTCTATTAAATCGAAATACATGGCTGAAGATGCTTCTAGTTGGAAGTTCTTGGTAAATAATTTCATAAATTACAAAATGGTTGACTTTAGACCTGTGATGGAATAGTATAACAACTACTACGAATTCTGGGTCAATTTGTCCAACACAGTATGAAAATTGACGAATGTATTTCAGTGGTTTTAGTTATTGACAAATTGCGTCCTTCATGGACGGATTTTAAACACACTCTGAAACACAACAAGAAAGAAATAACTTTAGCCGAACTTGATAGTCACTTTAAGATTGAAGAGTATCTAAGGGCTCAAGATGAAATAAGTAATCCTAAGGGTAAAAACCAAGTGGAAAATTAATCTGTAAATATGGCTGAAAGCAACGGATTCTTTAAGAATGCAAATATAGATAAGGGGAATAAACGAAAGTTTAAAGGTAACAACAAAAACAAAAAAAGTCCAACAAAAAGCCTAAAATGACATGCTGGAAATGTGGAAAACCTGGTCACTTTAGGAGGGATTGTCAAGTTGGAAAAGGAAAAAACAATGTTGGTCCAAGTGGGAACAATGCTGGTCCAAATGGAAATAATGTTGGTTCAAGGGGATCTAAGGATCCTGAAAAGCAACAAGGTGAGATTTTATTTTAGAATTTTAATTCTGGTCATAATTATATATCTCTAATATCTTATGCATTTTATGTGCATGATGATGATGTTTCTTAGTGGGTTGATTCGGCAGCAACAAGTCATGTATGTAAAGATCTTCGATGGTTCAGTAATTTTCAACCAATTGAAGATGGATCTTCACTTAAGATGAAAAATGTTGCTACGGAACCAATTGAATGACTAGGAAATGTTCAATTATTATTTACTTCTGGAAAATACTTATCAAACAATATATTGTATCTTCCTGGGATTCGAAATAATATTTTGTCTGGTGTTGTTTTAAACAATTGTGGTTTCAAACAAGTGTATGAAAGTGGCAAATATGTATTATCAAAACATGGTGTATTTAGGGGATTCAGATATGTGTAATGGTATGTTTATATTAAATATTAATATTTCATTCCAAAATGATTATGTTTGTATGGCTTCTACTAGTATGTGTAGAAATTTGAAGAAAATCGAATTATGGCATGCTAGATTAGGACATGTTCATTATGGAAGAATAAAAGGCATGTCGAAAATGAGCCTTATTCCTCTTGTTGATCCAAACAATGAAAAATAAAAATACTGGCATGTTAACTAAGATAACTAGAAAACCTTTCAATAATATTAACCAAGTTTCCAAAATATTGGAACGGGTACATAATGATCTATGTGATCATTATGCTACATGTTCGTTAGGAAATAAAAAGTATGTTATTACTTGTATTGATGATGCATCTAGATATTGCTACATTTATTTGTTGCATGCTAAAAATGAAGCTCTCATAAGTTTAAAATATATAAGGAAGAAGTAGAGCTACATAAGAATGATTTGATTAACGTACGGATAAAGGAGGGTAATATTATGATCCTTTATATATTCAGTCTAATGTATAATTCATCAAACCACAGCTCCTTATACACCACAACAAAATTGTATAGTTGAAAGGAATAATAGAACTTTGAAAGAGATGGTTAATTCCATGTTGTCTTATTCGTGTTTGAGTGAAGGATTTTGGGTTGAGGCTATGTCAACAGCCTGTTATTTATTGTATCATATTCTTACTAAAATGAATAATATAGCCCCATATGAACTTTGTTTTAAGAATCCTTCAACACTAAATTATTTGAGAGTTTGGGGTTGTAGAGCAGTTGTAAGACTCACTGAACCCAAAAGGAAATAATTTAGGTAAAAGAGGTATAGATTGTATCTTCATTGGATATGCTGAGCATTCGGTTGCATATAAGTTGTATGTGCTAGAATCTAATGATTATGTGCCGGTGAACGCTGTTATCGATTCTAGAGATGAAATATTTGATAAAGAAAGATTTACTTCTATAACTAGACCTAGAGATAATATTCAAAACTCTTTGAATAGGAACTCAATTCAAACTGAAAATATATCAAGTGGTATTGTTTCTGTACCTGAACAATCTGAACCAAGGAGAAGTACTAGAGCTAGAAAAGCTAACTCATTCGTATTTTATAATTAACTTTATTTGGTTGAAGGGTCAAGAGATAAGATTGTCTACCAATATCAATATTGTTTTATTATTGAAGATGATCCAAGGACGTTTAGTGATGTTATGGCATGGAGGGATGCTGCATTTTGGAAAGATGAGAGAGAGTCTATCATGCATAATAATACATGAGAGTTGGCAGATTTACCTCCTGGTTGAAAATCATTGGAAAATAGATGGATCTTTAAACGAAAAATGAAAGTAGAAGGTACTATTGAAAGGTATAAACCTAGATTGGTTATCTAGGGATTTAGACAAAGCGAATGAATTTACTTATTTGATACTTATGCTCCGGTTGCTAGGATTTCCACTGTTAGATTGTTGATTGCACTTGCATATGTATACGATCTTTTAATTCATCAAATGGATGTTAAAACTGCATTCTTGAATGGTGATTTGGATGAGGAAATTTACATGAAACAACTTGAAGGGTTTATCATGCTTGGTTGTGAAAACAAGGTATGCAAGTTGAAAAAATATTTGTATGGTTTAAAACAAGTACCAGAAAGATTGGCATCAAAAATTTGATAATGTGATATTGTCTAATGGATTTATGCTTAATTAAGCAGACAAGCGTGTATATAGCAAATTTGATAATTCTAATAAAGGAGTTATGATTTGTCTATATGTGGATGATATGTTGATTTTTGGAACTGACCAAAAAGAGGTTGATGAAACAAAGAAATTCTTATCATCTAATTTGAGATGAAGGATTTGGGGGAAGCTGAAATGATTCTTGGTATAAGAATCAAGCGAAAGAACAATAGTATATCGGTTTCTCAATCTCACTATATTGAGAAGATATTGAATAAATTTAATTTTAAATATTGTTCTTCGGTAAGCTCACTTATAGATCATAGTCTTAAGCTTCTACCTAATAAAGGTGTTTTTGTATCTCAACTTGAATACTCAAGATCCATCGGGTGTCTTATATATGTCATGAATAGCACTAGGCTAGATATTACTTTAGCTATTGGAAAACTTAGTAGGTATACTAGAAATCCTAGTTCACATCATTGGCAAGCTTTAAATCGAGTATTCAAGTATTTGAAAGGAACCATGAATTATGATTTAACTTATACTGGATTTCCTTCTGTACTTGAAGGATATTCCGAAGCGAGTTACATTTCCAATATGGAAGATCATTCTTCTACAAATGGATGGGTATTTCTGCTTGGGGAGGTCTTATTTCTTGGGCATTTAAGAAACAAACTTGTATTACTGATTCAACAATGGAATAAGAGTTTGTGGCATTAGCAGCAACGAATAAGGAAGCTGAGTGGCTAAGAAATTTAATGTTTAAAATTTCATTGTGGCCCAAACCGATATCACCTATATTTATCAGATGTGATAGTGAAGTTGCCTTGGCCAATGTCTATAGACAATTTTACAAAGATAGGTCTAGAAACTTAGGTGTTAGACACAGTATGATTCATGAGCATATCACGCATGATGTTATTTCAGTAGAGTTTGTGAGAAATAAATATAACTTAGCCGATCATTTAACCAAAGGATTAAGTAGAGATCTTGTGCATAAATCGGCTATTGGGATGAGACTAAATTCCATCTGAAATCTCTCATGTTGAGATACCCAATTCCCATCTAATATAACATTAGGTGTTAAATTCAATGTGGAAAGCTTAACATCTAGAGATTGGAACACATTTGTATATCATCCCAAGGTATGTGTTCAAATCGGCAAGTTGTGAAGGTTAAAGATTATCTTTTTAATAGTTCTTTTGAAAAATTGCATATGCAGGTGCAAGAGGAAAAGAACTACCTATTTTAGCATGAATTTTAGTCGCTTCAAGAAGCTAGGACTTGGCTTTGATATGCTTAAGAAGGATAAGGACACAAGGCTAGTAAAAGATAGTGTTAAGTAGGAACAAGTGAGAATGTAAATTTATGTGTATATTATCTTCATGTATTCATTATGAATAGTAAAGGTTCAATCCTTAGTGATACCTATTCAGATATTTGGAATGTGTAATATACTAATGTGAAATTCAATCGTTACGATATTTCATTTATGCATAAATTTGTTAATTTTTGTGATTGTTGTGATTGTGTTTAGTTGATCATGAATTACACTAAGATTGTTAGATATTTTGGTGTAATTGGATCAACTTGCAGACCAATTTAATCATGATATATGTTCGAACAAGTCATAGTGTGTGGAGTGCACGATTGTTAGATTATATCATGATAACAAGGGTCAATGGGCAGAGCCCTTTGCGGGATTCAAGGGGCAGAGCCCCTGGCGAGGTCCAAGGGGCAGAGCCCCTGGCTGGGGTCGAGCTGACTTGTAAGTTTGGAAAAATTATTTTAGTTAAATCGGCTATTATTGCAAGTCAACAGAATTTTAAAATTCGAAATTTGAACGTTTTATTCAAATTTCAATTTGAGAAATTTTTATTTAAAATACTGTTGATCTTATCTACCCCTAACTACCCTAACCGTCAAACCTATCTTATTGGTCGAATTGCTTAATGTATGGGTTCTGTTTGAAAAACAAAACACATCAATATTACCATTCTCTCTATTAAAAAAATATCTCTGATTTTATTCAGTTGAGAAGTTTCGGAGAACCTCAAAAATATTTCAATTAGAAATTGTTTTATAAGACTTCAGAGAATTATCCAGAAATCTTCAAACAGTGTTCTTAACATTGGCGAGGGTGATGGTGAAACGATACTATCACCAACCTCTACAATACAAGATAAAAGAATGTATCTTATATAAGGATTATTTTTATTTTATTATTTTGAATTTCCCATACCAAGTCTCTCTTGTTATAAAATTTTATTTTATTTTTTACTTTGTTTTAATTAACGTCTATTTTTATTCATTGTTTCTCCTTATTTTATTATTTTGTTAATGTCGAATGTATGTTTTTGGTGTAATTGTTTAGATATATTTATATTGGATGCTTCGTTCCTTCACGAGGGGGTTTAGTTTGTCCAATAAAGTGAACAAATTTGTTGTGGGGCGTGGTCTTTTTTTTAGTACCCAACTAATATTTTTGTTTGTAGAAAACAAGAGGCACATGACCCCTTCGGTATTAAATAGGGGATTCATGACTTCCAATTTACATCATATTTTCACCTCAATCACATTATTATAAAATATTGTGCATGGTCCAATCTTACCTTTTATTTTGTTATGATACATCATGTGATGTTGTAGCATTTTATCCTGCTACAACAGGTTGGTGATACGGACTACATTTTTGTCCTAGTCTTATCCTTATTAACAGGTGTTTATGTATCTCAATCTTAGGGCTTATGAAATTGTTGTTCTTGCGAAAGATGAATGTTGAGAAATATCAGTCTTATCTCTTAAGTATGTGCTAAAAGATCTCAGGTTTACCTTTTAAAAAATAAATTTCCCTATGGGGTGTGGGAACTGAGAGATCTCACTTATCCCTGGACAAGAAAATCTATAATGTATGGACATAATGAATATAATTAAGCAGATATTTGTGCAAATGGTGAAGTTACTTAGCCGAATGTAGGCTCATATATAGTGATGAAAACAATTGCAAAATATTAAAAATATTTTGGCAGAAACATTGTATTAGATATAAGTACCTCATTAAAAACCCACTTGTGCCACTGAGCTAAGAAATAGTACACCAAAAAATTTATAAGCAAGAAACAAATAAATAGTAGATTAACACTTATAAAGTATTGTATAATTTTAAATGCTCCACATTCCAATGGAACCTGAGTTGATTCCTTCATTTTCTAGGAGATGGTATGTACCGAGATTAATTTCAGACTCAACAATGTATGGTCATTTCCAGTTTGGGGAAAGCTTGCCTAAAAGTTTCTCTTTGGTGTGCATGAATACTCTTCGTAGAACTTTGTCTCCTGACTCAAAGCTTTAGAATCTCACTTTGGAATTATATATGTTACACATTAAGGCTTTTTAGTGCTCAAAGCATATGTGATCTTTGATCTGTGTTTCTTTTATAGTATCTAATTTGACGCATCCAGATGCATGATTTGCTTCAGCACTATAGATTTAAATTCAAAAGAATAGTATAATCGTTTTGGTCGGACACCCACTTTCATATCGTAGACCAAAAAGAAAGGAGATTTATATATGGTTGCTTTAGAAGTTATTTTATAAAAGTTGTTCTATAGAAGTTCTTTAGTAAGTTTGAAACTAATAGTTACCAACTGCTCCGATGAGCTTCTTCTTAATATATTTAGTTATAGTTATCTTTGTGATTTATAACTAGCCATTAGCCTGCATATGGAAAATAGAGACGAATATTTGTTGGATACCATTTTTTGGCAACACTAGGCTATGTTGTCATTTTCAAATTCCACACTATTTTCATATGTGGATAATCTTGGTAAGTCTTAGTGGCAACAAATGTAGGAAACCATGAAGCTTATGGATTTTTTGGTCGTGATAACATTTTGTACGTGAGTGAATTATACCCCCATGTCGGAGCCCTGTTTGTTGCTACATCATTCAGTGCGAACTTTTTATGTTGAAGCTTTTTATTCTTTGGATGGTTTTGGTCGCTCTGATTGGAACTTGATAAGAAAATTTGCTAAGACCTAAGCCTTGATTTATGTACTAGCCTCATACTAGATGATGTAATCTCCCAAATCTACAGACCACTTCGCCATCCTTCATGATATGTTCGAAATTTCCATTATACTTCTCAATGGGAAGAACGTTATACTTATAATGTAAGCTCAGAAGTAGGGCCTTATTTTTCTTTCGTCCACCACTAATGCGAGTCCTAGATTTTCTAGATGTGAGTGACATCTTTTTGCATTTATTAAAGATTTAATTACATAATATATGGGCTTAGACTCAGTTTATTCTTTTATTATGAGTACGAAACTTATAACGTAACCTGAAACAATAAAGTAGAGGTAAAGTGACTCTATTAGTTTTCGATTGGTTAAAATCTTCGGAGATGCAATGAACATTTTGATAGTATGGAAGGATTCATCGTAAGCTGGTGCCTACTAAAAAAAATTTCTCTCTGAAGGACCTGGAAGAAATGATGGATCTTATCCTTGATAAGAGTGTGATTTATCCAAACCATGGGCTGATTGAATATTGGGTTAATTTGTCTTAATATAAGCCTTGTAAAATAGACCCAAGAAATATGTAACATTGAGGGTATATCATGTAATAAAGAATGAATATATTTCAGATTAGTAGAATAATGGGATGAAATAGCCATAAATGGACCAGACCATGTGGTCTTTGGGCTCACCAACATTACTATAAATAGCAACATTCCATTTTTGGGGAAGGATGAACAATCATTATTTTATTATTACTTTTGGTAGCTTTTCTCTCCAGAATTCATGTGTTTCTCTTTCTTGAATATGACTCTCCGCGGTATTTAGACTGAATAGATTTGCACATATGTTTGGAACTATCATTGGTGACCATAGTGGGAGAGATTTGGTACCCGGAATCGATTTCCAAAACCATACAAGAAGTTAAACACATTCAAGAATTCTTTAAGAGAGATGAACACTAAAATGCAAGAGGAACCCACAGTTAGAGCTACTAGTTTAGTGATTGGAGATGTGTCCACGAAACAGTGGTTTGAAGAATAATAATTTGAAGTACAAGAGTACAATGATCAATTTTCCGAAGAGCAACTCGAGCAGTCTGTCGTGGTGGCATAACAAACTGTTTGAGGAAATTGTGAAACAAAAATGCTGAACATGATACAATGATGGACGCTAGGAAGGTCCGATCAGATGTCAGAATGGAACAATATTTTAAAGGTACTAAAATCGATTATTATCATCGATTAAAATATAATCTTAGGGAGGAAAGTCACCGTAGTCATTATCCTTCGAGAAAAAAGAGAAAGACAATGCGTCGATATAATCCCTCAGATTTGAGTGACTATTCTCTTTATGACTTGGATGAATCCTTTTCTCCAGAAATATATCGTCATCATAAGAGGGGCTATAAGAGACAAAGCTTAAAGAGACATTCAATTTAATTTTGGACGTCCCGGCAGGTAAGGGATCTGATGAAGATATAGGATAGTTCAGATAAACGAACATCACTATCTGAAACAAAGGATAGTGAGGTGAATGTAGACTGATAGAACAATAGCAAGAAATGGACAATGTTCAATTTTCCTCGGGCAACCAGATTTTTTACTATAGACTGAGTAATAAATTTTTAAATCCTTATGAGGAGGGTCTTTATAGAGTGGGAAATGAAGGCTCAGGCGGTATATGTATAATCCACACAATAATTTGAAGGTATCTTCTTTGTCTGCGGATATATTAGCGGGGCACATGTCGAAGTGTTTTCATATTTTTGAAAGATGGAAAAGTTTGATGGGAGCCAAGAGTGGATAACCACTTTGAAAAGTAAAAAAAATTGATAAATTTCGAGGTTGACGAGAAGTTAGTGTACCGTGTCTTCTCTCAAACCTTCAAGAACAGCACATCAAACTGGTATAATCTATTTCCGGAGGGATCTATAAAAAACTTTGACATGTTTTGGACTTCATTTAGACAGCAGTTCTGGAAAGCAAGAAGTTTGGAGAAAATAGAGATATAATCATTAACTAGTGACAAAAATTGGAAAAAGCCTGAAAATAGTATGCCATACATTTTGCTCAACCGAAAACCGATATAGACAGGTTATGAGGAGTTGGATATTTGCATTACGTATAGGCAAGACCTTCTCTGAGGAATTTTAAGAGAGAACATTGCTAAGAAACAGATTTTAACATTCGGTTCTTTGTTAGTATAGGTTGAGACGGGATAATCTTGAAAGACACCCAAGCAGTATAATCTCGAAGCGTGTGGTTAGTATTTTTTATAAAGCCCAAAATCACATACAGTTTAGAAATCTCATTCTGGTTCAGACTCTGAAGGAGAAATGAAAAAACAAATTATGTTGATAATGACATATTCCGTATATAATATTCGAATAAAAATACAATAAATTTATATTTTAATTAGACATTTATTATTTATATTTTGTAACGAATATTAAAAAAAAAGTATAGAGAAATGTTTATGTAATAAATAAAATAAATAGAAAGAGACCAAAGGTCTTGTATAACTCCTATTAATAGGAGTTGAGTTCCAGATGTAAAGCAGATCATAAGATATACATATATACTTTTATACTATTTTTCTTATTTTCTCTCTCTTATTCTATTGAAATGTTTAAGAAACCTGTTATAAAATTTATCCTAACAAATTTGGCACTGTCTGTAGGAATGAAGTTTCTCACTTTAAAAAAAAATCTAAATCATTCTCATCTTTCAAAGAAAAGGTTCTTCAATTTTTAGAGAAAAAATTTCAGTTGCATTAAATCCATAAAAGAAAAAGAATTCTAATGACATGTTTTATTATGATCGGAAGAATCCTCAGGTTTTTCATCCATAGTTAGAAAGAGGAGCCAGACTCTTCTCCATTAACTACATCAGAAGATATCTTCCAAATAGTAAACTTCCTTAACCGAGTCGTCCGATAATTTTTTTTTATCTCAGTCAGTTATTAATACCAGTAATCATCTGACTGTGAATAAAATCGTTTATTTATATCCCTAATTATCTAACTGCGAATAAAACACATTAATTTTTTAAAAAATAATTTTAAAATATCTATTATATATAAATAAATACATTTTATGAATAAATATTTTCAAACAGGAGCAACCAGTTTATCGTTTACCACATTTATTATATTATACTATTATAGAAGTAAAGTTTAATATTAATATATATGTTTACTATTTGTTAGTATAATGTTGATATATTATGAGTAATAAATATTAATCTATCAAAATTTAATATCTTATTCTTGACTCAAGTAGTTTTTAAATAATATATTTAATAAATATTTCATTAATAACATGGCATCATTTATAATTAAATCACTCACTCTTACATTATACTAATTAATAGTAATATAATATATTAATATTTTTAATGTTAGTAAAACTAACACGACAACTATAAGGGTTCAGGTTAGAACTATAACATATTTTTATAGATTTTTATAGAATTTACTGCGTTGGATCCTACACCCATTTAATATATCTCTCACTTGATATTGGACAAATTTATTCGTCCCAGATAACCTAGGTATAAAAGCATTTATAAATCTTTCACCATTTTTTTCTTTCTTTTTCTCTCTCTCTAAAAACCACTCAAACATCAATTACCACAGAAAATTGAAGCTTGTTTTTTTGAAGAATCTGAACTCACAACAACATTAAGGTAAGAAATACAAGCCTCCCACTATAGTTTTTTTAGTTTTCGTTGTGTATAAGTGGTAGAAAATAGGGTATTTCGGTTTTGATTGAAAAAGTAGGCTTTTTTGCATGATTTTAGGTGTTGTTTTGTTAGATTAGTGTTGTATTATTGTTAGTCAAATTAGGGTCTGTGCTTTTGTCTCTGATTTTGTTGGAAATTGTGATGTTTGGATAGATCTACTCGAACACATCTGGTCGCATTTTAGTGTTACCAGAGCGCATCTCGTCGCACGATCGCTCGACCAGGTCAAATTATGGTCGCTTGCGACTGATGAACCTCTGTGTTCTCCTAAGACCATGTGACGCACCTTGTGGCATGCGATGGTTTTAGTGTTATGTTTTTTTACACGATAGGTCGTATCAAAATTACTGTGAAAAATACGTTTAAAAAAGATAAAGCTCGGGCGCGTGAAGCGCATGAGCCAGAGGAAGCTAATGCTTCCCCTGAGCATGTGGAGGTTGCTCCCATCAAGGGATAATCTGCTGGTAGCCGGGCGAAACAACGCCTCCGTCGTCATACTCCAACTGATGATGAGATTGGTTTTGGTCCTGCCGGAAGCAGTGGTGCAGGTTCGTCTTCGCATGCACTTGACTTATCTTACGTTTTGGAGGCACCGGAGGCACCTGAGGCACGTTACGAAGATGACACACCCGACATACCTTGTGCACCTGAGGCCGAGGATCCCGAGTTCTAGTCGGTGATGCCACACGTCCTAGCTCTCTATCCCAATTACGCCCTACACGAGGCGTTTAGTGTTTATCACGGAGATGTAAGTTTTAATTCTTTAACTTTATTGTAGAATTTATTTATTATTTTATTAGTCACTTACGTGTTTGATACATATTTCAAGATAGGGTATCATTGCGTTGTTTCGCTATGTACGATAGTCTCCACAAATGGGACTTCAAAAAGTAGGGCAGGGTGCAAACGAAGGTGATGGAGACTATCTTTGGCCCTTTCGTCGACGCACTCTCCCGCTGGTATACCAACATGCATTTGGTTGAGGCATTCCTTGAGTGATGGAATTATGAGACATTTTCCTTTCATTTCTCGTTCCGAGAGATGATGTGACTTTGGATGACGTCCACGTCATCACAGGACTACCGGTCACAGGTATTTTTTTAATGTTTTATTGTTTGATGACGACATTGAGTGGACCTAGACGTATGCTAGCATGGTAGGTATACGACCAACAGAGTTGAATAAGAGTCTTAGGAATGCTAGTAGCATGAATCTTAGTTGGTTGTGCAACACATTCACGGGTGACAAATATAGTGATAGTGAGATCACAGATGAAAGAGTAGATGTCGTCACCCGTGCTTATATACAATTCCTTTTAGGTACCACCATTTGCGCCAACAAAACCGACAATAATATTCCTTTAGATTCACTCCAGTTTGTGAACCAATAACAGGTTATGAATCGGTTAACCTGTGGTCAGTTGGTATTGGCGCAGCTGTATAACGCCCTTATCCAAGTATCTTTGCATGGTACGGGGGGTATTTTTGGGTTCATATGATTGCTCGAGGCGTGGATATTTGCTTACTTCACGCAGTTTCAAGCTCCACTGTTTAGCGATTACCAGGCATTTTTCCCCATCTGTGCTGATATGTGCCACAGAAGATCGACGTTTCACAGGATGTGCGCAGGGAGTTGAGGCATGCACTATCAACGTGCGCGGAGTCAGATGGAAGTAGTAATTTTTATTTTAACGTTATGTTTTTTAACTAATATAGTTGTTTAACTTTTTAACTTATTTATTTACATGTCGTTTTCCTTCGTTATACATATTTACGGGACGATCATCTGTTCCATGATGTCAATTGGGCTGAGTTGACACTAAAGGAATTTGACATCGTTGTTCCATACTACCCCGACCATACAGCTATTTTGAAACAGATATGTCCTCCTGCGTCTGAAAAAGCAGGCAAGAAGACGGTTCAGAGATACATTTGGTATGGTCATCTATGGCGGGATTGGGAGTATCATCGTTACACCACAATTGGAGCGGAATACCACGGTGTGGAACAGTGACGTAATGTACCAGTTTTGTGTGAAGAAGAAGCTATGGTATATCGTTAGTAGCTCTGCTTCGGCTGGAGGACCTCAGGTGCAGCCGCAGGGTGATGCTGACATCACAGGATATGATTTGATCGCATAGTTTGGTCCCTCCACACCGATGCTAGAGTACGATGATTTAGTATAGACCGCCCTTCAGATGTGTAGGACTATTGAGCGATATATATGTCGTTGATTTGTAGACTTTCGATGTTTTATTATTATGTTATTTCGCTTTTTAGACTTTGTTATTTTAATGTTCGATTTGTAAATATTTTAAGATCACTATATTTTTATATTCATATCTCTATGTTTTTACATTGCATTTGGATTTTTATTTGAAAATAGTCTTTTTTTCCAAAACCGTAGTTAAACGCAAAAATCAACTATGGTCAAAATTAACTCCCTCCAAAATTAAGTCCCGCCATTGTCACTTCCCGCCAAAAACAGCGCCCGCCTAAGATGGTACCTCACATTCATTTCACTATAAAAATGAGCTAATAAAAAGTCTAACAAGACAAACAACCAAACATTCACAAACCATAAAAAACACAAATACATTTTCATATGGACTTCAACGTCAACGAAGACTACCAGTTGCTTCAAGCGGTGAAGGTTGCCTGCCGTGAGATGGGGGAAGATACCAGGAATGCTTTTTTTAAGCGGGTCTTATGCATGACGTATTTCAATTATGGTCGTGCAGGAACAAGAGGTCTTGTAAAAATGAGCTAATAAGAAGTCTAATAAGACAAACAACCAAACATTCACAAACCATAAAAAAACACAAAGACATTTTCATATGGAGTTCAACATCGACGAAGACTATCAGTTACTTCAGGCGGTGAAGGTTGTCCGCTGTGAGATGGGAGAAGATACAAGCAATGCGTTTTTTGAGCGGGTCCTATGCATGATGTATTTCAGTTATGGCCGTGCAGGAATAAGAGGTCTTGTTGTGTGCAGTCGCGACCAAATCAAAAGTAGGTACATTTTTGTCCAACCGCTACAACCTTTACTCTTCCTACCATTTTAGAGTAAGCAAGATGCGGCTTCTGTCTGGAACATAATTGTCGTGAACTACATCACTAAGAATATGGTGGCGTATTTGGAGGATAGGATTACAGAAAGGGAGGAAGGAGATTATTCAGAAGACAACATGGGATACGACTTTGACGATTGAAGATTCATGTTTTTTCAATTGTCTTTTTTAGTTTTTATGTTTTAATTAGTTTTTATGTTTCGTTAAGCGGTTGTTCAACTTAGGGTCCTATGTTGTTTACGTTCAATTGTCTTGCTTTTTACGCACTTATTTGTAGCCAAAATTTAAATTTCATCTTTACGATTGAAAATGGGGTGCAAAATGTAATCCATAGGTCGCACGCGACGGGTCCAAAACATCATCACATTTAGGCCCCGCGACAACCACGTCTCTAGTAGAAAAACACTGCTAAAAGTTTGGCCCACTGTCGCATGCCATGCTTCCAAAACACAGTCGCAAACACACATCGCGACAACCACATCTCTAGTACGAAATCACTTCCAAAATAATGGCCTACCGTCGCACGCGATGCTTGCAAAACACATTCGCAATTGGACGTCGTGACAAGCAAGTCCGTGGTTTGAAATCGCTCCCAAAATTTTAGCTTACTGTCGCGCGCAACGATATTAGCACACGGTCGTGTGCGGCCGTTTTAACACATATTCGCATGTAACGAATTGAATTTGAATGAAACTATAAATCAAAATCAATTCAACTTCGTATAATAATAATAACCAAAACTAAAATAAAATTACTCAATAATCGGCAACATTAATTCAACTTAAATAAAACTATAACTAAAATGACATTTGGTGTTAGGGGTAAGATTAGTGGAATACATAAAATTACATCAAATGTCATCTCTAGTCAAATCGGTTGCATGCGGATTTTCGTTCAAGTTCATTTTCCTAACTTCCGTTAGTTGTGTTAATTTGTTGAGTCGACGGTAGGATGGGTGCGACCATTGACCCGTTTCTTCAGTAGCGTAAGCACCCCAACAGAGGTATTATGGCGGCAATGGTCCATCGAGTGGAGTCGTAATCTGCGAGAAAAAATAAGAAATCAATAGATTTTGTATTAAATAAATGTAAAAGGATGAGATACTTGCATTAACAAAGTGGCATCTATGTACGAAATCAATCCCAACTTCTATGATCGTTAATTGGTCACGATAGGCGTCCACGAATTGATAGATACGTTAATGACGTTACTTGCGATATATGGTATACCATGCATTGATATCTTGTCGCAATAACTAGTCTTATGTCCAAAAATGTCATCCAATAGTGGCTACTAGGGTTGGGCTTGAAGTAATCCAACCTATGTACCAAATCGTCAAACACCTTGGGCGAACCATATACATCCAACCAAGATGCACAGTTTCTCGCAACTCTTTCAACAACTCCTGTCTAACATGTTCTCATCTATCTTCATTATTGTATATTGAATGAGCTACGGAACGATATCCACATTGTCCGTCCGGAATAACGTCAACTAACTTAATAATATAAGTGTGTAGATATACCGGGATGAAATCCGGATATAATGTTAACTTCCCATCCTTAACAATTTTCTTTGGTCGACCAACTTTCTTTTTTGCAAGTGGAGGTTTGGGTAGTACGACAGGAACCACTTTTGATGCGGTCGTGCTCCCTAACGTGTTAACAGGTGTACTACCTATTGAGTTAGCTGGAGTACTAGCACTAGCGGGTTGTTCAATGGGATATTCCCACGAACTAGGGTTCCGTTGAGTCAATTTATCAACGCCTCCCTTTGGCCTACCCTTAGCTCTAACCGCTTCTTTAGGATCTTGAATATGACTAGTCTCGGTCCTCAAAAGTTGCATTACCTGATGGATAATGTGGTCTTGTTGGTCATGGTGAAAACTACGAATGAAGTTGTCTATTATGGAAAGTTTTCTTTTTTCCATTCGTCCTCACGAGAAGTGGGATCTCTATGAACAATATCTAACCTTCTCCAAAAGATATCCACGTCTTATAAAAGGATGCACCTACTATCTCTAGCTATAAACGCAATTTCACATGCACAAGGTAACCCCATGTGTTTTCCAAAGGAAACATCCTCCACATGCTACCCAATCTACTCCTATATTTATAGCACGTACAATAGAAAACATCAATATTTTTAGGCTCGCATATGACACATGACCTTGAAAATTTCGGGTTAAAACACCATAAAACCGTCAATTATACGAAACTTACTTTGCTCGAACGATTCGTGGATCCCCGCACCCACCGCCCTACATAATATAAGTACAAAATTAGGACCTTATTTTAAAAGAGATATAATAGCAAAACCAAAAATTGGATAAAATGACATACTTATTTGAAGTTGTTTGGCCATAATGTTGTATCTTGTTTGTTCGATATTGATGAACCTTGTCACCATATTTTATCATCCATGCGTCCATAACGTACGCAAAACACTTGGGTTGAGAGGCGAACATCTCCTTCAATGTAGCTAGATTCTTTTTGTAGCTCTCAACCGTGTTTGCTCCGGCAACGTAGCCATAAAACTCAATAAATTGTTTCGCAACCACATCATCGTGCAATATCTTTCGGCCCATCCCAAGAAAGTTCTTACTAATATGCCACGTGCATAGCAAGTGGTGTGTGCCATATATCTTTGATTGCTCGCATGAGAGCTAACTCTCGATCGGTAACAATAACGCTCGGAAATGCGCACACGCTATCCATCATCAAACCACGAAGAGTTTCCAAAGCCCAAATATAATTTGCTATTTTCTCTCCGCTCATAAACACATACGCAACGGTAAGTGTAATGGAAGTAGTCGTTAACCCAACAATATCTAATAAAGGCATCGTATACTTAGTCTTCTTGTAAGTACAATCCTTGAATAACACATTAGGGAATGTAAGTAACAATTCTATGCTTGTAGGATGTGCGGAAAAAAAAATCAGTGATTACCTTTGAATTGTATTTCAAACACTCCCACGTGGAGTATTCATTATCCTTTAATTTCGTTAACAAATATTGCATTTGCTTTTGTCCCCCGTGTTCAACATCCCGATGTTTTTTGCGGCAAGTGTAGATTGCACGCATGTTTGAAATATTCTCGGGATATTGGTACTTCAAACCGCTATATATCTCTCTAGGACGCGAACCGAGGTGAGACCGTCTAAGCGAATGTAGGGATCGTGATTATGCGTACCATCTATCACCTCCAAACGTCATTTCATGGCTAGTACGTCAATCAGATGACCTTTTAACGCAAACGGAAAATTACATTTCTTCGTGGAAGTCTTCCGCTTTCTTAACGTTTCCGGCTTTTCTTTTGATACGAATACACCGTACCGCTCGCAAACGTAATCTAATCTAGGATTTATTCCCCTATTTCCCGCTATCATAGAGCTTCATTATCGTGACGAACTTAATCTTCTTCGATTCAATGTCCACAAAAGCATCATTAATATTTCGTAAATAACCTATCTGTTTTGAATATTCTAGTGTAATCACCATCCATACATGGAGGCTGGGCAGGTTCCTCCTACATAATATAAGATTTTAATCTATAAGCATCGCATGCGAATAATACTACAGGGTCGTCGCATGCGCACGTTCTTTTAAGTTGTCACATGCGACACGTTTAAAACATTATCGCATGAAGATATGCGACGCATATCGTACAGCCGTTGAACGATCGTGCGAAGACGGCGGCGTTCATCGCACGAAATTTGTGCGACCAGGAAAAAATAGTTAAATAGATTACTGCTATTTACCTCCATACGGTAAGCGTCCTCTTCGTCTACCAAATCTTCCAAACAGACGCCTATTTCATCATTTGCCATGGATACTTCGATGTTTGGGTTATTGTGGTGGATTTTATTGGTTTGGTAGAAGATTGTAACTTCTAGGGTCTATGGTAGTAAATATTATTGGTAATTTTGTGGGTTTAGGGTAATAATTGATGGATTTCAGAGTTTTGGTTGTTTTGGAGGGTAAATGGTATGAGTGTAATTACTTAGGTTAAGAAGGATAATTTAGAAATTTCAGTTTTGAGTTTAAAAAAATGATAGGTTGAAAGATCTATCAAAATATGTCTTATCAAACTGTTGTCCTATTTACAGTGCCCCTGGCACTGATGGCTTCAATTGTCACTTTCTAAAGTCTTGCTGGAATATCATTAACTATGATCTTTGTCAGGCTATCAATGCTTACCTAAGAGGCATGCCTATTCCTAAGGGGATCTTTGCTACAGGGATCTGTCTGATTCCCAAGTCTGCTAATCCTATCTTATGGAGTAATTTTAGGCCTATTAGCCTTTGTACGATTTTTAACAGAATTGTTTCTTCTCTTATTAACACTAGATTGGCTCTTATTCTTCCTAAGATTGTCTCTAAATGTCAGGGTGCCTTTGTGAGAAACAGGCTTATTCATGACAATATTCTCACTATTAAGGAAATGTTGCACAATATTAATAGGAGGCCTTCTAAAGGGAACATTATTATGCAGCTGGATATGACAAAGGCATTTGACAGAATGTCTCATGCTTTTGTCATCAAGGTTATGCAGAAATTTGGTTTCTTTAGTGGTCTGTTGGCTCTAATTCAATCTCTTATTTCTAATGTAATGATTTCCATTCTTATTAATGGTAGTAGTGTTGGCTATTTCCCTCAGAAGAATGGATTAAGGCAAGGGGATCCTTTATCTCCTAGCCTTTTCATTCTTGCTGAGGAGGCTCTTCTAAGGGGGCTGTCTGATATTTATATTGTTAATCCTAACATGAAGTATTATCTCAAGTCAGGTTTTACATTACCTTGCCTTGCATTTGCTGATGACATTGTTATCTTCTCTAACTGTGCAGCTCCTTCCCTTGCTAACCTGTGTAAATTACTTGACAATTATCAGTCTGCATCTGGGAAAATGATAAATAAAGACAAAACCAAAATAATTACCTCAACCAAGCTGGCATTTGCTGCTAACTCCAGGTTGAAGGCTGCTACTGGTTTCAAGCTGGATCATGCCCCTTTTAAGTATTTGGGAATCAGTATCTCTGCAAATAATAAGGGAAGAAATTTTGTCAATTTATTGTCTGCCATTTATAGTAAAATTCAGATTTGGGATTTGAAATCTCTGTCCTTTGGGGGGAGATTATCTCTCATTAAGAGTGTTCTTCATCCTATTGTGTATTATTGGATGCAGAACACTCTTATTCCTAAGTCTATTCTTAATAAGATTGAGTTGTGTTTCAATAAATTTCTTTGGAGGTCTAATTTCAATGACAAAGCTATTCATTGGACCTCTTGGGGTTTTCTATGTAAGCCTTTTGATGAAGGTGGCTTGAACATCAAGTTATTAGCAGATATTCAAACCACATTTTCATTCAAATTATGGTTCCTATTTAGGAAAGGCCAGTCACTTTGGTCTGACTTGATGCATCACACATATTGTGAGAATTGTCACCCTTCTATTGTTAATTGTTGCTCTACTGATTCTATTATTTGGAAGCGCTTAGCTGCTATTAGGGCTCAGGCTGATGGGTATATTCACTGGCATTTAGGCAAAGGGGATGTGGACTTTTGGAGAGATGCCTGGCATGGCATGTATCCTATTGCTACTGATTCTGATCACAGGTCTTGGTTGCTTCCTGCTAAGGTTAATACTTTTTGGAAGGATACCAATTAGGACTTCACTTTGCTTAACTTCCTATCCCATGATCGTATTTCACACATTAAGTGTGTTAAGATTGATCAGGGACAGGAAGATAAGATAGAGTGGACTATTTCAAAAGATAAAGAGTTTAAAACTAGTTCAACTTGGGACATTATCAGAGTTAAAAACACCAAGCAAAACATTTTAAAGAAAATATGGAGTCACTTTGTCCCAAGTAAGTTTTCTTTTCTTTGTTGGAAACTGTTAAAAAAAATTATCCCAATTGATAGCATTCTTTCAAAAAGACATTTCACTTTGGTTTCAAAATGTCAGTTCTGCTACAGTTGTGAAGAGAAAAATCATCTCTTCATCAACTGTAGTTATGCCTGGTCTCTGTGGAACTATTATGGGGTTCTTTTCAGGGTTCCTCTAGGCAGATTTATGTCCATCAGTCATGTGTTCTATAGCTGGTTTTGGGCATCCAATGGTAAATTTCATATTACCCATCTTGTCCCACAAATTATATGTTGGACAATTTGGCGTAATAGAAATGCTAGTAAGTTCTCAGGCTCCTATGGTGGGTTTGATAGTGCAATCTATAGCATTAACAGGGTTATTAAGAGTATTGATGCTAATGTTGTCTTAAAATCTACTCATTGGTCAGGAGTGCATAGGGCTGGTTTGGCTCTAGGTTGTCAATCGATTTACAACAGGAAACATAAAGTGAGGTACCTGAAATGGGCGACTCCTCCTTCTGGCAGACTCAAGGTGAACGTTGACGGCGCGTGCAGCTTCTCAGGTGAAGCCAATGGAGGCTTTCTGGTTAGAGATGAGCTTGGAAATCTGCTTTTTGGTCAGGGCTTCTGTTTTGGCAAGGTTGGCCCGTTTGAGGCAGAATGTTTGGCTCTGGTGGAGGCCATTTCTCATTGTCGAAGGAATGGTTGGGTGAATGTCGATATAGAGTCTGACTGTCAGACCCTAATCGACACTCTGGCCTTCGGTGTTGAGGCTTCCTTTTCGATGATTGCTGCTTGTAGAAGCTTGATTCATCCTTCGATGATCCTCCGGCACGTTTCCCGTACTCAGAATACGGCTGCTGACTGGATATCGAAGTGGGCCTTGAAGGTGAAGGGGGACAAAGCTTTCCTGGTTGGTGACGCCCCGGTGGAGCTTCTGGCGATTGTCACGCTTGAAAGTCTCGGTGTGGGATACATCGATCCATGATGAGTGGGTCGAATGGTGGTGCTGGGCTCGCCTGCTGTCTGTAGCTGATGGATCTGTTGTTAGTCAGATTTTGTCGATCTAATGAGAATCGAGTGGCTGAGTGGTGGTGCTGGATTCGTTTGGTGGTGCTGGATTCGTGTAGCTTGTGGCGGCTTAGATTGGTGGTGATTTGTTTTGTTAATGGTGGCTGTCTGTTGAAATTAGGGTTTGGTTTGTGCCTTTGGGGGTGAGATCGTGTTTGATAGGGAGAGAGTGGAAGGGTGGAGATTAGGGTTTCGAATTAGGGGGTGAGATCGTGTTTGATAGGGAGAGAGTGGAAGGGTGGAGATTAGGGTTTCGAATTAGGGATTGTGTCCGTAGAGGGTCTGAGCCTGGGTTTGGGTTTATTCTTGGGCCCTTTCTTTTTTTCTGGCTTGGGCCTTTCTTTGTATATGTTACTACTTTGGTTGATATTAATAAATCTGGTTTTTTGCCCAAAAAAAAACTGTTGTCCTATTTCTAATATTGGGCCAGCTATAATAAAGGTTAGTAGTTGATTTGAAATCTAAAAATAACAATAATGTTTTTGATATTTCATGCTTATATTAATAAAGAGAGAGATAATACGTGAATGCTATATTTTTTTAAAATATTTTATGAAGTGATAAAACTCTCGGACCGCCCACCCTCCTGTACTAACTTCGGATCGGCCGACCTCAGTCCTGCCGGTCTTGGCTAGGATGCTTCTGTCTCTCCGACAGCTTATATATACGCCATCTCTCTCCTTCCTCTATGCCAGTTCCTGAAGCGTCGTCGTCAAGTTCCTCCATTTTGCTTTCTCCTTTCGTGACTTTCGTCCGGTGGATTCCTATCTCTCTCCGTCGTGATCTTCTCTCTACCGAGCTTTCTTCCTCGCACTTTCTTATCGCCACTGGTACTGACCGTCAAAGTCATCAGAGGCACGGACAATACGTCAACTTAAAAGAGCTCCAAATTCAGATGGACTCCCTCACCTACCGTTTATCTACAACCCTCCTCAACGGCCGACCATGTACCAACTCCCGAGTGATGACTTGGACTTACTGATCTCCATTAGCGCCGACGAGGTCGACAAATATGATCAACCGTGTCTTCTTTTTCGATGAATTCTACCAAGCTGTCTACAATTTAGCTGTTTATCTCGCCAAAAACCCGTGATTATCAAAGTTCTGTTAATGAACTTCATGGACTATCTTGAAAACCATGACTATCCAACTCATAACTTTGAAGACATTTCGCCTATGGTTTGGGCCAAGTTTTCAGTAGCCCCGACAGATCAAACTACTTGTGAACCTGTAGTTCTCAACCAATGACATGATCCACAAATCCGGTTGACTGAATGTCACATTCTTTCAAGTGACTTTGATTTGTCGCTACGTCCACAGATTCACCATTTCTACCGTTATAATGTACACGGGAGACATTGAGGTCCAAACAACTATCATGAAGCGCCAGACATCGAGGTTCAAGCAACCAAACAACTGTTATTTGAGGACGCTTCAAACATCATGATTCACGGAACTTGCAAAAAAACCAGAAATATCAATTTAATTAACCGTTCCCTACATTACACCAGCAGAAGCATAATGGTTACCACTGCAAGACCAGCAGCATCCTTAACAGTGCTCACGAATCATGAAAAGTACCTTATGTTAATGATGAAGTTTTTCTTGTCGCAGCAGCATCGAAGCAACCGAGCTAGCAGGATTGAGAATCTGATTACATTTTACTTATTTTATTTTGTATGTGGACGATGCGGCCACACCCTGATGTCAAGAAGGCATGGAAGAATGTCATTCTACTGACAGTGAAACAACACCAAACGGAGTCTCATGCAGACAACATCAACACCAACCACTCTGAGTCATCCTGCTTTCTCAAGATTATTGGCACAAATCTCAAACTTTCCTAGAATTGGGCTCAATATAACCTTTCGCGACAAAGTAAATACCCGAATAATTCTATGTTTAACAGTCAGCATGCGTGCAAGGGAGTCGCACATTGATGATATGTGAGATCATGAAATACGGAACACATCTAAAAAAATACGGAGACAGTGCCGGGGTATAAACTAAACGGTCTTGCACTCAACTTCAAGACCCAAGACACGGTTGTCGGATGCCCACACTACTCGCAGTCGAAGCTGCATTTGATTGAAATTTGGCTCCAGCTCTAGCTCATTTCCAAAGCTAGCACAGTTGTCTTCTTTACTGTCGGTCTCCACAGCCTGTTCTTCAACTAAATGGCTAAGCTTTCCAATTCTTACCATTTTTTATCTGTTAATTGTTTCACATTTTATTTATGCTCTAGCATTGTCAGAGCTATCCGTATTTACATGTCTCACATCCATTTGTCCAATATGGATATGTGCTAACTATACAACTCTTTCAAAACTTTCCACCAGTATAAGCCCTCGTGTACTTTACTACTTAATGTGTGCATTGTCTCACTTCTCCACTCTTTACAATGCACCAACATTTCTTCGCTGCACACATTAGTCAAATGTTTTCACTATACAATTATTCCTCCATAATTTTTAGTTTTATAGATTTTTTCATGCATAACATCACACTGCATATGCTTATTTTAGTGTATTATGTATTCATCATATTACCGTATACTGTTATATCCTCTCCTTTCTTTCTTCTTTATCATGCATCAGATGTCATAGTACATCAAGTTACATAACACTCACATCATCTACTCTAGTTTTACTACACATTGTAGTAATTACTTGTCAATCCCACCACACAAACAAAATTGAGGAGTAAAAAAAAAAGTCTCAACCTGCTCAGCTGACGAGAAGCTTTCAATGGTTCTCAGGACACGATCGTCTACGATAAAGTAGCCTGCGGTTTGAGCTAGATGTGTTTGATATGATTCAGCAAATGGTTATGCTAATGAAAGTTAAAAGTCCAAATTGAGCTGCAATACACGATCTGTATAGTATTAATCATGAAATTGATATGGTATTCTAAATATTTTCCTAAGCAATAATAGAAACAAATCGGCCACAGAAGTTTAAGTAACAAGCAGAGGTCTATATTCACTAGCTTCTCATTTCTCCTGGTGACCTCTTTATTACCTTCAAGCATATCAAAACTACCGACCATCTCTGTAAGAGTACAGAAACCTAGCTGAGACATTATCTCACCCAGCTCCGGCAGGCATGAAGAAGAATTTGATGACGTGCTCAGGCTCTCAAGCAAACCTTTCTTCTTGGGGTTAAACTTGTATGCCTTGTTCTGAGATGGACTAAAAAACTCATCAGTAGATGAAGCTCCAACAAAAGTAACGTGTCTTCTGCACTTCAGCATATATCAACTGTCGCACAATCTTCTCCACGTCTGTTTTTCAGTAATTACAATCAACAACAGATTCCGCAAATCACCTTCATTCCTTTATCAATTCAACAACACCAAATTCTCCAACAACATGAACTCGATTTTGAATTTCCAATCCATTTCTTGTAAGACAAAATCAACAGTATCAATAACACTAGGGATTTGATGATATTTCCAGACATGCACAAAAGAGGAAGTCGATATTCTAGTAACATTTCACCGTAGAATTTACTAGTCCGATACGTAGAAGAGCGTACTTCAATGCCTTCCAAGGGTATTAGGATGCCACCACCTCCACCATGGTCGCCGCCGCTATCACTAGCTAATATTAGAGTCAGCTTGATGTTTCTGAATTTGTCTAATGGAACATTAGCACCAACATTACTCAACTCATCCAGGCTTGTCGTTCACCAATTTTGGGGCCAAAAGAAGAACACAGCCCTGCAGAAGATTGTCTTTTAATATATTCTGATTTTGATCTGACTTGCACCAACAGTAACAAAGGATGTGAATGTGGGACATTGATACAAAGTACGATCCATTACCGCCTCATGGACTTCTCTTCCAACGATAAAGCAACGGCATCTGCCACCGTCACAGCCTCCACCACGGAGATGCATCACCTCCTCCGAGAAACTCTCCGCATTAGCACCAACCTCTCATCCATTAAATATTGGCTCCAAATTTTAGTACAGTGGATTGCACTGGCATATACTGGCAAAAGAAATGCGGTGACAAGACAGTTTTAGGAACAAGAGGTTACAATTGGTTGGAGACCTGTTTAAGTGGAGCTAAAGGCATTTAAAGTAACAGAGATGTTGAGTTAAAAGCAATTAAGCACTAGTTAGATGCTTCAATCTCCATGATCTGCAAATAGAGAAGATTGACCCACTACTAGATTGGGTAGAATCAGAATTCAGGTCCAAGCCGAATTGAGGAAGCAATTGAGTTTATTAGACTTAAAGAAGACCTTCGAATGGACAAGTGGGGATTGTTTGAAAGTGGACACGATATTGATATGGCTGATATTAGGGTCCAAATGGCAGCTTGGTACCTAGCATGAGCTTAAATACAAAAGAGATGGCTACTTCATTGTTAATGACACGAAAATACACACCGAAATCAAGTCTTCCAACGAAAAAATAATTTCAGATGAAAAATCTCGATCATGATAGAAAGGGTTACCAGTCAAGTGATTTCCATTTTCATAATTGGAAAAAGATTATAAGCCAAAATAGTATTTATTTCCATAATTAAAAATGTTGTAGGTCAGATAATTTTCATTGGTACTGCAAAATGGTATTCATCTACAGCAACAAAATACATGATTGAAAAATTTGATGGGAGATCCAGCTTTGCGTTGTGGAAGATTAAACTGAAATCTTCATTGGTACCGTAAGGGCTGTGGAAGGCTGTGGAGAATAAGTTACCAGAAGAGATGAAAGAAGAGGAGAAGCAAGATCTTCAAGAAAGGGCTTTGTGCTGGATTTTAATGAGTGTGAAAGACAATGTGCTTCGCGAGATTAGTGGTGAGAAGACTGCTGCCTGCGCATGGAAAAAGCTAGGAGATCTTTACTCAGAGAAATCAGTAGTAAACCGATTATACTTGAAGAAGCGTTTGTATGATTTCAGATTGGAAGAAGGTATGTCCATAACATAGCACTTAGATAATTTTAAATCAATTATAATGGAGTTGGAGAACATAGATATCAATATTGAGGATGAGCATCAAGCTTTGTTTGTATTGAGATCATTACCAGCTCCCTATGAAAACTTCGTAGATACCATTATGTATGGTAAAGATAAGTTATCGCTAGCAGATGTCAAAGGGGCATTGAAATCAAAAGAGATGAGACAGTTGCAGCCAGACAATCAAGCTGAAGGGGAAGGTCTTATGACTAGGGGAAGATCTAGAAGCAAAGCAAGTTCTTTAAGAAGGAAGAACTGGAGGTCCAAGTCAAGGGTAAAGCACTCAAATTGGTATGAATGCGGTGAGCAGGGTCATTATATGAGAGATTGTCTGAAACTGGATGGTAAGAAGGGAAATCAAAAGGAAAATACAGCAAACATTGTTGAAGGTCTGAACGATTCTGAAGATAGTGAAAACAATGGTAGAGGAGATGTATTGTCCGTGAGTTCAGACTTTGGGCAAAAATCTTGGGTACTCGATACTGGCGCTACATATCACATGTGTCAGTTCAAGCAATGGTTTGATACGTACAAGCCAATGCAAGGAACTATCTATTTAGGGAACAATCATTCATTGACTGTTGGTGGTATTGGTAACGTCAGAATCAGAATGTTTGACAGGGTTGTTAGAATCTTGACGTGTTGGCATGTTTTTGGGTTAAAGAGAAACCTGATTTCTCTTGGGACTCTAGACTCTCGGGGTTACAAGTACCGTTTGCATGAAAGGCAGTTTGCAGAAGAGTCTTTACATTCTCCAGGGGAGTGTTGTTATGGGCGATGCTGCAATAGCATTATGAGGGAGTAATAGCCAAAGTAGGCAAGATCAAAATAAGTTGTAGCATTGGCGTCTTGGTCACATGAGTGACAGAGGATTAGCTGTTTTGGGAAAAAGAGATTTGTTGAAAGGGTATAAAGCAGAATCATTGGGATTTTGTGAGCACTGTGTGTTTAGTAAACAAACTAGAGTCAAATTCACCAAATCGGTTGTAAGAAAGACTAAAGGGACAGTGGACTACATTCACTCAGATCTTTGGGGTCCAAACAGAATTCCATCCAAGAGCGGAGCCAGATACTACTTGAGTTTGATTGATGATTATTCAAGGATGGTGTGGGTTTACTTTCTGAAAACGAAAGATGAGGCATATTCAACCTTTATCAAATGGAATTCGATGATTGAGAAGCAAACAGGAAGAAAAATCAAACGTCTTAGGACAGATAATGGGTTAGAATATTGCAATCGTGAGTTCAACGAGTTCTGCGAAGCTGAGAGAATAGTGCGTCATCGCACTTGTTCTAGAACACCACAACAGAATGGAGTCGCGGAAAGAATGAACATAACGCTTTGTGACAAGGCACGAAGTATGCTCTCGCATTCCAGTGTGGGAAAGGATTTTTGGGCTGAAGCTATCAATGCAGTGTGTTACTTGGTGAATCGGTCTCCATCAACGGCTATTGATTGTAAAACTCCTTTTGAGATTTGGTCTGAATCATCGGCTGATTATGAACATTTGAGGGTGTTCGATTGTCCTGCGTATGCTCATGTGAGAGATGGCAAGCTTGAACCGAGGGCAAAGAGGTGCATATTTCTAGGATATGCTACTGGAGTGAAGGGATATAGGTTATGGTGTACCTCTCCAAAGTCTTTAGGTTTTCTCATCAGTACGGACGTTACTTTTAATGA
Source organism: Limnanthes douglasii subsp. nivea (assembly GCA_036936605.1). NCBI lineage: Eukaryota > Viridiplantae > Streptophyta > Magnoliopsida > Brassicales > Limnanthaceae > Limnanthes > Limnanthes douglasii. The sequence goes on along the minus strand of JAUPFV010000001.1, from coordinate 139,103,027 downwards.
GTTTGTTCTATAGATAGTCAGAAGGAAGTAGAAGAAATGGTCGAATCAGGATCGGTTGTGAGTAAACAGGTGGAGCTTGAAGTAGAATCAGTTCCCAGCAGGTCCAATAATTCAAGTGGTTCTGAGGTGGATCCAGAATCAGGAGGTGAAGCGTCAGCATCGGATGATAGTGACAATGATGCGCCTGAACCAGAACAACAACCTTATAGCATAGCATTGGGCAGAAAAAGAAGAGATATTAGACTTCTAAAAAGGTACGCGAATCTAGTTGCATATGCTCTGTCAGTTGCAAAAGAAGTTGAGATGCAGGAACCTAGTAGCTACAGAGAAGCTATCGCGAGTTCAGAGGCAGATCGATGGATTGGTGCTATGGGGGAAGAGATTGAATCTCTTCATAAGAATCAAACATGGAAGCTTGTTGACTTGCCTAAAGGAAAGAAGATAATACGCAGTAAATGAGTGTTCAAGAAAAAGGAAGGTAATCCATGGGTTGAGGCATCTCGATTCAAAGCAAGACTGTTCGCTAAGGGTTTTACACAAAGGGAAGGAATCGACTTCAATGAAGTGGTTTCTCCAGTGGTGAAGCATAGTTCGATTCGAGTTTTGTTAGCCATAGTAGTTTTGCAAGATTTAGAGCTTGAGCAGTTGAATGTGAAGACTTCGTTTCAACATGGTGAATTGGATGGGCAATTCTACATGAGACAACCAGAGGGATTTATCGAACCTAATATGGAGGACAAAGTTTGTCTGCTGAAAAAGTCATTGTATGGTTTAAAATAGTCACCTAGGCAATGGTTTTTGATACATTCATGGTGTCAAAAGGGTTCACGAGGAGTCCATATGATAGTTATGTGTATCATCAAAAGATGTCAGATGATTCTTATGTTTACTTGTTGTTGTATATGGATGATATGCTTATTGCTGCTTGTAGTATGTCACACATTGTGTAGTTAAAAAAGCAGCTTAGTGCCGAGTTTGAGATGAAGGATCTGGGTAGAGCAAAGAAAATTCTTGGTATGGAGCTTATCAGGAACATAAATTTAGGATCATTACACTTGTCTCAACGAAGCTATATTGAGAAAGTGTTACAACGATTCAACATGTTTGATGCTAAAGAAGTTAGCATTTCATTTGCTACTCATTTTAAGTTGTCTACAGTAGGAGCGGCCAAGGACGATGCTGAGTTGGAACAAATGTCGAAGGTTCCATATGCAAGTGCAGTTGGTAGTATCATGTATTTTATGGTATGCACACGTCCTGATATTTTACATGTGGTTAGTGTAGTTAGCAGGTACACGGGATTTCCTGGGAAAGAACACTGGCAGGCAGTGAAATGGATACTTCGGTATCTTAAAAATATTGTGAACGTTGGCTTAACTTTTAACAAGACCGATATTGGTGAATCGTTGAATGATGATGCAGGATTATTGGTTGGTTTTGTTGATTCTGATTTTGCACGTGATGTGGATAAAAGAAGATCTCTGACATGATATGTATTTACTCTAGCTGGGAGTACGATCAGTTGGAAAGCACAGTTGCAAGCTACTGTAGCTTTGTCTACAACAGAGGCAGAGTACATGGCGGTAACAGAAGCAATTAAAGAGGCAATATGGTTGCAAGGTTTAGTGGCAGATTTGGGCTTGGATAGGACTACTACAAAAGTGTTTTGGGACAGTCAAAGCGCCATACACCTTACAGGGAACCAGATGTACCATGAGCGTACAAAGCACATAGATGTCAGGTATCATTTTATTCGTGATATAATATTAAAGGGAATTGTTAATGTGAAGAAAGTGTCTACACACGATAATCCAACAGATATAATGACCAAGGCAGTATCAGTTCGAAAGTTTAGAGAGTGCATAAACTGTATTGGTGTTTGCAGTATAGAGTAAAAGCCTTAGGGGCATTTGGTGAGTCAGAAGAAAAGAAGTTTCTTTGTTGATAGTGAAGAAAGGATATTCACCTCAAGGGGAAGATTTGTTGTGAATAAGTCGAATAGTGCCTTGAAAGTGTACGGTGTACGGCAGTACAGTTTTGTGTATGTGATAGTGATATTGTACCTTGACAGTGTACTGTGTCCGGCAGTACAGTTAAGTGTTGTGACAATATCGTGTCAATCTTGTGGTATGAGCCCATTAGGCCCATTTTCTAGTAAGTCTATTAATTCCCTATAAATAGACTACTAGGGCGACACAAAACACAATCTGAAATCTGTAACATTTTCTATCATAATGAAACTCTTTTCTCTGGCGGCGCCCGTGGACGTAGACAATTGTCGAACCACGTTAAATCTTGTGTTCATTCAAGTTTGTCCTTCACATATGTTTTGTGCTTGAGTCATTTTGATAATTGCATAGTAATTTAATAACATATTCATTTTCATAATTAAAAATGTTGTAGGTCAAATAATCTTCGTCTTCGTGATAAAAAAAAGGTTGTTGGCTAAATGAACTTCATCTCTACGATCTAAAAACTATCAGCCACATAATCTTCATCTTCATCTTCATGGTAGAAAAAAGCTATAAGCCCAATGATCTCCATCTCTATGATTGAAAAAAAGGCTATAAGCCAAATGATCTTCATCTACATCCATGATAAAAAAATAGTCTATATGTTAGATGATCTTCATCTCCACGACACAAAGGATGTAAGCCAAATTATCTTCATGTTATACATCAAGTCATCTTCATCTACATCTCTTGTTTTCGTCTCTTTATGTGTTTGTTGCATACTTCTCTCCATCCTTACAACACCGCAAACGGGTCACTGACCACGCCTACGGGCTACGCAAAAAGTCATACTGAACCCAAAACCATAGAGTCTATAACACGAACGGGCTAATTGGCCAAGCATGCAGGCTACGTAAAGGACATAATGAGCATAATACCTTGTACATAGTATAATATGTGAACTACTCCAAACCTACTGTGTTACGCAATTAGCCAAACCGGTTGCTCTCCGCATCAGCTGAGGGATACTTCTTATTTTCCCGGCTACGAAATGAGCCAGGAATCTTGTAACGCCCAATAATCTTTTGTATAATGGTCCATATTACCATGAAACTTGTAATATTTGGATGTAACCATATTATCCTTTAAACAATTAATCACACTTGGCAGGCAGTAATGAAACGCGTCATTTGTCTTGTAAAGATGAAATCCAGATGGTTATTTAATTTGCTAAACGACCCCTTCAGGGGCGTTCAAACCTTCGGCCACTGTTAAGGATGCTATACTTGTTGTTATTACTACATTGATGTCCTTCTCGGGGATTGGAATAAATTCATTTGACGAGCCTCATGTGTTGCTATTTATTGTAGATTCATACTAATTATTAGAACTGAATTGGGCGAGATGGGCAGTTTGTTGTCATGCATTAAGGATTAGCCTCGCGGATAAACAAGTATTGCACATGTCCCTACTATTACTCTAGCCGTCTCGGTCTCATTCCACTTGATGTAATGCTTCACATTAGCTAAAAAATCTCTAAAGACGCATATTTTGTATAACATGATAAACTAATGATCCTTTTAGAATGCTTTACCTACATGTTAGGCATACCACTTTATTCAGATAGTCCCACATTTTGTCTCTTATTTCTAGAAATTGTTTTGTATATTGGTGTAAACTCTCATTTGATCTTTTTTGCAAATGGATTATAGATTCCAAATCTCTCATAATAGTTTTAGATCCTATGTAGTGATTAACAAAAGCAATTCGTAGCTAATTGAAGGCCGGGATGTTGCTCGCATGTAAGCCATTTAACCAGGTGAGGGTTACACCTTCCAATGTTAAGATGAAAGATTTCCACTTGAAATAAACATCTGAGCCTGGATATCGTAACATTTAACTTTGGAAATTCTTTACATGGTGATCTGGGTAACCTTTTCCATCGAACTTGTCAGCATTCTGTGTGTTAACGGGGGTAGCAATTCTTGCTTGATTGCTGGTGCAAATGAAGATTATTTCTCCATGAATTCATCATAAACATCATTTAAGATGTTATTTTTATCAGTGTTTACCTCTGTTCTATCAGGGGGTAGAAATACTTGTTTGATTGCACTTGAAATCAACATTTGAGCCCGGATATCGTAACATTTAACTTTGGAAATTCTCTATATGGTGAACAGGGTAAGATTTTCCACTGAACTTGTCAATTTTATATGTGTTAAAATGCGATGTTAGCATTTGTTGCTTGATTGCTGGAGAAATGAAGGTTCTTTCTGCATGAATTCATCATAAACATCATAAAATATCTTATGTTTATCATTGTTTGCCTATGTCCTATCAGGAGTCTGCCAAATATTTCTCATCTATCCGCTGAAGCCGGTTGTTATAATAATAAACCACAAACTACCTCGGGGGATAATGGTTGGGGGCCATTGGCATATTCGGATTCTATCCTTATTGTGGTTGTTGCCTCATATAGATAGGCAGAGGCCCATATGGGTTGTTAATATCTGGTCAAATCGAGATAGATAAGTAACTTGGTGGCATGTGAGGGTAGGCTAAGTTAGTGCCAAGAGTATATGTTTGCTAAGACAGTTGGGCAATGCCAATGGTATATGTTTCTAGTTGCTCAATTGTGGCATTATGGTTGTAAAATCTTGTTTGATGGATGTTTGGGAGAACCAGCTCACATAAAGAGGGTAGTTACTAGTATTATTGATAATTCAAATCAATTGTTGCAGTATTTCATGTGTTGTTGGAGCTGTTTAATCTTTTTTTCGGCTGATGGATCGAGCTTTTCGCTCGGCTTGTTACTTTTTTTATTTTCTCGGATCGTATATTTTCGTGATCCAATTCTTCCTTTGTTAAACTTTTTGGGTATATACAATTATATTGTGTTATATTTTTATACTTTAAAAAGAAATCTAGGGTATGGTTCGTCCTTAGTGAATTCGTTAATTTGATGAGTATAAAATGTAGCAAAATTGAAGGTAGATTTTATTAATAAATTCTTCTCCTTGATATAAGGCAGATAGTATGTGATGCATTTATAACATTTTTGATTGCTTTTTTAATTATATAAGATTGTAATTAGTGATTACATTAATATAAACGTGTTTAATTTTTTCAAAGTGTAACTTTTGGAGGCTTAACGAAGTAATAACTGGCTAGTATTTATGTTGTATTTTCAGCCAACGATGGATTGGTAAAAAGGCCTTTGGTCAGGTGATGAATCGACTAGGGCTATCAGTTGGAAGGATTGTTTGTTGATGTAGGGTTTTTGCAAAGCGAGTGAAATTCACAATTATCAATATTTATTGTAAATGTTGGTCTATATATAAAAGTAAGAAAGCTTTTAATAAATCAGTTTGGATCATTAGATAATAATAAAATTGTATAATGTACTTTTAATTATATACATTTTAGTAAACTGAAATATATTATAAAGCAATAGTTTGATGCTTGAGATATTGAGTTTTATGACCCTAATAGAACTTATAGTCCTCGGATGACACGTGAACACATGACACTTGATTTATAAGACTTCATAAATATAATTTTATTAATATGAATTGAAGTTCTTTTTATAAAATAACTAATACACGATAATCTATATTTAGAGTTGTTGCATCTGTAGAGAATAAAGCAACATAATATATTTTCAAATTTAATAACCTCAATTTAGACTTATATTCAGAGCCTTTCATGTCTTCAAGTCGATTAAAAATTTAATTTTGTTGATCTTTCAAGTGAAAATTCTGAGAGATTACTCGCGATTGGAATATCTAAAACCTAATTTTTTGTAAGGAAGCGAATTTACTTAAGATCTATTTCAGATGACTCTATAAATTTATTAAAACCATCATATTGTTTATCAATTTATGTTTGTATATGGAGTTTAGATTTTTGGGATTCATTTTGTATATACCCATCAATTCGTATGAGAATCTACCATATTTTGTTTGTCGACTTCTAGGTTTTTAATTGTTTTTAGTTTTTATGTTATTTTGGTACGCTTGTAAAATTTAGAATATTTCTTTATATATATATATTTTAAGGCTATGTATGATTTCTTAGGTTTGTATATGTTTATGACTTTCGAGTCAAGTGTTTGAGTTGAGAAAATCTCATTCGAGATAAAAAAAACATATTTTATGTTTAAAATCATCTAATCACCACGGCAAAGAGCTTAATTACGACGATAACGAAAGTTTTAAGAGAGTGGAATGACTCCACTATTGTAAGTGCCGTGATGAGCCTTGATTTTTTTTGCAGTGTCATCGATGAACACTTTTGTTTCCGTTCATCTCGATATGTATTTTTATTGATATTTATGTAAGAAAACTAATACACGTTAGACTATGCACAATCTTTGGGGTTTAGAGAGAATGGAACACGACATATAATTAGAAATTTAATAACTTTCATCTAAACTTACAATCATAGACTTAAATATATTCAAATCTATTCAAAATCCATTTTGATGATCCTTTAAACAAAAGGCCCAAGAGGTTGTTCATGATCATCTGGAATATCTCGAGCCTACTTTTCTGTATAGAACCATTTTTACTTTGGAATTATTAACGATGATAAATATAAAGTTTACAACCATCATCTTGTTTTTTAATTTATATTCCTATAACTAGTTTAGATTTTTGGGACTATATTTTATACATCCACCAATTGGTAGTACAGCTTACAATATTGTTGTTTAAAATTCATTAATACTTTTAGTTTTTAATTTCTTTTTAGTCTTATATGTTACATTGGTAGGATTGTAAATTTTAATATATTTTTTATATGCGTACATATATATATATATATATATATAATGGTATATATGTTTTTAGGTTTGTTTATGTTTACTATTTCAGATTTAGACTTTTAAATTGATAAAATCTCTTTTGAAAAAAAAATGGGATTGTTATATGTTTAAAATCATTCGGCCACCACAAAAACAAATGCTTAATTATAATAATAATGGGAGTTTTACAAAAATAAAACAAATACACCATAGTAAGTCCCACAAAGAGACTTGATTCTTTACGTAATATTGTCGATGAACATTTTTGTTTTAGTTCTCCATAGTGGGCCATTTTTTGTAATTTAAAAAAACCTCATTTTTTTATTTGGTGGTTTTTTAATTATGTTACTCTCTATGGTGTGTTTATTTTACATGTCAGTGATGATACAAATATTTGTTGGCTTTTATGATGTATAAACGTCCTACATGTCCGATGATAATTATATTTTCGAATGCATAGAGTGTTATTTTGCATGTCCAATAGTTTTTTGTTTCAAGTTTAGAGATTAAATAATAATGATATTCTTTTAAAAAATTTGAGTCATCAATTAATATATAATAAATTAACACATTTATACTATTGATCCTTGTTAAATTATTTGACTTACAAATTTCTCAAATATTTATAGGTGACGAAATGCAAATACATTCATCTTTGTCTTGTATAAGATTGGTGTTTTGTACATCACACGTAGGCATTTAAATATTTTTACTTTGGAAGTGGACTGTGAAACCAAATATTAAGGGATCTATATTGGTGTAGTGTTGCATAGAGATTCATGTGAGAGATCATTGTTGTGTACATAAGTGGACCTAATTTAATACTATGCATATTATTTTCTAATAATAATTACACCACTCTATAATATATTTAGAGCGCTCACACGCCATATACCATACACAACATGAATTTATTGAGTCTAATCTGTATAATCATGCTTCTTTATACAACAATCTAACTGTAGTTTTTTAAACAGATAAGAAGTTGCAGGAAAAGATAAGAAAAATACATCAATATTGTGATAAATATCAATTTTCTTAATACGAATCCAACTCATATGATGATTATGGATCGTCTACTTTGGAAAATCAAGTTAACTAATTTCAACATAGCAAAGATAAAACTTAACGTCATAAATCAACATGAATCGAACATGTAAGGAAATTATTGTGATTGACTTCAAGAATTCATGATATAAATGTTAAATTTGTGACGAATATAGTCGTTCAACACTTACTCATTGAACTTCTACACGAAAACGTTCACATAACTTTCATCAGATTATTATTTAAGTCCAAACAATAATAGACAAATTAAATAACAAAACAAATATCCAATCAAAATATATCTCTACAACACCATTTTAAGAATTTATTAAAGTTGATTTAAAAGCCGAAAAAAATAAAACAAAATGGACGACGAAACGAGCTTTTATACAATGAGTTTTTATCGTGGTTGAACAACTCGAAATAGGTTAAAGAATGAGATTTTAGAGGAAATCGACGATTAGATTGAAAAATAAATTGTTTGAAATTCATGATAAAAGAAGAAGATGTTCAAAGAAAACAAACTCGATGATAATAATGAATTGTTCTTAATTTGAGATGCAAAATGCAGATCGATTTGAATTTCTATTATGGATATAATAATATGCCAAATATTTTGATATTTTAGATTATAAATGTATCTAATCGAAATAATAAAAAATTTGATATAACCAAAAACATTATGTATAATAAAACCCACCAAATAATTTATTTATTTATACATTTTTCATAAAAACAATTAAATATATATCCGGTTTTAGTTTAACGTGACGTGCTTATAAACACACTAAAAATATTTAAATTTAAATAAATACAAAAATATTTTTTAATAATAAATTTAAATTTTAACCTAAAGCAATAACGCTAAAGAGTTTAGCATACTATTTTATTAAAAAGTAAAACTACCTTTATTTAGAAAAAAAATATGTTTTGACAACTAAAATGAGCGGAAAAATATTACTTTAGAAGAAATTTAAAACAATAAATAAGGGTTTTGGCTAAATCAATCTCCTAATATTTACAAGTGGTTCAAAAAACGATTGGTTTTAATTTTTTACTATTTTATCCCTTTAACCAAAAAATAATCTTTTTACTTGTGAAAAAAGTTTGGTGAACTTAGTGTCACTAAGTTTGTTTTTTTCACCAACGCATAATTTTTGTAACAACTTTCCACTTATATACAAAGTCCAACTAGTTTTTATAAAATCTCGAATTATTTGTGAACAAAAAAAACTTCACACTTCTCTCTAGAAAACCCCAATCTCATGCCTTAAGTAAAAACAATTATAAATGGAAATCAATAAACTCAAAATGAGATAATCTTTCTAATCAATTTGATTGTAAACTTACGATTTTCGTAGATCTATTCCCGTTTTGGAAAGCTTTTTTTTTTACAATAGAAAACCAACGGTGACTAAATGTTTTCTAGATTATTCATAAATATTTTTATCACCCGGGTGTAAGGTAGCACATACCACCAGTGTGTGTATTTTTCCCTGGTGGTGACTAATATATAGTTAATTGTTTACACTATAATTTAGACATCGACCGTGTAACCAAGCACACGTCAGCAGTGTGCTTTGGCCAACGACATGGGTGTCATTCTTTCATAATATGTGACAAATTAGTAACCGATGGTTTATCGTTGTTGATACCGTCAGTGTTAGAGAAGTGCACATCTTTTATAATGGTCCAACACCACCGGTTTAAGGGTGAGAAATAATATTTGAAGAATAATTAGTGATTCATTTCCCACACCAACAATGTGGAATTTTTATACTATAAGTGAGAACCTACAGCGCTGCTGTGGAATTTATACACGAGCGATGTATAAATTCCTCATATTTTTATGATTTTGATGTTTAATAGTTTTCTTATGTATGATGAGGTTAAAGATTCCAGTTTAATGAGAGATGATTCTGAGGCTTGCACCATCGATTATAGCAATTTGTTTACCACAAAAACCAATTATACGCAACAACAAATAATTGACTGGTAAAGGTTATCGCATAGGACAACAGCTTTCGTACTTGCATTAAGGCGTCACAACGATGCCAAAAGCATAAATAATCCTCGGCTATTATTTGTATGCGAGATATATGGAAATTAGACAAAGTTAGTAGAACCAAGAGATTTTAAGAGAAAGTCTACCAGAACCAAGAAATGCAGATTTCCTTTCACACTTAAAGGAAATAAGGAAAATGATGATTTATGGTCCTTAGAGATCATATGCAAGATTCACAATCAAGACACTATAAAATTCAGTGAAGATCATTCGTACTTCGGATCATTTTCTAAAAAATAGCTTGAATTTTTAATTAGTTCTACCAAAATAAGATATCGTCCTCAGGATATTCTTGATGAAGTGAAAAGGTTGAACCCTAACAATGTGTCCTCTTTGCACACTGTGTGCAATGCTAAACTAAAAAACAGAAGATCAAGAAAATCGATCTCTCGCAGTTTTAATACTTGTTAGGCGAACTAAAAAGGTTAAATTATTATAAATGACATCAATCATAAGAAACAAAAGTGGTATCATAAGTGAAGTTTTCTTTGCACACCCAGTTAGTTTGGTTTTGTTACAGACGTTCTCAAATGTGATAATAATGGATAACACGTATAAGGTAATAAGGAACGAGATTCCGTTGTATGAGGTTGATAGAGTCATTTGTACCGGGAAAAAATTCTACATCTTATATGTTTTTATCTCCGGAGATAAAATTAGGAGGTTAAAATGGGTGTTAGAATATTTATTATTGTTATGTCAATAACGTGAAGGCAGTCAGAGAAGTGTTCCCTAATGCAGCCCACATGTTATGTCAATGGCACATTAACATGAAGGTCCTAACGAAAATGATAAAAACATGTGCGATAAATTTTTGAAAGTGTACAATAAACTGATATTTTTAGATATGGAACTATCATTCAATAAATATCGGTTGGAAATACTCTGAGACTTCAAATAATATCCAAAAGAAATCGAATACACAGAAAATTTTTTAGAGCCTTCAATGATAAGTTTATCACGTGGAGAACTAACAAGTCATTGCATTTCGATAACCAAACCACTAACCGCGTGGAGAGCACCCATTCCTCCCTCAAACATTTTCTTGGTATGAGAAAAGGTAGCTTCAGGTCATTTTGGTTGAAGTTACATATTTTGATCGAATTACAACACGAAGAAATTAAAGCCTCATTTGAAAAGATTTGATTGTTAGCCTTACATAAATTCGCTAAAAATATGTATGGAAAGCTAAAAAATAACGTCTCTTACTATACTTTGGAACTTTTTTCTTCGGAAGTATAATGTTCCCCAAAAATAAAATTTAGGTATGGTATGTCTTGGGGTTGTGCAATACAAACTATGCACGATATACATTGTTCGTACGACATCTACAAATTTGTAAGCAGATACTCATAGGTACCTTTAGACTCTTTCAATGATAATTTGAAGAGGTTAGATATAGTTGTATGTACTAATCTTATAACGATCGAGCGTTTGACACAAAAATTGATAAACTCATACTCGTTGTCATAGAAACCAAGGAAAATCACGCATATAACATGTGTACAACAAATAGTTTGCCATAGTTCATCCATAAAAAACTTCACTTTTAAAGCCTTCGGATAAACTAAAAGCGCACGGTTGTCCAGCTTCCAAATTTAAGTTATCTATTATTGCATCTGCATCATCCATTAAACGAGACAAATCATATTATGAGTATGTGATAGATTCCGAGAAAACGAGTGCACCATCACTAGGTAAATATTTTAAAACTCTAGGGGTCATATTGTGTAGAGGAGCGGAACATCGCCTCGTAAATTTTCTAGATGAAGCGAAGTTTATAAATAAGGGAGTAACTATGCATTCTAGTGGAACGGTCGATAATAGGTCAAGTGATACGATACCAACTAAAGTAACGTTGGTTATTCCCAACGGTTACTTAAACCGTCGATTAACAATGTTAAAGCTGATTGTGACTGCTTGTACCGTTTGATTGTGTTTTCCTTGAACGAACAACAAGATTGATGGAGGTTGATTAGGGACGCCTTATACGACGAGCTTATGGATTTCACATATGTGTATGTGAAAATATTTACGAGTATGTGGAGCATTTAATAGACATTATGGAACGTTTGAAGTGCTCTAGCGATGTGGCTACTGTGGAGAACTAGATGACGATGCTCGAGGTGGGAGTCACAATTGCATCTACGTTTAACTGCATACTCCCTTTCATATCAAAGTTGAAGACCATTAATGCTAGTTTCACTTTTCTATCGTTAAGAGCTATACCTCGTCTGATGTCAAACCGGTTCGAAATTGGATTGGGTTGGGTCATACAATTTGTCGTGTACGTGTAAAGGTTTTGAAAAATCAAAGTTAATTGTAAAAAAACCTTCCATAAGGAGTTAGCCAATCACAAAATACAAAATACAAAACCCAAAAATAAAATAGTATAATATATAACTTACATATCGAACACACAAAAACAAAATGTTATGTTATGCAACATACATGTCCCCCACAAAAAAACAAAATGTTATGTTAGACAATTAACCCAATAAAACTAAAGCGTACCAAAATGGAGAATTCTCCAAAACCAACGTACAAGGAAATGTGGTAGCTAAACAAACATACATAATATCAAGATATCTAAGATGATAAAGAGCTAAGGACTTTTGATTAGCAGGACTTGCTTCCTGAAATTGACCACTTTTTAAGCATTGTCGTCAAGAGGTCGAATATGATTTATCGTTTGAATCTCCGCAATAGCGGAACAATCATTAATAATATGTGAAGTAATGTGAAACCAATCGTACTTTGCGACATAAGCTGTGTACTGAGGTTTTGTCATCCTAAGGTTTCCCGTCAATGGTCGTATTAACCTATCAATGACATACAAATGCGACTGCCGGTTTTCCCAATCCTGAGGGTAAATGTGATACCGACAATGTTGTTATTTATTGATAAGAGGTTGAGGTGTAATAGGATCAACTAGTTTCTCTTGTTACCAACCAAATTTCTGCATCACTCGATCTGATAGATATACTCCAGTCGTACCGATAACCTGAATAAGATTATGATATAAGCCAATATCCTAATCTGGAAACCTCTCTCTCATCTACATATAAGGCTGCAAAATCACCTGTAAACAAACAAACACATAACTAGGTAAAAAACCAATTAGATAAGTTAAAATTAACAGTAATTACATAGCAGTACTTACATCTTTCTCTTCTAGACAGGCAATGATGTCTTTTTTCGGCAGCCAACTTATAAGCTTGGGATTTGATAAGGTATATCCATTGTTAAACTAGTCTGAAAACAAGGAAATGGTCATAAATCTAGCAATCTAACAACCGAGAGAAACCAATAAGACTCTTGAGTGACATCTTCAAAACTCCTCCAAACCCGTATACATACATGTGAATGCACAAGTACCCCATGCTATCTTACCGAGCCTATCCCTATGCTCCAAAGATAGGAAAAATATGCCTATATGAATTTTTTGCTCGTGTTGGTGAATATGGTACAACCAAACATATGCATGATCTACGCACGCAAGACATTTACAGTCATAACATCGGTATGCGTGGGATTTGAATCCAAATAATCATCTCCTGTAAATTTCTCCCCGAGCCATATAATTCCAAACCCGAATCCATCATAGTCCTTCAATTCTTCTTTAATCTCATTAGCCAATCGTGACGGGCATAAACTTCACCAAAAGTGGGATCCTATCTAATTCTAATATTCCTCATCATCAGGAGATTGGTAATGAAAAACTCGTCGTTCAATATAATAGTCATCTCACAAAAAGAGAACTGGAAGGTTTTAGTCTCATGATGCTACTATTTGATAAAAACCTCGTTCAACTATAGGTTCGAGGTAAATTTAAACAAGTGCATAATAATAGGCCAAAATAGAATGGCTTTGAGGATATTATTTCACAACCTACCGATTGATTAGGTCCCAAGGGTCGAGGAGTCTGTGTTTGGCGTAGATGGTTATACCCTGAAGAGACTGAATTTTTTTAAAATAAATCAAGTTACAAAATTATTATCGATATAAACCGAAATATAGTAAATAATTATAAATAATTTATATGAGTTACATTCCCAATGAAACTGTTGTAAGACTTATAGTGTTGGTAGTTGAGAAATATATGATACTATTTTAAGACATAAATAAATTATTGAGACTGTCTGAAATGGTGCTACATACTTGGATACAAATTCGAGGATCTTCTTCCTTAGAATTCGTATAGTTTGTTGGTGATTCATGATGAAGAGTATGTTCACTGCGACCGTTATCTTGACCTTGTTCTCTTGTTGTCTCTAACCTACTACGCCATATTAACCATTTCATATGCTCGGAACACTCAGCCCGGCTCCTTGTAACTACATGGGAACCATTGCCATTACTCGGTTGAGAAGTAAGACCTTTTTTAGAACTATATTTCTCCGAATCTTTCTGAACTTCTTCCCACCAATTTTTTTTAGGTTTTCTCCGGCCTAGAATTCTATTGATTGCAACAATAAGAAAAAAAATTGTTGGTTTTACAATTAGAGGAAAACAAAAAAAATAGAAAAATGGTTTCTCCACCGCCAGCATGAATCATTTGCACCGGCAGGGATTAAAAATTTTACTTCCAAAAATTAGTCCCTGTCAGCATGGAATACTGACGCTGGCGGTGATAAATTTAACACCATCAGTGCGAATCTAAAATCCTAGCTAGTCACCCATCCGAGAGTTGGTTAGGAAAACAGTAGAGAGTAAAAGAGGTTGCACGATGAGAGACCGCAATATCGGAATCGAGACCAATATCGTTAGCGTCGCTTGAACGACTGTATCTTCACTCTGTTTGAAGAAAACATCAATAAGAGAATTATCACTCTATTTTGTTGTTTCTTGGTAAGCCGAATTTCATGTAAACGTCGCTTTTCGGCCTCATCGGTATGAACTTTAATTAACCTCTTAAGTTGTTTCATCCTCTCGATACTAGCCATATGAATAACCTTATCATTGACTAGTTTATCTTTCAACCTTTTAACTATTGATCGATAAGACTTTTTGGATTTTTTTGAAGCAGTCACACTTTCTTTAAGGTGCAAAAATTCAAGACTGACAAAGCAATAGACCTCCCTGATTTATTAAAAAGTGTCAAGATGAGGACCAACAACGACGGCGTGGGGAGGCGGTGGGTAATGTTCAGATGCCTCTCCCTCATCTTGATGATGATTATGTTTGGGCTAGAAAAAATTGGAAGATGAGTAAGCTGGAAAAGTAGGATTGACAATAATGGTCACTCAGTCAAGATCGGTACCTCAAGAAGAGATCGAAACCCTCCATTTGAGGCCTCATTGACGACTCAACTTGGGAGGAAGATTACTCCAAACGTCAGACTTGAGGAATGTTTTAGGCTGGAAAATGTCTATAAAATGATGTCGAGGAAATGCGGTATTAAAACCACAATTATTGGAAAAAGTAAGCAAATAGAGGATAAACCATACAAAGTCTCCCTCGCGAACAACTTTGGCATGCTTAGCCAAAAAAAGTAAAGAAATAACGTCAGTAAACAAGTAAAGAAATAAACCAAGGATAAGAACTCATATCTCGACACATACCGGGCACAACAAAGGTGGAAGAAACATGGCCACCCGATAAAGACGACAAATTACCATTCAAAAGAAATAAACCAAGCTTCCATATCGCATTGGACTCAGCCAGACCCCTTACCAGAATGGGGTGCTGCTCGAGAGATATAAGGGGATTTGTTTTGTTAGCATAAGGGAACAAAAAGAAGTAAATATTAGAGTTGTATGAATGATACCTCGAATACCGCATAACAACTGAAAAACTATCAGAAGACACCGCCCGCTTGAGTTATATTGGTTGGAGGAAGGTTAGCCCATGATAAGTACTACGATGTAAACGGATCCAACAGTTGAAGACCATAGTGGAAGGTCAAGTGAAAAAAGACGGTCTCGTGGGGATAAATATTATGCAGAGTTTCATCGGGACATGGGACCCGAATGGCTATATCATCCAAGATATTATTCTCACAATGAATATTTAATTCCTTACCAACATTAAAGATTGAGGTAGGAGGACCATCGGTACCCTAACCTTGACTTCAATCATCGTTGCACAAATGAAGCCCCTCACTCGTAAGGATAGTGAAAGTAATCATCAAGAATATGCCTTCTCTGAAGGGAACCTTGAGGGAATCAAAACTACGAGTATCATCTACCATAAGCAATTCAAGCCCTCATGCACCGCTTTCTTCCGATATAATTCTTAGAGAGAGAAAATGAGTATGTAGAGAGTGGTACTCTAGATGGAGATGAAAAGTTAAATAATACGACTACAAAGTATTTAAATAAATATAAAGGCGACATGTGGCGACAAGACTTAAAAATAATATATATATATATATATAATGAGTAATATAATGAAAAGAAAGCAATAAGCCATTATGCGATATCGCATCAGAGAAAATATCAACCGCGGTTAGAAACACTTTATTAGCTCGACCAAGAAATAAAGTTGAGGAAGTTACTGATACGACACAAATAAGTATGAGGTGAGTCCTTAAAAGTAGAGCTCAATTTCACTATTGCATCATAACCTAAGTTTTTTCCTCCTCCAATATTTTGAACTTTAAATGTTGTTTTGGGGTGATCTATCAAAGGTAAGGGCTTCTTTTACTATATTTCAGTTAAGAAATTTTCTAACTTTTGAGCTTTGATGGTCGTGCATGATTTGAACCTAATTTGGGAGTCTCTTAACTTTATTTACCATCTGGTTAGTCTTCTAAATCTGTCTAGCTTATGCAATACACATCCAAAGGTACATAAGGAGATTATAATTATATGAGCCCAAACTAAGGTCTCATCATCTTGGCCACTACTACCAAATCTAAGGCAAGTATTGTATTAACTATCTAATCAGACATAACTAAGTATAAGAATATATACTCATCCGAGTTTGGCTTTATCGTGAACTTTAGTGAATCTAAAAACCCTTTGATCTTTGTGAATATCGTATCGAATACATGATTTTAATTGAAGTTGTCGACTCATTTAAGTATTTAGAAGAAGTTTGGGCATTTATATGAAGAGTAAACCTTTCTGCAACGATTTGGACCTCATTTATGTTATGCAGAGGCTTCATTGCATTATGTTATATAATTTTGTAAGGTTTGCTTCTATGCGGTTTTTTCTCACACAATAGCATAAAAAATCCCAAGAATAAATATCAAAGGTACACTTCTCGGTATTTTGCTTCAAATTTAACTTTTGGAGGTTGGAAAAGTATCGACAAGGTCCACCATATGGTATGCATCCTCGTTTTTTGTAACTAGTGTGTCTTGAATGTATGCTTACAGGTTGCACTCAAGCATGAAATGTTTTGTTGACCAACCTCTAATATGTAGCCCCGATATTTTTAAACTTAAAAGGAAAACCCTTGTAACAATGCAAATAGTACTCTGTAATTAACATGGTATGTTCGTAGTCTTCTTCATGAATCAGTATATGCTTATAACCCGAGTAAGCACCCATGAAAGATAATATGTGGTTTCCTAAAGACACGTGCACTAGTTGATCAATACAAAGAAGGGAAAATTAATCATTCAAGAATACCAATGACGTCTTGAGAAACCTAAAATATATTTAAGTTTCTAGATAGATAATGTGTTAGTTTGGTTTGGTAATTACTTGACAACTCATGCGAACGACTCTATTTGCTTTTAGGGTTGTGATTTCAACTTCCTCATCTGGCTCAACCAAGTTAGAGGCCTCGTATGGGTCATCCATGTCATTGAGGATGGCTAGGTCCTTAGGTAGTTGGTATTTCTTAAGCACTAAAGAGGCATAATAACACTCTCTCGCAAGTATTTTTTGCTTTGTATTACGCTAAATTGATTGTTAAATATGTAATGAAGGCATTGGTGTACTGTTAAAATTATCACGTGTATTTGATCCAGACATGATATATCGAAGATGAAATTTTATGAAAATAGAGTATCTACCACCATCAGAAAATATTAAACCTACTTCTTATGCTCCAGCTGGCTTAGAACCACATCCAGCTTCAACTCGCCTGTTACCAAGGTGTCTATCTTGGTAAGATCATTTACGATTCTCTTTAATGGTTTTAAGACTGGTACATTGCACATCTTCTCATATGTATTTTTAAAGAGGACACTAGTTGAACGGCCAGTCTTTACCAATATTCTTATGATTTTTATCTTTGTGATTACGACTACAAATTTAATTGTGCCCTCATATGTTGTTGCAACTTCCTAAATATCATCATCATCAAAACTTCTAACAATGTAAGGTTTTTGGTAAATATACGCTGACGTCTGTCTATGGTGTTGGATCTTTAAGTATTCTACGTGTTTTTTTTGTTTTTTTAGTAATAAATGAGAGCGTTCACCCCCTGCTATTTTAAGCAATATTTTTTGGTTCTGACCAGGGTAATGTAATCATCAAATATATCCAAAATAGCTATTGGTTCCAAGGCTCTTAGAGGTTTGATGGTGACTGACATTTGCTGTTACTCCACCCTCCCTGGTTATTGAGGCTCCACCGTAGCTCGTTTTGGCTCGTCTCGACGACTATTTTTGATAAATTCCACTAACTTTCCATTGTTGGTAATGTTATGTACCTCGTTCTTTAAAATAATACAGTCTTGAGGGTCATATCTTATGTTATTATGAAATTTGCAGTACTTATTTTTATTTTGCCTCTTCCTTAAGGTCCACGTCTTCTGGGTCTATAAAATTTGACTACATCTTTTACCTTTTCATATCTCACTCTCATGTTTTTTATTGTAA
This sequence comes from Limnanthes douglasii subsp. nivea, assembly GCA_036936605.1. Classification (NCBI taxonomy): domain Eukaryota; kingdom Viridiplantae; phylum Streptophyta; class Magnoliopsida; order Brassicales; family Limnanthaceae; genus Limnanthes; species Limnanthes douglasii. The sequence continues at coordinate 139,084,377 of JAUPFV010000001.1, read as the reverse complement.
CTGTATAGGGCCTCACTTTATTTCACTATAGACTTTTGTTATTGTTGCAATAATTTTTGTTATTGATGTTGCTCCTGACTTTGTCTCAAAATCCTTGATTTTGTTACTAAGCTTCCTGCGAGGCTCGACTAAAGTCTTAGGATTCATTATTGGAGAAATTATAAGATGTTCATTGACTTTCCAAATAATGGTATGAATGATAGTTGTTTATGACCCCTCATCCCCTTTTATGAGCCCCACAAGAATTGTGTAGTCTATTTTGATATGATCATCCACCGGGGCCAACTAATTACTGAAATTCATAACCTACTTCTTCATCATGACTTCTGCCAAGAGATCCAATAATTTTTATTACCTATTTGTAAGTTACACATGTCATTAGATCGTGTCAATCATCTAAGCTATTTTGGGTTCGAATGAACCGTTGAGTGTTTCCTATTGATTCTCTTTAGCTTCTAATTGCAATAAATGATATAGTCACTATATTCATTAATGACCTTGGAGCCAATGAACTAACTCTTGAATATGTTTCATAACATGTTAACGGTATAAGTGATGTTCGGTAAAAGTTGGTTGAACCATGTTAGAGCATTGTTTTTTATTACTTGGTATGAGAACGATAAAAAGTGTAGTCACACTTAAAAATGAGGTTATCAACGATGCATGTGCATGTATGAGGCGACATCATCTATTTCTTCATAGTTGGTGGCTCTCGAGAGAGATGAATTGACATAGCGCAAAGTCTGTCAACGAGTCGGGCGTTTAACCGCCACCAGATTACGGATCATCCTAATCTATGCAAAGTGGGATTTTTTATTTTCTTTGAGTTGTCGATAAATGTCAACCGTTCGGACATTATGTTTCTTTGCTATAAAGACCATTTTCGAGCTCACAAAGATGAGAGATGTTGATTTTTCGGATTTTTTGGTTATGTAAAAAAGTGGTAGAAATCAAGAAATAATTTTTTTAGATTTTGAAGAAATTACTCTTATTTAGACCTCCATTTTCTATAAATAAAATTAATCTCGTGATGTGTTGTAGTGATAGATTATTATAATAAAAATTGTGGTCGGCATAATATACGTCACCGCAATATACGAAATAAATAGTTAAGGTGACGTGAGAAAATAGAAAAAAATGTTAAAAATTGATACATCAAGATACAAAAAGAATAAATAATGAGATGATTTGAAAAAGGTTCTTGCATGTTAAAAATACAAATGAAAAAAATGGTTTGAAATGTAAAATATGTTTAAAATTCTAAAAACTTAATATTAAAAACTTTAATTTTATTTAGCAAGTGTATCAAATTTTATAGATTTGAAGTCCAAATACTTAAAACTACATTTATAACCCGTAACCTCTTAAACAAACAAAATACCGTTTCCGTCCAAATATCTTTATATATCTAGACAAATTACACTGTAAGACTTTATTTTATAACTTAGGTTTTAACTTCTTCCTTTTTATAATTCGGTATATAATTTCACACACTTTTAGTTTTAGTTTTATAGCAGATTCAATCAAATCTTTTTCACCAGCAAAACTCTTAAAATATATAAAAAAATAAAAAAATAACTATAAAAAGAAAAAAATACCACAACACTTCTAAATTTTTCTTATCCATAAAATATTATATTACGATACTACTCTTTCTGTCTCATTATATTTGGTGTTCTATCTTTATGTACATTAATTAAAAAAATTATTTTATGCACATTAATTAATTAAAAAAGATTATTATTGACTATTAATAATAGATATTGAGAACAAAACTAGAATAAATTAATTATAAAAAAAATGTAATTATAAATATAATTTTGAAATTTAAAATATCAATTAAATTGGAATAAACATCTTTCTCCGGAACCTCAAATATAAAAGGACCGGGGTAGCAATATATTTGTGGCCAACAACCAAAGTCACTTGGCCAACCAGATAAAGTATTATTGCAAAACGAAATGTCTCTTTGTCTTTGAGATACTACTTTTTCAACATGTCAACGTTGACTCTGAGGTAGGATATAAGCCACAAGCTAAGGCTGCCATGGCGGCTTTGGAGTAGATTCAAGTTTGAATGGAGACTAAATAATGCAATAATAATTGATTAATTGATTAGTGTATCGCGATTTGAAATTTGTGTTTAGTTCACTATTTGAAATAATGCAATAATGGAGTAAATGTTTTCAAAAACTATTTTCTTTTGATTTATTTTTTAAACTAAAAAAACTCAAATCCACCATCATTTGTTCAAGCAAAATAAGATATATGTTAAAACTAATTAATGTAATCAGTTTTTTAACTAATATATAAATATAATTATTATTTTGTTAAATATAGGTTTTTTCAAATCTACTTCCATATAAATAATTCTTATTGTTTATTAAAAAAAGTTAAGAATCTAATTCATCTATGTATAAATAATACTACCACCAAGAGATATATTATAGTTACAAGTTTTCGTACTCGTAAAAATCATATAAATCTGTAACATAAGATTTTTTTTATACACATTTTGTGGAGAGCGATGTTGGTTATGGATCTTCTATTAACTTGAGAGTTAGTAAAGATCTGTTTTTTGAAAAAAAAAGAACATAAATCCTGAAGAACACTAGAAGAACCAAAATTCAAAAAAATAAGAAAAGTATTTTCTTTTATAAAACGCAAAACTAAAAAATCTTGAACTTTAAAAGGAACAAGGTTTACATTTATATAGATTCCAATAGTACATTTTCATATAATTAAACCCTCTTAATGTACTAAAAAAATTGTTGAATTGTTTTAGGGCTATGCTAAATCTAGACCCCGTTTCGTTGGATTCAAAACATGTAGGATCCAAACCCAATTTTGTTAGAATTAGCCCACATTTTTTTACTTTTTATCTTTTATATAAATAGCCTTTTTGTTAATTCTAATGTGGGATAAATTTGATTTGTAGAGAAGTAACTTTTAGAGAGAGAAAATCAAGAAGTAAGAAGTAGTTTGATCAAAAGTCAGAATCCCTCGACTTAAGTTCAACATGTTACATGAAAAGTCTAATTGCAAATTAGCCCTTTACTTTTACATAAGAGTTTAAATCTCCCCCACAACTACATAACTTATCATAGAAAGCCTTATTTATTACATTTTGAACCTTAATATTATTTATCCTTATCAGTAGCCCATTTAGTTCTTATGAAAACCCATGAATAAGAACTAACTGTCATCGGAATTATTTAGTAGTGGAGAGAAATTTCTTCAGCCAAAGTTCAAACTTGTTCGAGCTTACTGTCCCCATATTTTTAAAATCTCGTCCTCGAATTGATGCTAATTTTCTCAACGCTTTGGACGTTTCCATATGGAGACATTTCTTTCTAACCGTCATAAACGTTCGAAGTAGAAATCAAGTAGGTGACGATGTCCTAGGCACTAGGTCTCCCACTAGGCCTATCATATAATAGATGTAATATTCTCTTTTACGCAACCGTTTAGAATTCTTCCCAATTACCTTCTCCACCTCTTCCACTTCCCTCTCCTTTAGCTTTTTCTATAAATACCTATTTATGCCTCCTTTTGTTTCACAACATATTTATAGAGAGAGAGAGAGAGAGAGTTTGTATGTTCTTGAGATTTCTTGGCTACCTTCATCTTAGTCTTCAACCTTCAAGCTACCTTCACCGGAAAGCATAAATACACCACCCAACCTTTAATTCTCTTTATGAGAAAGCATCCAAAACTTAAAATTCCAAGAGCTAAAAAACCCAAAAAATCATCCTTCGAAGAGAAATCTCACTTCATAGCATATGACTACTTCTGCATAAGTGAAAGGGAAGATGAATATAGAGCAGCTGAATTGATAAGCAACGCCCCTCGTTTTTTCAAAGAAATAATATATTGCGGTAACTATGATCCAAACTGAACTCCTTCATCATTTTCAAATTCTTCTCTTTCAGAACAAAGTCAATCATCCAAAACTCAAACACTAAAAAATGCCTCGAATTTCACCATCCCTAGCTATATCATCACTTTGAATTCCCTCTACAAATTCAACACATTGAATCAATTGCAAAGTAACCCAAATCACATCTACTTGAATAAGGTCAGAAAAAACTCATTCTCCACTTAATTCTGAGCCCCATCGTCTATTGCGCAAAGAAACCCTTCCAGTTCATTCAAAAATTGAGCTTCATCAAACCCTAAAAAGAAAAACCTTCATAGCTATGGGGAAGATGCTGACCACACCTCAAATCATACATCTTCTTCTCCTCCCTTAAGGGGAGTTGTTGAGACAGCTACAGTGTCTCAACAAAATCCCTCAAGCAATGATAACAGAGAACCAACCTTGAATCTTAACCAACATCGACTTGTAGATGAGGTATCTAAGGAGGAAGTTGACTTTGAAGCTACATAACCAAATGTCGAGTCTGATACAGAAGATGATGCTTTGAATGAAATGGACAGTGAAACAGTGAAGGGTGTTTCCAAGACAAAAGCACCACGGATAAGGAAAAATAAAAGTCAAGTTGAGCTCTCCGAAGATCTGGCTGCTTCAATTGGTGAGAACTTGAGACCACTCAACCCTGAATATATATTGGCACTACAAAATATACCATATATATTATCCAAAGTCTCAGGCTGCCTCCTTAAAAAATTGGGGAATGTCAGATAACATTGTGATTTGGCTTCCGAAAGAAGGAGAGACTTTACTTCAATGTGGAAAGGATGAGCTGGTGGTGTACCCATATATTATCAACTAGGGTCTTCGGTTTCCGTTAGACCCAATGATTGTAGAATATTTTGAGCTCCTTGATCTGCGTCCGACATAAACTACTCCCAACCAATGGTTCACCCTTCTGTCAATTATCATGGCTTCCAAATTTGCCCAAATTTCTCTGATCAAACTTTCGAAGGGCTCTGTCTTACCCTTCTACTATCTCACACTTGATGATGATCTCAAGATAGTCGATGACCTACTCAAAGGCTGACAAGTTTTGGAAGAAAAACAATTCTCTTCATATTAGGGACCTGAGAAAATGGAAAGGAAATTTCCAAGGAGAACCCATCAAGACTCAACCTCGTCTAGAGGAGTAACAGTAAGCTGCTTCTCTTTTTGTTTGTTGTTTTAATTATCTTGTTCTATTTATTTGCTTACTTTTTGTATTGTATCCCGGAAATTACGAGGAAATATAAGATTCTCCAAAAAGATGCTAAGGATATTTTTTCAAAGTTGGCAAAATGGGCGGAAAACGAGTGCGGCAATGGATTTCACTCAACTTTCTTGCCCATTAATTTTATCAACAACCACTTGTGGCGAATCACATTAGGTGTTGAATTCCCAGAAAATCTGATTGAGCTTCCAAACCAAATTCTGGTTTTGAAGAGACTAGTGGCGCTTGATGGTAAGGTGTTTCTTCCAGTTCAGAGTAGGCCAGAGAACCATCAACCCTCAAAGAAGAAAGGGAAAAAATAAAAAAAATAGCTAGCCCTTAAGAAGTTCCAACGTCGCAGCCAAAATCAAAAAGAAATGCGATAGAATAGAGCCTCCGTACCATCGAAGGAGAAGAGGTTGAGACTTCCCCAAAAATGAAAAAGACAACTTCTTCGAAGAAAAAGAAGAGCACATCTAAAACACCTCCACAAAAAAAGGCAAAAAAAAAGCTGTACAAACCGCTCAAGAGGTGGTGCCTTCTGAAGTTGATGAAATCGTTGTGGTGGAAGATCAACAAAGAGAAGCTGAAGCAGGTGATGAATAAAGAGGTAATCAACAAGGAGAGGTTGTCGTAGATGATGATCGAGGAGACGATCATTTTGATCTTGACAGCTTCATCAAGATCGTCCAATCTCAAGAGTTTGTCAGAGATGAAGATCCATATGTCCAAGGGCTTCAGACCAACTGCAACATTATGGTCAAATACCTGGTCATGTTCTTCCCAAGGTAACTTTTCCAGAGATATCTTTGCCTCCATCTTCTTCCGCTTTTATGTCTTACCCTAGTCCAGTATACCTATCGAAGAGTCATCCGAAGATATTGCACTTGCTCTCCAACCATTTACCAACCTTGGAGCTCCAACACAATAATTATGCCAAGAAGTTGAGTCTGCACGTGGCCACTTAGAGAGTATGGCAAAGGAAATGGTTCGCCAAAATAAATTTGTTGTTGCTGAGAAAAGGATAAGAGAAATATTTGGTGATACCGTGGAGAATCAATTCAATGGATTTCAATCTGCCATATCAGAATTCATCTGAGGAATCATTTATCTTAAAAATCACCTCAAAGATGTGCAAAAGAAAGGGACAGGAGATCTTAACACTTCTCACAAAAACGATATAAAAATCTCAAATCTAAGCATGCTCAAGAGTTAACTGGGGAGATGCAAATATAATCTATTCTTCAACTTTCACAAAACAAGAGTGAGGATGAGAAAAAAAATGGCAAAGAACATAGATGCTCTCAAGATTCAGCTTGAGGAAGAGAACAAGCTTGTTGTGGCTCCTGTCAAGAACGAATGTGGGAAGGACATGCTAGCGGCCATCGAAAATACCGAGGAGCAAAATATTGTTAACCTTATTCGCAAAATTCATGCCTCATTTCCAAAGGCAGATCTTTCCAACTTCTGGGAGCTGATTCCCATTGAAAATCACCCTAGCGAAGCCTTTGACCATGTACCTATTTCTTCGTTTGAAGAGGTGGAATCAGAGGACAGTGCTTATGACCAAGGTGAATCTACCGAAGACAATTTCGACGCTAAATAGCTTTGATTTCTCCCTTATTTTTTTGTATCTGTCATCCACTTGATGTAGGATGATTTGATTTTGTTAAATGATATTTCACTTAACATTAAAAAAATTGTGTCATCGGATTAATGCAATAGTATTTTGTTTATCTTAATATTTCCATTATTTTTTATTTATAAGGCATGTTGACTTCGAACAATTATACTCATTACAATGAAACTTCAAATTTAAAAGGTGTATTTAAAAAAAATGTTAACACCTTTAACACAAATAATGTGTTTAGAGAACATAACATTTTTAATATCACGGTGCATTGAAAGAACGTAGCACTTCGAATATTATAGTGCGTTTAAAGAACTTAACACTTCGAATATGTTAGTGTGTTTAAAGAACGTAGTAATTCGAATATGTTAGTGCGTTTAAATAACGTAGCACTTCTAATATGGTTGTTTCTTCGAAAAATGTATACAACACTTCGGAATAGTTACGCTTGGTCAACTTCAAAGATGATCAGTCTTTGACTAGTTACCAAAATAATTTAAATAGGTATACTTAAACAACTATTGGGCAAAAAGGAGTTTTATTGATAACATCAAATATTTACTTAGCACCTCATTAAAACCTCCATGGGCCAATAGGGTAGGAAAGAGTGTGTCAATTATTCAAAAACAATCAGAAGAAATAGTTACTCCCAATAAAATTTTAGATGTTATATATTCCAAGGATGTTGAAGCATCCTCCCGTGTTTGTCACAAAGGCGATAAGAACCCGGGTTTATTATTTCCACAACCATATAGGGACCCTCCCAAATCGGGGCCATCTTGCTGAGGTTCTTTTACTTAGTATGGAGGAATACCTTTGCTTAGAAAATTATCACGAATCTTGAAATTCTTCCTTCTTACCTTTGAATTATATATACTCCTCATAAGAGTCCGATAATGAATCATATTCAGATGATCTCGAACTCTTTTTTCCTTAATCAAGTTTAAATATTCTCTTTTCACTTTGTTATTCAGGTCATCGGAATAATGAAGGTAATGTAGATTATGCGGGACTAATAAAATATATTCCATACACCAAGGCAAACAGAGTTTCTTTAGTGACCTCTCTAGGATTTGTTCAATAAGCCCATAATACCTCCTGCAAATAGTTAGGCCATTTTCCTGCAGCCTGTTAAATTTATCTTTAAACCTTCTAAAATAGGTCTATTTGTCACCTCTACTTGACCATTTTCTTGAGGATGAAAAGGTGTAGAAAAACATTGGGTTATTCCCCTCGAAGCACAAAAAAATCCATTTTTCTGTTGTTAAATTGAGGACCGTTATATGTGGTAATTCTTCGAGGTACCCCAAAACAGCAATAAATACCGTGTACAATGAACTTAATTACATCCTTAGATTTTGTTCCAGACAATGGTTTAGCCTTTGTCCACTTTGAAAAATTGTCCACCGCCACGATAATCATCTAGCATCCTCGAGAAGCCATGGGAAATGGTCCCACTATATCTATTCCCCATCTGTCAAAAGGGACGGCTTCGGTAATGGACTTGAGTAGAATTGCAGGTTTGTGAATAGAATTGGTAAATCGTTGACAAGTATCACAACCTCGAACTAAACTCTTAGCGTCGTTCATAATCGAAGGCCAATAATATATTGCCAACAAAACTCGACCTGTCAATGCTTTGAACCTACAATATGTTGAACTCTCATTATTATGTAATCTTGACAGAATATCCTGAGACTCTTATTTATTCAAGTAACGTAATAATGTCCTACTCAACGACTTCTTATATAGAACCCCATCTAACAAAATATAACCATGAGCTTTACACTTCAACTTAGCCAATTTCACATCTTGAGGCAACGTTCCTTTTAACAAGAAGTTCAAGATATCAGTCATCCAGTCACTTCGTATTACATTTGGTGTGAGAAAAACTTCTTCTGCATATTTACACTACTCTGACCGGGTTAAAATCGAAAAAATCTCATATAATAAGATCCAAAAGTATTCTTCTGTGTAAGCCTTGGTCGTTAAAGAATCAGCAACGTTGTTGTCTCCTTGGCTAATATGCTCTATAATAACATGGTCAAACAGAAGAGTCAAGTTTCAAAGCTCTCGAAGATACAAAATTAATTGATCATTTTTAGCTTCAGAAACACCGACCACCTGATTTGTTATTAATTGGGAATATTTTTTTAAATGAACTGAAGTTTCCCCATAAATTCTCGCAAGCCTTAAACTAGCCAATGCAACTTCGTATTCATCTTCATTATTCGATGCATGAAAGCCAAATTTAATGGTTTGAAACATCATTTCCCCAAATAGAGCAATCAGTTGAACTCTTGCACTGCATCCAAAAATGCTAGAACCCCCATCAGTTTGAACTATCCATATTGAACTGATTGGCAAGACCTCCTTGTTTATCTCTTCCTCTGATCTACTTGAATGGAATTAAACAAGAAAATATCCTAAGGCTTGGGCTTTGATAGCCGCCCGAGGGGAAACTAATATCAAAGTCTCCTAACTCAACTGACCATTTGGTCATTCTCCCAGAAATATCGAGGCGTTGTAAAATATTTTTTAGCGGGAATGAAGTTCGAACCTCAATAGAGTAAGCTTGAAAATAGGGGCACATCTTCCTGGCAGACACCACTAAAGCCAGATCCAATTTTTCGAGCTTCAAATACCTTTTCTCTGCTGCCACTAAACTCTTGCTGACATAATACACTACTTCAAAATTCCTAAATTTTCACTTATCAAAATAACACTTACTATAAAATTTGATACTGCAATATACAAAGAGAGTTTTTCTCCAATTCAAGGCTTGGACATTATCTCTGATGATGACAATAATTCTTTAATGCTTGAAAATGATACTTCACATTCTGAGGTCCACTTAAATTCATTTGGTATTTGTAACACTTGGAATAAAGGGAAACATTTACCTGAAAATATGGAAATTAATTTGTTAAGAGCAGCAAACCTTCCTGTTAAGATCAATATTTCTTTGATAGTTGGAGGCGGTATCATTGATACTAAATCTTTTAGCTGCTCTAGATCAGCTTTTATCCCATTTTCACTAATAACATACCACAAGAAGTTTCCTGATCAAACTCCAAAGGTAGACTTCTCAGAATTTAGCTTGAATATAATAACTCTTAGATTCAATAAAGTCTCCTTCAAATCCTCCAAGTGTGCATCATCTGCTAAACTCTTGACCAACATATCATCCATATACACCTCTATGTTTCTTCCAATCTGAGAAACGAAGGCTTTATTTAATTAACCTCTTATATGTTTCTCCAGTACATTTTAATCCAAAAGCCATAGCCCTATAACAATGCAAGCCTCAGTCTATGATAAACGTGGTTATCTCTTGATCTTTTGGATCCATTTGAATTTGATTATACCCTGCAAAAGCATCCATAAAAGAAAAAATTTATTTCCTGAAGTGGAATCAATCAATTGGTATATTCGAGGAATAGGAAATGAATCCTTAGGACAAACATGATTCAAATCTGTCAACTCAACACACATGCTCTATTTCCCATTCTTTTTTTAACCACCACTAGATTTATTGTTCATAAAGGATATTGTGACTCCCTTATATATATCCGACCCTTGAAAAATGATCCACCTCAGTAACAATGGGCTCGGATTTCTAAAAAGAGAAAGAACATATTTTCTGGATAACCGGTTTGACCTTCAAATTAATTGTTAAGCTGTGACATATTACCTAAATTGAAACTCCTACCACATCTTCCATTTTCCAAACGAAAACATCCAAATTGTGAAACAAAAACTGTAATAATTATTGTCGTAGAACTGGGGGTCAATAAGGTTCATATTCTGAGTACCTTCCCATTTGGGAAAACATACTCTTTTATACCTTCACTTACTGTTAAAGAACCTGGGGTTTCCCTCGGATCATCAACTTCATCCTCTGCTTCTGAGGTCAACCCCCCCCCCCCCCCGATCGCTATTCAGTCATTTTATCCTCACTGCTTGACCCTCGGATCTGAAGAGCTGTAGTGTAACATTCTCTAGCAACTTTCTGGTCATTTCGGACGAACCTCACGCGGTATCCGATGACATACTTCAAACATTGGTGAACTGTAGATAAAACCGCATACATCCTCGAAAGCCAAGATCTCCCAAAAAATGGCATTGTAACTAGTTGGACAATCCACCATCATAAACAACACTTGAACATTCTTTTTTAAAGTTCCTCTTCACAAACATACTTTTCTCGCGAATTCTCCATTCACCTGAGTTATCACTGATATGAATCCAATTATAGTACGATCTGACTGAGAAATTCGTGAAGGAATACGTATTCTATCATATGTTGTTATGAAAAGAACATTCGCAGAGCTTCCCGTGTCTATTAGAACGCATTGGATTTCAACACCAGTTATCTCTACTCCAATAACTATTGCATCTTCATGAGGACCTGCGATACCTCTCAGATTATCCTCATCGAAAAGAATAAAAGAAGCATCTTTCTTGCCATACAAGTGAGTAGACATCCCTCCTTCAATTTAAGTAGCTAAACTTACCACATGCCACTTTCTAATGTTGTTAGTGCTTCCAACCATTTTATCCTCTCCAAAGATGGCCAAAGATTCAAAATATTCACACAAACTTCAGACTAGGCCTTGTTTCACTGGCTCATCCACTGCCATGAGAATCAACTGATCTGGGTCTATATCTAAATATTCTGATGCAACATCAAAATCATTAATTTTGGAATCCATAATCATTGAATTTTCTACCTATGTATTTGGATTTGTTGCATGTGAAGTCAATGCAACAGGAGCCTTTGATGCATTGCTCTGCCCTTTCACATACGCCATCAACTTACAATTCTTAATTATAGCATGCACCTTCTTCTTCAAAGCAATATAATCTACAATATCATGTCCGATGTCGTTACGATATTTACAAAACCTTTTATTTCGCTCTTTCTTTGGCCTGTTTATTAGAGCAAACTTTTTAAAGCTCGCATACCATTTTGCCTTTTTCATAAATTGTAGCAACATTTTCAGTTAAATCTGCATAATACTCTCGTCTTATTCATTGATTGAACCTTGGTCTACGAAATTGATACATGTAGCTTGAATTGGATATCCACCAGTTTGAGGAGGAAAATTATTATTATTCCTCGGACGCACTGGTTGGGCCGAATTCAAAGAGTGTCTTTGATTATTCGACACCTGTCCTGAACTCTTTTTACTTGACCCAACTAAACCTCGAACTCTAATTGATTCTTCTACTTTAAATTGGTCCTCTACTTGAGCCATCAATGTTCCAAAAGTCAAAGCTCTTCGCTTTGTTGTTTTATTAGTCAAATCTTCTGGAACAGACCTTGTCAAAATGCAGTCATAGCTACCAACTCTTCACAATTATCTAAACTAGCTTTTGTTAACACAAAAGTTTAGTATAATCCTTCAGTTTTTCTCCCATAGCTTGCTTGCACTGTATTATTGTGTCTTCATTTGCTCGCATCTCTATACTTCTAACAAATTATCGTCGGAAAATTGTGTAAAAATCTCTAAAATTGGAAATGGATCCCTTCGGAATCCTGTTGTACCATTTCCAAGTTGTACCCTTGAACATTTGAGAGAAGGCTCTGCACACCAATCTATCATCTTCTTCGAAATTCATCATGTAGTCCTTAAACTGTTCGATGTGGTCATCGCGATCTTGCATCCCATCAAACTTTTCAACCTTACAGATATCAAAATGCTTCGGAAGAGTGATAGACCTTATCTCAGTTGTCAAATGAGAATCTCTCTAGTCAAATCCCTGAACGTACGGATTATCATTTCTCGGTCCTATGATAGCGTATAAATTCTGATCATCCACTATGTTGTACTGATTTGATGTGTTCCCTTCAGGCCATTCAGCTTTCCTCAAACATCGTGGTACACTTTCTTTCCTTGTTTTGCATTATTTTCATGATTTTTGAGGTTTTCTTCTTTCAAAGATCCTCGGTACCTCTTAAACTCATATCCTAATCTTTCCACCTCATCGTCACTGAATGTAATATACCTCTATTTTTTTTCTCTTTTCGTGAAGTGTGACACTCTTTAAAATATACAAAATGCACTTTTCTGCTCACTTCGAACTTGACGAGCTGTATGAGATCGATCAGACTAGTTGCCAGCGTCATTCGTGTCATCTATATGCCTCACCTCTGATCTCAATCTAACAGATTGAATACCTTGCTCTCTCTGGTTATACTTCTCATTTAGAGCTGTGATTTTATCCAGTAGTTGATTCATTCTCATTTAAATATCTGATTGAGTTTATCAAGCTAGAACAGACTCATTTTGTTTATCTTCCATACCTTGCAAATCAAGCTTTAGCGTTTAACTGATTTTTGAACTAGATAATCACTTTCATTTTTTGGATCTATTTTTTATCAAAATAGCTTCCAAAAATCGAACAAGAACAATCAAAGCGTAAATAGGAAATGAAATCGCTTAAGGTTTTTATCAAGAAAATCAAGGCGCAAATTGAAATCAGTCCCCGAGTAAAGTCGCCAATTTAATGTGAAATAAATCTGATTCGTAGAGGGAAGTAACTTTTAAAGAGATACAATCAATAAGTAAGAAGTAGTTTAATCAAAAGTCAGAATCCCTTTTCATATCAACCTTGGTCGTTATATATAGGCGCAAGGACTTAAGTTCAAGATAATTAGTTACATAAAACGTCTAAGTTCAGATTAGCCATTTACTTTTACATAAGAGTCTGAATCTCTCCCACAACTATATAACTTATCATACGAAGCATTATTTATTACATTTTGAACCTCAATATTATTTTTTAATATCAAATTCCAGACTCCAAAACAACATAATTATCCCACATTAACCCAAAACCTCTAAAATTATCAATTTCAAAAGTTTAATATTTTCAAAATCCGATTTCACAACATTGTTAAGGTAGGTATTACTTTTCTATTGATGTATTTTTTTTTTCAATTTTGATGTATAAATTTAGAAATATTAGAATTTAAAATTTAGTTTTTTAAAAATCTGATTTTTATATACTTTTTAGCTATTTATTTGATTATTAGTTAGTTTTATTGTTTAGGTTAAACGTAGATATTCGTTTTGGATGTTTGGATGTTTATTTTTAGGGATTAGTCAAAGTATCGAAGGATTTAGACATTTGAGGCTACAAACTCTCTCTCACTCTCTCCATTTCAGTTCTAATTTATGTTTATAATTCTTATAAATAAAATTTAAGAAAAAATTAGGTTTGTCTAAAAAATTCAGAGAAAAAAATCCTTAATGTGTTGGCAATCATTTTTTTTTTTGAGTTTATGTCCGATCAGAATTGTCTATTTACGATATCTTCATCAACCAGGTCTCCCGATCAGGATTTTCTCAAAAGCAATAACGGATTTTTAAATCAACATCGGAACAAGTCGATTTTGGGTTAACTTAAACCCAATCTTGCAACGCCCAATTTGAGAACCAGTTTCAGTTCAATTTCAATAACTCGAGGTTGTTTAGCTACGACGATAACAAAAATGTGTCCGGCGTAGAGCAACATGAGTTGGTATTGTGGTTCTCTATCAAAAGGATTCGCGTTGATATACCTAGCTCCAGGTTTATTTGTTTTGATGTTGATGTTGTATGAAGACGACGAGGAGGTTTGGTTATATGTTTCGCCTAATCAATTTTTTTTATTGAGATTTTTAGATTATTGATACTTCAAACACATGTTAGCGATGTATTTGAAATTTTTATAAATTTGATTATTTTGAGAAAAACATACCTAGGATTGATGATAATTCATAACAGAGTTTAAGCCATATAATTTAAAATCTCAAATGTTTAGTTGAAAGTCTTGAAAATAGGTTTAATTTTGTTTTAAAAAGGTTAAGCTTAATTTTGTGTTTTTAGATATGGGGTTATTTTGGGAATTTCATCATTTTTTATTAAAAAAATAAAATTTTATAGGTATTGATCCAACAATAAGAGGTCTTGATACAACATGGTCCATTGTTCTATTGGAAATAATAATACATTTTTTATTTAATTGTTTTATCCAAAATAATAAATGTTTCTTTTATATCATTTATTATTTATTTTAATTCTCAATTGATTTTATAAATCAAATATAATATTTATTGGGCATTAAACCCAATACTTAATTGTTATACTAAAAGATCTTACTTTTATGTCCAATTTAGTCCAGTATCCGTACTTTATTTATAACACCATAAGAGTAAATAAAATATTTAATAAATAATAATAATTTTATTATTTATTTTTCCAATATTCCAATTGACTACTTTAATTGGACTTTAGCAGAATATGCATGAATACCATAAATTACACATAATAAGAAATTCTAATTTAGGATTTATTTATAATCTCTCACTTGGATCATTAGTGTGTACTAAAATTGTATTCATATGCACTTATAAAACTATGTTGCTTACAAATAATCACTAAACTTATATCGAAGCTCGAGGTCAACTAATAACCAACCAAAGAGGCACATCATGACTTATTTTGCGTAATGGTTTTACAATAGATCAACAATGTTAATTGCCACCTTAGGGGACCCTGATCTCTTATGGAATGCAACATGAATATAAGACATGATCATGTAATCAACTTTTATCTACTATTCACTTGGTTATACTAAATTAAGATTGTTGAATTTTAGAACAAACCTAAAATCTACATTATTTATTGATTCAATATGGAGTAATGAAAACCGAGTCATTGTATTATTGATATCTTAAGTGTATCCACACGATAATAATATAATTTGAAATAATGAAAGATGTTCAAATCAAAAGCTTAACTCAATGTAAAAACAACACTCTCACTAAATCTGAATATCCTCTAGACTAAGAACCCTCACATGAATAATTTGTTTACGAAAGACTTTGGGGTTTTGAAATCTTAGTGGAAATATTGAAAATAGAAAGATAAATCTTTCTACTTTTACTGTAAAAATCCAAATGAGTTAAAAAGAGTTTATTGAATATGTTTAATCTTTATTTACTTGATATAAGGAACTATGTATCTTTATTTCATTAAATGCTATTAAGGGTGCTACAAATTTTAATCTCATAAAATATGCAAGTCTCAATCACACTTAACACAACTTATCTTATAAAGTTATGCATTTTAGGTGATCTCTTTAATTGCGTAACTTTATTTATGTCTTCATGCGATACTAGAAACTTAATATTAAACATTGTATGTACAATGGCTCATTCCTAGGATCACTTAAGTTTTCACTTAAGATAATTATTTATATCTTATCCTAAATTAACTGTGACCGTACAACAACAATTCAATTTTAAACATATTAACTCTTTTACACCTCATAAACTTCCAAATAGGCCTTGAGATATTTAACTAAAAGACTTATCTTACATCAACTCAAGAAAATTGGAGGTTTGTCGTTTTCATACCATAACGTTTTAACATGCTATTAATGAGTATCTTTAATGATAAGGCCACTAAATTATCAAGAGTAATCTTGATTAATCTTGAATTCTTAATACATAAGACACATCATCCATAAATTCTAGAATTAACTGAAATTTTTCGATGGAAAATAGCTGGTCATTGTAACTTATTGTAATTAACATATCACAATTTTCTTAAAAGAGTCATTTGAATATGAAAACTGAATTAAATATTCTCTACAAAGTCAATCTTTTCATAATGAATGAAACTTATTTCGTGTAAATCCTTATGAATATATTAGCTAAATTATATTACATCAATTTTTATTCTTGTTACAATAGCTCATATTTAAACATTGAAATTCTAAATATGATCTTCTAGAATCCTGAACTGAATTCTCCTTTTATACCAAAATATTTATAATATTTTATGGAGCTCATTAAAGTGTTACGGAAGTTAAAACTCGGATTATTTTGTTTCGTCATAAAATATCTTAATGTTTTTATAGAGTTTTTTATGATATTACAAAATATGGAACCGGATTATTTTATTGATCATAAAAAAACATGATGTTTTTGTAAAACTTCTTTATGACGTTACAAGGGCTGAAACCAAATTATTATGTTGATCATAAAGAATATTAATGTTCTTGTGGAACTTCTTTATGACTTTATAAAAGCTAAAGATAAATACTTCTGTTAATCATAAAGAGTCTTAATGTTCTTGTGGAACTTCTTTATGATATTACGAAAGCTGAATTCTTCTATAAGCTACTTAAGTTTGCACAATTTCTTGAGGATGTTGAATTTGTATTTCATGAACAACTACAACTTTTTAATCTTAAGTAGGAAATCAGACATTGATTCCTATATAGGAATGATAAGATGATCATAACACAATGAAAAATCCTTATTGTTTGAATCGAAACAAATCATTTCTGATTTTCCCCAATATCAAGGTTGTTCACTGGATATTTGCCTCTAAACTAAATATCCTCAAAATAACTTATATGTCTTATATTTGAAGTTGGGTAGTGAGGTTATAAAATACTTGTCATGTAATGAAATTAATTCAAGTTGAGATATTTATTATTGTATCACATGTTAGATCATAATGCTTGACTTCTAAGAGTTTGTTTGTATCAAATGGTCCCAAATGTATAATATTCTTTAAACAATGCTTTTCGGTATTTTAAGGCTTAATATATTCATTTTATTAGTTATCTCCTTGTGAACTTCAGTTAATAAAGAACGATTGCACATCTGAATTGTGTAAACCCAAAATTGAGTCGCTATATTGTTTATTGAACTGTCATGGTAACTAAACGAACCTTTCAGCATTAAAAAATTATTTATACATAAGTATGGTGCTTGTGAACACAACAACGACATCATACAACTGGTTCTCACCATAGAGAAATATGTGTGATAGTCTTTCTTTCATAGGGGAAGTCTTACACACACAACAATGTTCCCTAAGTTGTGAGGCATGAAACTCATTTCATTTCATAACTCCCAGAGAACGAGTATCTGAATGCTTGCATAAATGTATTTACTTTTATGACTCACATGACAATTCTTAGTAGGAAAGGTCTAAATTGCACAAGTTCATGTCTTTTAGTGACTTGCCGGAAAAAATCATAATGGGTGGTGTTACACAGGTTTTCCAATCAGTTTTAGAGAATGAGCATCTAATTACTCGTATAGACTTATTTATTTTCATGACTTGCCTAGAAAAATCCCAATGGGTGGGATTACACGGGCTTGTCAATTAACTCGAGAGAATGAGTGCCAGAATGCTCACACATGCTTATTTTATTTCATGAGCAAAAGCCCATGGAGTGGGGTTATGTAGGTTTGCTAGTCATTTCTAGAGAATGTGCATCTCAATACGCATATTGTATTACGTACTGACGTGTTTTGATGTATATCTTACTAGATAAGACCTGAATTCATCGTACTATAATACACTTTAATCGTATGAAGTAGTTCAATGATGTGATATATCCCATCTATATCTTAGATCCTCGGAGGGAGATGAATACCAATCAAAACTCTATGTACTTGAAACAAACAATCCTTAGGCATATAGTTCATCACTTCCTACATCGTTGAGTCCAAGTACCATTACCAATGAATAATTACATCCCATCATGTGATCATACATTCACAACTCTAGATGCTTCTTAATGCGCATATAATAGGGCCACATAATTTTTAATTCTTAAACAAATAGCAAAACACCAAAACATGTCATATACTTATATTATTAGCCAACTTAAACATGCAAAAATGTGCTAAACCTCACATTATGAATATGTTATTTCATCATACATACATACATAACTATATTAAACATACTCTTAGACCTACATACATACATACAATATTTTAGATCTTTGAATCGGTTGGATACACCTGTATATATGGTATGCACAATAACCTCAATCAAAATCATCACAACATAAAGAAAAAAAACAAAATTACATCTATTACAATTCTGGGGTTGAACTACTCGGATATTAAAAAACGTAAATGAATGATTATTTAGATGTCTAAATTTTAGGTGAAATAAAAAAAGAATCACCTCAATCGGATAACCTAGCACCAATTCATGACCTCTTAAAGTCAAGAACCCATAGCTAACACTGCATACAAGTGCGTCAGACCACAACATGGGTGATCCCAATGAAATGCACTTTGTCGCGGCGACCATGACGATGGTCGCGGTGACCTGCACTTGTACTAAATTATTTGCGGCAATCATCCTTTGGTCGTAGTGAACTCACCAATTTAAAAAAAACGAAACCTCCCACAAATTGAATTAGAGTTTTGTCATAATTGTTTCTCCAAAATTGGATCTGCACATAAATATATATAAAACATAGAACATTTATATGCCATCGATCGCACCAAATAGTTCATGACAAGCGATTCAATGTTCTTTATCACCTATTTCATGCATAGGTCTCTAAACATAAATGAATATATTTTTTTCTCCCAACCGAATCAATTTTAATAAAAATTGGATTTTATGAGACTTAATTTTACACTTGTTATTCCTTACACAATATGAATCAGAGATTGTTCTTATACCATTTGTTAGAACATATGAATTGTTCAAGGGTATCCATGTAGGGAGAATCTAATTTGGCCTTGAGTCAAATGCCAAGAATCTAATTCTCTTACGTGAAAATAATATTACCAGTAATAAATATTGGATAGTTTATAATTTGTTATATGAATATGCAACAGAAAAATCTCTTGATTCCTGCTTCGTTGAGAGCGATGCTAGTTATGGATTTTCTACTAACCTGAGAGTTGGTGTAAATCTGTTCTTTGAATAAAAAAACAAAACTCTAAAGAACGTGGGAAAAATCAAAATCGAAAAAATAAAAAACTTTTTCTTTTGTAAACCGCATAACTACAGAAACCTTAAAGTTTAAAAACAACTATGGCTTCCATTTATATAAAAAACTCTAGTAATGCACTTTCGTATAATTAAATCCTTTACTAAATAAAATAATACGATTTTATTTTTATTAAATTGTTTTATTGAAAATAATAAAATCTTATTTTTTTTACTTAATTGTTTTTTCGAAAGAATGAATGGTTTCCTATATATCATTTATTATTTAATAATTTTCTCAATTTATTTTCTAACCAAATAACTGACTATTATGTCTGTGATGGACTATCTGCGAATAACATCTAGCCAAATACTTAATGGTTGAGGTATAAGACATTTTCTCGATGGATAACTTAGCCTAACAATATCCACACTTTATTTATAAGACTACGAGACTAAACAATTATATTTAATAAATATTGTTTTTATTATTTATTGCTACTATATTCTAATGGACTACTTTAATTAAATTTTACCATTATGTTTAAATATTTTAAATTACACATGAGACATTTTAATATAATGATTTACTTATATATAAATAATATAGTAGGTTCCGTCCAAAACTAATTAATGTAGTTAATTTTATTTATAAAAAGTAATGTATATAAATATATAAAAAATCAAATATATATTTTTCCAAATCTGCTTGTCTAAGAAATGATTTTTTCTTTTTCAAATAAATCATTGATTCTGTGAAATAAATTAGCAATATCTTCACAAACTTTTATAAATTTAGACATGTGAGGTGGTACGTAAAATATTATATGTTTTACCCCGAAAATCTATAAAATGTATATAACTTTAGTGTGTCTTATTTCTTTTAAATTTTTTAAAATCTATAATATTTCAAAGATCAAATTGAAACATACTATTAAAGAACATATTAATAAACACCAAAATATCTTAACAAAATGGGATATAATGTATAAAATATATTATACATTTTCAAATATATATTGGCAAAGTTATAGTATATAAAAATATATAGTGATTTATTTATTCAATATGTTCTTTAATCAATATAAAATGTGTTTTGAAGTTGGATTAAAATATGTTCGATTCTTTAAATATAAAATTTCATTTTAAAAGAATTTTATTTTTTATTTTTAAACAATACATATCCTTTAAAATAAATCTTACCTTCCAAGAGATACATAACAATGTTTTTATTGGCTCCTCCCCCTCTTGGATCTGGAGGAAATTTTTTTGTCTTCGCCCTTTGGCTCGTAATTTGTATAAGGTGGCTATTGGAAATGGATTGAACACTTTGCTCTGGCATGACCCGTGGTTCCTTTCCTCGTCTCTCGCGATCCACTACGGCTCTGAAATCATTAGCGATTCCCGTCTGGGAAATAATCTAAAGGTTTCCGACATCATCAAAAATGGTGAATGGAACTAGCCTGTAAATTTGAGATCGGCTAGAGCTCGAAGTCGCGCTCATCTTGAAGAAATCCACAAGCTTATCCTCACTCTTCCCCAACCTAACACCCTCTCAAGAGACGTTCCTTTCTAGGTTGCTAAGGATGGATGCAACAAGTTCACAATAAAAGACACGTATAACGCTATACGTATGTCTACCCCAGAGATGGGATGGGCGGGGTTAGTATGGAACAAATACAACATTCCGCGTCATTCATTTATATCTTGGCTGGCTATTAACGGCAAGCTTTCTACCAGAGACCAGCTTTTTAGTTGGGGTTTCAACACCTCTACTATATGCACCCTTTGTAACTCTGACCCGAAATCTACATCTCATATCCTCTTTGAATGTAGTTTCGCTCAGAGTATCTGGACTTCCACAAGTATTAAACTTGGATTTCCATTCCACCCCCTTGCTGGCAATCTTGGATTCTTGAGGCATCAAGCTGGTCTAATGCTTGATACCAATGTAATTGGCGCACTTGTTTCAACGCGGTTATTTACCACGTTTGGAAAGAGCGAAACTCAAAAATATTTGGATCCGCTCCAGCCATGGCATCTTCGATTTCATTCCAGATCTTATCGGATCTCCGATTCAGATTCCATGGTACCAAGATTGGCTGGCCGTCGTAGTTTTGTTTAAAACTAACAAATAAAAATTTTGTTGCAGGTATTTTTAGTACGGTCTGGAGATTGGATTCTTGATTCGAGCTATTGCGTCTTTTCTCTTGGATTGACGGAGATGTTTCACGTCGCGTCTTCTCCGTCAGTTGTTTCTAATTTTTGGGGTCCTCTGTTAGATATTTATCTATCTATCTTATTATTAAGACTTATCTCCTTATCTAGTATTCTCCCACTTTCTTTATATTGACTTTATTTTAAGTCATTGTATTTCCTCGGGGTATGCCCTAGGTACTTGTATGAACTCTATTTTACTTTCAATTAATGTTTTTATTAAAAAAACAATGTTTTTAAAAATTATGTAATACTTTTTTTAGAACATATTTTTTTTAATAATGTGTCATATCGATTATTTAAAAATCTAACACGACTATAATACTGAAATATACGAAAGAAAATGCTCTCACTTTATTTACATAATTGTTTAAATAAATTCTACCAAAAAAATCTAATATTACTTATTAGTATTTTGGGCTATATTTCATGTTTTTTGTGTTGGATTGTTTTTTAAAAATCAAATTTTATTGACCACTTAAAAAATCAACCAAAATAAATTCAAATTTTATTATTACCCAAACTCAATTTTTTTCTTTATCTCTCCTTTCTCCTCATTGTTTTTTAATTTTTTCTCTTTCTATCTTTTTTTCCCTTTCCATCCTTCCATCTACACGTATGTAATCTTTTGTTTATTTCTATATCAAACCCTAAAAAAATTTGATAAACAAAATTATGTATTTATGATAAATTACAACCTGGCTTCTCAAAATTCACACTATTGATCAATAAGTTTTGGACCATAAACATAATTTTTTTAATAAAAAATATTGTTTTATGATAATTAAGTTTATTTCCAAACCGCTGTTGTTTATTTTTTTTCATGGTTTATCAAAGGAAAAAAATATTGATAATTGAAAATAATACAATGTTGAATAATTGAAAATAATAGTATTTTTTACTATAGAATTAAAATTTAATCTGGTTCACAAGATTATTGTATTTCTCTCTATAACTGTAGAATCAGACCTTATACTTTGTCAATATAACAAAGCGCGAAAAATAAATACAAACTCTTTGTTAGATTCACCTAAGAATAAACAAGTAAGAATAAACAAGTATACGATAACTCATGGTTACCCTGCAGTCAGAAACTTGCCAAACGAGTTAGTAAGGAAAGGTTTCCAGACACCGAAAGAAGCGACCATCTTTGTGATTAGGGTTTATGATGAAATGCCTAAACCTAGCACCTTATTTATAGTCTTTACCATGTGAAGCCCAATATTCCAAAGCCCATATTTTAATATTTCCTTGTGTCCGGGGAACATAACACGATATATTGATAATTCAATTCATTCCATGTTTTATTAATTCAGTCTTAAGTGTTGAGATTTGGAATCTTTTCATCACAGTCCCCAAATATAACCCGGTTACCACACTCGAGCCCATAACGTTTTTACACACAATTTAGTTAGTTAAATAATTAATTCGATTACTTTTAATTTAGAATTCCTTAAGACAATGACCGAATATGTTTATTTAGCATGTTAGTCCAAATTATTGTCGGTCCATAAATATATTAACGAAATATATTCCAACAATCTCCCACTTGAACTGTCACATGCTACTCAAGAATACATATTTAACTTTAATGGGATTCTTGTATTCATTGTCAATGGGAAAACGATACAACCCCATACATGAGTGATAAAAATAAAAGACTAAAGACTTATTTCTCGTCATGTGAACAATATGATGTAACAATAATCACATTACTGTTATCAATCAATTACTTGGGTCAATTATGGAGTGTAGCCTAAGACTAATATGACTTATAATCATATAGATCTACTATTAAATGGTTCATACTTTGGAGATCCAATAAAGTACATATATCAATAAATATTTCCAAGTGTATATATATATATATATATATATATATTGCAATAAACCTTAATGTGCACAATTTTGAAAAATATAACATCGGATCATATTACAAACTCTCATACTAAAAGCAATAATCCTTTAAATCAACTACACTCATAATTATAGTGTCTCTCTCGAAGATCTTAAGCAAAACCGGCCTTGTTAGAGGATCTACTATCATGGAGTTTGTGTTGATGTGCTCTATATTTATCTGACCCGTCTGAACTATTAATTTAATAGAAAATAACTTTATATCTATGTGTTTGGATATAGACAAGTTCCTATTACTGTTAGAGTATTGCAGTATGAAATTTGCAGCCACAATTACTGGTTCGATGCTTCAAAACACGCAACAAATTCTTCCACCATAATGGACAATGCAATTAGTGTTTACTTTACACTTTTCTAGGATATTGAACCTCCAGCTAATGAGAATATATTTCCCAAAGTGATTTTTAGTATTTCCTTGCATCCACCTGAAACTAAGTCGGAAACCCAACGATCTCCAGTTTATCCGACTTCTTATATGTCAACATGTATCTTTTTTTATTCCTTACAGATACTGGAGTACCCTTTTAACTGGCTTCTAGTGATTCGTGCCTGATTTATAAACATATTTCTCCAACATATTTACAGCAAAAACAATATCCGGCCTAGTACAAACTTGAGCATATATTAAAATCCCAAATGTCAAAGCATAATGGACCGTTTTCATTTCCTCAATCTCAAGTTTTGTCTTAGGACATTGAGCTAGAATAAGTATCTCACCCTTTGTTATAGGGGTACTCGAAGGTTTGGAAGGCTAATGCTAACACGATCTACAGGATGCTTGAACTTGGTTTGAACATTCATGAGGATGCTGCCGATGAAATGTTCCCTCTTGAGGAGACCTATTTTCACCAACCCGACCATGGAAACTAAATCTGAAAATAGAGTGATAACATATTAAGGTTTAGTTTTCAGTGTTGAATCTGCTGCTCTCACTTGTAGAGACAAACCCCCTTATAGCAGCTGTCGTTCAACTCCTGCATTTAACAATATTGTTTTCTCTAAAAACTTC
This sequence comes from Limnanthes douglasii subsp. nivea, assembly GCA_036936605.1. Classification (NCBI taxonomy): domain Eukaryota; kingdom Viridiplantae; phylum Streptophyta; class Magnoliopsida; order Brassicales; family Limnanthaceae; genus Limnanthes; species Limnanthes douglasii. Next base: position 139,059,724 of record JAUPFV010000001.1, on the reverse strand, counting down.
TATTTCGGAACTGCAACTTCTGCTTACCAGGAACTAATTTATTTAGCTGGGTCGAAATGTGTGTATTCAAATCATTTACAATATTTTGGCTTTACCATTTTGGTACATGTTTATTTGATTCAGATCGAGGGTGCAGCTGGACGAGATACTTTTACACATCGATACCTTTGTCACTTTACTTCCTATGCTACCGTTTTATATATATACCGGGTTGCTTTAAGATTTAAAATGAAAAGTTGTTGATAAGTTACATAATCATCTGTTTGTTTTTCAATAACTAACTTGAAACTTTTGCTAACAGACAAGACAACAGATCGTAGTAACGCTGATATCCGTACTAATTATTTGTTTGCTTTAAGGTAAGGTTGATAGTTGAACCAAACATATTAAGCCAACAAACCAATTAAGCTTTAAACCGTTCTTGGATATTGTAGGATGATGTTGCGACCATGAAACACATGGGGCTGAATGCCTACCGATTCTCGATTGCATGGTCCAGAGTGCTACCAAGTAAGCAATCAGTTATAGTTTTATCTGGTTATAAATAATCTTGTATTAAGTCTTTTCTCGCTATTACTTTCAGAAGCAAAGCTAAGTGGAGGAGTAAACGAGAAATAAATTCGGTACTATAACGAGCTCATCGATGAACTAGTTAAAGCCGGTATGTCTTATATACGTTTTATGAGTTCTATCTTAATGTAATTTAAATTAAGTTATTGGGAACTAATAGATATTCTTTCCTGTTTGTAAACAAGTGTAGGCATAGAACCTTTCATCACACTTTTCAACTTGGACCTTCCGAAGTCGTTAGATGACGAATACGGTGGTTTCTTTAAGTCCTCACATTTTCTAAGCATGTTCTTTACTTAGTTATACTATGTTCTTTACTTCGTTATACTTCTTCCTATAATATAAATTAATATAAAAATTGGCAGTGCATTAATTTTTCATTAAAAATGTTGTTCAACGCGGCTTTGATTTCATAGTGGGATGGTATATACAAATAATTTTTTATTAAAATAATAATTCTTTGACAGTGCAGTCAAATATAGGGATTGTTGTATATTTTACGGTTTATGGACCCATTAACAACAGGCGACTACCCAGAGAGCATGAAAGAACTCGTCCGAAGCCGATTACCAAAATTTACAAAAGAAGAATCCAAATAGTTAAAGGATCGATGGATTTTGTGGGAATTAACTTTTATTTCACTCAGTATGCTAAGGATTTTCTGGTCCCAGATCCCAAAGAATTAACTTTTATTTCACTCAGTATGCTAAGGATTTTCTGGTCCCAGATCCCAAAGCAACGCATGCTAATACAGATATGCGTGTTGGTCTCAGTTGTAAGTACCCACAATCTAAAAGGAGAGAGGAAGAAGAATCAAAGAAGAGACACGAAGAGGAAGAGGCCAGAAAGAAACATGAATTGAGAAAAAAAGAAGAAGAAACAGCTAGAAAAAGGCAAGAACACAGTATAGCAAATTTTGCGATACTCTGTTTTCAGAATAATAAAAGAATTAAAGAATTAAAAAAAATTAAAAGAATATTAAATTCAAAGGGTAAAAGTGGAATTAAAAGTCGAGGGACTATCTATGAAACAAAAACCATTTAACTATAATGGCACGTGGCAGCATTACAGCAAAAACCACACGCGGTGATTGAATTTATAGATTTTTGATAGACGAGGGACCCTCAACCGTGATTTTTTTGTCGAGGGACTAAATGACACAAAACGTGATAGTCGAAAGACGAAGCAGCGATTTAAGCCATTCTAGCTATGTAGTTAGGTATAGATTAATGAGTTATATTTCCGTGCAAATTTAGCACAAATGTATGTCGCGTGTAAATTTAGCACAAATATATTGGAGAGATTAAGGGCTAAAAGTTCTCGAAGGTTTGGAAGGCTAATGCTAACACGATCTACAGGATGCTTGAATTTGGTTTGAACATTCATGAGGATGCTGCCGATGAAATGTTCCCTCTTGAGGAGCATGATGCTGCCGATGATGCTGATGTTGGTGCCGAAGGTATCAAGATGGACGAGGTTGTTCACTGTCTTTCCTTTTAATATATCCTTTTACTCTTAATTACTTAGTATGTTTTCATTTTTCTACTTAACTCGTTTTAAAAATAATATTATTTTTTGAAATTTTTTAAGAGCTCAATACTTCAAAATTTATTAAATAAAATTATATGAAATATGTTTTTTAATTACAAATTCAAAATAAAATATCCTTTTAAAAAAAATATTATTATTGTTAGAAATTTATTTATTAAAAAGTTTTTGTTACTTTTTTTTGGGTTAAAACTTTTAAAATTTTAATTTTATTACAATAGTTTAAATAAATGTTTCATAGTATAATGTTACTAATTTTTTATTTATTTCCTGTACAAAATAGTAGAGAAGTTAATTCTAGCTATGTAGTTAGGTATAGATTAATGAGTTATATTTCCGTGCAAATTTAGCACAAATGTATGTCGCGTGTAAATTTAGCACAAATATATTGGAGAGATTAAGGGCTAAAAGTTCTCGAAGGTTTGGAAGGCTAATGCTAACACGATCTACAGGATGCTTGAACTTGGTTTGAACATTCATGAGGATGCTGCCGATGAAATGTTCCCTCTTGAGGAGACCTATTTTCACCAACCCGACCATGGAAACTAAATCTGAAAATAGAGTGATAACATATTAAGGTTTAGTTTTCAGTGTTGAATCTGCTGCTCTCACTTGTAGAGACAAACCCCCTTATAGCAGCTGTCGTTCAACTCCTGCATTTAACAATATTGTTTTCTCTAAAAACTTCTATTTCGGAACTGCAACTTCTGCTTACCAGGAACTAATTTATTTAGCTGGGTCGAAATGTGTGTATTCAAATCATTTACAATATTTTGGCTTTACCATTTTGGTACATGTTTATTTGATTCAGATCGAGGGTGCAGCTGGACGAGATACTTTTACACATCGATACCTTTGTCACTTTACTTCCTATGCTACCGTTTTATATATATACCGGGTTGCTTTAAGATTTAAAATGAAAAGTTGTTGATAAGTTACATAATCATCTGTTTGTTTTTCAATAACTAACTTGAAACTTTTGCTAACAGACAAGACAACAGATCGTAGTAACGCTGATATCCGTACTAATTATTTGTTTGCTTTAAGGTAAGGTTGATAGTTGAACCAAACATATTAAGCCAACAAACCAATTAAGCTTTAAACCGTTCTTGGATATTGTAGGATGATGTTGCGACCATGAAACACATGGGGCTGAATGCCTACCGATTCTCGATTGCATGGTCCAGAGTGCTACCAAGTAAGCAATCAGTTATAGTTTTATCTGGTTATAAATAATCTTGTATTAAGTCTTTTCTCGCTATTACTTTCAGAAGCAAAGCTAAGTGGAGGAGTAAACGAGAAATAAATTCGGTACTATAACGAGCTCATCGATGAACTAGTTAAAGCCGGTATGTCTTATATACGTTTTATGAGTTCTATCTTAATGTAATTTAAATTAAGTTATTGGGAACTAATAGATATTCTTTCCTGTTTGTAAACAAGTGTAGGCATAGAACCTTTCATCACACTTTTCAACTTGGACCTTCCGAAGTCGTTAGATGACGAATACGGTGGTTTCTTTAAGTCCTCACATTTTCTAAGCATGTTCTTTACTTAGTTATACTATGTTCTTTACTTCGTTATACTTCTTCCTATAATATAAATTAATATAAAAATTGGCAGTGCATTAATTTTTCATTAAAAATGTTGTTCAACGCGGCTTTGATTTCATAGTGGGATGGTATATACAAATAATTTTTTATTAAAATAATAATTCTTTGACAGTGCAGTCAAATATAGGGATTGTTGTATATTTTACGGTTTATGGACCCATTAACAACAGGCGACTACCCAGAGAGCATGAAAGAACTCGTCCGAAGCCGATTACCAAAATTTACAAAAGAAGAATCCAAATAGTTAAAGGATCGATGGATTTTGTGGGAATTAACTTTTATTTCACTCAGTATGCTAAGGATTTTCTGGTCCCAGATCCCAAAGAATTAACTTTTATTTCACTCAGTATGCTAAGGATTTTCTGGTCCCAGATCCCAAAGCAACGCATGCTAATACAGATATGCGTGTTGGTCTCAGTTGTAAGTACCCACAATCTAAAAGGAGAGAGGAAGAAGAATCAAAGAAGAGACACGAAGAGGAAGAGGCCAGAAAGAAACATGAATTGAGAAAAAGAGAAGAAGAAACAGCTAGAAAAAGGCAAGAACACAGTATAGCAAATTTTGCGATACTCTGTTTTCAGAATAATAAAAGAATAAAAGAATTAAAAAAAATTAAAAGAATATTAAATTCAAAGGGTAAAAGTGGAATTAAAAGTCGAGGGACTATCTATGAAACAAAAACCATTTAACTATAATGGCACGTGGCAGCATTACAGCAAAAACCACGCGCGGTGATTGAATTTATAGATTTTTGATAGACGAGGGACCCTCAACCGTGATTTTTTTGTCGAGGGACTAAATGACACAAAACGTGATAGTCGAAAGACGAAGCAGCGATTTAAGCCATTCTAGCTATGTAGTTAGGTATAGATTAATGAGTTATATTTCCGTGCAAATTTAGCACAAATGTATGTCGCGTGTAAATTTAGCACAAATATATTGGAGAGATTAAGGGCTAAAAGTTCTCGAAGGTTTGGAAGGCTAATGCTAACACGATCTACAGGATGCTTGAATTTGGTTTGAACATTCATGAGGATGCTGCCGATGAAATGTTCCCTCTTGAGGAGCATGATGCTACCGATGATGCTGATGTTGGTGCCGAAGGTATCAAGATGGACGAGGTTGTTCACTGTCTTTCCTTTTAATATATCCTTTTACTCTTAATTACTTAGTATGTTTTCATTTTTCTACTTAACTCGTTTTAAAAATAATATTATTTTTTGAAATTTTTTAAGAGCTCAATACTTCAAAATTTATTAAATAAAATTATATGAAATATGTTTTTTAATTACAAATTCAAAATAAAATATCCTTTTAAAAAAATATATTATTATTGTTAGAAATTTATTTATTAAAAAGTTTTTGTTACTTTTTTTTGGGTTAAAACTTTTAAAATTTTAATTTTATTACAATAGTTTAAATAAATGTTTCATAGTATAATGTTACTAATTTTTTATTTATTTCCTGTACAAAATAGTAGAGAAGTTAATTCTAGCTATGTAGTTAGGTATAGATTAATGAGTTATATTTCCGTGCAAATTTAGCACAAATGTATGTCGCGTGTAAATTTAGCACAAATATATTGGAGAGATTAAGGGCTAAAAGTTCTCGAAGGTTTGGAAGGCTAATGCTAACACGATCTACAGGATGCTTGAACTTGGTTTGAACATTCATGAGGATGCTGCCGATGAAATGTTCCCTCTTGAGGAGACCTGTTTTCACCAACCCGGCCATGGAAACTAAATCTGAAAATAGAGTGATAACATATTAAGGTTTAGTTTTCAGTGTTGAATCTGCTGCTCTCACTTGTAGAGACAAACCCCCTTATAGCAGCTGTCGTTCAACTCCTGCATTTAACAATATTGTTTTCTCTAAAAACTTCTATTTCGGAACTGCAACTTCTGCTTACCAGGAACTAATTTATTTAGCTGGGTCGAAATGTGTGTATTCAAATCATTTACAATATTTTGGCTTTACCATTTTGGTACATGTTTATTTGATTCAGATCGAGGGTGCAGCTGGACGAGATACTTTTACACATCGATACCCTTGTCACTTTACTTCCTATGCTACCGTTTTATATATATACCGGGTTGCTTTAAGATTTAAAATGAAAAGTTGTTGATAAGTTACATAATCATCTGTTTGTTTTTCAATAACTAACTTGAAACTTTTGCTAACAGACAAGACAACAGATCGTAGTAACGCTGATATCCGTACTAATTATTTGTTTGCTTTAAGGTAAGGTTGATAGTTGAACCAAACATATTAAGCCAACAAACCAATTAAGCTTTAAACCGTTCTTGGATATTGTAGGATGATGTTGCGACCATGAAACACATGGGGCTGAATGCCTACCGATTCTCGATTGCATGGTCCAGAGTGCTACCAAGTAAGCAATCAGTTATAGTTTTATCTGGTTATAAATAATCTTGTATTAAGTCTTTTCTCGCTATTACTTTCAGAAGCAAAGCTAAGTGGAGGAGTAAACGAGAAATAAATTCGGTACTATAACGAGCTCATCGATGAACTAGTTAAAGCCGGTATGTCTTATATACGTTTTATGAGTTCTATCTTAATGTAATTTAAATTAAGTTATTGGGAACTAATAGATATTCTTTCCTGTTTGTAAACAAGTGTAGGCATAGAACCTTTCATCACACTTTTCAACTTGGACCTTCCGAAGTCGTTAGATGACGAATACGGTGGTTTCTTTAAGTCCTCACATTTTCTAAGCATGTTCTTTACTTAGTTATACTATGTTCTTTACTTCGTTATACTTCTTCCTATAATATAAATTAATATAAAAATTGGCAGTGCATTAATTTTTCATTAAAAATGTTGTTCAACGCGGCTTTGATTTCATAGTGGGATGGTATATACAAATAATTTTTTATTAAAATAATAATTCTTTGACAGTGCAGTCAAATATAGGGATTGTTGTATATTTTACGGTTTATGGACCCATTAACAACAGGCGACTACCCAGAGAGCATGAAAGAACTCGTCCGAAGCCGATTACCAAAATTTACAAAAGAAGAATCCAAATAGTTAAAGGATCGATGGATTTTGTGGGAATTAACTTTTATTTCACTCAGTATGCTAAGGATTTTCTGGTCCCAGATCCCAAAGAATTAACTTTTATTTCACTCAGTATGCTAAGGATTTTCTGGTCCCAGATCCCAAAGCAACGCATGCTAATACAGATATGCGTGTTGGTCTCAGTTGTAAGTACCCACAATCTAAAAGGAGAGAGGAAGAAGAATCAAAGAAGAGACACGAAGAGGAAGAGGCCAGAAAGAAACATGAATTGAGAAAAAGAGAAGAAGAAACAGCTAGAAAAAGGCAAGAACACAGTATAGCAAATTTTGCGATACTCTGTTTTCAGAATAATAAAAGAATAAAAGAATTAAAAAAAATTAAAAGAATATTAAATTCAAAGGGTAAAAGTGGAATTAAAAGTCGAGGGACTATCTATGAAACAAAAACCATTTAACTATAATGGCACGTGGCAGCATTACAGCAAAAACCACGCGCGGTGATTGAATTTATAGATTTTTGATAGACGAGGGACCCTCAACCGTGATTTTTTTGTCGAGGGACTAAATGACACAAAACGTGATAGTCGAAAGACGAAGCAGCGATTTAAGCCATTCTAGCTATGTAGTTAGGTATAGATTAATGAGTTATATTTCCGTGCAAATTTAGCACAAATGTATGTCGCGTGTAAATTTAGCACAAATATATTGGAGAGATTAAGGGCTAAAAGTTCTCGAAGGTTTGGAAGGCTAATGCTAACACGATCTACAGGATGCTTGAATTTGGTTTGAACATTCATGAGGATGCTGCCGATGAAATGTTCCCTCTTGAGGAGCATGATGCTGCCGATGATGCTGATGTTGGTGCCGAATGTATCAAGATGGACGAGGTTGTTCACTGTCTTTCCTTTTAATATATCCTTTTACTCTTAATTACTTAGTATGTTTTCATTTTTCTACTTAACTCGTTTTAAAAATAATATTATTTTTTGAAATTTTTTAAGAGCTCAATACTTCAAAATTTATTAAATAAAATTATATGAAATATGTTTTTTAATTACAAATTCAAAATAAAATATCCTTTTAAAAAAAATATTATTATTGTTAGAAATTTATTTATTAAAAAGTTTTTGTTACTTTTTTTTGGGTTAAAACTTTTAAAATTTTAATTTTATTACAATAGTTTAAATAAATGTTTCATAGTATAATGTTACTAATTTTTTATTTATTTCCTGTACAAAATAGTAGAGAAGTTAATTCTAGCTATGTAGTTAGGTATAGATTAATGAGTTATATTTCCGTGCAAATTTAGCACAAATGTATGTCGCGTGTAAATTTAGCACAAATATATTGGAGAGATTAAGGGCTAAAAGTTCTCGAAGGTTTGGAAGGCTAATGCTAACACGATCTACAGGATGCTTGAACTTGGTTTGAACATTCATGAGGATGCTGCCGATGAAATGTTCCCTCTTGAGGAGACCTATTTTCACCAACCCGACCATGGAAACTAAATCTGAAAATAGAGTGATAACATATTAAGGTTTAGTTTTCAGTGTTGAATCTGCTGCTCTCACTTGTAGAGACAAACCCCCTTATAGCAGCTGTCGTTCAACTCCTGCATTTAACAATATTGTTTTCTCTAAAAACTTCTATTTCGGAACTGCAACTTCTGCTTACCAGGAACTAATTTATTTAGCTGGGTCGAAATGTGTGTATTCAAATCATTTACAATATTTTGGCTTTACCATTTTGGTACATGTTTATTTGATTCAGATCGAGGGTGCAGCTGGACGAGATACTTTTACACATCGATACCCTTGTCACTTTACTTCCTATGCTACCGTTTTATATATATACCGGGTTGCTTTAAGATTTAAAATGGAAATTTGTTGATAAGTTACATAATCATCTGTTTGTTTTTCAATAACTAACTTGAAACTTTTGCTAACAGACAAGACAACAGATCGTAGTAACGCTGATATCCGTACTAATTATTTGTTTGCTTTAAGGTAAGGTTGATAGTTGAACCAAACATATTAAGTCAACAAACCAATTAAGCTTTAAACCGTTCTTGGATATTGTAGGATGATGTTGCGACCATGAAACACATGGGGCTGAATGCCTACCGATTCTCGATTGCATGGTCCAGAGTGCTACCAAGTAAGCAATCAGTTATAGTTTTATCTGGTTATAAATAATCTTGTATTAAGTCTTTTCTCGCTATTACTTTCAGAAGCAAAGCTAAGTGGAGGAATAAACGAGAAATAAATTCGGTACTATAACGAGCTCATCGATGAACTAGTTAAAGCCGGTATGTCTTATATACGTTTTATGAGTTCTATCTTAATGTAATTTAAATTAAGTTATTGGGAACTAATAGATATTCTTTCCTGTTTGTAAACAAGTGTAGGCATAGAACCTTTCATCACACTTTTCAACTTGGACCTTCCGAAGTCGTTAGATGACGAATACGGTGGGTTCTTTAAGTCCTCACATTTTCTAAGCATGTTCTTTACTTAGTTATACTATGTTCTTTACTTCGTTATACTTCTTCCTATAATATAAATTAATATAAAAATTGGCAGTGCATTAATTTTTCATTAAAAATGTTGTTCAACGCGGCTTTGATTTCATAGTGGGATGGTATATACAAATAATTTTTTATTAAAATAATAATTCTTTGACAGTGCAGTCAAATATAGGGATTGTTGTATATTTTACGTCTTATGGACCCATTAACAACAGGCGACTACCCATAGAGCATGAAAGAACTCGTCCGAAGCCGATTACCAAAATTTACAAAAGAAGAATCCAAATAGTTAAAGGATCGATGGATTTTGTGGGAATTAACTTTTATTTCACTCAGTATGCTAAGGATTTTGTTGTCCCAGATCCCAAAGAATTAACTTTTATTTCACTCAGTATGCTAAGGATTTTCTGGTCCCAGATCCCAAAGCAACGCATGCTAATACAGATATGCGTGTTGGTCTCAGTTGTAAGTACCCACAATCTAAAAGGAGAGAGGAAGCAGAATCAAAGAAGAGACACGATGTATTGTTTCCCCAGCCTTAATAAGCATATTAGATCCTCTTAACAAATCCCCTATATTATCTACTGAAAGTATATTAGATCATCTTGAAATAGACTATCCATTGGAAAACCTATTCCAGACTATTCATTCGTGAAAAAAATATATAAACATAATTTTTAATTACTCAATTGATATAAAACCATGATGTAATCTCTATCCTTATTTATTTCTTTGTTTCTAATAAATTAAATTATAAATATAATATAAAGTTCTTCAAAGTTATAGATTGATCTAGAATGTAGGTTATTGTATATACCATAGCATTACCTTTAAACTTCATAGTGAAAGCTCTATAGAGAAGAGTGTTATCATGATTAAAACCTAACATAATTTTATGAAACTGTTCAAGGTGATGCTCTAGATCTAGTCTCATCATATTTATCCATCATATAAACCACCTACGAAACATAAGGATGTAATTGGAAGGATTTTAGAGTACTTTACCAAGATAAAAAATATTTGTTTCCAATATTTTATTTTCTTAGGGTACTTGAGGGATGCACGAGTGCAGGTTAGATCACCAGTTTAGTTCATAACGAATCGATTACGGGATGGGTGTTTATTTTTACAGGTGGTGTATATCATATTCGACTTTAAAGTTTGATTTCATATCATTAGATATAACGGAAAATATGTTGAATGGTTTACTTGTTAAAAATATTATTCACCTATATTAGTAATATGACAATCCACATACATTGTGAATGCCGATAAACTTTAGCTGGAGCCTACAATAGCATCTACAATGGAAATTCTAGATATATAAGTTTAATATATGAGTATATTCAACAACTAATTCAATATGGAATTATATCGGTCTCGTACGTGCGTTCAAGTTAGAACCCAACAGGTCTGTTTACCAAACCATTAGTTGTAGCTCGAGAATTTGTAAACTCTATATCTAGAGAGATGGGACTAAAACTTTTGAAATTTTATTTTACAAATGATAACAACCTAATTCGACTATAGAGAAACCTATACATTGAATTTTCACTTGATAAGAACAAGTTGTTTGTGATATATATATATATATATATCACCATTGTTTATATACGGTGGTGAAAACACCATTGGGCATCTTGAGCTCTTTCATATAATCTTTCATCACTCTTAACTCCTATGATATTTGAAACTGATGCAGACAGTTTAACGCTATAATTTATGAAGACTGGCGATCACCCAAAGAATGCGGTAAATTGACAGTTTGGAGCTCTGGTGTCTAATTTTGACCCACAACACCTTGTTTCGAAGGAAACGACGCCACGAATGCAAGTCACCAGCTTTGCTCGTGACATATGGGCTTTTTTGGGTATTTGGGCTCATCTATCACCTTATTTCAAGTTTTTAATAATTTAAGATATTTTAGTAATTTTCTTGTTTTAGTTTTAGGGTTTCAATTGAAACCTTATATAAACATATCTTCTTTACATTGTTTGGAAATAATTTTTTATTAAATAAAATTAGGGTTTATCCCTCTATCTAGCTTCTTTTGCGTTCTACTATGTATCAGAAACTCTACTATTTAAACTCATACACAACCACTTTCACATCTCTACATACAATTACCATCATTTCCTCTTTCATGTCCTCATCCAAGCATAATCAGTGTGTGGACTCTAGGCGCATTCCCTCAAGTTCTCATGTGTTAACCAACACATCACAAGTTAAAAATATAATTAATAAATACCTCATCCAACCAAACAGTATCCGGCCCAGTTACCGTCCAAGCCCTTATAGTTCAAGAATATTTTTAACCACCCCAGAACAAAAAATCATGTTCCAAACCAAACCCATCCTCCGCTCGAACCATAAACCTAATCAACTAACTCACTTTATCGTCTCCCTCAAACCACCTCTCATCCCCTCTACCGCCCGCATTATTCTTCCTTAATAATAATTCACACATCAATTAACTCATCTACTTTTGAACTGCAAGCTATGTTGGGTTCTATCCTCTCTCTTACTAGTTCCCTTGTTCTTTTCCCCCAATATTGTACAGGTTTTGCAGATATGCATGATCTCACTTTTCTCCTAATATTTTACCACAAGTTTGGGCTACCACATGGATATAATTTCCTCTCGAACCTTGCTATCAGCTCATGCATTTAATGCGCTGATACTATCTATTTTGCTTATTAGAAGTTTATTTTTAGACTAATGATACTTATGTTAGTTTACTTTAAAGTATTAGAGGGCTATTTACTCAGGATGAATTAACAACAAACAATAAAATCTTTTTCATCTCGAAAAGCGTAGCAACCTGCTATCTGTTAGCTATAATTTTTCTCTTCGAAAACGATTACGAAACTAATGATATGTGTTAGATACGTGTTATATTTTAAATTAAGCTACTAATCAACAAATATTCGAATACTATATACAATGTTTAAATTTGAAACCACACAGTTCATTCGAAAACCAATTTATTTTTCAGTTTTGTTTATAATTTGTTTACAAATATTTTATTATTATTTTAATTTAGAATTAATTAATTAATTAATAACATCGGATATATAATCAAATTCATAATACTAAATATGTAAATATGTCAAACTTTAATCAATATAAAACTTATTAACTAGTAACACGTGACAATATCATATATATATATATATATATATATAAAAACAAAAATTGCATATTTTATTAACTAAAATTGCATGTTTTGTTTTAATGTCAGAGATTTTATTAGATTATTTTATTTACATGAGTCGTGACATTTAAGTTACAATAAATAATATCAAAACTTTATTCTTAAACTTAATATTAGAAATATTCTATATTTGACTTATTTTTTCTTAATTTTTGTAACATTGTTTTTTCATAATTATCGAAATTGGTCTTAATTTATAAATGTATATATTTGCGAAAATTGTATATTTAATATTAATATTTATATATAATGATAAATATATTATTTACAAAATAAAAAATACAATTGTATTTTATTTTATATCCAAATATGAATTTTGATATAACTTAATTTATAAAAATTACGTATTTAAATTTGTACGTAATTTTGAATATTTTTTTCATTACACGAAATAAGAAAACAATCTAGGGTCTATTTGTTTCCTACCAACCATTCAATATTTAATTAGAAATATACAAAATAAATAGCATAATTTGTCTTATTAGGATTTGAGTTATAATTTTTTTATTAATTTTTTTTTGAAATCTAAATTTATAAATGCAATGTAATTAGTTTATGTTTAATATATTTAGGTTTTCGTTTCAGAGTTTTGATTCCCAACTAAATAAATAACAGTGGTAATATATTTCTCGGTTGATAGAAAAAATCTACAGAAAAAAATAACGATTTAATTGTACAATTTCAATACTTGTCAAGTCGTTTCGTTTATACTATCGGTGGCAGTGGAGTGAGAGGATACTATCGGTGGCAGAGATGTCTAAAAATGTAGAAAACCCATGGGTTTTTGGTGAAGGAAAGAAGAAAACCCATGGGTTTTGGTGAAGGAAAGAAGAAGGAAGGAATAAGGAAGAAAGAGGGGGTCTGAGTTAGCAGAAGGTGAAGGAAAGAAGAAGGAAGGAAGAACGAAGAAAGAAGGGTCTGAGTTAGCAGAGTAACTACGATTACAAACAGAAAGAGGGGTATGGTATTAAAGTTTGGGGTAATTGGGGTCTGATTTGGGTAAGTGTAAACGGGTCGGGTTATATTGCTACGGGCTGGGCTGGGTTATATTGAGTTTCGGGGTTGGGTTTCTGGGTTAAATTGTAAGTTTTTTAGTTAAACGGTAAAAACTGAAGGTAAATGGTAAAGCTGAGGGGGCAGCTGACATGGTAGATGACATGGAAAGGTAAGAGGCATTTTTTGAAACAAAATTGGGGGACCATTCTTGCAACAAAAACTGATGTCACGTGTCAAGCTCACAAGCTTCACATGTACGGGGACTAAAAATGCAAATTAAAAAAAAGATAGGGATGAATTCTATACATGATTGAAGGAAAAAGACCAAGTTGATACAAGTGGTAAACATAGGGGACCACATGTGCTTTTTTAGCCTACATTATATTATTAGTAAGGGTTATGCTAACCGGTGTCATGGGCACCTATTAGCAAGCATTTAATTACCCCTTATAATTGTCCTGTTTTCATACAATTTTAATGTTACATAGATCATAAATTTTTAAAGACGAAATTATCTTTCTATTTTACTTTGAGTTTATAAACCGTATTACTATTGTATAAAAGGTTCCAAGCATTCAATTTTCGTTCGTTAATCTTTTTTATACAATAGTAATATTTATAACGATTATAAAATTTTAAAGATAAGATTTTTCTTTTATTTTATTTTCAATTTTTAAATTTTAGAAATCTGGTAATTAATAATTAATAAATTACTATATTAGTTATTTAATTAATTTTATTATAATAAAAGGAAAAGTATTATATTATTATTATTAGTTAAAATAATTTAATACTACTGCATAATTAGTACCGAATTTATATTTTAAAAGTTATATGTGTTCAAATTGAAATTGAGAGGGATAAAATCTCCAAGATCCCCGCTTCCGTTCTGATCGTCGGAATCTCTCCGACCTCCGGCTCTTTCGATTCATTCTGTCTCCCTCGTTTCTCTGTTCTTCAGAGTACCGTTCTGATCTCGTTTGTTATGTTTCTTCTTGGCGATTTTATGGTCTCTGTTTTCTTCCTTTGAAACAGAGCATCCTTTGTCGCCGGATTTCGTCCCTCGATATGGCGTTTAATGTTCTCAATGTCGAAGAGTTTCCTGCTCTTCATAAAGAAGTTGGTAAGGTTCAAGATAATGCCACAAAATCTTATGCAGAAATTTTGAACCCAGCTCTGGATCGGTCTGTTATTGCTCGGTCTGTTGCTAAGCCAGAGTTCGTAAAGATTTCTAAAGATCACAATGCCATTCAGTTCGACAAAGACACATATGATACCCTATTAAAGCAATCAAAATCCACGGTGATTGCCAAGTTCAGTCAAGGTATCCCGAAGAGAGCCGCTTTTCAATCTTTCTTGGAATCTTTTAGGTTCAAAGGGGCTTACTCATATGTCATAACTGATTCTTGTCAAATTCTTGTGGAGTTTAACTTACTGGAGGATGTTACTAATTTCTGGTCGAAGCCAATATGGAAGGTTGAAGGGAAGTTAATGAGAATTTTAAAATGGTGTCCTGAAACGCAAAAGAACAGAGAGAACCCTATTGTTCTGCTATGGGTTCGCTTTGAAAATATGCCTGAGTTTCTGTACAACGAATGGATAGTTGGTGATATGGTTGCTTCTTTGGGCAAAGTCCATCGAACGTTTGTGCCACATTACAATAGGGCCAAAGCCAATGCTTCTCACGCTCAAGTGGAAATTGATGTTTCGATTGTGCTTAAACGAAGACTGTGGGTTGGGTTTGGTGAGAATACTGGTTGCTGGGTAGGAGTAAGTTATAGAAATGTCCCGGATTATTCCTATCATTGTTTTCACTTGGGACACAAAGGTGTTGATTGCAAAAAGAATGAATCAAAAACGGAGGAAAGATCTAAAAAAGAAAGAAATGATATTGATATTACTTCAATGGGTGTTTTACAATTTGTTGATGAAAAGGGTGTTTCACAATCTGTATCTATACATGATGATAAGTTGTCTAAATCTACAAATGATCAACCTTTTATTAAAGTTTACATGAGAAGACTTAAATCTATAATAACTGCCAAAGACAAGTCTTCTGATTCTGTAAACCCAAGTAGCTCTCCTAAAGCTGATGCTGCTTCCCACAATAATCTTGAAGTCATTGGGGCTCTTCAAGACTTGGAGCTGGATGTTATCTCTCAAAGCCTGAAAACCAGAAAGGAGTCTCCTCATGGGGGCAATGCTGGTAGTTGTAATCTCTCACCAAACTACAGTTCTTCTGATCAGGATTTGAATACCATCATCAATAAGAAAATCAGATCTGCAAAGAAAAACAGAAATGTTAGGAAGCTGTCTATTAACTCTCTGCGTAAAAGAGAGAAATCATACTACAATTTCTTGTCTGAATGATCAAGATCGTCAGTTGGAATGCTCGTAGATTTCACAACAACCCTACTCTGTCTAGGCTTAGCTACATTATCAATAAAGACAAAGTTAAAGTTATTGCCCTCCAAGAGCCTATGGCCAGGTTTGATAAAATTGATACTATTGCTAGAATGCTTGGTTTTTCTAACTATACTAATAATATATCTAACAAAATATGGATTCTATGGTCTGATGATGTGAACATTTCTCTTATTGTAAATCATGATCAATTTCTCCACTTGGAGATAAATTACACCACTTTCTCTTGTTTGTTTACCTTTGTTTATGCAAAGAACCAAAGAGTGCAGCGAAGACTGATTTGGAGTCAGTTATGTCAGCTTTCTGGTGAGGATATGCCTTGGTCTGTTGCTCGGGATTTCAACGCCATCACTTGCCCTGAAGATCAGCTCTGTTGTGCTTCTTACGATGATGGCAGTGCAGATGAGTTTAATGATTGCATCAGGCTTTGCAATCTGGAAGACCCTGGATACAGTGGCTCAAGATTCACCTGGAGCAATAACAAAATTTGGAAAAGGTTAGATAGGGTGTTGGTGAACCAGAAAATGCTATCTTTTTGGCATGTTCAGGTTAGCCACATGGTCAGAACTTGTTCTGACCATGCCCCCCTTCTTATTACTATCTCTAATACTCAAAATAGATCCTCTAATCATAAAAAAGGCAGTTTTAGATTTATTAATGCCTGGGCTAATCATCCTGATTTTTTAAGTTGTGTTAAGCATAGCTGGGACAAACATTGTAATGGTGGTCCTAATGTCATTTTTTGGTAAAAGCTTAAGAGGTTAAGAAAGTGTCTTAAAGACTAGAACTATTCTACTTTCGGTAACATTTTTTACTAAAGTATCTGATGCTGCTAAGGAGGTGGAAATTTGTGAAGTTAATCATCAGCAAAATAAAAGCATTGTCTCTAAGGCCAGCCTTTCTAAAGCTAATAGTATGCTTATTCTTGCTTTAAAAAATGAAGAGTGTTATTGGCGTCAAAAGTGCTATAATACTTGGCTTAATAATAGTGATGGTAACACTAGATTATATCATAACTATGTGGCTAAGAAGAGACAAAAGAACACTATCAATGGCATTAAAGAGGAGGGAACTTGGCTCACTGATCATAATGATATTTCTAAGTCTGTTGTATCTTACTTTAGTCAGCTTTTATCTAATAAATCTAGTAGTAACAATTCTGTGAATTCTCAGGTTTCTATCCTCAACAACATACCTAAGCTTATTTTAGACAATGATAATGAAGCTATTATGAAGCCTGTCAGCAAGGTTGAGGTGTGGTCTGTTATTCAGGGCATGAGGAATGGCAGTGCCCCTGGCATCGATGGGTTTAATTCTTTCTTTCTCAAGTCTTGTTGGGATATTATTTGCAGGGATGTTTGTAGTGCTCTTAATTCTTATCTTCAGGGTCATAGTATTCCCAGTGGTGTTTTTGCCACTGGGATCTGCTTAATCCCTAAGGGTCCTAACCCCATTACTTGGTCAAATTATAGGCCAATTAGTTTGTGTACTATTTTTAACAGACTTATTTCTGGCCTTATTAATCAAAGAATTGGCTACCTTCTTCCTAATATCATTTCTAAAGGGCAAAGTGCTTTTATTAAAGGCTGGATTATCCATGATAATGTTCTGATTATTAAGGAAATGCTTCATAATATTAAAAGAATGCCTTCTAAAGGCAATATTATTCTTCAGCTTGATATGACAAAGGCATTTGACATAATGTCTCATACCTTTGTCATTAATACTCTTAAGGGCTTTGGTTTCTCTAATGATATTCTGGCCCTCATCAATATGCTGATATCTAATGTCATGGTTTCTGTTTTGGTTAATGGGGGTAGTGAGGGTTATTTCCCTCAGAAGAATGGCTTAAGGCAGGGTGACCTTCTGTCCCCTTGCCTTTTCATTCTTGCTGAGGAGGCTTTACTTAGAGGCCTTGCTAACCTTTACCTAACTAATAAAAGCCTAAGATACTACTTAAAATCTGATTTCATCTTACCTTGTTTGGCTTTCGCAGATGATATTATCATCTTTTCCAACAGTTCTCCTGCCTCCATTGATTGCATTAGTGACCTGTTGAATAAATACCAAAGTGAATCAGGCCAGTTGATTAACAAGCAAAATACAAAGCTCATTACCTCATCTACTTGTTCCCTTGCAAATTCTGCCAGGCTCAAGTCCTCCACTGGATTCAATACTGAGAATGCTCCTTTTACTTACTTGGGTATCACGATATCTGCAAACAATAAAGGAAAGAATTATCTTCCCCTTCTCTCTAAAATTTATAACAGAATTTATGACTGGGATATGAAGAGTCTTTCATTTGGGGGCAGACTCTCCCTTATAAAGAATGTTTTATATCTAATTATTTACTTTTGGATGCAGAATAGTCAGATTCCTAATGGCATTCTTAATAAGATAGAGCATTGTTTTAATAAGTTTTTATGAAGGTCTAATTTTTTCTGAAAATGCTATTCATTGGTCTTCTTGGAAAAGTTTGTGTAAGCCTTTTGATGAGGGTGGGTTAAATGTCAAGCTCTTGTCTGACATTCAACTCACTTTCTCCTTTAAACTCTGGTTTCTTTTTACGAAAAGAAGTTCTATTTGGGCTGACCTTATGCATGCTACCTATTGTAACTTTACTCATCCTCTAAATGCTGAGTGCAAAGTTACTGACTCTACTACCTGGAAGAGGCTTAGTTCTGTTAGGAGTCAGGTTGATCAGAGTGTGTATTGGAGCCTGGGAAATGGGATATAGACTTTTGGAGAGACTCTTGGCATGATATGCCTCATATTGCTAATGACTTTGGTGCTAATAGATGTTTTCTTCCTGTTAAGGTTCACTCTTTTTGGAAAGATGGTCAGTGGGATACTTCTACTCTTGCATCTTTCCTTTCTCAGGATAGATTATCTCACATCTCTAAAGTCAATATCAATAGGGATCAGGATGATATTATTAAATGGAAGCTCTCTAATGATTGTTATTTTAATACTAAGATTTCATGGGATAATATCAGATCTGTGCATCCTAAACAAACTATCTTTAAGAAAATATGGCATTCTTTTATCCCTACTAAGTTTTCTTTTCTAAGCTGGAAGATTTTAAAAAAAATTGCTCCTATTGATAGCATTCTTTCTAATAGGCACTTTGTGTTGGTCTCTAAATTCCAATTCTGCTGTAACTGTGAAGATAAGAATCACCTCTTCATCAGTTGTAGCTTCGCTTGGTCCCTTTGGAATTACTTTGGTAATCTTTTTAGAGTCCCTGTGAGGAGGTTCATGTCTCTTAGTCACATTATGAGTTGTTGGTTTTGGTCATCTAACTGTAACTTTCATATCTCTCATCTTATTTCTCAAATCATTATCTGGGTGATCTGGAAGAATCGAAATAAGGCTAAATTTCATAACACCTACGACTGTTTCGATACTGTTGTTAATCGTGTTAAAAATGTTATTCTAGCTATTGACTCTAATAATAAGTTAAAGGCTAAACACGGGAATGATATCACTGACGCTGGTGCTGCTATTGGTTGTTTATCTATAGGAAAGGCTAAAGTGTTGTACCTGAACTGGTGTCCTCCGATTGCTGGGAGACTCAAAGTTAACATCGATGGCGCGTGCAGTCTTTCTGGCAAAGCATCTGGAGGTGTGATTGTGAGGAATCATCTGGGACATATTGTCACTGGTGCTGGCTTTCTTTACGGTAAATTGACTCCCCTCCAAGCTGAGAGCAAGATCTTGCTCGATGCTCTCCTTCTGTGCAGAGCCCATGGTTGGCAAGATGTGGACATCGAATCTGATTGTCTCACTCTTGTCAACAACAAGGCTTATGGTGTCGATTCTTGCAATCCGTTGGCTTCTGTTTGTAGGGGCCTCTTTTTCTCTTCGATGAAGCTTTGCCACATTTCCCGCATCCAAAATGCAGCAGCAAATTGGATCGCGAAATGGGCTTTGTTGGCGAAAGCTTCCCGTAAATTCAACAATGCTCATGCTCCTACCCAGTTGCTCGCGATTATAATGTTGGAAAGCTTAGGGGTGGGCTATATTGACCCTGGTTAGGGGTCTTCAGAAGTGAGTGTCTTCCCTGGGAGCGCTGTCCAAGAAGTGTGAAGCTGTTTGTTTCTCGATCTGCTCTTGGTTTCTAATCGGAGGTATCTGCTGGGTGTGAGTTGGTCTTGCTGATTGCTTCTGAAATTTTGTATCGGATCGGTTCTCTCCTTCAAATTGGAAGAGAGTCTGGTGGTTTCGATTTGGGCTTGCTTTGTAGTGGAAGAATCTTCTGATTCCTTGATGCACTCGCCCTGTTCGAAACTAAACAAATTTGTTAGGATAGGGTCCTGAAAGTGGCGTCGACCTTGAAACAGACGATCTAATGGTAGATTCGCCTGAATCTTTGGTGCACTCACTCAGTTCTAAACCTATCGTATCAAATCTGTAGAGGTTGCGTCCGGTAAGCGGCGTCGACCGTGAATTAGAAGTTCTCGTGGCTGTTTCGCGGTTTCGGTTTTGTGGGTTTTGTGTTGAAGAAGCTTAAGAATGGAGATCGGAGTCGTGAGGGTGAAGAGGAGGCTCCTTGTTCTCTGTGTGTTTTGATCGATGGGGTTTAGGGTTTAGTTTGACTTACTCTCAATTTTGACCCAAAACCTTTTGTTTCTTTTTGGTCTGATTTCTTTTGATTTCTTTAGGGTTTATCAATTTCTTTTTGTTTTTGACATTTGCTTTTTAAAAAAAACTTTAATAAAAAATAGTTTTTAAATATTTTTTTATAATTCATTTTTTAAATCACTTTCTTCTTTTTTTAATTAAACATTTCAAAAAATAAGTTGAAATTTTTATTTTTCTAAAAATTAAATTTTCAAAAACTATTTTTTCCTAAAACAATTGAAGGCTTATTAATTAGGTTTTAATTTGAAATTATTTATTTTGAACAAGTAGAATTTGTCTGTTTTAAAAATATTAAATTTATTCTAAACACTTCTAATAGTATTTAATAAACTTTCATTCTTTTAAATAAATAATTGGTTTAAAAAAATAATTTATTTAAAAAACTGCAATTAAACTAATTTTCTTAAAAATGTTTAATTTAAAAGAAAACTAATTTGAAAACTGAATTTAAAATTATTTAAAAACTGATAAACAATATTCAAAATAAAAAATATATAAATATTATTTAATAGTTAAATTACTTTAATTTAGAATAATAATATAATATTTTTATTATCATAATTTAAATAATTAATAACTATACTTTTAATATTGAAAAGTCAAGATAGATTAGAACGACAGTTTTGCCTTTAAAATTTTAAAATCTTCACAGCATTAACAAGTGTATAAAAGCATGGTAATAATGGCGGAAAAAAGGGTGTTAAAGGTTTGCTAACCGGTGCCTATGAGCATAATCCTATTAGTAAGGTGGTATCCTTGTAAAACACTTTTAAGTCAAAGTAAATATGGTATTATTTGATTCTGAAGTTACATAAGTCAAATCCAACAAAAAGAGATCCAGATCCAAAACTACCAAAATAATGAGTCTTAAATGTGGCAAGTTAAAATATTTTGTACGTTTCCAATTTGAAGGCCTCTGCATTTAATAAATTAAATATATCCGTTTTTATATTTAAATCACTCTACTACTATAAGACAGAAAGACTCCCATCTGTCTTCTTATCTATCACTTTCATATCGTTTCATTTGTGTTTATTGTACCTTTTTCATTCCCTCTTAAAACAATGAAAAACCAGATACCTTATTTTTTATATCTTCTTTGTATCGGTGGTATCCTTGTTCATGGGATTCACTCTTTAGAAGCCAACGAGTTTATCAATTCGGAAAATGTTCCATGGGAACTGCTCACTGATTCTCACAATTCCAGTAAGTTTCTACTATCATCTTCTTTCCTTTCAATACTAATGTGTTTTTCATCTCTACGACGACTGTCCTCTCTTGTTGAAGGATAATACAATTTCCAAAAAACGCTTTTTTTCGGGGTTATCGGTTTTGGTTTTCACGAAATCATATTAGTTCGTAAAAAAACCGGACAGTTTTGTTTTTTTGTTTTACTTTTCGGAACCGGACTCTGACTTGATCGTTATATTTAGTTCCTTCCTTCCAAATTTAGTTCGATTTGTTTTGATTTAAAAGCTTAATTTTTAATATTTTTACTTTAATAGTAATATAAAAATTTAATTGTAAAAATTAATATTAAATTCTTATAAAAAATAAAAAATAGTATTTACCTGATAATTTTGGTAATACAATATATATGAAAGTAAATTATGTGTTCGTGTTATCATTGGTCCCGTTCCGATTCTAAATTTTATGGATTTTAGCAGTTCTATTCCAAACTGATTTAATATTTTAGTTTTTTATCCTTTTATTTTTAGAATAAAAATAATTCATCAAGTTTCGATCGGATTTTCGGTTCTTATCGGATTTTTATCCGACTCCAATCCAATTTTTGATTTTCTAGAACGTTGACTGCCCTAGTTTTTTTAGTCTGTTTGTATTCGGATTATTTGGGCAAATATTAGGTATCAAAGAGTATGTTTTCGAATTTGTCCAATATAATTGTAAGTAGAAGCCAATATTTTGGCCTCCAAAAGATAGTCCAGTTGGTTGAGTATGGCGTGTTTGTGACCAAAGATCATGGGTTCGAATCTTTCTACTACTAAAAAAATGCCTAAATACCTTAGATAGGTAAGAAAGTCATCAATTTTGGTCGAGATGTCGAATTTTTCTGTTTAATCATTTCCTAACTAAATCGTGTAGTTGACTTGCTGTCCAATGATTCGAGTCATACATTTATGCACTTATTATAATCCTTGAACTAGTGCGCTCTAATTGTGTCGGTAGTCATTCGGTGTGGACCGTGTGGTACACCGTTGTCCAAAAAAAATGAACAATCTTGTGAATACTTTAATTTTTAAAATTGAATCCACTTGAAAGATGCCACAGGAAAAGACACAACCATGTTATAGAATCTCGATTTTATAGTGATTTGTTAGATTGTTCAAGGTCCTAGTTTTTTCTTGTTTTTTACTAGCAGTTTCTTAATCAACTATTTATACCCAGATGGTAGGTTGTTTACAGTCTTTTTTATGTCTAAATAAATTGAAATTATTAAAATTGTGTGTTTGTTAAAATTGAGTAATTAGAAATAATAACAAAATTATAATCTGGGTAGATTATTAAAAGAAAAAATCAAATTTTAGAAAAATCAAATTTTAGAAAAATCTAAATATGTAACCGACACTTTTACTTAAATTGGAAAAAGCATAAATAAATTTACTGAAAATAAAAAATATAAAAAACTCGGTTGTAGCCACCAACTTGGTCGGTTCTAACTTCTACTCATTTGTGCTGTGTGAGCTAAAGGCTTTGTCGAAAAAAAACAATGTCAGGAACGGAGTGTTGCTCGAACCCACCGACGCTGGACCCAAACAGTGGATCAGGCAATGTGGTGAAGCTCGGTGGCCTCGATGCCTATGTATCTGGCTCTTGTGATTCGAAGCACGCTATTATTCTTGCCTCTGATGTTCATGGTACGTATCGAATCTCTTAGATCGAATACTACCTACTTAATCTTCATTCACGATGTTATCTGGGTTCTGTGCTGTTTAGAGATTGGTGTTTGTTTGTACTATTGTGATCACTGATTGATTTTCCATTTCTTACTTGGTTGTGCAGGATTTACAGCTCCAAAGTTGAGGTACACTTCTTATGTACAATATGTTTAGTTGATAGTAGTTCGATTCTTGCTCGCAAAGTTCTTCCTCTTAAACTGATGTGAACTGATCGGGGTTGCTTTCTGCTGTGAAGGAAAATTGCTGACAAGGTTGCAGGTTTTGGATACTATGCGGTAGTTCCTGACTTCTTCCGTGGAGACCCATTCTTGCCCAATAATACGCAGAGGCCTCAACCTATTTGGGTGAAGGACCATAGACCGGTTTGTTCTTGGCTTTTAATTTGTATTAATCACAGGCTACTTCGGGGGTATAAAAGTTGCTGTTATTTTCATATTAGTTCATTATCAGTCTAGATGTTTGGTTAGGAGGTAGTAGTTTCTCTCAGTGTTTTTATATGTTCCATTGCTTGTGGCATACCGTACTGTAGTTGCTAGCTAAAGAATTGTAGCTGTGGTTATAGGAGAAAGGGCATGAGGATGCAGAGAAAATAATTGATGAACTGAAAGCCAAAGGAATATCTGCAGTTGGCGCAGCTGGCTTTTGCTGGGGTGGTGAGTTACTGTTTTGTTTGCTTATTCTAGTGCTTATGTCTTACGGCACATGCCTGTCCGCGGTAATCTTGCATTCCTTTATTGTTGCATTGATAAATTTGTTAATTTTAGAATTACTGAATTACAAGAGTGGCAGAAGTACTTATGGTAAGTCATTCTGCTGACACTTAATTGTCCGGCCCATAAGCAACGCCACTGTCCAATTTATAAATCAACTTTAAAAGCTTTGTATGTTGTATAATATAACTTGTATTATAAACATAACATGAACCAAACCATATTTTTCGTGTAGTACAGGATAAAATTTATGTCTCGACTTGAATCTGAAATATTTGCGATTTAACGTATATTTTGTCGTTGTGTTCGCATGCCTAATCTTGTTTGTTGTCTGTAATTTTGGCAGCAAAGGTTGTGGTTGATCTGGCGAAGTCTGAGTTTATCCGAGCTGCTGTTTTGTTACATCCTTCTTTTGTGGCAGTGGAGGACTTTAAGAGTAAGAGCTTTAATGCTACATGTTTACCTTTCCATTTTCTGTTTATTGCTGTTCCCAGGAACGGGTTTACAAATTTAAATGAACCCCCATAATCTTGTATGTTAGGTTTCTGATCAAATTGTGCTTAGTACCATTTTAATGAAGTTCATGAACAATCCTTTGCCTGCTACTTATTTATAGTCGAACCGAGTTTCATCATAAGCTTTAATCTATTTCAGCTGTGGAGGCTCCCATCTCTGTTCTAGGAGCCGAGTTTGATAGTTTGTCCCCTCCGAAGCTCTTGAAACAGTTCGAGGAGGTTTTAGATTCTAGACCTGAGGTGAGGTTATTCTTTTGCAATCATTCCTTGCTGCTTCAGTCGTTTATCTACTAGACGTTATTATTTTCCTTCCGGAGATAACTTATGAAACAATACAAAAACTAGCACATGTATATCTTGCACAGGAGAACTAGGTTGTTTTAAAACGATGCATGAAATGAATTATTATGGGCATTGGTAAAACCAGCACGGAAATTCTGAATATTGTTAGTTTCAAATTTTTAATTTAATATGTAAGGCTTTGAAACGTGACTGGTCTCCCGTATCTGATTAGACAATAGTTAGTTATTAATCTATGCGTCCATTTTGCATGTACAATATATATGAACTCCAAAAGATTTCACTATTTTTTCCGCATTTAAATTGTTATAGCTTGAGATTTGTTTTTTGTTTAAATAGTGATACTAAGATAATGTATATCTTTAGGTTATCAAGTCTTTCAAGGTTTTCCCTAATGTCCGCCACGGGTGGACTGTGAGGTACAACGATACAAATGAATATGAAGTCAAGGCTGCCAACGAGGCTCATCAGGATATGATAGACTGGTTTTCAAAGTATGTTAAATGAGATAACTTATCTAGAAACTAGTTTAAGAATGCTAAGACTATATGTTTGGTTCAATAAAAAGAGAGAAAGATGTGATCTATCTGGCTTGTTGTCTGAGCTGAGTGAAACTTGTAGTAGTGTGATTATATTTATGTAATGTTTAATGTTGTTATCTGTTGTGATGGGTCAGATTAAGATTATGGAGAGTTATCAAAATACTTGATAGCACAAAAAATAATATTGCAAGCACAATTATATGAAAGACGTAGTGGACAAACATGAAGAGAAAATAAATTATACTGAATTGTGTGTGCCGCATATCATGGCACTGGAACTCATTAGTGGAGCGTCTTACTTCATTTCACGGGGCATTTTCCGGTAGGACATAATGTTATATAACTACATCTCGAGCATTCTCCGGCTAAAAGTAGTATTTGTTTAATGTCACCACATACACAAAACAAAAAGCATTGATGAAGCTGAAAGATGGTACTAATCACACCGCTATCACAATTGCGGTACAGTTCCCTAATCCGTCTCGGACCAAAAGTTTCATGGAATTTCTGTCTAAACTGTACACCAAACGTTTACTAGACCGGTTGTGTACAACCAGGCTGGCTAGTCGTGATCAATGTTATGGAAGTTAAGCTTCTCGAAGCTAGCTTCCTAAATCATCCACTAAAAAAATATTCGGAATGAATTTTGGGTTAGAATTGCATATGACTCAATAGACAGAGTTGTATCTCTAAGCCAGAAGTTTGTCTCTCGTGGATAGTTTATTGTGGATGGTTAGCCAGATAGTAAAAGAATGTATGGGGATGTTGTACTTGTTCCAAACTAGATTGGACTAGCGAACAAAAGGATCCGAAGGTCTAGTAGAATGGTGAGTGTCGTGAATTGAAAATTCACTGGTCAGTTTTATGGACCAGATCTTAATGTCTTCACCCCCATTGGGTGGGGGAAGTTGTTGGATTGCTTCATAAATTTCAATTAAATGCGCCTGGTGGGATCTTCCACTCGAGCGGAGTGAGGTTGGTCCATTCCACGTTCATCCGATATTATATATGACACTTTTGTGGTGCTGGGCATCGTGGTTGAATGAATGATACTTTGACTATATTGGTTGACAAGAGAATTGTTAAACAGCCAGGGTTCGAACAATATGACGGCGGATGACCATCCCCAGTTCAGATTTTATACAGACACGTAGTTGTAGTTCGAAGGTTGAGGATTTTCCTTCATCCTCAGCGAAGATTAGACCTCACAGGGATGTTCTAGAATTATTTGTCTTTAATTTTTTCATTTAAAACACGATTGCTCCATAATAAGTTAGTGTGTTTTGACTCAATATAATCCAAAAACAATTAAGGGTGACCGTTCTATTCTAACTTTTGAGGTCGAGATTTTCATTTTAAGGTCGGACCAAAGTAATCGACTAAAGAGTTGAGTTAACTCTTTGAGGACATGCATTGAGAGGATAAAAATCGATGACCAATAAACTTGATTTGTAAAGAGCACGACTTTGATCAACTGGAGTATACCAGCATAAGATAGTTGTTTGGAGGTTCAACAATTGATATACTAACATAAGATAGGTGTTTGGGGGTCTAAGATTTGATGCAATTTATAGTCTTTTGAAAAAACGGCCTAAAGTCATTATAGGTGGGACGAGTGGTAATAAGAGAGCCTCTCACGTATCACACCGGGATGGAGCCCTCTTTAAAGCCAAGGGTGGATATAATGTTTTTGCGAATGTTGTCAAGGACACCAGAAAGGTAGATGCTATTTTTAGCATGATTAGGGCAGAGGCCACAGAGGGTCGAAAATTCCTCAAGACCCTCCTTAACGAGACTAACAGAAATATAATTTGTACAGCAAAAAATCATTAAATCGTCTACAAAAAAAGCAGAGATGATGATTTTCAGCTCGTGTCATTTCCAATGGAAGACAAAATCAAGGTGATTACTTTTCTCCTTGAGGATACTAGTAAGAACTTGTATAGCAAGGACAATAAATAAGGAGAGATAGGCTCATTTTGTCTAATCGCTTAGTAGAAATCGATAAGGTCGGATATTTAGGCACTGTAACTTGCTTTTACCCGGAGGGCAATTCAGACCAAGCCACTACCATGTGAAACCGAACAGGACTAATATAGTGGAATGTGACTAATCTAGGTGTTGGTCACCTCACATCTTGGGCTAATGGTCCTTAAACTTGACCCGACTCCACAATCCGACCCGAAAGGCCCATGACTCATTGATTAAGTATAAATATCCAAACCACTTTCATTAACGAGGGTGATCAGAATTTAATACAAGCACATAGCTTAATTATCTAATTACACACTACCTTAAACATTAAATTCCCAAAACACTTTACAAAATTACCCTCAAACAGAAATAAACCACACCCAATTGGCTACCACAGTGGGAGCACAACTGTGCCTGAATTTCACAATTCAAAACCAGCTAACAAAGTAGTTCGGATGGATCCAAATGAGCAGAGTATTCCACCTCCTGAGGTGGAAGTTGCAAAGGAAAACAATGAATATAATATTAAGGAGCGCAATCAGTTGAGAGCTGTGATAGGGGCGCTGAGAACAATAAAACAAGCAGAGAAAGAGGTTAAAGAAAAATCTGGTCCGTCGGCACTTCACCACACTGACAATCCTAGAGAGAACGAGCAGTTTCTAAAGACCCATCTCAGTTCCAAGAAAACACACCGATCTAAACATGTGAAGAGTTCTACATCTGAGTCCTCCAGCAGCTCATCTAATGAGGAAGTACTTGAAGAATTAGTGTCTTCAAGCAGTGATGAAGGGCGGTCAAAAAAGAAAATGCGGTTGACTAAAAAGCATTCAAGAAAAAGGGATATGCATGGCAGGCTTAAGAAACACCATGGTAAGGGTAAGGGTTCAGCCAACCAACATATTGACCAGTTGCTGATTGATCCCTTTGATTTTCAGTCCGAACCAGGCATTTTTGCTACTCCAAATGAATATACTGTTTTTAGTCGTAACAAGAATTGGAGGCAATCGCCTTTGTATGCGAAAATACTCTCTAGATATCTTCCTAAGAGGTTTGATAGCTCCAAGATAGAGAAATATGATGGAAGTCGAGATCCGGATAACCATCTGGAGCATTTTAAGAACTTCATGATGAATTTTGACGATGACGACAAACTATTGTGTAGGGTCTTCTCCCAAACTTTCACAGGAAGCGCCCCTAAATGGTACAATAGTCTCCCTCAGAGATGCATAGGAAATTTTGATACATTTAGGGTTGCCTTCCGGAGGCAATTCGTTGGAAGCAAGGAGCTTAAGGGTAATGGGGACACCATTATCCATTGTACTCAGGAGCCAAATGAGTCTCTAAAAAAGTATATCAACTGGTTTGTGAATACAAAGAATGGGCTAGCAGATTGCTTTGAACAAGTTGCAATTGCTTTCCTCATACAAGGTTTGAATCCAAGTAATTTAATCGATTCAGTGACTCGGAAGAAGGCTTTGACCTAGGATAGTTTGTTGAATCAGATGGGGAAACAAATCAACCAGAGTACACCGCTAGGTTAAGTCCACTACTACAACATCGATTCCTCCATCTACTAATTGATCCAATTACAGGACAAAAGAGACTGGACATGGATCTAACTAGTCAAGGCAAAATTAGTCTAACCAGACTCAGGCCAACAGGTGAGAAACAAGAGAGGACCTTAAGTTCAACATGAGTGGTTTTCTGAATTGGGGGAAAGTATGGCTACAAACTATGACAACATTAAAAATGAAGTGCACTTCCAAAATCCAACAACATTGCATTCCCCTAGAGAAAGTCGGAGCACCCATTTCTGCCAATACCACAATGACATATGCCATGATACCCATGATTGTATAGCCTTGAAGCATGAGGTCCAGAACCTCATTGAAAAGGGTAAGTTGGGAGCCTATGTCAAATAATGAGGGGGAAGCAGACTGGAAAATGCACAAGCCAATACTCCATGAATTGGTCCTTCGAACAATCTTGGAACATCCGCACAGGAATGTGCAATGGTAATTACTGAAAGGTTCGATTTAGACTCTGAGCATCTTGATCCAGATCCGATTCAAAATCGGGTAGGGGTAATAACAAACAAGACTAAAATTGTGACTGCAACTTCTAGTTCATCAAGAAAGAGGCATGTCCACAGTTTGACCACCCAGTTGGATAGAGGGATATCCATCCAACTGTATCAAACCCCATCTTCCTTCATAGTTTTTGATGAGGATGACTTGAGAGACATTATAGGGCCTCATGAAGATAGTGTGGTATTAGAGGCATCAATAGGAGGAAAAAATATACGCCAAATTATGATTGACATAGACAGTTCGACAAATATCCTGTTTATAAGCTCTTACAAGCAGATGAGAAACCCTTCGGTCATACAACATTTGAACGATACCATCGCGTGCTTCACATGAAGTTCTGTAGATATGATTGGGGAATTTGAAGAGGCGGTGTTGTTGGGGAAATGACCCTTTAATAAAATGGTAAGAGTAATGTTTGTTGTAATTGATTGCCCAACATCTTACAATGCAATATTTAGGATGTCTTGGCTCTCCAGAATGCATGTTGTGGCCTCTAAGGTCCACCAATGCTTAAAATATGATATCCAGGGATAAGTAGGTGTTGTCTAGAGCAGCCATAAGGTAGCCAGGGAATGTTACGCAATAGTCATTGCCTCTAAGTCTTTAGAGGCAGTCAAGGTTAACAGAGATTAGCAGCTATTGGAGCCTTCCGCTGATAAGAATGAAATTGATAATCCCATGGAGGCTCCCAGTGTCATAATACCTATTGAAGATGTTGGAACCCACTCCCTCATTGAGGGTAAGAATGTTAAAATTGGTACCAAGTTTGTACCAAATTTGAAATACCGGTTGTTGTTCTTTTTGATGAATAATCAACATGTCTTCGCGTGGTGCAATAGTGATGTTACTGGAGTTTCAACTGATATTATTTTTTATAAGTTGTCCATACGAACTGATGTTCCGCCAGTTGTACAAAAGAGAAGGCTGTTTGACCAAGATGGGTCACATTAAAGAATCTTCGTACCCTTTGTGGAGTGCTAACCATGTTCTGGTCAAGAAAATAATGGCAAATGGCGCATATGCATTGATTTTACTGATCTTAATAGGACACATTTAAATATCTTTATCCTGTTCCTCTAATAGATCAGTTGGTGGATTCGACTTCTGGAAATAAGTTATTGTCATTCATGGATGCATTTTCAGGGTACAACCAGATACAAGTAGATCCGAAGGATCATGACCACACTACTTTCATCACAAAAAGATTTCTTCATTGTTATAAGGTGATGTCGTTCAGATTGAAAAATGTTGGGGCCACTTACCAAATATTGGTGAATAAATCCTTTGCTAACCAGATTGGCGGAAACATATTTTAAACTTAGAAGTTGTGAATTTTAAACTGAACCCTGAAAAGTGTGTATTTAAGGTCCGATTAGGAAAGTTCTTGGGTTACATAATAAGTGAGAAATGAATTCAGCCTGATCTGGATCAACTTAATTCCTTACTAGCTATGGACCCTCCTCGGAGCACCAAAGAAGTTCAAAGGCTGACCGGACGATTGACTACTTTGAACATGTTTATTTCAAGATCATAGACAAATGTTCCCCATTCTTCCAAGTGTTGAGGAATGCCAAAAAATTTAATTGGTCTCCACAATGTGATCAAGCTTTCATTGAAATTAAGAAGCATTTGTCTTAACCTAAGAGTCTCTTCAAACCTGTTCGGGGGAGGGGAGGGGGGGAATGTCTACGTATATCTAGTTGTATCAAAGTATGCAATAAGTGTTGTGCTAGTAAGAGAAATTGAAAATTACACTCGTCCGGTGTATTACATTAGCAAAAGTCTGTCAAATGCTGAAAGAAGATATTTTAAGTTGGAAAAACTAGCATTAGCCTCGGTAATTGCAGCAAAAAAGATGATACCATACTTCCAAGCTTATTCCAATGTCGTTCGAACATTTTTTCCCTTGAAAAGTGTTCTTCAGAAAGCTTATGTGTCAAACAGAATGACCAAGTGGTAAATGGAGCTGGGTGATTATGATATTCATTTTGCATCCCGGACGACGATTAAAGCCCAGTCAATGGTTGATTTCCTGGTAGAATTTCATGATGATGGATCCTCCTGACGGATGTCATAAAACCAGTCTAAGAAAGAATGGATAGTTCGACCTGATGGTGGATCAAGTACTATGGGTTGTGGGGCTGGAATTTGTTTAACTTCTCCCTATTGTGATAATATGTACCAGACCATATGTTTTGGTTTCAGAGCTTTTAATAATTAATCTGAATATGAAGCAGCAATAGCTAGTCTTAAGTTGGCACTCATATGTGGGGCAAAGAGAGCCCGATTAATGAGTGATTCCCAATTACTAATTCACCATGCTTAAGGGCAGTCAGAAGCAAAGAAAGAACAATTTGTTAAATACTTTTTAATGTTAAGGGAAGTTGCTGCAAGCTTCAAGAGCATCTACTATGAACACATCCTTAGATCGAAGAATATTGTGGCAGACTCTTTGGCAACCATAGCTTATTCTGAATCTTACCCGTGAATTCTGATTCAAGAATGTCCATTAATACAGACGGGCCCAAAAAAAGGTAAAAATGATGATAAAATATGAGCATGGTAACGATTCAGCTTAAGGACTGGAGGTATGATATTCTTCAGTTTATTTCCGATGGGATTTTGCCTCCTGATAAAGCCATGGCTAAGAAAGTCAAGTATAAGGCTCGTGGTTTCTTGATATTAAGGGATATAATTTATAACAAATATTTCAGCAGACCTCTTTTGTGTTGCTTAGGATTTGAAGAATCCCAAGTTGTGTTATTTGAACTACATGATGGAGAAGGTTCTGCACACTGTGGCTACAAAGCATTAATCCAAAGATTTTTATTAGCAGGGTATTATTGGCCAACCATAATGGGAAATACTAAAGAGATGGTAAAAAAGTGTGATCTTTGCCAAAGATATGGAAATGAAATTCATGTGCCAACAGTTCTTATGGAACCCATATCTGAACCGATACCCTCCAACAGATGGGGGTTGGATCTAGTTGGGCCTCTTCCCTTGGCATTCGGTGGATGTAGACAATCATAGTTGCTATTGACTATTTCTCTAAGTGGCCAGAGGCAGCTCCTTTAGCTGGAATCACTTCAAAAATAATTATTAAATTTATTTTATCTAACATATGTTGCCGATTTGGGTTCCCCGAAATATTACTACAGATAATGGACCATAGTTTGAAAATAAAGACATGGAAATGTTCTGCACTTCTAGAGGAATTCAAACTGTTTTTCTTCTCCTTACACCCTCAAGCAAATGGTCAAGTTGAAGTTACAAATCAGACAATCTTGTCCGGGTTGAAGAAGAATTTGGAAGGAGCTGCAGGAAAGTGGCCAAGTTATTTACATGAAGTGTTGTGGGCCTGCCGAACTACACCTCGTGCTGTTACACAAGAATCTCCTTTTTCTCTTGTGTATGGGATGAATGCAATCACTCCCATAGAAGCTACTTTATCATCTTACATAGTCCAAAACTATTTCGAACATGCTAATGATATAGTAGTCAGGAATAAGTTGGATTTGATTGAAGAAAGAAGAGCTAAAGTGCATTTGAGGACGACGTATTACCGAGGTTTAATGAGGAGCATATTTTCCTCCAAAGTTAAAAGAATATATTTTTAGTTGGGGGACAAAGTCTTAAGAAAAGTCTTTTTACACACCAAGGAAAAACAGTTCGGTAAGTTAAATCAAGAACATACAGGCTCTAAGACAAGGAATGGAGAGCACTAAAGCACCCATGGAACGTTGAACATCTCAGGTTATACTTGGAATATACCTTTCTTGTAAATATTTACTTTTTAAGTATCAATGTAAATATTATGGGGCATCCTCTTCCATACCCTGGTGGCGCGGGGAGGTTTTAACGAGGTGCCCAAGTTTTTCAATAATATCTTATACATTTTTTAAAAGTTGGGTGCAACTCTGTTTTTGACTTAAGCCATAATATAAGGTGGTCAGATATTAAATAAACACCCCGGCTCTCGAATATTTTTGAGTTTATCGGATATATTAAACACTTTATCACATTTATTGAACACACGTGGTTGATTATGTTTAATACCTTATAAGTGCGCTTCATGTAACTTATTACGCTTCCATTATTCTTAAAATCGTCACCGGTTCTCAAGTATTCGTTGTGTTTTAACGTGTTTTTCCAATATTCTTAAAGGCGCTTGTGTCACGGGTAAATTGTGATAATATTAATAAATTTGTGGTTGAAATTGAAGAAACTTGAAAATTAATGTACTTGAAGGCAATTTTGGAACAGTTGAAAAACAAAATCTATTAATGCTTAAAAAAATATATTAATGTTGAAAAAAAGGAAAATATATTTCCTGAGATATTGTTTAAAATATTGAATTAAGAAAAAAAAATATTAAAGCGAAGCACAAAAGGAAATTAATGTTGAATTATGAAAAAAATTAGAGTAATGCTACGGTTTTAATTAGCTATAGTGTTTAAAATATTATTTTATTTAGCATAAATATTTTACAATTCGTAATTTGTCTTTTTTTAAGGTTTCGGCAGAATATATTAAGAGACGGAAATGAGAGAAGAGGGTGTGCTGTTTGGGTTTTGTCTTTCAGCATAATTCAAAACAGAAAAGAAGAAAAATTACGATTACCGGCATAATATACAAACAGGGGCGACTTTTGGGTTTTCTTCCGTCAAAAGATAGAACAAAGAATAGAAAAGTGAATTGGTTTCCTTTTTGTTTTTTCACCTACAGAATTCAAGCGAGAGAAAAAGAGGAAAAAAAGGAATTGGTTACTTTAACATACAACCAGACGGCGGAGAAGAAGCAGGTGACGGCTGCTTTTGATTTCGATCGACAGTTTACGAAATATTTCTGCCAGGCGATACTTACGGCGACTGTTTGGTTTAACGTTCTCTAAACTCTTATTCGTTTATTTACAGTCGTCTTAGAGCTATGTTAACTTTCGAGCCCGTGATGATGATTCGTTCGATTATGAACTAATCGTTGCCATGGAACTCTAACAGATTTGTTTGAATAATACTTAGGGTTTGATTGCTTCATTGATTTGTGAGATACGTTTATCGGTTACCTAGTATGGTTGTGCTTATCGTTAGATGTGTCGCGAACATCTAGTTTGTTAATCTTTAATGAATGCGAAAGTTGATTTAAGGGTTTAGAACTTGCCATGCTAGCATAGGTTCTTGAATGATTCGTATTGTGATTGTTCATCGTTTGTAATATGTCACTAACCATATCATATTACTCTATGTAATCGAAATAGATAACTTGTGCTTAAAACCAATTGTATCTCAATTCGTATAGACATATAGGATTGTCATGCAAGTGGTGTCTGCTTAACTGTTATCTCTTTTGTGGTTGTTTAAGTGGTTTGGTTTACGTATACTGAAAGGTAGCATATACTGATTTTGTGTTATCTGATTAGTAATCGTTGTTATCATACATATTGATTAAGTATATTAATACCCTGAGTAAAATAAATAATGTAGTTAGGGTTCCATGTTTTCTCTCACATAAGTAAACTCGTTAGTTAATCTCGTTAGTTAATTTGCTTAGTTATATTCATACTTTATTACTCATTCAAGCATTAGTCTAATAATCATACTTTGTTGCATAAATGAATTCTTGTCATATACACCTCGTCTTCGTGGGAACGATCTTACTTACTTATTACTTGCTACTATTTGACCGCGTATACTCACATGAGAAAATGATTAACAAGTTTTTGGCGCCGTTTTCGGGGACTCGGTGTTATTTGACAGTTTTATTGCTTATCATCAAGGGTCGTTATAACACTACTGACTTTATTCGGTTATTTTCTTTTCGAGTGTTTTCTTGTGCTTTAGGTACTTGAGCGTGTACGCAAACATGATCTCAAACTAGAGCACTAGTACAAAATGAGCTTGAAACACAACAAGGAACATAATTACTATTCCCAGATTCTGATACTACTTCTACAATGAGAGATCCAGCTCCAAAAGCACTAATGGAGTACTCTCAACCAAAGATCATGGATATTCAGTCTAGCATTGTCAGACTCAATATTGCTGCGAATAGTTTTGAGATTAAACCCGACACTATTCAGATGATGCAGAATTCTTGTCAGTTTGGGGGAGCTTCATCTGAGGATCCTAATATGCACATCATGACCATCCTTGAAATCTGTGATACTTTCAAGTTCAACGGTGTTTCAGATGATGCCATAAGACTGAGACTCTTCCCATTTTCTCTGAGGGACAAAGCTAAGAGCTGGTTACACTCTTTAATGGCAGGTTCTATCACTACTTGGGATATACTAGCGCAGAAATTTCTCTCAAAATTATTTCCTATGGCGAGGATAGCCGCCATGAGGAATGCTATTACTCAGTTTTCTCAGTCACATGGTGAATCTTTAAGTGAAGCTTGGGAGCGTTACAAGGAGATGCTTAAAAAATGTCCTCATCATGGGATGTCTGATTGGTTAGTAATAAATTGCTTCTATAATGGTTTGAGTGCGCAAACAAGGCCCATGGTCGATGCTGCCTCTGGGGGAGCCTTATTAACGAAAAGTTATGAGGAGGCTCACGAGCTCCTTGAGATTATGGCTTCTAATGAATTCCATAACCCTTCTTAGAGACTGTCACAACATAAAGTAGCTGGTATTCTTAACGTAGACACTGCCACTGCTTTAGCACCTCAGCTTGAAGCTCTAAACATGAAGGTAGATTATTTGACTAAACTGGGGGTACATCAGGTAACTAGTGTGTGCGAGATTTGTGCTGGAGGGCATGACACTCAACAATGCCCAATCTCTACTGAGTTAGTGCAATTTGTGAGTAACTTTCAGAGTCAGAATCAACAACCAATCTCAAACACTTATCACCCAAGCAATAGAAATCATCCGAACTTCAGTTAGAGCAATAATCAACAAGGTAATCAGCATTATGGTGCTAAGCCATACGCTCATCCTGGATTTCAGCAACAAGGTCAGTAACATCAATCTCAACAGTATGCCGCAAGACAACCTCAGAATCAACATCCTAGCCCTCATCAACATTTTGTGAAAGACTTTGAATTCGAAGAGATGAAGTTAATGATTAAAAGTCTGATGGTATCTCACAAGACGTTAGAAAATCAGATTGGGCAGATGGCCAGTAACATGATCATTAGACCTCAAGGAGTTCTTCCTAGCGACACGGAGCATAATCCATGTAAACAGGACAACAAGGAGCAATGCCAAGCGATCACCTTGAGATCAGGAAAGGTTGCCAAGAACACCACAGTTGAACAAGCGGCTGATTCTTCTAAAAAACAACCCATTCTGAAAAATTCTGCTCAAAATCAGCCCTCATCGGAAGTTAATTCTGATCAAGATCAGCCACCCAAAAAGCCATCTCAGTCAGTTGTTGAGCCTACGATCTACCCTCTTCCACCTTTTCCGCAAAGGTTGCAGAAATAGAATCTAGATACTCAGTTTAGGAGATTTTTGGAGGTATTCAAGAAGGTACACATCAACATACCCTTTGCTGGAGCATTAGAGCAAATTCCTAGTTATGTTAAGTTCATGAAGGAAATTATTTCGAAAAAGCTAAAGTTGGTGATTTTGAGACAGTGGCGCTCACTGAGGAATGTAGTGCGATCTTATAACAAAAATTATCACCCAAGCTTAAAGATCCAGGAAGCTTCACCATTCCTTGTTCAATTGGCAATTTAACTTTCAGCAAATGTTTATGTGACTTGGGAGCGAGCATCAATCTGATGCCCCTATCTTTGTTTGAGAAACTTGGGCTTCCTGAGCCAAAACCGACTAACATCTCTTTGAAAGTGGCTGATCACTCTATCACATATCCTCGTGGTATCGTGGAAGATGTCTTAGTAAAGGTAGATAAGCTTATCTTTCCGGATAACTTCGTTATCTTGGATTTCGAAGAGGATAAAAACATCCCCATAATCATGAGAAGACCATTCTTGGCTACGGGAAAAACTTTGATTGATGTCTAGAAAGGGGAGCTCACTATGAGAGTGCAAGATCAGAAGGTCACTTTCAACGTTTTCAAGGCCATGCAATCTCCAACAGAGGATGAGGAATGTTTCATGTTGGATATGGTCGATTCTCTGCACAGTAATGAATTGGATCAGTTTGCGAGATCAAATGCTGTAAGTAGAGTTATACATGGTGAATCTGACCTCAAAGACGAAGAAATATCTGAATGTGTTCAACGACTACAGGAAACCTCGTGTCAAAAGAGGCTCAATATTCTACATGAGTCGCTCGGATTGGGTGATCTTAAGGATTCTCAGGAAAGGCTTAAACCTTCTCTAGAAGAAGCTCCTAAACTTGAACTCAAACCACTACCAGATCATCTCAGGTATGCTTTCTTATGAGAGTCATCTACATTACTTGTTATATTACATCTAACCTTTTCGGTAGTGAGGAAGAAAAGCTATTGAGAGTTCTAGGGAAGTTCAAATCAGCCATTGGTTGGACCATAGCAGATATCAAGGGATACAAGTGATCAGATTGCAAAAAAAAAAGTTTGATATCACAGACAGGGACTCAGCACCGGGGCGTCAGAGATCAACACTGTTGGACGAATAGAGGAGTGTTTCTTGTATCTTTTAATTTCTTGTAGTTGCATTCATCATAGTAGTTATTCATAATAGACAGTGCATCTTCATGTTAGTCATGCTTATTTGTATATTCATGCCATGATCATATAAACTGTGTTTAGGATCGAGTTAATCTATTAGCATAGAATTTTGTTCATGCATTTTGCGTCTTTGATCCCTTGAGTTGTTGTTTTTAATTAAGTAGCCAATGATGAATTTTTTTTAGAATGATAGCAGGAATAAAATCTAATTAGGTTGCTTGTAAATTAGCTTGCTTGCTGTAGAAGCACAATTACACGTAGACTCATCGATTGTTTTTATGCTAGTTACGGACACACTTGAGTATTGTTATACATAATCCTTTCCTAGGTTCATAATCATACCTTAATCCTTTACTAGCTCATGGATCACAAAAATATAAGTTTAGGGGAGTTGAAAGATAAATATGCTTATTATTCAGTTAGGCGTCAAAGGCTAGTAGTCGCTCGTTAACATACGTCCTCTCGCTGGGGGCTGCGTATTACGAGTAGTCTAGGGGTGGAATGAGATGGAGCAAAACACACTCATTCCTAATCAGATTAAAAAAATAGAAAAAAAAGAATAACAAAAAAAAGAAAAAAAAAGAGAAGAAAGGCAAAATTGGCTAGGATGAGCTCTTTGGTACTCGAGTTATTAAGTTTTAGGGGACTTTGTGCCTAGTGACCTAAGACTTTTCCGGTCTGGGATTCGCTAACTTAAAGCTCGCTAAATGGGCACCATTGTATAAGTCTTTTAGGTCTATTGCACAGTCAAATAAGCCTTTGTGTGTCTGTATATAGAATAAAGTATAATAAATCTTTGACAACCCCGAGGGAAATATGGAAGTGCATCTTGACTATGGAGAATCTAGGTTGTATTTCATTTCTAATCTTGTGATAATTATGATGAGAACAAGTAAAGTCCATTAATTTGTACTAAAAACATGTCGATTGAGTATGAGCACAAACACACGCTTCTACGCTTGTATTGCTAGAAATTGAGTACCTAGTTCTTTCGCATTCCGAGGTCATTACATTCGTTGAGGCATTTATGCTGAATTAGTTACGGTTACTCGTTCGGGATCATTGCATCCTTGCATTCATTTAAATTCAGTTGCATTCATGCATCAATTATTAAACCTGTTTTGCATTGCTTGAGGACAAGTAGCGGTTTAAGTTTGGGGGTTTGATAAATTCATTTCATGTCACTTATTACGCTTCCATTATTCTTAAAATCGTCGTCGGTTCTCAAGTATTCGTTGTGTTTTAACGTGTTTTTCCAATATTCTTAAAGGCGCTTGTGCCACGGGTAAATTGTGATAATATTATAAAATTTGGGGTTGAAATTGAAGAAACTGGAAAATTAATGTACTTGAGGGAAATTTTGGAACAATTGAAAAAAAGAAAAATATATTAATGCTTGAAAAAATATATTAATGTTGAAAAAAAGGAAAATATATTTCCTGAGATATTGTTTAAAATATTAAATTAAGAAAAAAATATTAAAGCGAAGCATAAAAGGAAATTAATGTTGAATTAAGAAAAAAACATTAGAATAATGCTAAGGTTTTATTTAGCTATATTGTTTAAAATATTATTTTATTTAGCATAAATATTTTACGATTCGTAATTTGTCTTTTTTTAGGGGTTCAACAGAATATATATAAAGAGACGGAAAGGAGAGAAGAGGGTGTGCCGTTTAGGTTTTGTCTTTCGGCATAATTCAAAACAGAAAAGAAGAAAAATTACAATTGCCTACTGACTTAATATACGACATAATATACAAACAGAAGCGACTTTTGGGTTTTCTTCCGTGAGAAGATTGAACAAAGAATAGAAAAGCGAATTGGTTTCCTTTTTGTTTTTTCACCTACAGAATTCAAGCGAGAGAAAAAGAGGACAAAAGGGAATTGGCTACTTTTTGTTTTTCTGACCGGTAACATACAACCAGACGGCGGAAAGGAAGCAGGTGACGGCTGTTTTTGATTTCGATCGGCAGTTTACGGAGTGTTTCTGTCAGGCGATACTTACGGCGACTGTTCGGTTTAACGTTCTTTACTTGCAGTTTACAGATATATTAAACATGTTATCACATTTATTAAACACATGTGGTTGAGGATGTTTAATACCCTTATTTGACACCTCTGAAATATTGAAGGCTATCTAAACATTGACCATAAAGAGTAAAACAAAATTCAAACAAAGGAAAATATGATATTAGAATCTGATCGGACTGAAACCCATCCCTCATTCACAAATGCCTTGACCATTCAAGGACTTTAAGTTTTATAGAACACAGATTAAACAAACAATGCTATAAAATTCCTTGGCCATCTAAGGACTTTAGTTTCTCAACAAAAAATACAAAAAAATACAATAAAACCTTAGGGCTTGTCCCCTTCGATCTTTTCTTCACCACTATTTTTTCAGAGTTTTAAGTTCAACACTTAAACTCTCACCAACTCCTTCATTGTCTTCAGAATCTTCCCTATTTGAATAGTTTTTCTTGTCAACATCAGTCATCGTATGAAAATGGAGGTCTCATATACCACGAATTTCCACAAAAGATAAATCATCCTCTTAAGAAAGGTATCATGAAACAGTAAGCCTCCAATGTGCCTACCAATCTAGAGGTATACTTCTTTATTCCAGCAGCTATCTCTTCGGCTTGGTTTTGTACTAGAGTTGTATTCTTCTCTGTTTTCTTCTTAACAACATCCTTCAAGCTGGCCTAGTCCTCAGATAAAGTCTTGATGGTTTTGTCTTTAACCTCTAGTTGCCCCTTCAACGCATTGATCTCATCGGAAGAAGAGGTTTCCAGTCCGGAATACTTGGTCTGGAGATCTCTTTGAACCTCTTCTAACTTGAGCAGTTTCGCAGCCAAATCCTCGTTTTCTTCTTTAGAGACTCTATGGTTTGCTAAGTTGTAGAGAGGTTATTCGTCAAGCCTTGGTTTGCTGTGGTCAGGGAATTGATAGTGTTTGTCTGTGCCCTTACTTGTCTTTTCAGATTAACTATTGGATGGATGTAGACTCAGGGTGTCTTGCTCGCTTGATATCACATAATTCTCCCCATTATGGGTCACAACATTGGATGAGTTAGCAGGATGATAAGGCACCGCAAAATCATCATTGTCCAGATCATTGAAATATATGTTAATATTCTGAAAGACATCGAGATTTACCTCTCCATCAGCAGTGGCATGTTCAGAATAAAGGTTATGTGGAATTTCTTCTTGTAAAGTAGGATATGCAGGAGCCGGATGAAGGATTTCAGAAGAATGTAGAATTATCTCTGATCCTAGAGTGACTTTTTTCTTCTCTGCAGCTTTTTTTATCAATGTTTTCCTTACATTTCTTATCCTTCTTCGTAATCTTTGGTGGTTTGTCCGATCCACCAGCCTCCTTGACAGTAGCTTCAACTGCTTCTAGTAGAACAAGATTGATCCCTCCCTGATTCTCCGAACCGGTCCCTTTGGTAGTCGTCTGAGGTGGGTCTGTTGTGTTTTTCTTCTTTCTTTTGTTCTTCATCTTGTCCAGATGGCTATGGGTTTGACCACGGAAGGTAGGTATAGTTTGGCATTCTTAGCCTCAGTTCTCCTTAGAATAACATCTGCAGGAGGAGGGGTGGTCAGTTTGTTCTAGGAGAGGTCTCTTCTCCTTATGGTTTTCCACAGATGAGACCTTACAAAGTTCCCCAATGTGAAACAGTTGTGGAAACAATTCCCCCATTTCTCCAAGGCCCAAGCATTTAGCTTGGTGCAAGTGTCTTAACCTGCCTCTAGTATTTGAAAAACTAAAGGAAACATAAATAAAACTCACCTATGCTCTTCCAACGACTGGTCAGTTGGCTTGAGTTAGAGTCAACTTTGATCTTTTTCCCATTCTCTGAGGCTCCGCTGATGAAGATGAATTGTATCTTCCATGGTTTTTCCGACTTCAGAAGGTCATTCACTACCTTGTAATCATTCCTCATATTGTAATGATAGAAGGAAATTTGATGATTTTTGTACAAATTCGCCACAACAGCGAATTGTTCCATTGGTAGTGAGATCTTGGATAGTCTAAAAGCCATGATGCCAGCCATCAGAGTGTACCACATGTTTGGGCTTAACTGACTTGGACATAGCTTAGTCAGGTGGTAATACATGACTATCTCTGGATCCAAAAGAAATCGAAGTCCCCAATTCAGTACCTCGATATATACTACTAGCTCATTAGACTTGAAGTCCATCAGAGTCTATGGGGTGATCGGGATTCTCATCTTAACAGACTCAGGAATACCCTATTTTGTTCGAATACGACCCAATTCAGCAGTATGTGTGTATACATAAGTGATATTTTGAAGTGCTATCTGGTATTTTACAGTAACCTTCTTGAAGTTTGGCCCTACCTTCACCTCCAGACACTCTGGAAGTGCATCCGGATGGGATAGACCCACTTTAAACTTGCCCTTCTGATCTGTTGTATTGTCCTCCGTCTGTTTGGATGCTTCGAAAGGAGTATCTTTGATACTATCCTCCATCGTTTCCTGTATGATACCAGATTGCTGTTTGGATGGCTTTTCTTCTAGATGTGATTGATGTTCGGATGGTTTGGCTTTGGCTAGGGTCTGATGTTCATATCTCTTGGTTTCTACCCTAGGTTTTATTGTCTCCAAACTAGTATGTTTCGAAGAGCTAGGAGTGGACTTAGCCTTGGATTTGCGTATGATTCGGCGAGGGGTGTTTGTGAAGATCACTAAGCTTTCTCTCTTTAGATATGCATTGTGTTTGTGAAGACAATAAAACAGTAGAATATATTTATATAACTGTGAAGATTAGAAGTTACCTATGAGAAGATAGAACGATCAAAGCAATGATCAAGGGCTACAAAGTATGGGGGTTAAAACCTAGGTAACTTTCTAGCCTAGTAGGTACAAGAATCTAGGAGGAAAATGGCTGGGAGGTCAAACCAGAGCCTGACACGTGTCCCACGTTGAAAAGAGGCTATTGGAATTCTTAACGGTAAAATCAGTCTTACCAAATTCCAGACATATTGACTATTGAAATTCTTGACTCTTGAAATTCTTTGACAAAGAAAGATAAACTTTTCAATTCGGACACATAAAAAAATCAGAAAATTTTGATTTTAATTCTTAAAAGTTAGATCTTCCAAAGATTCTTTGCAAGACCTAAATGGGTTACTAATGAGGTTAGATATTTTAAGCACTGTAACTTGCTTTTATCCGGAGGGCAGTTCGGACAAAGCCACTATCATGTGAAACCGAAAAGGACTAATATAGTGGAATGTGACTAAGCTATATGTTGGTCATCTTACATCTTGGGCTAATGGGTCCTTAAACTTGATCAGACTCCACAGTCCGACCCGAAAGGCTCATAGGTCATTAATTAAGTATAAATACCCCAACCACTTTCATTAATGAGGGTGATCCGTACAAGCGCACACAACTTAATTATCTCACTACACACTACTTTAAACATTAAATTTCCAAAACACTTTACAAAATTACCCTCAAACAGATATAAACCACACCAGAAATGAGTTTGTGATTTAAAAGATTTAAGAATTAGATATTTGTGTGAGAAATTAGTTGAGAAATGAATGAAGATTTGGTTAGTAAGTAAGGTATTTATAGGTTAAAAAATCGAAAAAGTAAGAAAACAAATTAATGTTAAATCAGAAATCTGATTTGGCCAACGGAAAATAAAATAAAAAAACCCCTATAAATAGGAGTTTTCTCCTCTTATTTCATCACACATCTCAAATAATCTCTCTATTCTTTAAAAATATCTAAAAAATAGATTATGGCTCTGAAAAATATGAAATTATACTTGTTGAAGAATCTGAAACTTCTAGTAGAATAAGATCAAGATCGGAGAACGAATCGTTAAATCGAAGACAAATATCCAAAAGTGTTGAAACAAGAAACAAAGGCGAGGTTCAGGTTCACAATGAACTAGCGCCACAAGGTATGAATATTTACGTTGGTATGTATTTAGATTACGAAGAACTTTGTAATGTAGATGGCATGGGATTTATTTTATATGCTTAGTGTGGAAAGCTGTATAGGTTGGTTGTATTTCGCAACATTTAATTGTCATTGGTATATTGAATTAGTGCAACAGTTTTATGAAACCAAAATTTTAATTGAGAATGATGCACAGGGTTTGGGAATGAAATGCATAATAAATGGTTTGAAAATATAGTTTTTTTGAAACTGACTTCATAAAAGAGTTAAGTTTGACTAGGTTTGAATTAGTTGGTACTCGTTTTTCGTCTTTTACTTATCCTAAAGTGAAATGGCCTCAAGATTGGACTCTAACGTTGGAAGAAGCCGTAGACATACTGAGTTCTAATAG
This sequence comes from Limnanthes douglasii subsp. nivea, assembly GCA_036936605.1. Lineage (NCBI taxonomy): Eukaryota > Viridiplantae > Streptophyta > Magnoliopsida > Brassicales > Limnanthaceae > Limnanthes > Limnanthes douglasii. The sequence continues at coordinate 139,015,137 of JAUPFV010000001.1, read as the reverse complement.
AGAACAACAAAGGTTAACTGGGAAACGCAAAGCTAGTAGAAATAATCTTAATAATGAAATTAGTTAATCATTGTTTTATTCCAAATAATAGCAATGATACAAACTTGTTGCTTTTTCAAACATATGTAACTGCTATTATTGCGTGGTCGTCTAAGATTAATTTACCTAGTTTGATAATTGGGCATATGAATAGTAAACTTTGTGGTACGAGGGTACCTTATGTGATGGTTCTTACTCGATTGCTTATGAGAAAAAGGGTAGATGTTTCATGGTGGATTTGCGTCATGTTTTGACTAGTGCAACTATAGAAAATAACTCATTGATATTACAAGAGATATATTCTTGTGAATAAATGATTTGGTCGAAAACAGTTATATGATGGATACACAAATGTTTTGCCACAAATCCGGAGAGCTAATAACGTTACCAACTCACCTGCTCTACCTACTAGTTACATATGCGGGTCACCCATGATGAGTCAGGAAATATTCGCCACTCACTGTAGAATCCAGACAGGGGCAATCCGGACAATAATCACCCACTGAACCATCCGAACAAGATAAAAGTACTAAATAACTAATCACTTTTTGACTAAGCTAATTGCTAATCTGCTTAATAAACTAATGAGTTTTTGAACTCGACCCGGTTTCATAAGTTTGACCCGGAAGCCCATATGATCCATAATTAAGGGTATAAATACCCAACCACTTTCATTAATGAGGGTAATGAACATTTAATACAATCAAGCAGCTTAAATCTCTCACTACAAAATACCCAAACATTTAATACCTTTGAAACACCACAAAACATCTGACCAAATTACCCTCAGTCAAAAATAATCCTCACCAAATTGGCGACCACGGTGGGAGAAGAAGGTGCCTGAATCTAGCATTCAAAACCAGCAAGAAAAACCAGTTCGGATGAATCCGGACGAGCAGGCAGTGCCACCAACTTTGGTAGAAGTGGTGGGAGAAAATGATGAATATACGATCGAAGAGCGAGACAGGTTGAAAGCTGAGATATAAGCCTTGAGGGTTGCTAAAAGGGTAGAGATGGGCTTGAAAGAAAAATAAAAAGTGTCAGCCGTTCACCACACTAACAATCAAAAGGAGCATAACCCATCAGCAATGACCCATGTGAGCACTAAAAAGACTCATGCTAGCTCAAAGAAATCTCACCGGCCTAAACCGGTGGAGAGCTCAGATTCAGATTCAGAATATTCTAGTAGCTCTTCGAACGAAGATGAAGTTGAAGAGTCCTTGTCATCCAGCAGCGATGCAGGCAGGTCTAAAAAGAAGTAAAAGTTGGTAAAAAAGTATTCAAGAAAGAGGGACAGGAATGGATGATTGAAAAGGCATCTAGGTAAAGGGTTATCTCATAGCCACAACCATGGCCGGAGACATATATACCAGCTGTTGATGGATCCTTTCGCTTTTCATGATGAACCAGATAACTTTGCAACTCCCAATCAAGATACTGTGTTTAGTCGTGGACGGGATTGGAGACAATCTCCATTGTCTTCCAAAATACTGTCAGGAAACCTTCCTAAGAGGTTTGATAGTACAAAGATGGAAAAATACGATGGGAGCAAAAATCCAGATAATCATCTAGAGCAGTTTAAAAACTTTATGATGAACTTTGACGATGATGATAAGTTGCTTTGTAGAACATTCTCTCAATCTTTTACGGGGAGTGCTATGAAATGGTATAATAGTCTGCCTCAGGGCTGCATCCGGAATTTTAATACCTTTGAAACACCACAAAACATCTCACCAAATTACCCTGAGTCGAAAATAATCCTCACCAACCCATACCATGATGCAACCTCAACCGACAGCTTCTAATACAACTAGTTCTTCTTATTAACAACAATGAATGTATGACCGATAATATATGGAATGGATGCATTGCGAGCATATGACCATGTATAATAGAAATGATGAACGGTGAGTTCGAAATGAGAACCGTTGAGAGGACGTTAACAACCAAATGACTGAATTACGCACCACCCACATGGTAAACAGAAATGACATACAAGTAATGCTAACGAGGATGAATTTGCAACGATGTGTGGAGTTTGAACAACCTTTGGAGGATGAAGATTGATATAGTTTTTCTTTTTTGCATTTATGTTTGAATTTGATTTTATTAAACAATTTAAATTGATTTTGTTTTTTTATTGTATCAGTTTGTTAATTTATTTTCATTTCAATATATGGTTATGTTTCTAGTTTTATTAATTTACCTGATTCTTTTAGATATGTAACTTGAAAAAATGAATAAACTCTTAAAAATGTATAATATATGAAAATATATAAATGTCTTCTAACAATAAACTGAAGTATATAATATTTAAAAATATAAAAAATATTTAAATATTTAAAAATATTTAAATATTTAAAAATATCTAAATATACACTATTTAAAAAATATTTAAATATATAATAATAAATTTATTAGTTGCAAACTTTAAATTATTAATTTAAATATCTACTAAAATATTTAAAAATTTAATTTTTTAAAAATTTAAAAGATACAGTAATAAAAATTAGAACATATATTTTAAATATCTAACATCCTTGAAACAAAAAGGAGGAGCCTACCTTAGTTAATGTTACAAACCCTTGGTATGATTTAAGCTTATGTAAATAATAAACATCAGAACATATGTAACTCATTTTTTCAACATCAATGAATAATTTTTTTTAAAATAAAATAAAATAAATTTAATATCGAATTTAAAAAAAAAGGTTTTAAATTCAATAAACTAATTATAATAAATTATTTGTATATCTAAATAAAAATATAAAAATAATAAATAACAATTTCAACGATTACATTTATAATATACATATTTTAATTTATTTATTTAGAAAAAATTTATACATATAAATTAATTTTTAATAAAAATATTAAAAATTTCAAAAAACCGTTGATCGTGATAGCGGTAAAGCTGTTAAACGTGATATATTTTTTTTTTTAAAAAGCGCATAAATTTGACCCGGCGAATGGAATGTAACGTTACGGTAGACACCTCTATATAATTGATCGAGACATTGATGATGATGAGTTGTGAAAATAACTCTCCATTAAAGTTGAGTTAGAATCTTTAGAAGACTTTATTTGTTTATGTAGAGAAAGAATATATTCAAAACACCATCGTTTTTGAACTTCTTTTTCCACACCCATCTCCACCAACCAACCAACCTAACCCCCAAATTTCGACGAAACAAACCCTAAATCCTCTTCTCCACTTTCTAACCAAAATCAATTCTAATCCAAACGAAGAAACTAAAACCTCCATCGTTATCCTCTATAACAACACCCATTCCTTCAATCCTCCAAATCTTTCTTCTCCCATCAGTTATGACAGCCATTAGGTCTTCCGCGGATTTAACGGAGCCATCGCTCACCACCACCTCCACTTCTCGGACGGAGACCGAAAACGGTAGCCACGAGTTTAAGATCCGCGGCTTCTCGCTCTTGAGAGGCATGGGTATCGGGAAATACACGGCTTCCAGTACGTTCACGGTCGGAGGATATTCATGGGCCATCTATTTCTACCCCGATGGTAAGAGTACTGAGGATAACGCCGGTTATGTCTCTCTGTTTATAGCGTTGGCTAGTGAAGGGACCGACGTCAGGGCGCTTTTCGAGCTCACGCTTGTTGACCTCAGCGGGAGGGAGAGTCATAAGGTTCATAGCCATTTCGGAAGAGTCCTAGAAAGTGGACCATACTCGCTCAAGTATCGCGGCAGTATGTGGTCAGTTTTCTTCCCTATAAATTCTTCATTCCAATTTTATTTCGATCCTGAAAAATAGGAAACTAAAATTATTCAGTCTTTGATCTTATCACGGTTGCGTTTAGTAGTTTGCTTGATTCTGTCTGCAACAAAAGTAATTCAGCATGATATAGATTCTACTTGTGATTTTGAGGCATTGTTCTGATAAATATGTAACGAAGACCTTGTGTTATGTATGTTTGTTAAGTATCTTTACCATTGTTTACATCTAAATGTATTTCCATGAAGCAGCTGACGTCAATGTTGGTTTTGCAGGGGGTTTAAGCGGTTTTTCAAAAGAAGTGCTCTGGAGACCTCTGACTATCTTAAAGATGACTGCCTTCTAATTAGGTGTTGTGTTGGTGTTGTGACCTCGCGAACAGAGAGACCTAAGAGTTTTTCTATTCCAGTGCCGCCTTCTAATCTTCATCAGAATTTCGGAAAGCTATTAGAAAGTGGAAAGGGAACTGATATTACTTTTAATGTTGATGGGGAAATATTTGCTGCACACAAGTTAGTTCTTGCAGCTCGTTCACCTGTTTTCAGGGCTCAACTTTTTGGCCCATTGAGGGATCAAAATACACAAAGCATAAATGTTCAAGACATAGAAGCCCCTGTCTTTAAGGTTGTGTTTCTCTCTCTCTCTCTCTCTCTCTCTCTCTCTCTCTCTCTCTCTCTCTCTCTCTCTCTCTCTCCTTCTCTGCATGATTGATCTTACAATTTTGTTTCTTCATAAGGGTACCTATAATTATGTCATTATATACCATATCATATTAATATTATACACTCAAATGATGGTTTGTTTCTTCTATACTCTCACAGCTCAAAGACTTCAGTATCTTTCAGAATTTAGTATAAGGTGTTAGTATCCACCTTAATATTTTGATAATATCTCTTTACGGCGAAGGTCACTACACTAGTTGCTACAAAATAAGTAACATTACAATTGTGTTCTGTTTATGGGTGTACAATCTTTTTGGTAATCTTTTTAGATTTTGATAAAAAATAAATAATCAGGAGTCACCCTTTTTCAACTGTTGTGCTTAATGCTGGTGCTTTCTTATGTGGTTTTGCTGGTGCTTTTTTTTATATGGTAGTGCTGGTGCGCTTATATGAAGCTCCTGTCTATCTTCAAGACATCTGTTGTTTACTTGGAGACTAGAATGTGAAGATAAATTATTAGGCATCTTTTTCTATTATACATCTTGTTCTAAGGTTCATAGAAAAAGAAATTTTGCAGTTGGTTGCCTTTATTAGGTGAGTAATTGTGGTGCCATACAGGATGATTTGTACAGGCTTGTGCATATGGAATCTCCTCGTTTGGTGCCTCTCCTGTACTCTAATTTTACTCACCCAAGCTAAGGTTTACTATCTTCTTGCTTTTCTTTTTGACTGGCTTTCACGTCTTGATTTCATGGGTCAATCTGGTTCCATTTTTTATTTTGTGGTGAATCTTTGGGTATTATTGTAATCAAAGAGATTTGCATCCGATAATTTTCGTAGGCCTTGTTTGTGCTGCATGCCAATAGAAGTAATAACATCAAAGCCCCTCATTTGAGTTTGGTAGCAGTTCATCATGTAAAACAAATATGTGTTTATGCATAACAAATGAGGACTCTTGTATATGTTTGGATATGATGACTTGATTAAAATAAAAAACACAGCAAAACATACGGTAACTGTACTTTATGTAGCAAACCACTTAGCCTTTTGTGAAAACAACACTACTAATGGTGTAATTTGTCAGTCTCTAAGCTGAAGGAAAGATTATGTCAATTCTCTAAATCGTGTACCTGTGTCTATGATATGCTAATTATATTTTAGGATGTCTTTGAATTTAGGAAAGGATTCTTTTTACATCTATTTTCTATCAATTTTCTCTGGATGTAAATAAAATCTTAAGGTTGATGATGTTAATGCTTCTCCAGTTAATCATTCGGCTAGAACAGAAATATGCAGAAATGGCTGATATATTTATTTATATGCAGGCACTACTTCATTTCATATACTGGGATAGTCTTCCAGATCTAGCAGATCTTGTGGGTGTGAACTCAAAATGTGCATCAACATTGATGGCTCAGCACTTACTTGTAGCAGCAGATCAATATGCTCTTGAGAGACTCAGATCGATTTGTGAAGCTAAACTTTGTGAAGAGGTTACTATAAACACTGTAGCAACCACTTTAGCCTTGGCAGACCAGCACCATTGCTTTCCTTTGAAAGCTGTATGTCTCCGGTTCATTGCATTGCCTGAAAATTTGAAAGGTAAGAATTAATTTGGAAATCTGCTTGAAGTAAAAACTATAATTCGCTTGAGTCTTGACTCAACCTTGTTCAAGATAATGATTTATTGATTTGTACTTTCAGCTGTTATGCAAACTGAAGGATTTGACTACCTGAAGGAAAGTTGTCCTTCTTTACCCAGTGAGCTACTGCGATATGTGGCGAAAGCTGGTGAGAGTTGTACTGCTTCTGGACATAGAAAACAGACTTTGCTCGACGGTTGCGATGCAAATGGAAGACGGGTAAAACAGAGAGTACACAGTGGACAACCCAATTAATCTTTTTTTGTCAAGTACAAAACCAAATGTTAATTATTTACGTCTATGTTTAGATATTTTTGTAAAGTTGTGCAAGGAGAAGGAAGGTCTGTAGCTTCGAGATGTAACCTTTCTTCTTTTGGCAGTTGTGCTAGAAATGGTTAGGGTCTTGATATCACAGACCTAGTACCAGATACTTAGTAGTGATCTGGTTCGCAGCTTTTGGGTTTGCTTCTTTGATCTCTGTTTCCTGTGTTGGATGAGTTGTAATTACTGTTTGCTTCTGGACATTTTAGTATAAGACAGTCAACAATTGTTATTAACTTCCATTTAGTCAGTAAGCACTGTTTTACTGAGCATTTATAACCTTTAATAACGGTTGATACTTGATGCACAAACAAATTTGGTAATTGGTATCAAGAAACACCCGTTATAATGAGGTTTATATCAAGACAGTCATAGTGTCTTTTAGACTTTGGTAGACCAAATATAATTTTAGTGGTATAAAGGTTTGGTAAAAAATTATAAAGGCTCTCATTTTTAATAAATGTGGTTTTAAATTTTGAGTAAGAAAGTTGATCCTATGATTTATGATAGTAAAGAGACTAATTCCTTACACAAATGTGATCAGAGAACCATAACCTCTAAATTCATTCAAAGAAGTTTTGGCTTATATAGAAGCCTTACAACGTGCAGAAACTAAAAACCAGAAAACAAGGAATGTAAAACGCAAACATTACTCCACTAACTCTAACTGCAACTAACCCTAACTGCAACTGACACTAAAATAAACCTAACAAATCCTCCCCTTAAACTGAAATGCTAATCAGCATTAGTTTAAAACTTCCACCTGCTGAACTCCGAGCAGATTCCTGAGCTTCACATACTGTTCCAGTTTGATTGGTTTGGTCATTATGTCTGCAATTTGATCATTTGTTCCACAGAAAATCAGCCGCATAGCTCCTTCTCCTGACAAGTTACGCAAGTAGTGGAACCTTACATCAATGTGTTTTGTCCTTCGATGCATAACCGGATTCCTTGACAACTTAATCGCTGAACTGTTATCACACAAAATATCAATGCACACTGCACCTACAACGCCTAGTTCCTGCAACAAACCTTTAAGCCAAATGCAATGACACGCTGCTGATGTTGCAGCAACATACTCAACCTCGGTAGAAGACAAAGTGACTATGTCTTGTTTCCGTGAACTCCAACAAATTGCTGCCCCATTTAACAGAAAAACATACCCAGAAGTACTCTTTCTGTCCTCTAAGTCGCGTGCATAATCACTGTCTGTGTAACCCACAAGATTCGTGTTTAAAGACCTTCCATAGAAAATTCCAAAATCCAACGTTCCCTTCAAGTACCTCAGTATCCTTTTAGTAATCAACATATGCTCTTCCCTGGGATCAGCCATAAAACGAGATACTAAGCATACTACAAACATTAGATCAGGCCGTGTTACTGTCAGATACATGAGGCACCCAACCAGCTGCTTATAATCTGTTGCATCAACTCGAGTACTTCCTTCCTTTGAAAGAACAGTCCCTGGAACAATTGGATTCTTGACAGCATTGCAACTCCACATACTGAATCTTTCAAGAACTTCTTTGGCATATTTCTTCTGACAGATGTGTATACCATCATTTGTTTGGCGAACTTCTACTCCAAGAAAGAAACTCATTTTCCCCATGTCTGTCATCTCAAACTCCCTTTCCATTGAAGCCTTGAATTCTACACTCATGAACTCATCATTTCCAGTAAATATTAAATCATCGACATAAAGACTTACCACTAAGATTCCATTTCCTGCTTTCTTCAAAAACAAAGTGTGATCATATTTGCTTTTCTGGAATCCTTCCTTCATGAAATATCTCTCAATTCTGCTGAACCATGCTCTCGATGCCTGTTTTAGACCGTAGAGGGCCTTCCTTAGTCGATAAACTTTGTCTTCCTCCCCTACTTTGATAAACCCTTCAAGCTGATCTACATAGACTTCCTCCTTTAATTCACCATACAAGAAAGCACTCTTGACGTCTAGCTGATGAACACACCATCCTTTCTGAGCTGCTACTGCTAAGAGACTTCTGATTGTATCCCAACGAGCAACTGGTGCAAAAACTTCAGTGTAGTCCACTCCTGCAGTTTGTGTATATCCTTTCGCGACTAACCGAGCCTTACACTTTTCAACCTTTCCTTCTGCATTCAGCTTTGTCTTGTACACCCATTTGACCCCAATTTTCTTTCTATGAGATGGCAGGCTTACAAGCTCCCAGGTGTTATTCTTTTCTATTGACTGAATTTCCAACTTCATTGCATTTATCCACCTTTCTTCTTTTGCAGCCTCATTGTAGTTTACAAGATCCGCATAACAGACGTTCAAAGCAAAATTTGTGAATTCTTCTTCATCTAGTTCTTTTCCGTGTACGAAATCACGCATCCATCCAGGTTCTCTCCTTACCCTTTGAGTTCCTGTCCCCGAAGCTTCTGTTTCATCTTCAACATTTTCACCATTCTCTTCACCATTTCCTTCTTCTGGTTCTTCAGCACAATTTTCTTCATCAGTTTCGTCTTCTTCACACACTCCATCATCTCCCCAAGCAAGAACATTCTGCTCTGATGAGTTGTGTAAATTCCACTCCCACTTAGAGTTTTCATCAAATATAACATCCCTGATAATAATGATTTTCTTTGTGATTGGATCAAAGAGTCGATAAGCCTTTGTTTCAGTTGTTTCATCACTAACTCCAAGAAAAATGCATTTGTGACTACGATCGTCGAGCTTTATCCGTTTCTGCTTAGGAATATGAACATGACCTATCGAACCAAAAAATCTAAAGTAAGCAACTCCTGGCTTGATTCCTGTCCATCTCTCTTCAGGTACCATGTCTTTTACTGCCTTTGTGAAACTTCGATTTAAAACATGAGCAGTCCACCTCGCTGCTTCTGGCCACAAATATCTTGGCATTTCCTTTTCTGAGAGTAGACAACGAACCATATTCGTGATTGTTCGGTTTCTCCTTTTTGCCACTCCGTTTTGTTGAGGAGCGTATGCTGCAGTCAGTTGTCGTTTTATTCCTTGATCTCTGCAGAACGTGTTGAATTTTTCCAAATTGAATTCACCACCTCTATCCGTTCGTAGTCCTCGAATCACAGTTTTAGCTTCCTTTTCAACAAGGTTTTTGAAGATTTTGAATGCTTCAAAAGTTTCAGCTTTATCTACAAGGAAAGATATCCACGTTTTTCGCGAGAAATCATCAACAAATACCAGTAAGTATCGCTTACCACTGCTAGAAGCTGGAGTGATTGGTCCGCACAAATCAGCATGAATTAGTTCTAGTTTCATTGTTGCTCTCCATTTGCTTTCCTTTGGAAATTTTCCTCGCTGTTGTTTCCCTATGTTGCATATCGTACACACCTTAACTATATCCTTGATATTTGGTAACCCTTCTACCATTCCTTTCCTCTGCATGAGCTGAATATATTTTTTGTTTATATGTCCAAACCTCCTATGCCAGAGATTTCCCAGATCTTCTTCCTCTATTTTGAAACAACTCACAGACATCGGCTTCTTCTTTGCATTAATAAAAAACATGCGATTGACGGTCATTCGTGCCTCTACGATCATTCCTCTTTGATGATGATAGATCTTGCATACACCATTTTTATGACAATTGTCAGCTGTTTCGCCTGCAATTGTCCCATACTCAGCAAATTGTTAGTCAGATTTGGGATATAATAAACATCGTTTACCACCTGTGTTATTCCTTCCACTTCAATTCTGATCTTCCCCTTTCCTTGGACAGCCATCTTTGAACCATTTCCCAGTCTAACAGTGGTTTTGAAGCTTTCATCCAACTCATTAAACCATGATTTTTCGCCTGTCATATGATTCGAGCACCCAGAGTCAAGGAACCATACCCCGTTATTGTCAACATCACCCATGTCTGTGTGTGCCATTAAGAGTAATTCTTCCTCTTCATTAACTTCAACATAATTAGCCCCTTTCTCCAGACTTGTACACTCAAACTGGTAGTGACCTACCTGTCCGCATCGAAAACAATTGATGGCTGATCTGTTGACATATGATCAGCCTCTCCCACGTCCTCTAAAACTGCTTCTTCCTCGTTGAGATGTCCACTTTCCTCTTCCTCGAGCATTCCTTGGCTCATTTTCAACTTGTAGAACCTGTTCTTCAGTTTTCTTCTCAGTCACCTTGCGTTCATGAACAAGTAATGACGCCTGCAACTCATCCACTGTAAGAGTATCAATATCCTTTGATTCTTCGATAGAGTAAACCACGTAATTAAAATTCTCTGTGAGACTTCGGAGAATTTTTTCAACAATTTTGACATCATCCATTATTTCTCAACAGTTCCTCATGTCATTGACCGTTTCCATGACTCTTGCAAAATATTATGTCACTCCTTCTCCCACTTTCATCTCCAAGACTTCGAACGTCTTTCGTAACCGTTGTAGTTGTGCACGTTTCACCCTAGCAGTGCCTTTGTACTTGACCTTCATAGAGTCCCACAATTGTTTGGCAGTGTCTTTCTGGGTGATAGTCTTCAGGGTGGTCTTGTCGATTGATTGGAATAAATAATTTTTTGCCTTAAGATCCTTGAGTTTTGCTGCTTCAAGTGCAGCCTTTTGTGTTGCACTCGGAGTCACAATCCCTTTCAGATCATCAAATCCTGGATCAATGACACTCCAATACTCCTTCGAACGCAGAAGATTTTCAATAACTAGACTCCAGTGGTCGTAATCTCCATCGAATTTCGGAACTGCTGGTGCAGTAAAACTTCCTGGTTCTACCATTTTCTTTTTGGTGTTTTTCCTCTCAAACACACACTTTTCTCAAACTTTCTCACAGTGTATTTTGCTCTGATACCATATGATAGTAAACAGACTAATTCCTTACACAAATGTGATCAGAGAACCATAACCTCTAAATTCAATCAAAGAAGTTTTGGCTTATATAGAAGCCTTACAACGTGCAGAAACTAAAAACCAGAAAACAAGGAATGAAAAACGCAAACATTACTCCACTAACTCTAACTGCAACTAACCCTAACTCTAACTGCAACTGACACTAAAATAAACCTAACAATTTAATTATTTTTATTTACTTATAATTAAGCTTTATGCTGTTTCTTTCCAATCCGACAAACAAATAAGCTAAAATTTTATTCACCTAGTCGTTTAAGGAATTTTGAGTGTCATAATTATTTGCTATTCTTATGAAGATTGAAGAGAGTATAATAAAGTGTGGACTATATTTAGTAGTCATTGGTAGATTACAAAATAAATGTAGGGTTAGATCATGGCGGTTATGGGTTTGGTTTCTGATTAAAATCGATTTAACCAATAAAATTAACGGTTTGAACTGGACTGAATCGATAATATCGATAAAATTTGGTCCAGTTCCGGTTCAGGGATTTCTAAAAAATGTAAATTAATCTTCGTGGATAATGTATTTTTCACCGGCTAGGGAGAGAAATGCAAATGCAGAACATGACATGACAGTGCTATCACAAACATCTTTTAATATATTCTTCACCCGTGAGAGTGAAAAATGTTAAATATGGAACATGACAATACAATTGTCATGTTCCCTAGTGATTTTAAATAGAAAAATTAAACATGGAAAATTAAACAAATAAAATCATTATACGAAAGACGAGAACCGAAGCCAAAAGAAAAAATTAAATCACGCAAAAAAAAAAAAGGTGTTGGATAGAGAAAAATAAAAAATAAAGTTAAATCATTCATGATAGGAAAAAAAAAATAGTGAAGCTATTTTTTCCATAAGATTTATTATTATTTTTTATTTCGAATTTTTAAAAAATATTCAACATTTGCTTTTACTTTTTGTCTTTAATTTATTTTCTAATTTATATTTTGATGCCACTATCCAATCTTATTCCAACAAACATATCATTAAGTCAAATTACACCCAATATGTATTATTTAACTTCTAAAATTAAACTCTAAAAACAAAAAAAAAACTCAATTTTTTTAAAAATTAATCATGAAAAAGGAAGACACTCAAACCAAAGATTCAAACACCTATACACCACCAAATCAACCAACAAGATAATTTAATCTTATAAAAATGACAACAAATAAAAATTAGAGAGTCAGAAATAAAAAACAAGTTAAAGTTTTTTTTAAAACAAATAAACAAATCAAAAACAGTTTTCTTAAGTTTTATAAAATTAATTTGATAAAAAAAACAAGAAATCTATTCATAGAACTCAATAGGCAGAAAAAAAAATTAAAAAACAAATCATAGCAAGAGAGTTCGGGGAACTGCAATTTTTATGCATATCGAGTTTGTGGAACTCGCTATTCATAGTACAACCAACTTTCTGGAACTCTTGTCAACCGATAGATTAAAAACAGGTTTAAGAGAGATTTTTTTTTTCTCGATTAAAAGAGTTGATGACTGTGTATTTATATTGGATTAGAGTTTATGGGTGGAAGTAAATATGATGAGTAGAAGGTTGCTGGAAAAAATTAAGGTAGATTTGGTGTTTGAATGGTTGGAGAAGAAGGTAAATATGAGTGTTTGAAGTAAAATTAAAAGAAGGGTAAATGAATAATTTTTTTTATGGAGGAAATAACAAAGTGGAGTATATTTTGAAATATAGAGAAAATCAAAAATATTATGGAGGAAATAGCTTCGCCCAACAAAAATATCACACTTAAAAGAGAGTGTATAATTAAAATTAAATTAAATTAAAAGATATTCTGGTTTATTGCTTTTTCGGTTGGGTTTTGAACTGGTTATATAAGTTTTGTTACAATTTCGTTTTAAATTTTAGATTGGAATTGTAAAACAGGTAGATAAAAATCGGTTTGATACATGATTCGTTTTCGGTCCGATTTTTGAAAACCATTAACAGTTTTAGGATTGATTGAATTTTGGATCTAAAACTATAAATTTTTTAAAACAATAGATTTATTTTAGATTTATTTTTTGCTGATGCGATTATTTAAATTGAATTTGATTTTTTTGGAAAAGTTTAATGAAAAAGGTTTGTTAAACCACAAAGAGAGAAGTAGCCGTAGGAGGCGGCTAGAGTTTTGTGTTTATTAGAAAATGTTCCTTTTTTGTATTGAACTATTTTTTTATATCAATAAATCCAAGTAAGGCTCTCAATATATAGAGAACTTAGAGGCATATACAAGGAAACTTAATACACTGAATATTCTAACAATATCCAAACATGACAAACATTTTTAATACTATGCAGCGTGAATGTGTTACATGCTAGCGCATTAAAAATATGTTATTGCGTGAATATTCTAACACTCCCCCTCAAGTTGTGTAGTGGGATCACCAATACCCAACTTGGATAAAACTGATTCGAATGTTCTTGCAGCAACCGCTTTTGTCAGGATGTCTGTCACTTGGTCTTCGGATCTAACAAACGGAAATTCGACTGTCCCATCTTCAATCTTTTCTTGTATGAAGTGCCTATCTATTTCAACGTTCTTTATTCTATCGTGCTGTACCGGGTTCTCTGAAATCTTAATCGCAGTTTTATTATCGCACATTAACTAAGTTGGACACTTTAGAGGGGATCCGATTTCTTTCATTATCTTCTTTAACCAAAGTATCTCGGTAATCCCCTTAACGATTCCTCTAAATTCTGATTCAGCACTTGACAGTGATACTACTTTCTGTTTCTTACTCCTCCAAGTCACCAAGTTACCTCCAAGAAGAGTAAAGTAGCCAACAGTTGATCGCTTGTCGTTAGGATTCCTTCCCCAATCAGCATCTGTGAATACTTCAACATCAAGGTATCCATTTTTCTTAAAAATTATGCCTCTTCCTGGTGTGCCTTTGAGATATCGAATAATCCTCATTACTGCCTCCATATGGTGTTCCTGAGGATGATGCATGAACTGGCTAACTACTCCCACCGCGCATGCAATATCGGGTCGAGTGTGAGCCAGGTAAATCAATGTTCCCACCAACCTTTGGTATCTTTCTTTACTCGCTGGTCTGGCCCCTTCAATTATCTTTAGTTTATGATTCACAACCATAGGAGTGTCATTTGGTTTGCAATCCACCATGCCAACTTCAGCTAATAAATCCAATATATATTTCCGTTGGGAGATATAAATCCCTCCTCTTGACCTAAGAACCTCGATTCTTAGGAAATACTTCAATCCCCCAAGGTCTTTCATTTCGAACTCCTTGAAGAGGTTTTTCCTAAGAGAGTTAATCTCTTCTTCGTCATTCCTTGTTATAATCATGTCATCGACATATATTATAAGACAAGTGATTAATTCTCCTCTCCTTTTGTAAAACAAGGTATGCCCTATTACTCTGTTTGTAGCTATACTGCTTTATTGCCATTGTAAATCTCCCAAACCAAGCACGAGGAGACTGTTTGAGCCCATATAATGCCTTTTCAGTTTGCATACCTCATTTTCTTGAAAAACATCAGAGAACCCTCGTGGGGATTCCATATATACCTCTTTTTCTAAGTCTCCATGTAAGAAAGCATTCTTTACATCAAATTTATGAAGAGGCCAATCTTTATTCGCGGCTATTGAAAGTAAAACTCTGATAGTGTCAATCTTTGCAACCGGAGAGAACGTTTCAGAGTAGTCTATACCATATGTTTGTGTATATCCTTTGGCAACCAATCTTGCCTTATGTCGCTCAATGGTTCCATCAGATTTATATTTTATATTAAAAACCCATCTACACCCGACTGCTTTCTTCCCTTGTGGTAACATACAATTCTCCCATGTACCATTCCTTTTTAGAGCTTCCATTTTGGTATTCATTGCCTCATGTCATTCAGTCATCTTCTTAGTTTCTTGAGCTGTTTTAGGGATTTGTTCAGAGAGAATAGTAGCTGAAAACGCCTTTGCAATCTTCGTCATTCCTTTCCTGTCCATTTTTACCAGATATGTAGAAGCACGAGGAACGTGTTCTGGTGAATACCGGTCAGGAGGAAACCCTATATTTTTTCTTTGGGGAAGAACCAGAGTTTGAGTTTCAACAAATGAACTTCCTGAAATGTCATGGTCAGTAGCATTTTGTGAATTATGACATTGTAAATTGTTTACCTCTTGATGGATATTTTCTTCGGCTGATTCGCTGGTAGTATCCATGGCATTTATTTCTTATTGGACATTGTCTTCGGGAGAATCATTGGTGGTAAGAACTGCCTCGTCAGTCTCCTTTATGTTGGAAGAGGTGTGTTCGGTGGCGCCATCTACCGACTCTGTTGGCACATCCTCAAAGTAACTTTCATATAACAACCAGTCGAGTGATTCACTTACTTTCTTCCCCTGAGCACGAGATTGGTGGTAAAAAAAATCGGATTCTAAGAAGTCACAGTCCATGGTGACATGGATTCGATGAGTAACCGGATTGTAACACCGATAACCCATTTGATGGACATCGTACCCAACGAATACACACTTTTCAGCACATGGATTAAGTTTGTTTCGACTAGTTTTAGGGATATGAACAAACACCGAACAACCAAAGACACAAGGTGGTAAGGTCATAACAGATGGAATTGTAACTTGGGTGGCAAGCACTTGTAATGGAGTTTTATTTCCTAGACATCGGGTTGGTAGACGATTTGCAAGATACGTGGCTGTAGCAAGAGCTTCTGGCCAAAGAGAATGAGGAATTCTAGATTCAATCATAATAGCACGAGTTTTTTCAAGTAAAGTACGATTTTTTCGTTCTGAAGTACCGTTTTGTTGAGGTGTGTTTGGACAAGTGGTTTGATGGATAAGACCATTTGTTTTCAAAAAATTATGTATTGTTTGGTTGACAAACTCTATTCCATTATCAGAACGGAGAATCTGTATTTTTTTTTCAAATTGAGTCAAAATCATTTTGTAAAAGCAAACAAATATTTCTGGTACTTCCGATTTATGTTTCATGAAGTATATCCAAGTCATTCTTGAGAAATCATCCACAAATAAAACAAAGTATATGATTTGATTGTTAGTGAAATTTGGTGCTGGACCCCAAACATCAGAATGGATTAGCGAAAAAGCATAATCAACTCTAGTATTACTTTGATTAAATGAGACCCTACGATTTTTTTGCAAGAATGCAGGTTTCACATTTCTCATGAATGGAATTATTAAAAAAAAGACTACGAAATAAACTTTTAAGATAGCTAAAAGAAGGATGACCAAGTCGTCGGTTCCATAACCAAAGTTTCCTTTCGGTTGTTCCGTGAGCAAGCATGGCATGCCCCTTATGAACTACCTCATCAACATAATAGAGACCTCCTTGTTCAGTACCACGCCCAATGATCTCCTTCGTACGAATGTCCTGTAAAATGCAAAAAATGGATACATAAGAACCACACAATTGAGTTATTTTGTCACTTGACTAACAGATAATAACTTTAAGGATAGTGAAAGAATATAGAGGCAGTTTTTAATTTCCATTTTTTACGAAAAAATAATTGAACCTCCCCCTTTGACTTCACAAATTTCTCCACTAGCAGTTTCAATATGGGACTTCTTTGGAGATGACATGTCAATAAGTTCTTTAGGATCATAAGACATGGTGTCCGTAGCCCCACAATCAAAGATCCAATTCATTGATTTCTCAAACCCTTTACCTCCAAGTTTTTCATAGGAGTTCGCCGCCATTCCTCCAAATCCAGTGCCACTTCCTTGCTCATTTTTAGTCGGATCTTCACCGCCACTTGTAGACGAAGCCCGTTTGACATTAGATCTGAAATGCTGATTATTTTTCTCCTTATGACCGTCCTCCCACGATTCTGGATAGCCAACCAGTTGGAAACATGTCTCTTTAGTGTGTTTCTTCATCCCACAATGAGTGAAATACAACTTGGATTTATCTTCTTTCTCTTTGGATCAGAATTTAAACCTCTGTGCAGAATCTTTAGCAGCCAACCCATTCTGATTTCAATCGAGTCATTATCAAAAGAACTTGATTTTAGTATATTAAGCCTGGCCACTTCCCTTTGTATTGTAACATATGTTGTTTCCACGGAAGGAAGAGGATCCTTTTTCAGGATATCTCTCTTGACTGGTTCCAGCTTGTCATTAATCGCCATTAGCAATTGATAGATGATGAGTCCGGATTCTGTTACCTCTCCGGACAGGGACAGTTCGTACTAAGACCACCAAACCGGACAGGGCAGTTCGAACACCTCATCCATTGGACTGTTTGAACAAGAACTAAAGTACTTAAAAACCTAATCACTTCTTGACTAAGCTGCCTGCTCTCCTACTAAGAGCTCATGGGTCCTTAAACTTGACCCGGGTCCATTAAACATGACCCGAAAGCCCATAAGGCCCAAATGTAAGGGTATAAATACCCAACCACCAACATTAAATGAGGGAAATGAAAATTAAATACAATCAGGTTGCTTAATTCTCCTTCTACTCTCTATCCATACATTAAATACTTACAAACTTCCACGAAACTCTAAATAAAAGTTACGATCTTACCCTCAGACGAAAATAAACCACACCAATAGAGTCTTTGTTCTTGAGTCTTCTTATTGTAGATCTGAATGTCTTCTGGGTCTTCATAGGGTTCGGATCTCGCCTATCTATAGACATCCAGATGTTCTGCAGTTTGTTCCACAAGTCTTCTAGTGTACCGGACCCTCGCCTTAATGAATTAGCCCTCTTATGAAGGTCAAACACCTGTAACAAATCTGTACCAGAACCGTATGTGGTGGCTAACCCATCCCAGAGGGATTTTGCAGTGGGATATTGCGAGACATTATTCACCAAGTTGGATTCAAGATTCTGGATAATCCATGTGAAAACATATTGATCATCTTGTTCCTACCTTGTATATGTGTTGTCAGTTTTGGATGGAGGTGTCGGCTCCCCTGTAACGTGAGAACCTCTCCTACTTCCCCCAATTACTTTCTTCATCAGGTTTTCCCATAGGGCATAGTTTTCACCATCGAGTTTAATCCCTAGGGATAAATTCTCGGGGTTAGTTGTTTGTTGTTGTGTTCCGAGATCATTTCTCAGAATGGCAGCAATCTGCATTGTTAATTCATTAGGGATTTGACTGACCACGACTTCATTGCCAGCCATCTTTGTTGAGGATGTTCAGAATTCCCAGAATCACACGGGCTCTGATATCATGTTAAACAACAAAGAGAGAAGTAGCCGCAGGAGGTGGCTAGGGTTTTGTGTTTATTAGAAAATGTTCCTTTTTGTATTGAACTATTTTTTTATATTAATAAACCCAAGTAAGGCTCTCAATATATAGAGAACTTAGATGCCTATACAAGAAAACTTAATACACTGAATATTCTAACAATATCCAAACATGACAAACATTTTTAATACTATGCAGCGTGAATGTGTTATATGCTAGCGCACTAAAAACATGTTATTGCGTGAATATATGTTACTGCGCACCATAGGTGCAATTCAAGCCGTACCGAGCAGCACAGCTGCTCGCACCGATGGTGCTGCCCAAGGCGCACCATCGGTGCCAGCTGCCGGCCATTTTCCAGCCTGCAACTTGGCTGGAAAATGGCCATTAAACTCTACTTTTTTGCCTAATTCGAACCCTAATTCTATACTAAACCCTAAATTCTACCATAAATCTAACCTAAATCTAACCTAAATCCTAAATTCATACCTAAAACTAACAAAATTAACAAAAAAATTTAGATTAGAGAATTTACGTAGGTGGTGGTGGGAGGTTTTTGTTCTTCACCATGATGAAGGAGGAGCAGGAGGAGTGGTGGTGGCGGCTCACCGAAAAAATTGAGAGATAAGTGAGAGTGTTTGAGAGAAGAGAGTTTGAGAGTTAGAGAGAAGTGAGGGAAGTGAGAGAAAGTGTAGGGAAAAATGTTGTGGATAGAAGTTAGTAAAAAAAAAAATTGACTTATATACCTAGAAAATGGTATTTAAAAAAAAAAATGGATATACTTAAATCAACTTTGGGTATACTCAAAATTTGGTATACTTGAACCTGAATTGGGTATATATAGCTTGACCCTTTGTAATTCTTATTTCTTTTTGTTCTGTTATTCTTCGCCAATTCAACCCATGTATTCTTCCAAAATGTTCTTATCAACTATTTTACAATTTTTGGATGTTTCTCACTGACGATTATATTTCAGATTATAAGTTTTTATGCCAACACATTTTTTATTTATATTATATTAGTTTTAATTTAATTACTTTCATACTTTCTATTACTCCCTCCGTTCCACAATATAGGTCGTTTTAGAAACTACAAAAAATTCCTTTTTATTTGTCGTTTGGTAATATCAATGCAGCAATTAATGTTTTTTGACCAATAATAATTTATTGTTTGTTTCCTTTTATTAAATCAATAACTTTGACCCAATAGAATTATATTGTTTCTTGTGTTTTATGGGAAAGAGAAATGATGATTGTATTTATTGGTTTCTACTCCAAAACCTTAAACGTCCTACATTATGGAACGGAGGGAGTATAAAAAAGGAATATTACTAAAACAAATTATAAAATTTATAATAACTTTAACAAAGAACAAACGCCATTATAACCAAAACCAACAAACTTTCACTTTTCTCTCTTGGAACGGCTTATTTTATGTCAAACATTGGTACGAAAAATGAATCTGTCGTCATCGCCACAGCCCACATGCTTGAGGGGCGTGGTTTGGTACCCATTTTTGCAATTTGTGGTGCCATCAGACAAAAACCCTCCCTATCTTTCTCGAACCTCCTAAACCCCCCTACTGCTCACATGTATCGCAGATTCTGCTCCACTATCTCTCGCTCCAACGCCATCTTCAAATCAATCCCAAATACCCCATTTCTCCGCAAACCCCCCAAATATTTCTCATCCTCTCTCAAAATGAGCCAAACCCTCGTCTCCCAAGACCCTAATTCGCCTTCTTTGGGAGCCATAAACAAGCCCGAATTGCTTCGCGCCATTGAATCCCAGCTCGGTTCATCCTTCAGAGTTGATCCGATTTCTCCCTCTCCTTCTCCGATGATAATCGTCGTTAGTGGTCCTAGCGGTGTTGGCAAAGACGCTGTTATCAATAAGCTTCGCGAGGTACGGGAAGGTCTGCATTTCGTCGTGACCGCTACTAGCCGACCGATGCGTCCGGGCGAAGTTGATGGTAAGGATTATTTTTTCGTGTCGAAAGATGAGTTTTTGTCTATGGTTGATAAAGACGAACTGTTAGAGTACGCTTTAGTTTATGGTGATTATAAAGGAATTCCCAAGAAACAGATTAGGGAGTTCATGGCTAGAGGTTATGACATTGTGTTAAGAGTAGATATACAAGGTGCCCAGACATTGAGGAAGATTCTTGGTAACTCTGCTGTTTTTGTGTTTATTGTTGCCGAGAGCGAATTGGCTATGGTGGAGAGATTGATTGATAGAAAAACGGAGAGTAAAGAGGAGTTGCTTGTTAGAATTGCTTCTGCTAGAGAGGAAGTGAAACATGTCAAGAGTTTTGACTATGTGGTGGTGAATGCTCAAGGTAGGCTTGATGGTGCTGTTAAGTTGATGGAGTCCATTATTGATGCTGAGAAATCTAAGGTGAAGCAGAGAACTGTTGTCATTTGAGCTCTTTCCAAAAAGGTAAATTATTTTTTGGCTAATTATTTTTGAGTTTTGACTAATGTTGATTAGTTATGTTGATGATTTACTGATGAATATGTATTTGGTTTTGTCAGTAGACCATTGCTGTAGCCTAAACTTGTTTTTTCTTTCATCCTTAAAGATGTCTGAAAAGGGAAACAAGTGTTTATTCTTTTTACTACTAGTACACAATTTAAGCGAATTGGTTGTGTTTATATCGTTCAGTTGTTTTCCTAAAATCTGTAGCTTTTACATTTGAATTTCAATTTCTCACTTTCACCAAAATGGAATATAAGACTCGGGTCATGGTCATAATGCATCATGAAATACCTTTTGCATATGTTTAGTTTCGTAAGCTCTGAATGGTAAGTGATGACAGATCTACTACAGAAACCACAAATTGAATTTGTTGATCTCGGTAACAGCATTTGCTTTGTCGTGTATTCACCATAGTTGCCCTTTTCTGCTGAGAAGTAAAAGCCATTAGGTGCCAGGCTTATTATTGTAAGATAAATAAGTTGCACCAGCCAAAACACTCTTTTTTCTTATACACCAACAGTCTGATGGCACCCTACTACCCCCTTCGTACTTAGGAAACTTGAACTATCATTTCAATTATATAAAGGTCTAACTTCTAGTGACGAATTATGTGTTTGTGTGAGTTTCCGATACCTGCTAAATTGTGAAAATTGGTACTGTACTCTTAACTATTGTGTTAACTTGAGTGTTTTTCTTTTCTTTTGTAGGATTCCTGACTTCACAGGTCAGGTTAGTGTCCGGTTTTCCTCTGTTATAACTCTTGTTTGCTTAAGTTGCTTTTCGGCCTAACCTATATATTAAATTCCTCAGTCAGTATATCTAGTCTAGAATAACACAAGGTTGCGGAGAGGTGAGTTGGTTAAGCTGCAAATCCAATTGTTTATGAGCAAGTTGTTGAAATTTGTGATGAGATCATATTTCATTTCTTTAAGAGCTATAAATTTGTAAATTTGGTTTTGACAGTATAGGTATTACATGTGTTGGTTCTCTACAAATCATGTGTTTGTGTTACAGTTAGAAAGATGGAATATTCTTGTGAGCGCTGTTTTTTTGGGTGTTATGGCTATGGATAGGAGTGTACACATATTTGAACAGTAACCGGACCCATCTTATTAAATTGGGTTGGATCTTACTAAAGATAAAAAAGCATTTAGAAATTCTATTTTGCAATTGGCTTTTTAGTTTATAGGGTTTGAGTTACCTATAATATACTAAAATCTGGAAAACCAATACCATATAATCAGATTACAACCTGGTTTGCGCATATAAGACTTTATTTTGTATGAGTTTTTCTGTAATAGACAGTTTTTGTAGGAGTTTCTTTGTAATAAACAATAAAAAAAAACTAATGTTAACAAAACTAAGAATAAAAATGATTGTATTTTTTGTCCGAAAATTAAAGCCGAGCTAAAAGCCTTTTTTCTTTTAAGTTATTAAAACCTTCGTGTTATTTTGATGCAGAAGAGAGAAAACAATGACAAAAAAAACATAAATTTGAGATTTAAAAAAATAAAAGGCAAGGCTAAATCAAAAATCACATGGTCACTAATTACTAGCGCAGGATGACTCCAAGAATGTCGGAGATCGAATTTCCGTCGAGAACCATTTTTTATCTGATCATTCTTCCCTTCTTAATCAATCCTTTTGATTGCCCTGCCTCTTTTTCTCTGTTTCAGCTTTCTTCGTAAAATGCACAGATCAGAGCAATACATCAATGATTTCCCAGCCCTCAACCGTTGCACTGAATCCCAATGAAATCTTCTTAAAAAATCCTTTGCAGACGCTACCAATCCCAAAAGATCCAATCCAGCAGTCACGATGAAACTTGACTCCATCAAACATCATCAATCACATATCTCGATTCAGTTTAACAAAAAAACTAAAGACTATCGACAAAGATGTCAAAGATACACGCTAATAGCTAAATTCTCTCAGGGAATACAAAAAAAACAAGTCTTGGATCATTTTTTGAATATTAAAAAATTTGAAAGGAGAAGTAAATGTCTGTAATTGGGATTCCAGACACCTGCTTATAAAATTCTCCAATCTTGAAGACCTTTGTAGATTTTGGGTCAGATCCATCTGGACTGTTGGGGATAAAATCATGAGACTCATTAAATGTTCTCCTGATCTAAATCCCAAGTACGAGAATTCAGTCGTCCCGACTTGGATAAGGATTGAAGGTGTCCTTGAATACATGTTCAAAGAGGAAATAATACTCACCATTGCAGAATCAATTGGTGATCCTTTGAAAGCTTGGGTCCCCCCCCTAAGAGTCGTGCCCTCTTTAATGCCTGCTACGTGCTAGTTGAACTAAACGTCTCTATGAAACTGCAACATGAAGTCTGGGTGGGGTTTGGATCCAACGATGGATGCTGGCTTCATGCTAGCTATAAAGATGTCCCAGCCTACTGTAAACAATGCTACCACATTGGCCACGACTCTGCAGCTTGTTAGAAAATATCTCCAAATAACCTGAAAGGAAATGAAGATGGTAAACAGAACATAGAAGAGATTCACAGCAAACCTAAGCTTAAATCTCAAATTTACATTCCCATCAACAAGGTTAAAGGTGACAGAACTGAATAAAGCAACACCAAAGCCATCACACCCAACCATAATCCTCCTGATTCTAATGAAGGGAAAGGAAAAGCCTATGTCAACACTCATTCTCAAGTTACTACCCCTAAAAGCACTAACATAATAGAAGCCATCAAAGATCTTGAGGAAAACCGAGGAAGATGATTCTTACACTCCCAACCACCTTAACTTTGGTAGCCTTCCATCGACACCTATCTTACAGCAGAAAGATACTGATCCCAGCTTCAAGGCCCTCCTCAACAAAAGACTTAAGCTGGTAGATTAAAAAACAGAAGCATAAATGAGAAAAGAATTTGCAAGCCCCTGTTTGGGGACAAAAAACACATCAACAACTCACCTGAATATGATCGGCATTCTTAATTGGAATATCCGTGGTATCTCCAACAAAGCTTCCCAAAGAAGACTGAAAAATATCATTAAAAATAATAAGATCAGTATCATCTGCATTCAGGAACCTATGGTGGATTCTTCTCACATTTCAACTATTGCTGCTTACCTGGGTTTTAATCATTTCATTCAACTGCAACAAAAAAATTTGGTTCCTCTAGTCTGATTGGTTTAACATCACCATTACCTCTGATCATCCTCAGCTCCTCAATGCTGAAATCAACCTGCCCAATTCCAACAATACTATAACCCTCACTGTAATTTATGCCAAATGCCAAATGAGTAGCAGATTGGCATTATGGAAAATCCTCAGTGAAATTGCTGAATCTGTTAATGCTTGGATTGTCCTTGGAGACTTCAACACCATCCCCAACTCCACTGAACAAAAAGGTTGCACCACCTTCTGCTCCAACAGCTCTGAAGATTTCAACAAAGTAATCAACATTTGTAAACTTGAAGATGCTGGCTACATGAGCAACAAATTTACCTGGATGAATAAAAACAAGTGGAAGCGCCTCGATCGTGTCTTTTACAGTTCTGAATGTACTAACTTCTTCAACAACACTCTTGTCCACCACCTCCATAGAACTTGCTCAGATCACATGCCAATCCTCATCTCCATATCCAATAGAAACACCTACAAAAAATCTTGTTTTAAATTTATAAATATGTGGTGTCTCAATGATGATCTCTTACCTCTTGTATCTGCTAACTGGAAGATTAATATACATGGACCTCCCATCATCAAAATCTGGAACAAGTTGAAGTGTTTGAAAGATACTCTCAAATGATAGAACAAAAATGTCTTTGGGAACATTTTCAACCTGATTAAAGAAGCTGAGAAAAAGGTAAAAATCAATGAAGATAAGCTTTTGGAGAATAATAACAACACCTACAGAGCTAACCTCTCTGAAGCTCATGCCCTCCTCATCAAGGCCCTGAACCAGGAATAAAGTTTCTGGCATCAAAAGACCTACTCAACTTGGATCAAAGACAGTGATCACAACTCCAAAACCTATCATAATTTCAGCAAGAAAAGGATTAAGAGAAACTACATCTCAAAAATCACAGATGGTCACAACTGGATAACCAATGAAGATCAAATCTGCAATTCAGCAGTTTCATACTTTCAAAATATTCTCTCAGAAAATCCTAACTCTAATTTTGATTATGAAACTAATCACCTTAAGAGTTATCTATTCAGTTCTATACCTAACATCATTACTGAACATGGCAATACTTACCTTACAAGCAAACCAACTGAATATGAAATTCTCAATGCAATTAAAGGTCTCAGTCCCACCAGTGCAGCAGGCATGGATGGGTTCAATTCAACATTTTTCACTCATTGCTGGACCATAATTAAAGCAGATCCTCTTGAAGCCATCATCTCTTTCTTCAATGGCTATCCTCTCCGTCAAGGGTTCTAGCCACATGTCTTGTTCTCATCCCCAAATATTAAAACCCTTCTTGTTGGAAGCATTTCAGGCCCATAAGCCTTTGCACTACTTTCAACAAAATCATTTCAAAAATAATCTGCAACAGAATGGAATTTATTATGCCCAAAATTATTTCTGATAGTCAAGGTGCATATGTAACTAAGAGATCCATTCACAACAATATCCTTCTGGCTAGTGAGCTTATTTATGATTTGAATAAGAAAACAAAACATGGCAACATTATTATAAAAGTTGACATGGCTTAAGCTTTTGACAAACTATCTTTCAGCTTCCTTAGCAATGTCCTTTCTACTTTTGGATTTTGTTCAAACTTTATCAAACTTATTAATAACATTATTACTAATGTTAAAACCTCTACCTTAATCAATGGTAATACCACTGGTTACTTCAACACTAAAAGGAGTTTGAAACAAGGTGATCCCTTGTCTCCTTACCTCTTTATAATTGCTGAAGAAACATTGATTAGAGGCCTTAAGAGCATCCCCAACAGATACGCTATTTCACAATTATTTTGAAAAATACCTATTATCTTTAAAAAAATGCTTTCCAATAGTTATTCTAAAACGTAGTCTAAATTTACAGATTTTATTTTGATAATCTATATTTACCACAATCTGTATATTTTTTCTTTATTTTTCTCACCACTTACAAAACTAAAAAACTAACTTAATTATAGATTAGCTGTTGTATTATTTAATAGTCTAAAATTATAAAGTGTCATAATTTAATCTATATTTAGCTAAATTATAGACTAGCTGTTGGGGGTGCTCTAACATGCTGTATTTCAATAATAAACACATTGAATATAAGACCAGAAGCCAAATCTGTATACCATCTCTAGCATTTGCCGATGATATACTTATATTTTCTAATGGAGAAAACTACCATCATTACATCTAGTAACCATTATAATATCATTCCTTGTGTTATTACTGCTGATGATAACAAAACCTTGCTATCCCTGCCTGGTGAGGAGGAAGTCTATAATGTTATTAACAATTTAAAGGCTTCTAGCATGGCAGGTATGGATGGTTTTAATTTGGTTTTTTTATAAAAAATGTTGGAGTATTATTAAAACTGACCTGATTGCTGCTCTCTAGTGGCATTGTTGCTACTGGTATCTGTCTCATTCCTAAGACTAAGAGCCCTTCTAGTTGGAGTGACTACAGGCCCATAAGTCTTTGCACTCTTTTGAATCGTATTATGTCTAAAATTATGAATGATAGATTGGTTGTGCTCCTCCCTAAAATTATTTCTAGTTCCCAAGGTGGGTTTGTTCCTGGCAGTTCAATTCATTCTAATATTTTAACTGCTAAGGAGCTCTTATATGATTTGAATAGAAAGGTTAAGTACAAGAACATTATTATTCAGTTGGATATGTGTAAAGCTTTTGATAAGCTCAGTCATTCATTCCTTTTCAAAGTCTTGACTTGTTTTGGCTTCTCTAATAGATTTGTGAGGTTAGTAAGTAGTATGATTACTAATGTTTTTGTTTCTATTTTGGTGAATGGTGCCTCTTATGGCTTCTTTAAGACTGCTAAGGGGCTTAGGCAGGGTGATCCCCTTTCGCCTAGCTTGTTTATAATAGCTGAAGAGGTTTTGTTGAGGGGTGTTACTCTTCTTTTCAAGAATAATAAAAGTTTGAGGTATAAATATCGTAGCAAGCTTTGTGTTAGTAACTTGGCTTTTGCTGATGACATTTTATTGTTTACTAATTCTAAGGATGCCTCTTTAGCATCACTTAATGCTTTCTTGCAGCAGTATCAAGAGGTCTCTGGGCAGGTGATTAATAAGAGCAAAACTAAGGTGATTGTGGCTAGTGGTATGAATGATGAATGTATCAGATCAATCTACAATGTTACTGGCTTTAATCATTCTATTCTTCCTACTGACTATCTTGGGATTACAATAAGTACTAATAACAAAGCTGTCATTTACACTAACCTTCTTAAAAAGATCAATAGCAGAATTGTGGACTGGGAGTCCAAGCATTTATCCTTTTCTGGTAGAGTCACTCTTATCAATGCTGTTCTCATGAATATTGTGTTATATTGGATGCATACTAATGTTATTCCTAGCTTTGTGATTAATAAAATTGAGAAAGCTTTTAATGCTTTTCTTTGGGGTTCGACTAGTGCTGAGTATAAGACTCATTGGTGCACCTGGAAATCTGTTTGTAAAACCTATAAAGAGGGAGGTCTTAATATTAGAAACTTAGATGATGTTCAAATGACTACTTCTTGTAAGCTTTGGCTGCAGTTCAGGGATAATAAGTTGCTTTGGGCCAATCTTTTTCATGACATTTATTGCAAGGATAATCACCCTTTGCAGTTGAGTATCAGCATCAAAGGATCTATGATTTGGAATAGGCTCAAGAAGATTCAGTCTACTGCTGACCAGTTTGTTAGTTGGTCTTTGGGAGAAGGCAATATGGACTTTTGGCTGGATAGATGGGCAGGTTCTGATCCTCTTCTTTGTCTTGATAACTCTATTGATAATAGCTGGTTTCATCAGGAGAAGGTCAATGGTTACTGGTCTAACCATCAGTGGGATTTGCATTCCATTGTTAATCTCATTAGCAAGGAAGATAGTATTCGTATTAATAACTGTATCATTAACCATAACAGCAAAGACATGATTTTGTGGACTCTGTCTTCTACTGGTTTTTTCCAGTTTTAAGCATACTTGGGAGTTTATAAGGTCTCACTTCACTGAGTCTAGTTTGTTTGAAAAAATATGGAATGATCTCACTCCTAAAAAGCATTCTTTTATTCATTGGAAGATTGTAAAAAATTATATGTCCACTGATTCGATTTTAATGAAAAGGCATATGCAAATAACTTCTAAATGTCAGTTCTGTTTTAATTGTGAAACTATGCAGCATGTTTTTGTTTCATGTGACATTGCTTGGTCTGTTTGGTTACATTTTGCGGAGCTCTTTAATAGAATGATTTATAGGCATATCACTCCTGTCCATATGTCTAGAATTTGGTTTGGCAGTTCTAATAAGAAGAATCACATTAGGAATGTTATTCCTTCCATTATTTTCAGTTCTATTTGGAAGTATAGAAATCATTGTAAGTTTAAAAACATATCTGTTTCATCTAACATTATTATTAAGGATGTTCATAGAATCATTTTCCTCATGTATAAGGCTGATATGTTTAAGTTGAAGCATTGGATTAATGATGTTGCTGTTGCCAAAAGGTTGGGTTTCTTAAACTTGTGTTCTAACTCTTCTTCTAGACCTATTGTTCTGCAGTGGGTTCATCCTTCTGTGGGCAGGTATAAGCTTAACACTGATCTTTAATGGTGAAGCCAGCTCTGGTTATATTATTAGAGACTTCGAAGGTAATCTTATTCATGCTGGTGGTAATGTATATGGTAAATTTTCTCCTATCATGGCTGAAGCTAGGGCTTTAATGGATGGTTTGGTTGCTTGTCACTCTAAGGGCTTATCTTCTAGTGGATGTTGAATCTGATTATTCTTTACTTGTTAATTTTATTGAAAATGATAATATGGGTGCTCTACACTGGGCTCTTTTTCCTGTTATTAATTGTTGTAGAACTTTACTGACTTCTAATATGAAAATTAAGCATGTCTTTAGGAACCAGAATCGTGCAGCCGATTGGCTGGCGCGATGGACTCTTAAATGCAAACTCAAAACTGAGTATGTGTTTGAGAATGTTCCAATTGCTTTAAAAGCTATTCTAGTGCTTGAAAGCCTTGGGGTACCTTATGTTAACACTCCTGATTAAGTTTTGTTGTTTTGCTGGGAGTTTTGTTGCTGAGTTCGAATGATGCTCTGCTGCTGGTGCTAGAAAGATGAATTTGCTGTCTCTCAGAGTGATGTTATGAAGCTTCCGTTGTTTTGCTGATTGATTTGCATTGCTGATTTGGCTGCTGTTCAAGGGATGCTCTGTTGCTGGTGCTAGATGGATGGATTTGCTGTCTGTCAGAGTGATGTTTTGAAGCTTCTGTTGTTTTGCTGATTGATTTGCATTGCTGAATTGGCTGCTGTTCAAGTGAAGCTCTGATGCTGGTGATCGATGGATGGTTTTGCTGTCTGTCTGATTGATGATTTGAAGCTTTCGTCAGTTGTTGCTTTGCTGATTTGGTAGCTGTTCGTCTGTGCTAATGCTCTTAAGGTCATGCTTGGTGATCTATTGGTGCAGAAGCTGTAGTTGGTGAAGCCTTGAAGTTGGATGTGCTGTTCCATTTGTTAGTCTAGATAATTTGGAGCTCTTGAGTCTCTTGTTTTGTTGCTTGAATAGAAGTTTGTGTTACTTCAAGTTTAGGGTTTGGTCATTATAAGTCTTTAGTTAGGCTTTTGTTTTGGTTTTGGCGGGCTTTTTACCGCTTTGTAACTCTCAAACTTTCAGTTTATCAAATATCAGTCTTTAATTAAAAAAAAACCATTATAATATCAAGATTCAAACTCTTATTAAAAGCACTGGTTTTACTAATGATAACCTTCTTATATCCTACTTGGGTGTTACCCTCAACAATAATAATGGGAAGAGCAACTATGAATCCTTGATTACTAGTATCAGCAAGAAAATTAGAGATTGTGAAGGAAATAACCTCTCTTTTGCTGGAAGACTCAGCCTTATCAATTCGGTGCTCATGACCTTCCCCTCCTACTGGATGCAGAGCAACAACCTCCCCACCTTGCATAATTGACAAAATTGAGAAGCTATTCAACAGCTTTCTCTGGGGATCTAACCAAAATCAATTAAAGACTCATTGGTGTAAATGGAGCAGAATTTGTAAAAGTTACCCTGAAGGAGGCCTCAATTTCAGATGTCTCAATGATCTTCAAGTTGTAGCTTCCTGCAACTTGTGGCTTAAGTTCAGACAAAACAACACTTTATGGGCCAGATTCACCCTTAGTACCTATTGCAGCCATTCTCATCCCTTTGATGCTGACTTCAACTCTACCAAATCCTCCAAAATCTGGAAAAGACTGAGCTCCATCAAAAACATTGCAGAACCCCTCATCAACCATAATGATCTTGATCATCTCAAGTGGACTATCTCCAAAGATGGGTTCTTCAACACTAGAGACACATGGAGCATCCTCAGAACAAAAAAAAAACTACTCCAATCTTTTTGGAAATCTTTGAAACAACATCACCCCAAGGAAATGTTCATTTTTTACCTGGAGGATCCTCCATGGCTGGCTCCCTACCGATGATATCCTCCAGAAAAACACTTCACTTTAGTGTCCAAATGCCAGTTCTGTGAGAGTGTTGAAACAATCAATCATCTATTCGTTGATTGTCCCATGTCTTGGAGCATTTGGAAGCATTTTGCTCATATTTTAAAAATAAGAACATATAAATTCACGACCTTCCCTTATCTCATAAGATCCTGGTCCTGGGCTTCTACTAAATCAACTCACATCTGCTCAATCTTGCCTCATATAGTTGCGTAGGTTATTTGGAAGATGAGAAACAACTCCAAAATAAAAATTCATCTATACACATCTACTTTTGCAATCAATCTCATCTCCCACATTATTTACAGTCTTGGCTTGACTTCTCTCCTCAAGCCTAAGCACTGGACCCCCTTCAACTCTGCTGCAACTATCCTGGGTTGCTTCAATAGTGTCAAAAGTAAGCCTCCTTCTGTGCATTACTGGCAGCCTCCAATAAAAAACAGAGTTAAAATTAATATTGATGGGTCATCGTTACCAAATGGTGATGAGAGCGGCAGTGTTATTATCAGAAGCAGCGATGGAAACTTAATCTTTGCTCATAGTCAACCCTATGAAAAACTCTCCTCTATTTTTGTGGAAACTAAAGTGCTTTTTGATGGCCTTATCATTTGCCATCAGCAAAACTTCAGAAATGTCGATATCGAAACCGATTGCGAGATGATTGTCTCTCTTCTTGCCTCTGATCCTTCTCCCAACGCTCTCATCAAATCCATTTCATGCATCCAGATTTCATCAAGCCCTCAATGGTTGTTAAGAACATTAATCGAGCTCAAAATTTTGCTGCCGACTGGTTGGCCAAATGGACCAACAAGTGCAAAATGAAGCTTTTCCTCAACTCCTGCAACTTGCCTCCTTATCTTCAATCAATCATTGAACTGGAAAAGCAAAGAATCCCTTATATAAGGGACAGTTCCTAAATCTCTTCGATAATTCTCCTGTGTCTATTTTTACTTCTTATTCCTCTCTTTAATTTCAGATCACTGTGCTCGCATTCCAGATTGAAGATGATTCATGGATTCAAAAGCTGCTATTTACCTTAATAAATTGTTCTTTGTCGAAGGAAATTCAATCGCACAAAGTCTCATCTCGCCTCCATCCTCTATCTCGATCAAGAAATCTTCCTAGACCAGTTGAATTTCAAAAGTAGAGCTGTAGATCCGTTGGATTTGAAGACAAAGACTTGAACCTTATGGATTTCAATTCTTTAAATTTATTGCTCAAGAGGGCCCCTTAAATGTTTATTGTTCAATAGGACCATGTGCACTCTAATTTAGCCCTTTATGAGCCTTTTGCAATAAATTCAACTGTTAGCAAAAAAAATAATCATTTTTTCTTATAATGAGACCACAAATCTATTTTTTTTATTTAAGGCTAAATTACCAAAGTACCCACGATATAAAAACCTTAATTTTTCCATCCAACTCACTTATAACCTCTCTCTTCTGTCTCTCTCACCTACCCATCTCTCTAAAACTAAACATAAATCCATAATCCAAAAAATCATCTCCAAATCTAGTTCATATTATGGATTTAAGTGACTATAACGACGATTTTAACTGTAATATGGAAGATTTTCTTTCGGACGAGGATGGGCCATCACCTGACCATCTAGATACATGCCTTAAGATAAATTTTAACGTGTAAGTGCAACAAAATCAACTTCCACCATTTTCCGCGTCTCGATGTACAATTCCACGCAAGAACATGCGTGGAAGATGAAAAATCGTGCGTGGATCTTGTCAAATCTAAGCACGATTTCATCAAATTTTGTCAAATCCAAGCAACTATTTCATGGCGAATTTTGCCAATTTAAGATACTATTTCATGCCGAATTTTGTCAATTCAAGATACTTTAATGCCAAATTTTGCGTTTATATTCTTATTTAATTGTTTAACTACATGTATAAAATTGTTAACAATTGAATGATTTACTTAGTTGTTATTTTGTAAAAAAAAATTGTTTATAAAATGAGTTATTTTGTTGTTGAATTAAATTAATAACGATATTGTAGTAATTTGTTTTTATGCATTGCTTAGTAACCAAAACAATCACACGGGAACACGCGTGAATTTATCAATTTATCAAAATTGCAGGCTTTCTGTTGCGTTATTTTACGAAAAAAAAATCAAAGGTTCAAGCTATATATACCCTAATGTGGTTTAAGTATACCCAATTTTGAGTTTACCCAAAGGTGGTATAAGTTTACCCAAATTTTGACAAAAATACCATTTTATGGGTATATAAGGTTTTTTTTACTAACCTTCATACACCTCATTTTTTCTCTTACACTCTCTAACTTCTCTCTAAAACCTCTAAAATCCGGCGAACTAAAATATGGAAACTTAGTGTTAGTATCAAAATTAGAGTTATGGTTGAATTAGGTAAAAAAAAATCATAATTTTAGGGTGTTTGGAGGTCATTTTCCAGCCGGAATTCGACTGGAAAATGGCCGGCAGCGAAGGCTGAGCGCACCATAGGTAAGGGGGGAGTACCGGCTGGTACAATGGGTCTGTACCAGCCGGTACACCCCCTCTGTACCGATGATCCTTCGCTGCCGGCCATTTTCCGGCCGAATTCCAGCCAAAAAATGACCTTTAAACACCATAAAATTATGGTTTTTTTAATAATTAAATTTTTATTTTTTTTAAAAAAAAACTTGAGAAAAAAACA
The DNA here is from genome assembly GCA_036936605.1 of Limnanthes douglasii subsp. nivea. Lineage (NCBI taxonomy): Eukaryota > Viridiplantae > Streptophyta > Magnoliopsida > Brassicales > Limnanthaceae > Limnanthes > Limnanthes douglasii. Next base: position 138,981,840 of record JAUPFV010000001.1, on the reverse strand, counting down.
AGTTTTTACCTTAATTTCGATCTATTCATGTTTGATTTTGGGCTAAAGCTATTTCCCCCATAATTTTTTTTATTTCCTCCATAATTTGGAAAAAACTCCATGTTGTTATTTCCTCCATAAAGGAAATTACACATTTGCCCTTCTACCTATTTATTCTACCTTTTTCATTTTCAAGAACACCATTATTCTACTTTCTTTCACCCATTCTATTATCCATGCCCATTAACAAATTAAAATAAAAAATACCATAACAAAACCATTACCCATTACAAACAATTGTTTTTTTCATTTTTCGATTAGGGTTCTTTAGTTTATCTACCTTTGGTCAACTCGATTAGAGTTTTTTAGTTTTTCTTTCTCATTTATTTTTCGAGTAGGGCGGTGGTATTGATGTTAGATTTTGTTGTTAGATTCGATTAGGATGTCGATTTATGTCTGCTGTTTCGACTTGGTTTTGATTTTGATGTTCTGCAGTTTTTTTTAACAAAGAGCATGTGATTCCGAGTGGCCATCTCGGAATCACATGCTTTTTTTTAAACCGAAAAAAGGTGATTCCGAGTGGCCATCTCAGAATCACTTGTTTTCAGTTTTTTTTTAAAAAGCATGTGATTCCGAGATGGCCACTCGGAATCACATGCTCGCTGCTAAAAAAAACATAAGAATAGTGATGGCCATCTGAAACTATTCTTATTTTGGACCTTATTTTGGAAACAGTTTGAAATCCATGAAGCTTCTTCCAAATCCTTGTCTTTGGGTTTTGCTGGGGAACAATGGGACTTCTGCCCCACAATCATCAGGCTCCACTTAAATCAATCAAGGAAGGAAACTTGGTGCTATTGCATCGCAGGTAGGTACTCTGCTGATTTCTTACCAAGTTTCAGAGCAGCAGAATCTATATATAAATAAAGGGTGAATTGGCTTTGCGTCGTTTTTTATTTTAGTAACCCATTAAAGAATATTAAAGAAAAAGATATAAAGCCCCAAACATGGCTTCATCTTCGGCTAGTCTACGAACTTCTGTTATAATTCGTGGCTTTTACTAGAGACGATTGCTAAGCTTGCCAAGAAATATATCTAACTATTCATTTTTGTTGAGATTGTTAAATTTGTTTGGTTCCCAAGACCATAGAGAAAGGGTGTATTTGAAAATACCCTTCTCTGAATGCAAGGTAAATTGACCCGTTTATTATAAAAGCTATAAACAATGTCATCTATAGGTTTGTCTTTGAGATTGGGAAGGCCAATGAGATTGCTGAGTTGCTTGAGATTTTGGGGAAGAATTATTAACGGGTTGTATTGCCTTTGAAAGAAGAGCACAGGCTCTTCCTAGTCGAGATTTGTTTCCTCTTCGAAGCTTAATGTTATGTTTTTACACCGTAGGGAAATCTATTCCACTAATGGCACGAATATTAAATTTGAAAACAAAATAAGGGTAAACTAGTAATATCATGTTTCAAGTGTTTTATGTTTCAAGTGTTTTAGAGATTTTAAATTATGGAGGAAATAAAAAATTTCATGGGGGAAATAGCTTTGGCCTTGATTTTGTGTTTTTATTAGAAGAAGTTTAAAAAAAATTTGAAAAAAGTTTGAATGTTCTTTAGTGAACTTTGAATATTGAAGAACAATTTGAAGAACTTCACAAAATTGTAGTAATATGGGGTTTGATCAAAGTAAGGAGTTGTGTTTTTTAGTATAAATAGCCAAGTGAATTGTTTTGTGAATTGGATATATCTACGATATACTTACTATTTTTTTATTTAGTGACAATTTGGATATTAAATAAAAATTCAAAAAAAATTTCATCCTAAAAAAGTTAAACAAAAATCAACTGCCTTTTCTTTATACTTAAACCACATTTGCTGTTGAATGATGATACTTGCGATGAAGAACGGGAAGTGAGCGATGAACAAGAGGAAACGAATAAGGCTCGAGACATCCATGCTGTTCGCGAAACCGGTAAACTTCTATTAACTGCCTCTGAAGAACAGATTGCAGTTTCTGCTGGCTTCGAATTTTCCTCCCGGCGACTACTGTTAATGGTGATTCTCATTGTTAAGGCAAGGAGCAACATCATTTCGTGCAAAATTGGGGCAAAGAAAGAAGAAAAAGAAGAATCCATTAGCTCCTGTTCCACCACCAGAATTTTGCTATTGGCGTTCATGGAAAGTGGCCGGCGCATTTAAGAGGACAGCGTAACGACTGCATTCTAGTCTGGAGAAGCTGTCATTAACCCTCATAAAGACGTCTGTTAAACTCCTTGTGAAAGATTCGAATTCAAATTTACTACTAATAATGGAAAGTTAAATGTGCGTGGAAAAGAAATTAATGCAGATAGATAAGGAAAATTTGAACGAGAAAAACAACAGTTCTGGGACTTCACTGCAATTAACCTGGATTGAATTCAAAAGAGAATTTGAGTTTGCATGCAAAAGAAATCAATTCTCATATGAGAATGGGACTTGACTGTAATAAAAGAAGATAACGATGCATGATTTTAATTCAGAGGGATTTTGAATTTCAATGGAAAATTAATTAATTCTTATGAAGAGAATAAGGACTTGACTGTAATTGAAGAAGCAAATTTGAATTTGAATTCGAACGCTTAATGACTTTAATTCAGAAGGGATTTTAAATTTAAATGGAAAATTAATTAATTCTTACCAAGAGAATAGGGACTTGACTGTAATTAAAGAAGAAAATTGGAATTTCATATGGATTTAATTTAGAGAATTTGAATTTGGTGTGGAAAGTAACGGCTCTTCGATCCATACGAAGGACCGTTCACTAAATAAAAAAGACCCATTAAATACATGTAAAGCTAGGGAACGTGTATCCAAATACATTGGATTTAATACATTCAAAGCCAATAATATACGTAAAGAAGATCCATTTAATTTCTTTCAAACAAGCAATATATGGCAACGAAAGCCAAGAGTGCTCAGAATCCATTCACAATGCCCACAACAAATATTCTACCTAAAACGATCGCCAGTCTATTCCGAGGTTTTTTTCAAGATTCCAAATGTTTAAAGTTCGAGTTTATCTTTCTTCTTTCGTATGACAAGGATATCATCTTTGATTCAGCGAATGAAATTCTTTTCGTCGAGATTTGAGGCCATTGTCTCATCGATTATTAGGTTGCGCTATAATATTGTAAAAAGATGGGGAGTTAGTAGCAAAACCCAGTTCTATGTAATAGAGTGGAAAGTTTTCAAAGTCCTTACCAAATCAGACCTGCTTTGTGTGCTATCTAACGAACCCTACATCATATATGGTTAGACTATCATGCTCAAAAGAATTGATAAAGACGTCATGTTGACCGCCGATCTCTTCACAAAAATTCCAACATGGGTAGTGCTCAATGATGCCCTCTCAGCATTTGGAGCGAAACAAGTCTAAGTACGATTTCTTCAAAAAATTACGCCCCTTTTTACAGATCAATTTACTTGCGAAAAAATGTGCATGAAGTACGCAACTACAAGTTTTGGTGTGAAGCTTCCTTGTGGAAGACGATATATTCAATCTGTTATATACGGAAATTACCCTCTCTTTTGCTACGTGTACCAGCGCTTTGGAACAAACATTCTTTTTGTACATCTACAGAGCAGTGCAAAGCTAGAATCAGCGAAAAGCAGAAAGAAACCTCGACACAACCATCCCGTGCAGCTCAAAACCTGCGTAAGAAGGCAAGTGACTTACCACATGGTCCTAGAAGAAATCCTACCATTTCTAAACCCCCTTAGCAAGCCAACAATTCCCACACCTATTATTGGAGAAGAGATAAGCCACACCTATGAAGAAAACACCCCTTCACGTGATACCGACTACTTGCCTAGCCGAATCAACCCCCTAGTTGACACTCCGATGACTCATGTTAATGATCGGGAACCCATATTTGGCCATCCTCAAGGAAAAGATGAAACGGTACCTTCCACGAGCAACATAGCTGATCCATCAACTGTCCCATGGAAAAAGGTACAGAGTAAAATATCAAAGAAAAACGCGAGGCACAGAGTGCCTACAGACTCCTCAGTTGATATATAAAGATCCTTATTTGGAAAATCAGGGGCCTATATGGGCGTGCAAATCGTGGTGGTTCTCTCTCCACGCTTTGTAAGCTCATCAAACAAATCTCTTTGCCCATGTTTTGCCTCTTAGAATCTAAATTATCGCAAGAACGTTTAGATAACTTTATGTCTTCTCGTTTCATAAACTGGAATCATGTTTCTAATCTTGATTTTATAAATGGAGGACGCATCATTTTTGTTTGGGATGCTAGTAGGATGGCATGTACGGTGATTGAAATTGGAAGACAACACATCCACTTTTAAGTCCATTGCAACGTCACTCAAAAAACTTTTTATGTTACCTTTGTTTATCCTTTGTATACCGTACCGCAAAGGAGAGTTCTTTGGGAGCATCTAACCACCATTGGGGCCAACATTGGTTTACCTTGGATGATTATGGTGAGTTAGTTGATTTAAATAATTTTCGGCTATCCCATGGTCTTGTCGATGCACCTTCTACAGGTCCTTTCTTCACTTAGACAAATGGTATTGTTTGGGCCAAGCTTGACCAAGCCCTTATAAACCATACGCAGAACGATAAAAATCTCTTATGCAAAGCCTCGTTCCTTTCGATGAAACCCACATCCGATCACTGTCCAGTTATTACCTCGGTTGTTCGGGACTTTCAACATGGTTGTCGGCCCTTCAAATTCTTCAACATGTGGCTTGAACATCCCAGGTTTGCTAGCATTGTATGGGGGCAGTTTATTAATGAGACGAAATAATATATATTTGTGCAAAAGCTGAAAGCCCTAACGCGTCCATTAAGAGACTTGAATAAAGTTGAGTATGATGGCATTTATTAGCGTATGACTACTGCAAATTCGACATGTAAAGAGGCTATCTCCTCTCTCGTGGCTAATCTCGACAACATTTCTTTAAAAGACGAAGTTCACAGAGTACAGGCTCATGTGAATTTCCTCCTTGATGCAGAAAAGAGGTTTCTTTAACAGAGTATGAGAGCCATCCACCTAGTTGGCGGAGACAGAGATACAAAATACATTCACAGCTTAATCAAACGAGACAATGCAAGAAAGAATATATCATACATCGTCCAAGCTGATGCCACCCGCACCACATCCCCAACAGAAGTCGCTTCCCACCCTGTAGATTTCTATACGCACCTCTTTGGTATAACTCGACCAAGCTCCCTCATTGACCCGACGGTCATGAGTCACAGACCTCTCGTCGATGATCGATATTATGAACAGTTCCTCAAACCAGTTGAAGTCGATGAAATCCAAAATTCCCTCTTTGATATCGGGAATGACAAGGCTCAGAGACCGGACGGTTACACCTCAGCTTTCTTAAAAAAGAATTGGGACCTCGTGGGAAAAAATTTGATTGGCTGTGTTTGTGATTTCTTTAACACCGGTAGCCTCCTCCGCACAACAAACCATGTTATCCTTGCCCTTATACCGAAGAAAGACAACGATCCTAAGGTGGGTAACTTTAGGCCAATTGGTCTAACAAATGTTACTTACAAAGTGATTACCAAACTTTTGGCTAACCGAATGGCCCTTTTACTTCCAACTCTCATTGAAAAAAGACAAGGTGCTTTCGTGAGTGGTCGAAATCTTGTTGATAATGTTTTCCTTGCCCAAAAGTTGGTTAGAGGTTCGAACCGTGCAAGAACTTCTCCATGATGTATGCTCATAGTGGATCTTCGCAAAAGCTTTTGACACAGTCTCATGGGACTTCGTATCAGTAATCCTCCATAGTATCGGCCTTCCTCCGAAGTTTGTGGGCTGGATTCTTGCTTGTGTTACTACAACATCCTTTTCAATTTCTATCAATATCGAGCTTTATGGCTTCTTCCGTGGGCAGCAAGGCTTAAGGCAAGGTGATCCCATGTCCTCTATTTTATTCATCATTTGTCTTGAATCTCTATCTCGGTTGTTAAAAAATAAATCGAGTGAACCGGGTTTTAAATTCTACCCGAAATGCGCATGCACTAACACCACCCACCTTGCTTTAGCCGACGACTTGATGCTTCTTTCAAAAGGGGACGAGACATCTGTTAACATCCTTATGAATTGCTTGAGTCATTTAGAGAATGTATTGGGCCTCTCATTGAACCCCTCTAAATCAACAATATACCTAATCGGAGTTGATGGGATTGTCTATGATCGGATAATGGAGAAAGTCGGATTTGAAGTTGGCACATATCCTGTCCATTTCTGAGGGATACCTCTAGCTCCAATGACGGTCTTGGTTACTGACTTTGATCCTTTAATAGAGGCTATCTCGAGTTACATTTAGAAATGCGAACATATGAAACTTTCATACGTTGGAAAACTTCAACTGATCACCTCCGTGCTTCAAGGGGTCAAATCGTTTTGGTTCTGCGCCTTTCCCTTGCACTCGGCAGTCCTTAACACCATCAGTTTGCTCTGCCTCAAGTTCTTTTGAGGTGGTAGACCCGATCGGGTTGGTTAGGATAAAATCTGTAAACCCAATGATGAAGTGGGCCTGAGCCTTATGGATTTCAGAGTTTGGAATCGTGTCCTTCTTACCCGTTTGATCTGGTTATTTCGTTCGGGTTCCGAGTCGTTATGGATAAAATGGGTGCATGAGTATTATCTTTGAGGAAACACTATATGGGACTACCAAAGACGAGATAGAGACAACCACCTCATTCGAAAGCTTCTTGATATTAAAGACACTTGGATTCAGATGTTTGAGGGCCGAGAGAATGCCATTTGGGGTCTTGAAAGTTATACTTTGGGCGGAAAGCTAATCACTAGCAGTGTCTATGAAGCCATAAGAACAAAGGGTGAGGCATGCCCGGACCTATCAAAGATATGGAAGATTCGTCCTACCTAAATTTTCTTTCACCATCTCGCTAGCCTTAAACCGTCGCCTTGCCATGAAAGACACTCTCCACTACACGAACTTGCCTAACGTCAGTTGCCCCTTTTGTAGGCATTGAGATGAGTCTGGTGCCCATCTTTTCTTTGCTTGCAGGTTCCCTAAAGAAATTTGGAGTCGTATCCGATCATGGCTAGGGATTACTCAAGAAATGACCACGCTTGATAGTGCACACAAATGGATTAGAAAGGAGCACCGAGACACATCCTACCGATCCTGCACCATCAACCTTGCCTTCCAAGCCACTGTTTTCGAGATCTGGTGTGCCCGCAACGACCTTGTGTTTGATGAAGAGTCCGTGACTTAAGAGACCATTTTCATTAGAATCACTCTCACTGATGAGATAATAATAGACTAAGAGAATATATCGGATCTTGTGTCAGATGTGACTAGAGAGAGAAAGTTTAGAGAGAGAAAGAAAGTGAGTATATTAGAATAATGAATCGTCCCCACCTACCAAGCAAGTGGGTCACCTTTTATATTAAAGTAAGGTGGGCCCGATTGAGGCCTTAGTGGGCTGTTCATACATTTTGATGATGCCCCTATGTTAATTCTAAGTTTACACATTGGTCCCTGAGAGATCCTAAATTCCTTATTTATTACATAAAAAGCCTTTTATCACAATTAGGCCCTCATCATTTACATAGGTAAATTCCTCCCTCATCAGTAGCCCCCCAGTCTTCGGGAGTAGCAGGAGCGGAGACTTATCGTCGAACTTGTGCTTCGGATTCCGACCCTTCTTTAGGCAAACTAATCTTTCCCCCTTTACTTTGTCATTTTTCAACGCTTTAAAACCGCGCTTGTCGCCCGTCGTCCGATGCTTCTGATTCCGTCCCATCTCTAGATGGCCCAGTTTTTTCCGATGCTTGCAGCTTCGAGTCGGATCGGTTTCCGCATTCTTTTGGGCTTTTAATCTGGGCTTCTCTGTGTTGGGCCGGTTTTTCTTAGGATTTATGGCGGCAGAGGCCCATGTTTTCAATCGGTTCACGGAGGGCTGCTTAGTTAAGCCTTTGTCAGATGGTGATCGACGCGTGTCGTCAGTCCACAGGGTGTGTCTTTTCCAGACTAGGCTCCTAGGGAGACTCTTCGTCTTCCCGCTGTGTTTTCGTCGATTGGAATTCTCCGATCATTCATCCTTGTCTATAAATACTCATCGATCCTTAATCTCTCTCAGAGGTTTTCTAGAGAGAGAAATTGCTGTCAAATTGTTTCTAGAGAGAGAAAGTGCTTACTAGACCCGATTCAGGCCTGGGATGCTTGTTTTATAAAACCAAAGTTCCCGAAGCAAACAACCGCAAAGAAAAAGAAAAAGCCTAAGTGGATTTTTGACGATTGGTCCAGCATCGGAGACCGAGCCGAAGAATTCCGACGTGCTGGCTTAATCTGGGGGTCTAACTCCAAACCTTTTACTCCCGCACCGCTCCCTCACGACCCTGTCTCAGCTACTCCGATCCCCGTTGAGTCTTTTCTTCAACCCGATCCTCCCGTCTCTCTATCGCTCGGGATTAGCCTTTCTCCCGAAACCGTCGTTCTTTCTTCCAGCGGTAGTTCCTCTCACTCTCCTGTAGTTTGTCCGGATAATCCGACCCTATTACCGGTTAGTTCTCGCGTTTCTTCATCTTCATCCCGACCTCGTCGCACTCGCAACTCCAAGTTCTTAGCTATGGGAGAAAGCAGTCCTCCTTCGTCTCCCAGTGTTTAAAATACGTGGTTGGAAACAACGTGGGCGTGGTCCGGAGCAGCCAGAAAGCGGCGCGGGAATGCTACCGAGCGGCATTAGCACCCAAGAAAGACCAAGAGATGGTTCAAGCTCAAGAATAGCAATTAAGGGGGCTACCCCCGGGGTCTTTTCCCGTTGACGACCCTCGGGAAGCTCCAAACCTTCTGACTACCGACGAGGAATGCGAGCAGTACCAGTTCGCTGCGGGGAAGTCTTTACGGATCGGGGTAGGCCTCTCACCGACCCTGAGGGAACAGCTGCTGACCCTCCTGCGGAAAAACCTAGACCTGTTCGCGTGGTGCTCGGGAGATGTCACCGGAGTACCAGAATCTTTTGCCGTTCACAAACTAACTATCAACCGAAACATCAGACCAATTTCCCAAAAGCGTCGGGCCTTTTCCCCGGACAAATCAGACGTTATCTTGCGAGAAGTTGATCGAATGATCGGCGTCGGACACATCAAGGAAGCGCGTTACCCGTTATGGATCTCTAATCCCGTTTTGGTCAAAAAGAAAAATGGGAAATGGAGGATGTGCGTGGATTTTACCGATCTTAACCGAGCGTGCCCGAAAGATCCCTTCCCGATGCCGAGAATCGACCAACTGGTAGATTCAACATCGGGCAACAAATTGCTGTCATTTATGGATGCGTACGCCGGATACAATCAGATCAAATTACACGTCGCGGATCAAGAGAGTACCACATTCATCACGGGCCGAGGATTATATTGTTACAAAGTAATGCCTTTTGGGCTGAAAAATGCGGGCGCAACATGCCAAAGACTCGTTAACAATACGTTCGAGGGCCAGATCGGGAGAAATATGGAGGTGTACATCGACGATATGTTGGTAAAGAGCAGCGCGGACGTGGCCCACCTCGACGACCTCGGGGAAACCTTTGACAACCTGCGCGGGATAAATCTCAAGCTTAACCCGGAGAAGTGTTCTTTCGGAGTCTGGTCAGGAAAGTTCCTAGGTTTTTTCGTAAGTGAAAAGAAGATTGAAGCAGATCCTGTACAGCTACGAGCTCTCACCGATATGACTCCACCCCGGAGCATCAAGGAAGTACAAATCTTGACGGGGCGTCTGACTGCCCTAAATCGATTTATTTCCCGCTCCTCTGACAAAATGCCCCCTTTTTTCAGGTCTTGAGACAAGTTAAAAATTTTGCATGGACCTCCGAATGTGACGAGGCGTTCTTGGGAATCAAACGATACCTGTTGTCCCTGAACCTTCTGACAAAGCCCGTAGCAGGCGAGACACTTTTCCTTTACATCGAGGTTATAGATTTTGCGGTCAGTGAGCTTTAATTAGTGAACTAGGACCGGCTCCTACAGCGGTCTACTTTGTGAGCAAAAGCTTGTTAGATACGGAAACTCGGTATTTAAAATTGGAAAAATTGGCACTGACCCTGGTAACCGCAGCACGGAAAATGCGCCCGTATTTTCAGGCTCACCCTATCGTGGTCCGAACATCATTCCCCCTCAAGTACATTTTTCAGCGGCCAGACATGTCCGGGAGAATGTCCAAATGGTCCGTAGAGCTCGGGGATTTTGACATTAACTTCGAACCTCGAACAGCTATCAAAGGTCAGGCTTTGGCTGATTTTTTAGTAGAATTCCACTCCGAACGACCCGATCAGGAGATGCCCCCCCCGAGAAGCTACTATGGGCGAATGGGTTGTCCGAACTGACGGGGGAGCAAACGTCGGTGGCTGCGGAGCAGGAATACAGATCACCACCCCTTCGGGCATTAGCATGCTTCAGGCCGTCCGATTTGGTTTCCATACTTCAAACAACGAAGCAGAATACGAGGCTGCTTTGGCAGGACTGCGACTAGCACAGGTGTGCGGGGCAAGGCAAATACGCCTCATCAGCGATTCCCAACTTTTGATAAATCAAGCTTCGGGGAGTGCGGAGGCTCGGAAGGAACATTTGGTACAATACCTAGCAGCACTCCGGGTTTTGGCTACTTCGTTTGACAAAGTCACCTATGAACACGTCCCAAGAAGCGAAAACATAGCCACGGATTCTTTGGCAACGATTTCCTGCTCTAGCAACTACCCTTGGGTGACAGAACAGGAAAGCCCGTCTATTATCAAACGTCACGAGTTAGACAATCGACCTGAAATCGCATGTCAGATCTCTTCGGTGACAACCGCAGATTGGTGGCGGGAAATTATCGCGTTTCTAGCCGAGGGTCGGCTCCCCGTGGATAGCGCTTCAGCTCGGAAAGTACGCAATAAGGCTCGGGGATACGTCCTTCTGGGGGATGTACTATACAAAAAATCTTTCAGTCGTCCACTACTTCGGTGCCTAGGGTTTAACGAGTCACAAATAATTATGTCCGAACTACATGATGGTGAAGGCGCAGCACATTGCGGTTACAAGGCCCTAATTAGGCGAATTCTCCTCGCAGGGTTCTATTGGCCGACGATAGCGGCGGATGCGCGGCTCATAGTCAAAACCTGCGACACATGTCAAAGGTTCGGTAACGCTATCAAGGTCCCCGCGACTGCCCTAGAATCCATATCCGAGGGACTACCATTTGACCAATGGGGAATCGACCTGGTCGGACCATTACCAATGGCGTCTGGGGGGAGGCAGACGATCGTTTTGGCAGTAGATTATTTCTCCAAATGGGTCGAAGCCGAACCCTTGGCCGCCACTAAGACTAAAGATATCATCAAATTTATCTGGGCAAACATCTGTTGTCGGTTCGGGGTACCGCAAAGGCTAACTATGGATAATGGACCTCAGTTCGATAGTGGAGAAATGAAAGCATTTTGCATCGAACATAAGATCCGACAATGCTTCTCAGCTCATTTCCATCCTCAAGCAAACGGGCAAGTTGAAGTAACCAACCGAACCATTCTAGAGGGCCTCCGAAAAAATCTCGAGGGAAAGGCCGGAAAATGGCCTGACTACCTGCAAGAGGTACTATGGGCTTACCGAACCACGCCCCGAACAGCTACCCAAGAATCGCCTTATGCTTTAGTATATGGAATGGTCGCGGTAACCCCCGCGGAATCCATTTTCCCGTCCTTTAGGGTCGGTACTCACGCGGAGGAAGCAAACGACGATAATCGAAGGCTCGAACTAGACCTCATAGAAGAGAAGCGTAGCTGGGCCCAGTTGAACTCTCTACACTATCAGACATTGATGAGAAGTCGATATGCTTCTAAAGTCCGCCGTCGGGAGTTCAAGGTTGGAGATAAGGTTCTAAGACGCGTCTTTCTTCACACCAAAGACAAAAGCCTCGGTAAGCTCGCCCCGAATTGGGAAGGACCCTTCGAAGTTGTTGAAAAGATCAAGAACGGGACATACCGCCTGCGGAATAAGCTCAGACATTTTTTGAGGCTACCATGCAACATCGAACACTTGAAATTATATTTAGAATAGTGGCAAACTTGTATTTCAATTTGTATTTCACCTTTTGTCTTGAATTGTATCGGTCGGGGATGCACTCTTTCCTACCTCGGTGGCGCGAGAAGGTTTTAACGAGGCATCACAAACACCCGACCACCCCATTACATTAATCAAAACATCTTTTTTGCCTTCCAAAATATTGAAGTGTCACGACTTGGTCAGCTGACGAGCTGGGCAGCGTCTATACATATTAATATTAATGGATCTAGATATGTTTTTCCGACCCTCTGGAAAAATTTTCGATGCCACATCGATCTACAGAACCTTAACGGGTTTTTCAGTCTACTGATCTACATATGTTTTTCCCGACCCTCTGGAAAAATTTTCGATGCCACATCGATCTACAGAACCTTAATGAGTTTTTCAGTCTACTGATCTAAATATGTTTTTCCCGACCCTCTGGAAAAATTTTCGATGCCACATCGATCTACAGAACCTTAATGAGTTTTTCAGTCTACTGATCTACATATGTTTTTCCCGACCCTCTGAAAAAATTTTCGATGCCACATCGATCTACAGAACCTTAACGAGTTTTTTAGTCTACTGATCTACAAGTCCCGAACCCTACAGGGCCTGCTTAGCATTTGTAGTTTCCCGAACTACCTTGCAATTCCCCATTACAGACCCTATCAGGATTTTCGAACATCGTTTTCTAATTACTTAAAATCTTCTCAGAGTTTTGTCAATCCATCAAACTGATCACAATTTAAGAAAGGGTATAATCGAAAGCATTCATGTATTAACAGGGGACCCCGTGGCCCCCAAAATAAAAGATTAAAATGTGCAACAGAAGCATTGATAGGGGCCCCCGGGGCCCCCAAAGAGTTACGAATAATAAAAAAAAAAGAGCCCAACTAATGGGTCACTCGTCATCACCCTTTTCCCCGTCCTCCTCGTCGCCTTCATCTTCAGATTCTTCTTCCTCCCCGCAATCCACCCCCTCGGGCCGGTCCTTTTCTGGCACGTCCAACCACATCGACCCAAGCTCAAGGTCGGGGAAGCGGTTGTGGAACGACAGCACATACGCAGCCTTGGCGTCGACAGCTTCTTTTTTCGGCCCATTGCCTACATCGATTGGCGAAGGCAACATTCGAAGACTTCAACTTCTGGACCTCCAGAGCCAGGGTAGCTGCGCGGTCTTCCACGGCTTTCTTCGACTCCTCCGCGGCCCTGCTTGCCTCCTCCACGGGTTTCTTCGCCTCCGCTGCGGCAAAAGCGGATTCCGCAGCACGCCCCTCCGCCGTTGTCTGAGCCGTTTTGGCTTTCTCCAACTCCCCGGACAGGCTGACAATTTTTTGCTCCGTGGCAGCGAGCTTCCGGCCCAACTCACTTGCCCGACGCTCTTTCATCGCTATGGGGACGAGCATGTTGTACAAAGACAACAACAGACCATCTGATGCCCGCAGCTGGAACGAATGAGGACCGCCAAGCATGGACAGCACCGGATACTTTGTGCCACTCGAGGAGGCCGCAGGCAGATCCGATGCTCGGGGAGGCGCAGAATCGTCAGGGATTTCCACCAGGTCGACTGTGGGAATGGTTTCGGCACCGCCGTCCTGATCGGACAATGTCAGACATTTGGAGCTAACCCCCGCGACGTCAGTCGGTTTGGTCTATACCTTCACATGCTTGGACTTTTTTGCCTTAGTCCCATCAGCATCAGCCCGAGCTTTCCTCTTCTGCACGGGCGCCGGGTCCTGACTAACCTCTGCCCCTTCCGTCGCGAGTGCCTAAACCCGAACCTGATCACCAGCCACCACAGCCGCGTCTACCTCCGCCTCATCATCCGACTTCGGACGCTTGCTAGGCGCCTTGTTGCGTTTGGGAAAATATAGCTGCGACCCAGGGGCTCCGGTTTTCGCGATCACATCTTCCAAGGGAGGGGGCTGTCGCAGCTGCTCGATGGTAAGAGGTTCGGATGAGCAACGCCAGAGATTACTCATGATTAGGTTCGTGTCGATAAAAGTCCGATGCATAGCCCGACCCCATTGGGCCCGAGCATAACCTTTTAGCACTCCGAACGTCACACCAGCGGCTTTACAATAGTCCTTTTTCAGACCTTGCAACCATCCCTTCGACACTACATGAAGAAGAGTCGGTAAAAAAAAAAAAAGGGTGCGGGCAGTACCATCATGAACCCAGGTGCGGAGTAGTTGCCTCTTATTCAGCGCGGTATAAGGAAGACCATTCTCCCAGCACCCGCTCAGGAACACGAACCGATGCTTCCAGCCTTTTGTCCCCCTCCAGGAAGTCATTTACTACTTTCCACTTGTTCCCTAGGGAGGAGTAGAAGAACGGGGATTTTGGAGCCTTGGACAGACACGACACAACAATATACTTCTCCATAGGCATAACCCGACCTGAAAGACGGGAGGCCATTATGCAAGACATTAGGGTGTACCAGCCGTTCGGCGTCAGCTGCGACGGGCAGATCTGGAGGGTGCGGAAGTAGAGCGCAATCTCGGGGTCTAAGGGAAAGCGCAGCCCCCAGTTGAACAGCTCGGTGAATATCACGATCTCCCTAGATCGGACATGGACGGGGGTCTCCCCGGGAACTGGGAATCGAACGTTGACGCAGTCAGGAATTCCCCATCGGATCAGCAGATCCTGATAGTCTGACTCCGGGAAATAAAGATATTTTCCCTCATAAAGAGAGACAACATCTTTCGACCGAAGCCAACTAAAATAAGGAGTGGTGATGGCTGCCTCAACCTCTGCGGGCAGAGGATCGTCGGGAGGATTGGCAGCACTACCAGCAGCAGCGACGCACACCTCTGCGGGCGCGACATCCACCTCTGACTCCCCAGCATCCGGATTTGAGGCCTGGTTAGAGCTCCGGGCAGTAGCGACGTTCGGATCCGACGTACGTACCCGGGAAGTAGAAGGTTCGGCCGCATTTCCTGACTGAGCCCGAAGCGCCGGATTCAATTCCTCTGGCGTCAAATGACGTTTAGATAAACCTAGAAAATTTATCGCGGTGTTAGTACCGATCCGATACCCTCGAATTGAGGGAGTAAGCTGAACCATTTCAAGAGTATTACCTCCCGCGGGAGACGAAGGAGGACTGCTTTCTCCCATAGCTAAGAACTTGGAGTTGCGAGTGCGACGAAGTCGGGATGAAGATGAAGAAACGCGAGAACTAACCGGTAATAGGGTCGGATTATCCGGACAAACTGCAGGAGAGTGGGAGGAACTACCGCTGGAAGAAAGAACGATGGTTTCGGGAGAAAGGCTAATCCCGGGCGATAGAGAGACGGGAGGATCGGGTTAAAGAAAAGACTCAGCGGGGATCGGAGTAGCTGAGACAGGGTCGTGAGGGAGCGGTGCGGGAGTAAAAGGTTTGGAGTTAGACCCCCAGATTAAGCCAGCACGTCGGAATTCTTCGGCTCGGTCTCCGATGCTGGACCACTCGTCAAAACTCCACTCAGGCTTTTTCTTTTTCTTTGCGGTTGTTTGCTTCGGGAACTTTGGTTTCATAAAGACAAAGAAACAAGCTTTCACGTTTTCTGCACTACTAGCGCAGATAGATTAGCAGATATTGATCGAGGAGACCGAAGCGTCTGAATTGGCAGCACAGATCCAGCAAAGTACCCAAGCGTCGGTAGTAATTAGGCAGAGTACCCGGTCAGATTACGCAACGGCAGCCCAACCAGTTAGCACGATACACCCGAACCCTCCAGCGACAAACAAGCCTTCGACATTGGCCAGTTCGAAACCGAAGGTGGCTAATCAGACGACTTCGCGACCCATGTCTAACAAGTGGATCAGACCAGCATACTTCGCGGACCTTACGGAGCGCGTGGCGTCGATCTACGAAAAGACCAAGAGGAGCGGGATGTACCGAAAATCCTTCCCGATTCCGACGCCTCGGGAGCAAAGAAACAATCGCTACTGTCGCTATCATGAAGACGTTGGGCATGATACGAAAGACTGCAATTATTTGAAAAAAGAAATACAGATCCTCATAGAACACGGTAACCTTCTAGAGTATGCAAAGAAGGCACAGCAAGGTGCGAATTCAAGAGAAGTCGTGGTTGTACCAAAACCCGAAATCACCATGGCCATCTCCAAGGTTACCGACCAATTCGATGTCTCCATTGAATACCTCGACCCAGAAGCCAACCGCAATATTATCGGGATCATCGAGGAGGAAGCTGAGAAGAGCGTCGGTAACGTTCGAGGCCTTTGCGATTTTTTTGAATCCTTGACGATCTTTGGGGGAGATTCTGTGGAGGGAGTTACGCATTCCTCCAGGAAAAGGCATATCGTCAACCTAACCACTCAGTTGGAAACCAAAACTTGCTTCCAAACCAGAAGCGCCACATCGCCAATTTTGCACTTCGACGACGACGATATGAGGGACATAGCCGGCCCCCATGATGATGCCATTGTAATTGGGGCAGCCATTGCGGGAGAAGAGGTCCGACGCATCTTGGTGGACACCGGGAGTTCGGCCAATATCATCTTCGCATCTACTTTTGCCAAGTTTAGGACACCACCAGCCATTGCTCGGTCTGACCGAACCATTGTTGGTTTTACTGGGTCAGCAGCCGACTTTATAGGAGAGTTCGAGGGCGCAGTCCAGTTAGGCCGCGGCCCTTTCAAGAAAGAGGTCACAGTCTTGTTCGTGGTAGTCGACACCCCGGCTTCCCACAATGCCATTTTTGGCCGATCGTGGATATCACGCATGCATGCAGTAACTTCTACAATTCATCAGTGTTTAAAATACGTGGTTGGAAACAACGTGGGCGTGGTCCGGAGCAGCCAGAAAGCGGCGCGGGAATGCTACCGAGCGGCATTAGCACCTAAGAAAGACCAAGAGATGGTTCAAGCTCACGAATAGCAATTAAGGGGGCTACCCCCGGGGTCTTTGCCCGTTGATGACCCTCGGGAAGCTCCAAACCTTCTGACTACCGACGAGGAATGCGAGCAGTACTAATTCGCTACAGGGAAGTCTTTACGGATCGGGGTATGCCTCTAACCAACCCTGAGGGAACAGCTGCTGACCCTCCTGCGGAAAAACCTAGACCTGTTCGCGTCGTGCTCGGGAGATGTCACCGGAGTACCAGAATCTTTTGTCGTTCACAAACTGACTATCAACCGAAACATCAGACCAATTTCCCAAAAGCGTCGGGCCTTTTCCCCGGACAAATCAGACGTTATCTTGCGAGAAGTTGAGCGAATGATCGGCGTCGGACACATCAAGGAAGCGCGTTACCCGTTGTGGATCTCTAATCCCGTTTTGGTCAAAAAGAAAAATGGGAAATGGAGGATGTGTGTGGATTTTACCGATCTTAACCGAGCATGCCCGAAGGATCCCTTCCCGATGCCGAGAATCGACCAACTGGTAGATTCAACATCGGGCAACAAATTGCTTTCGTTTATGGATGCGTACGCCGGATACTATGAGATCAAATTACACGTCACGGATCAAGAGAGTACAACATTCATCACGGGCCGAGGATTATATTGTTACAAAGTAATGCCTTTTGGGCTGAAAAATGCTGGCGCAATATACCAAAGACTCGTTAACAAAACGTTCGAGGGCCAGATCGGGAGAAATATGGAGGTGTACATCGACGATATGTTGGTAAAGAGCAGCGCGGACGCAGCCCACCTCGTCGACCTCGGGGAAACCTTTGCCAACCTGCGCGGGATAAATCTCAAGCTTAACCCGGAGAAGTGTTCTTTCGGGGTCCGGTCAGGAAAGTTCCTAGGTTTTTTCGTAAGTGAAAAAGGGATTGAAGCAGATCCTGTACAGCTACGAGCTCTCACCGATATGACTCCACCCCGGAGCATCAAGGAAGTACAAATCTTAACGGGGCGTCTGGCTGCCCTAAATCGATTTATTTCCCGCTCCTCTGACAAATGCGCCCCCTTTTTTCAGGTCTTGAGACAAGCTAAAAATTTTGCATGGACCTCTGAATGTGACGAGGCGTTCTTGGGAATCAAACGATACCTATTGTCCCCGAACCTTCTGACAAAGCCCGTAGTAGGCGAGACACTCTTCCTTTACATCGCGGTTACAGATTTTGCGGTCAGTGCGGTTTTAATTAGTGAACTAGGACCGGCTCCTACAGCGGTCTACTTTGTGAGCAAAAGCTTATTAGATGCGGAAACTCGGTATTTAAAATTGGAAAAATTGGCATTGGCCCTGGTAACCGCAGCACGGAAAATGCGCCCGTATTTTCAGGCTCACCCTATCGTGGTCCGAACATCATTCCCCCTCAAGTACATTTTTCAGCGGCCAGACATGTCCGGGAGAATGTCCAAATGGTCCGTAGAGCTCGGGGATTTTGACATCGACTTCGAACCTCGAACAGCTATCAAAGGTCAGGCTTTGGCTGATTTTTTAGTAGAGTTCCACTCCGAACGACCCGATCAGGAGATGCCCCACCCGAGAAGCTACTATGGGCGAATGGGTTGTCCGAACTGACGGGGGAGCAAACGTCGGTGGCTGCGGAGCAGGAATACAGATCACCACCCCTTCGGGCATTAGCATGCTTCAGGCTGTCCGATTTGGTTTCCATACTTCAAACAACGAAGCAGAATACGAGGCTGCTTTGGCAGGACTGCGACTAGCACAAGTATGCGGGGCAAGGCAAATACGCCTCATCAACGGCTCCCAACTTTTGATAAATCAAGCTTCGGGGAGTGCGGAGGCTCGGAAGGAACATCTGGTACAATACCTAGCAGCACTCCGGGTTTTGTCTACTTCATTTGACAAAGTCACCTATGAACACGTCCCAATAAGCGAAAACACAGCCGCGGATTCTTTGGCAACGATATCCTGCTCTAGCAACTACCCTTGGGTGACAGAACAAGAAAACCCGTTTATTATCAAACGTCACGAGTTAGACAATCGACCTGAAATCGCATGTCAGATCTCTTCGTTGGCAACCACAGATTGGCGGCGGGACATTATCACATTTCTAGCTGAGGGTCGGCTCCCCATGGATAGCGCTACAACCCGGAAAGTACGCAATAAGGCTCGGGGATACGTCCTTCTGGGGGATGTACTATACAAAAAGTCTTTCAGTCGTCCACTACTTCGGTGCTTGGGGTTTAACGAGTCACAAATAATTGTGTCCGAACTACATGATGGTGAAGGTGCGGCACCTTGCGGGTACAAGGCCCTAATTAGGCGAATTCTCCTCGTGGGGTTCTATTGGCCGACGATATCGGCAGATGCGCGGCTCATAGTCAAAACCTGCGACACATGTCAAAGGTTCGGAAACGCTATCAACGTCCCTGCGACTGCCCTAGAATCCATATCCGAGGGACTACCATTTGACCGATGGGGAATCGACCTGGTAGGACCATTGCCAATGGCGTCGGGGGGAAGGCAGACGATCGTTGTGGCAGTATATTATTTCTCCAAATGGGTCGAAGCCGAACCCTTGGCCGCCACTAAGACCAAAGATATCATCAAATTTATCTGGGCAAACATCTGTTGTCGGTTCGGGGTACCGCAAAGGCTAACTATGGATAATGGACCTCAGTTCGATAGTGGAGAAATGAAAGCATTTTGCACCGAACATAAGATCCGACAATGCTTCTCATCTCATTTCCATCCTCAAGAAAACGGGCAAGTTGAAGTAACAAACCGAACCATTCTGGAGGGTCTCAGAAAAAATCTCGAGGGAAAGGCCGGAAAATGGGCTGACTACCTGCAAGAGGTACTATGGGCCTACCGAACCACGCCCCGAACAGCAACCCAAGAATCGCCTTATGCTTTAGTATATGGAATGGACGCGGTCACCCCCGCGGAATCCATTTTTCCGTCCTTCAGGGTCGGTACTTACGCGGAGGAAGCAAACGATAATAATCGACGGCTCGAACTTGACCTCGTAGAAGAGAAGCGTAGCCGGGCCTAGTTGAACTCTTTACACTATCAGACATTGATGAGAAGTCGATATGCTTCTAAAGTCCGCCGTCGGGAGTTCAAGGTTGGAGATAAGGTTCTGAGACGCGTCTTTCTTCATACCAAAGACAGAAGCCTCGGTAAGCTCGCCCCGAATTGGGAAGGACCCTACGAAGTTGTTGAAAAGATCAAGAACGGGACATACCGCCTGCGGAATAAGCTCGGACATCTTCTGAGGCTACCATGGAACATCGAACACTTGAAATTGTATTTAGAATAGTGGCAAACTTGTATTTCAATTTGTATTTCACCTTTTGTCTTGAAGTGTATCGGTCGGGGATGCACTCTTTCCTACCTCGGTGGCGCGAGAAGGTTTTAACGAGGCATCACAAATACCCGACCACCCCATTACATTAATCAAAACATCTTTTTTGCCTTCCAAGATATTCAAGTGTCACGACTTGGTCAGGTGACGAGCTGGACAGCGTCTATGCATATCAATATTAATGGATCTACATATGTTTTTCCCGATCCTCTGGAAAATTTTCGATGACATATCGATCTACAGAACCTTAATGGGTTTTTCGGCTCTTACCGATCTACATATGTTTTTCCCGATCCTCTGGGAGAATGTTCGATGACATATCGATCTACAGAACCTTAATGGGTTTTTTGGCTCTTACCGATCTATATATATGGTTTCCCGATCCTTTGGGAAAATTTTCGACGACATATCGATCTACAGAACCTTAATGGGTTTATCGGCTCTTACCGATCTACATATATGGTTTTCCCGATCCTCTAGGAAAATTTTCGACGACATATCGATCTACAGAACCTTAATAGGTTTTTCGGTTTTTTCCGATTTACATATATACTTTAACAGAACCTAAAGAAAACTTTTCAATATCACTTTAATTTGCAGAGCCGAGGAACATGAGCCAAAATTCCCGAACTATTTTACAACTTACGCTCCCCGATCCTATCACAGCCTCGGTAACGATGTGTAATATTATATGGTCAAATAACTTGATATATAAACAGGGGACCCCATGGCCCCCAAAAGCGAAGTTAAAGATGTTCATCAAAAATAACAACAGAGGGGCCCGCGGCCCCCAAGGAATTACAAAAATATATAAGTAAATAAAAAAAAAAACAAGCAATCACAACTCCTTGATCACTCGTCCTCGTCAACATCTTCATTCTCTTCATCCTCCTAAGCATCGTCGGATTCTCCACACTCGACTCCCTCGGGCCGGTCTTTCTCTGGCACGTCTAACCACATCGACCCAAGGTTTAGGTCGGGGTAGCGGTTGTGGAACGACAGCACGTACGCGGCTTTGGCATCGGCAGTTTATTTCTCCGACCATTTCCTACACCGGTTGGCAAAAGCAACGTTCGAGGATTTCAACTTTTGAACCTCCAGAGCCAAAGCAGCGGCGCGGTCTTCCACAGCTTTCTTTGCCACCTCCATGGATTTCATCGCCTCCTCCACAACTGTTTTCGCCTCTGTCGCAGCGCGCTCGGCTTCAGATATCCGACCCTCTGCCGACGCCTGAGCCGCCTTGGCAGTTTCCACCTCAGCAGTCAGACTAGCGATCTTTTCCTCCGCTGCGGTTAACTGTTGACTCAGCTCCTTTCCCCGACGCTCTTTCATCGCCGCCGGTACAAGCAAATTATACAAAGATAAGGCTAGACCGTCGGATCCCCGTAGCGGGAATGTGTGCGGGCTACAGAGCATCGACAGCACAGGAAATTTTGGGCCACTCGACGAAGCTGCGTCGGGATTTGAAGCCTTGGGGGGCTCGACATCGTCTAGTATCGTCACAACGTCCACCGTTGGAATACTTTGGTCATCACCGCCCTGATCCAGAAGCGCCGGTCCGATAATATCGACCCCCGCGCTAACGACTGCCTGGCTCTCTGTCCTCGAAGACTTGGTTTTCTTCACCTTAGACCCCTCCGCATCAGCACGACCTTTCCTCTTTTGTACCAAAGCCCGGTCCTGGCTTGCCTCCGTTCTTTCAGCCGCGGGCACCTCCACCCGAGTCGGTCCACCAGCCCCCTCGGCTCCGGTCTCCTTTCCCCCCCCCCTCATCATCTGCCTTCGGGCGCTTGCTAGGCGCCTTGTTGCGTTTGGGGAGATACAATATCGACCCCGGAGTGCCGGTTCTAGCAATCACGTCCTCCAAGCTCGGGGGCTGCCGCAGCTCCTCGATAGTGAGAACCTCGGATGAGCACCGCCAGAGGTTGCTCATGAATAAGTTCGTATCTATGAAGGTGCGATGCATAGCCCGACCCCAGTGCCTTCGGGAGTAGCTTTTTAGCACCTCGAAAGTGGCCTCGACAGCTTTTGAGTAGTCCTTTTTCATCCCTTGCAACCAGTCCTTCCACACTACGCAAAAGGGTTGGTAAATAAAAAAATAAAAAAAAGGGTAGTACCATCATGGACCCAGGTCCGCAGCAGCTGCCTCTTATTCTCCGAACTATAGGGAAGACCGTTCTCCCGCTCAGAAATACGAACCGATGCTTCCAACCTTTGTCCCCCTCCAAGAAATCATTTACGATCTTCCATTTATTTCCAAGGGAAGAGTAGAAGAACGGGGATTTTGGAGACTTTGACAGACCCGACATAGCAACATACTCCTCCATCGGCATAACCCGACCTGAAAGACGGGAGACCATGATACAAGACATTAGAGTATACCAGGCGTTCGGCGTCAGCTGCGACGGGCAGATTTGGAGGGTGCGGAAGTAAAGCGCAATCTCGGGGTCCAAAGGGAAACGCAACCCCCAGTTGACTAGCTCGGTAAACACCACAATCTCCCTGGAGCGGACATGAACAGGGGTCTCCCCGGGGAGCGGGAACCGAACGTTGACACATTCAGGAATTCCCCAGCGGATCAGCAGCTCCTTATGATCAGACTCGGGGAAGTAGAGGTACTTCCCTTCGTAAAGAGAAACCACATCTTTCGCCCGAAGCCAACTAAAATACTTGGTGGTGATGGCAGCCTCAACTTCTTCGGGCAAGGGGTCGTCAGGTGGGTTAGCAGCGTTGCCAGCAGCAGCAACGCAGACCTCCGCAGGTGCAACGTCTGCTTCCGACTCCCCCACTTCTGGGTCTGGAGCCTGATCAGAATTTCGGGCAGAGGCGACATCGGGTTCTGAGTGTCGGACCCGAGAGGTGGAGGCCTCGGCTATATCGCCCGAAAAAGCCCGATGTGCAGCTTCCACTTCTTCGGGCGTAAGCTGGCGTTTGGGCAAACCTAAAAAAGTGACCGCAGTGTTAATACCGGTCCGATACCCTCGAATCGAGGGCGTAAGTTGAACCATTTCAAAATTGTTACCTCCTACAAGGGACGTAGAGGGATCGTCTTCTCCCATTATCAAGAACTTGGATTTACGAGCGCGTCGGGGAGTGTGTGAGTTGACAGGCAATAGGGTCGGATCGTTCGATCCAATTACAGGGGAATGAGAAGAGCTATCACTAGAAGAAAGGATAACGGTTTCTGGAGAAAGGCTAGCCTCTGGATACGGAGAAACCGGAGGGTCGGTTAGGAGGAAAGATTCAGCAGGGATCGGGGTGGCTAGAACAGGGTCGTGAGGAAGCGGAGCGGGAATAAAAGGTTTGGAGTTAGATCCCCAGATCAGACCAGCGCGTTGGTATTCCTCTACACGATCTCCGATGCTAGACCACTCTTCAAAACTCCACTCAGGATTTTTCTTTTTCTTGGTTGGTTTTTGCTTCGGGTATCTGGGTTTCATAAAACAAGCATTCCAGAACAAAGAAGGGTCTGATGAGCTCTTTCTCTCTCTAGAAATGGTCTGGCAGCACTTCCTCTCTCTAGAATGCCTCTGAGAGAAACCAAGGAGTATGGAGTAGTTATAGGCAAGGTTGAAAGATCGGGGGATACCAATCGACAAAAGCACAGCGGGAAGATGAAGAGTCTCCCTAAGAGCCTAGTCTTGAAAAGACACACCCTGTGGACTGACGACACGCGTCGATCACCATCTGACAAAGGCTTAACTAAGCAACCCACCACGAACCGATTGGTAACAAGGGGCTTCGCCACCATAAATCCTAAGAAAAATCGGCCCAACACAGAGAAGCCCAGATTAAAAGCCCAAAAGAATGCGGAAACCGATCCGACTCGAAGCTGCAAGCGTCGGAAAAACTGGGGCATCTAGAGATGGGACGGGATCAGAAGCATCAGACGACAGACGGCAAGCACGGGTTTAAAACGTTGGAAAACGACTAAAAGTAAAGGGGAAAGGGTAGTTGGCCTAAAGAAGGGTCGGAATCCGAAGCACAAGTTCGACGATGAGTCTCCGCTCCTGTTACTCCCGAAGACTGGGGGGCTACTGATGAGGGAGGAATTTACCTATGTAAATGATGAGGGCCTAATTGCGATAAAAGGCTTTTTATGTAATAAATAAGGAATTTAGGATCCCTCAGGGACCAATGTATAAACTTAGAATTAACATAGGGACGTCATCATAATGTATGAACAGCCCACTAAGGCCTCAATCGGGCCCACCTTATTTTAATATAAAAGGTGACCCACTTGCTTGGTAGAGGGGACCATTCATTATTCTAATATATTCGCTTTCTTTCTCTCTCTAAACTTTCTCTCTCTAGTCACGTCCGACACAGGATCCGATGTATTTTGTAATAAGAAGTAAATATGTTTTTACTTAGTAAGTTTGTGGGATGAATTAGCCTCTAATGGATCAATTGTTTAAGTCCAATGGCTCAAAAGGCCAAAAAACCCACAACAATTGCTATATAAGCTAATTGATCTTTTTTTATAGAGAGAGATCATTTTTTGCTAGGGTTTGAGTGAGGATATATTCTTGCGGATCTTTCGAACTTTTCCTTTTTTATATATTTTTCAATTATCTTTCCGTTCATGATATTTTTTCATCATCAAATGGCGCCGTCTGTGGGAAGATGATCGGTACCCGGATAACATATCCAAAACCGTTACGAGCATCATTTTTATCAATCGAATCCTAAAAGATTACCCTCTGACTCGCTGCTATGTACTCAAACTCGCCTTCAAGAGAGCCAAAGCTCCATCGGCATCCTCACCATGGCCATCGCCAACCACCACAACCTCTCCCTTTTGAACCCAAGCTTTAACGACGATCATTCTTGCTATTCTCTCTAAACAATTTTAATATTTCTTGATTCATCTAACGATTTTGCAGGATCTATTGTTTTGTTAATATCTTCATAGAATTTCGTATTTCTGTTTACGTTTTGTTGTTGTTTTTTTTGTGTGTGTTTGTGTTTTGTTTGTATTTTACAGATATGGATCCAGATCCTTCACACATGATTCCCAGATCTATAAATCCACTTCAAGACCAATTCTTTCTCACCGGAAGGCCTCAAAAGAGAACTTGGACAGATTCATACCGAATCGAGCGGCTATGGATTTCGATTACACGGACTACATGGTGACAGACGGTAGAACAGGTAAAGAGAATCTCGCCGGATCGATGAGCTCGCCGTCGAGTACAGCATACCAGAAGCAATTAGCGGAAACGCCACCGGAACCGGTGGATTTGATGCCTTACGAACAGAACGTCAATTATTAAATAAACCAAAAGAGTCGAAGAAAAGAAATTTGGGTATTAGGGTTTGGTGAACATGGATACAACTACCGATCCTGGCCGTCCCTCGCATTCAAAGAAATTTAACCCCGACGATCGAAAGAGCATACGAGTTAATGGCATTGATGGGTAGCGAAGGTTTTACTCCTAATATATTTACATATAATGTATTGATCATGGTCTTTGTAAAAGAGGAAGGGTTGCAGAGGCTTAAAAACTGCTTTAAAAGGGCTTACGTGGTGGTCTGGAAGCTGATAGAGTTACGTATACTATTCTCATATCTGAGCATTGTAAGCTTGTTGATATGAAGAAGGCCCTCGCGATTCTAGGCAAGATGATGAAAATTGGCCTAAAACCTGATATTTATTCGTATACTACTTTCATTGCTGCATTTTGTAGGCAAAACCATATGAAAGAAAGCGAGAGACTTTTTTAGGAAGCAATTAGTATACGTATTGGTGTTAGGAACCAACCCCTGCTCTTTCATTCTACCAAACAGCATTTCGGCCCGATTCAACTTATCCTCTTTGCAATACCCACTAATCATAGAGGTATAGGTATGCACGTTCGGTTTGTAATGATCGCTACGAACGAGCTTAAGGAATAATCTAAAAGCTTTTTCAGTCCATCCCTTTTTACAAAATCCGTCAATCAATACGGTATGAGTATACACATTGGGTTTCCACCCACACCTAACCATCTCTTCCAGCATTTCAAAAGCTTGTTTAATGCTACCTCTCTTGCACAACCCATTTATCAAAGATGTAAAATTTATCAAATTCGGCATAAACCCCATCCTAGTTAGCTTATTAAAGTACCAAACTGCTCGAGTCACAAAACCATTTGCACAAAACGCACTTGTAATCAAAGTACAAGTAGCATTATCAACCTTGAACCCTTTCTCTATCATTTTACTCAACCATATGTCTGCTTCTGCGATCCTACTTTCTCTACAATAACCAACAACCATAGCCTTATAACTGTCAGAATCCGGATAGACACCTCTCTCAGACATTTCATCAAAATTTTTTTCTGCATAATCAACCAACCCCATTTCAACGCATAAACGAAGAATGCAGTTCAAAGTAACAGTACTAAGCCCTAAACCCTGGTTTCGCATCTCGATAACTATACTCACAGCTTCACTCAACTTACCAATTTCCGCAAAGCTCATAACCATACACTGCATGACATCATGGGCTCTCTCCAAATTCCCATTACCAATCAAAGAATCAAGGCTTCTTTACCAGCAGACAAAGTTCAACCTACTTCGTGAGGAAAGCGAGGGTTATGCTAAGCTGGTATGTTTCTGAAATTCCAATATTTATGCATAAGTTTTACCTCACCCTCTCCCTCACGAATGGTAATGTCGCTTCTCAACAATTAGAGTATGCGTAAGTAAGTACCGAGGTAAAAAAGAGCTATATAGAGTTCTCCCATTAACAGAAATGTTGAATTCTCTAAATTGGTTTGCTTCGATTTCTTCATAAAGAGGCCATGGCAGCTCGATCAAGAAAATGTAGAAAATGGTTGGCAATCATCTGGTGAAACCAAGCAAAATGTCAAGTTGGTTCATATAAACTACTGGATAGAGAAATCAGAGACGAGTATTCACTTTGAGGATAATGTAATACATACTGATAGCCAGATCAGGCGTGCTCGTTGCTGGTTTCCTTGCATCGATGATGAATTCCAGTCCTGCAGTTTTGATTTGGAATTCACTGTTCCCCAGAAGTTTGTGGCTGTTAGCGTTGGAGATTTAATCTATCAGGTTCTGAGAAAGGATGATCCTCCTCGTAAAACATATGTCTACAGGCTAAACATTCCAATCGCTGCTAGATGGATGTCTTTGATTGTTGCACCATTTGAAATCTTTCCTGATCTCCATAATGCTCTCATTTTTCACCTGTGCTTGGCATGTGATCTGCCAAAGCTTTACAATACTGTGGAGTTCTTCCATGAAGCATTCAGTTGCTATGAGGATTACCTTTGTGCAAAGTTTCCATTTGGGTCATACAAGCAAGTATTTTTACCTCCTGAAATGGCTGTGTCCTCTTTGACTTTAGGGGATTCCTTGAGTATATTTAGCTCCCAAGTTCTATATGATGAGAGGGTTATCGATCAGAGTGGCTGCTGGATGGTCTTGCTGGTTTCCTGACAGATGCCTTTATTAAGAAATTTTTAGGAAATAACGAGGCACGCTACAGGAGGTACAAGCATATCTGGAACACCAAAGGTGGGTGCCTTAGGATGAGAAGCATGACAACAAGGAGCTACTTGGACTGATTTACATGGATTGTTATGATTCAATTCAGAATTTTTTACTTCTGTTTTCAGCTGGGGTTGGTTGGAAGTTAAATTACACTTATTTGAAGAGAGAGGTACTATTACTCACCGGATGCTAAACCGGAGAACGGACATCGCTGATCATCTCTCCACCAGGTGCTTTGTTTCATTCCAGTAAAGCTCTAATCAAAGTCGCTGTTATTACTTTTCATGCTTTGCTTTTAGTTCTACCGATGTGTTACATTTCATGCCTTCTGACTCCTAATTGTGGTTATGTGTGTGATTTCTTGCACTTTAACTAGAATTCATGAATTCCGTGACACTGAAATTCACACGAATCGAATTATGATCTGTTCTTTATATATGTTAGTTGATTTGATGTCTTTCGGTGATTAGTTTTTGGGTGAAAACATGTTCCCATGGTAAATCTGCAGTCGATTACAAATATGGAAGTATGATCGGTTCTTTATATATGTTAGTTGATTTGATGTATTTCGAGGATTACTCTTTGGTTGAAAAAACGGTTCCCATGGTAAGTTTGCAGTCTATACTATTTCTATTTCGTTGGGATTTTGCTGATACAGCATCCAGGATAAGCGTGTTTGGAATTCAGATAAAATGTTAGTATCACTGATCACGAATGGTAATGTCGCTGACAGTCTGAATTAAAAACCTGAACTACTTTAAAGAAAATATGCGATAGAAATAGAGCAGAAGACTAGAGTCAGTGGCAACGGAAAAAAGGTTATGGGCAAAGAGAAATAAAATTCGATAAGTATTCATGACCTTGACTTTTCCGATTGTCAAAGCTGTACTCCTAGCTACCGTCTTCTGCCAGCAGATTATCCGATAGCTTCATCAAGCCACAGATCAGAGCGGGAGTGCGAACAATGCAGACAGTGAAATATCAGCTGATTTCAATAATGCCGATTCCTTGGTTGTCGGTTCTTGAACAAGGTGCATGTTTAGATGCTTTGATCTCAATAATGTTAGAGTCATCAGCGAATCAAATGGTATGTTTTTTCGTATATGTTTCTTTATATCTACAACATCAGAAGACGTTCTATCGAATATAGTGTCACAACTTTTGGATTTTCTGCCAAAATATGTATACCACTTAGAATCAAAGATAAGGGCTATCTAGACATCTCGGCTAAATGTGCTTGATTAATCTTTATACTTCTCAAAAGTTGTTTAGATGTATCTCCCTCTGTTCTACTAGTTGATAAAGAGGGAGCTGAGAACATAAATCCCTTGATAGGCGTATTGCATGATTACTTTAGGAAAGAGAGTTAGACAGTGGTGACAGTGCTATTTCAACCATGTCTTTAGCCGAGTCTTTATCTGTTAAAGTATTGCATAACAAGTTTTCTGTTAAATTATTCCATAACAAGTTTTCTGTTCTGTATTGCCAAAATATTTTGTCAGAAACAAATAATTGTTATGGATCATATTTTGTGGCATTTAGAGAATTGAAACCGCAACCCCTCTAGCAAATTCAAGTATCTAAGAAACTGTTACATGCCTTTTTCTGATCTTGTTTCATAACTCTTTGCTGCTATGCTATCTCTTATGGTCTATTACTAAAGATTCACACATGCCTTGTATCCAATCTGGTATTGACTGCCACAAATATAGTATTTTTATATGTTGAAATTCATTATTATTTTGGATCCGAGGGATCTTCCGATTTTAATTGGTCAACATTATTATTTTGGATCCGAGAGATCTTCCAATTTTAATTGGTCAACATTATTATTGTGGATCTGAGGGATCTTCCAATTTTAATTGGTCAACATTATTATTTTGGATCTAAGGGATCTTCCAATTTTAATTGGTCAACATTATTATTTTGGATCCGAGGGATCTTCCAACACTCATTATTATTTTGGATCCGAGGGATCTTCCAACACTAGTTGGTCAACACTTGAAATTCATTATATTTTGGATCCGAAGGATCTTCCAACAGTAGTTGGTCAACAATTAAAATTCATTATTATTTTGGATCTAATTGATCTTCCAATTTTAATTGGTCAACATTCGAAGTTCATTATTTTGGATCAAAATGATCTTCCAATTATTAGTTGGTCAACATATGAGATTTGTTATTTTAGATCCGAAGGATCTTCCAACATTAGTTGGTCTACATTTCATACATCTGTTGGTCTACATCTGTTGGCCAAGACATTTTATGTTTTCACAGGTAACATTTGAAGCAGCGCGAAAATTACTCGTCTCTCAGAATTCTTCGCAACGATTGGGGGGCAACAAATAAGGAACAAGTAAAATCTGAAGTAGTGACAAAACTAGTCCTTCCTTAGAATTTTTCGCAAGGACTAGGGGGGCTACAAGTAGACTAAGAGAATATATCGGATCTTGTGTCGGACGTGACTAGAGAGAGAAAGTTTAGAGAGAGAAAGAAAGCGAATATATTAGAATAATGAATGGCCCCCTCTACCAAGCAAGTGGGTCACCTTTTATATTAAAATAAGGTGGGCCCGATTGAGGCCTTAGTGGGCTGTTCATACATTATGATGACGTCCCTATGTTAATTCTAAGTTTATACATTGGTCCCTGAGGGATCCTAAATTCCTTATTTATTACATAAAAAGCCTTTTATCGCAATTAGAGCCTCATAATTTACATAGGTAAATTCCTCCCTCATCAGTAGCCCCCCAGTCTTCGGGAGTAACAGGAGCGGAGACTCATCGTCGAACTTGTGCTTCGGATTCTGACCCTTCTTTAGGCCAACTACCCTTTCCCCTTTACTTTTAGTCGTTTTCCAACGCTTTAAACCCGTGCTTGCCGCCTGTCGTCCGATGCTTCTGATCCCGTCCCATCTCTAGATGCCCTAGTTTTTTCCGACGCTTGTAGCTTCGAGTCGGATCGGTTTCCGCATTCTTTTGGGCTTTTAATCTGCGCTTCTCTGTGTTGGGCCGATTTTTCTTAGGATTTATGGTGGCGAAGCCCCTTGTTACCAATCGGTTCGTGGTGGGCTGCTTACTTAAGCCTTTGTCAGATGGTGATCGACGCGTGTCGTCAGTCCACAGGGTGTGTCTTTTCCAGACTAGGCTCTTAGGGAGACTCTTCATCTTCCCGCTGTGCTTTTGTCGATTGGTATCCCCCGATCTTTCAACCTTGCCTATAAATACTCCAAACTCCTTGGTTTCTCTCAGAGGCATTCTAGAGAGAGGAAGTGCTGCTAGACCATTTCTAGAGAGAGAAAGAGCTCATCAGACCCTTCTTTGTTCTGGAATGCATGTTTTATGAAACCCAGATACCCGAAGCAAAAACCAACCAAGAAAAAGAAAAAGCCTGAGTGGAGTTTTGAAGAGTGGTCTAGCATCGGAGATCGTGCAGAGGAATACCGACGCGCTGGTCTGATCTGGGGATCTAACTCTAAACCTTTTATTCCCGCTCCGCTTCCTCACGACCCTGTTCTAGCCACCCCGATCCCTGCTGAATCTTTCCTCCTAACCGACCCTCCGGTTTCTCCGTATCCAGAGGCTAGCCTTTCTCCAGAAACCGTTATCCTTTCTTCTAGTGATAGTTCTTCTCATTCCCCTGTAATTGGATCGAACGATCCGACCCTATTGCCTGTCAACTCACACACTCCCCGACGCGCTCGTAAATCCAAGTTCTTGATAATGGGAGAAAACGATCCCTCTACGTCCCTTGTAGGAGGTAACGATTTTGAAATGATTCAACTTACGCCCTCGATTCGAGGGTATCGGACCGGTATTAACACTGCGGTCACTTTTTTAGGTTTGCCCAAACGCCAGCTTACGCCCGAAGAAGTGGAAGCTGCACATCGGGCTTTTTCGGGCGATATAGCTGAGGCCTCCACCTCTCGGGTCCGACCCTCAGAACCCGATGCCGCCTCTGCCTGAAATTCTGATCAAGCTCCAGACCCAGAAGTAGGGGAGTCGGAAGCAGACGTTGCACCTGCGGAGGTCTGCGTTACTGCTGCTGGCAACCCTGCTAACCCACCTGACGACCCCTTGCCCGAAGAAGTTGAGGCTGCCATCACCACCAAGTATTTTAGTTGGCTTCGGGCGAAAGATGTGGTTTCTCTTTACGAAGGGAAGTACCTCTACTTCCCCGAGTCTGATCATAAGGAGCTGCTGATCCGCTGGGGAATTCCTGAATGTGTCAACGTTTGGTTCCCGCTCCCCGGGGAGACCCCTGTTCATGTCCGCTCCAGGGAGATTGTGGTGTTTACCGAGCTGTTCAACTGGGGGTTGCGTTTCCCTTTGGACCCCGAGATTGCGCTTTACTTCCGCACCCTCCAAATCTGCCCGTCGCAGCTAACGCCGAACGCCTGGTATACTCTAATGTCTTGTATCATGGCCTCCCGTCTTTCAGGTCGGGTTATGCCGATGGAGGAGTATGTTGCTATGTCGGGTCTGTCAAAGTCTCCAAAATCCCCGTTCTTCTACTCTTCCCTTGGAAATAAATGGAAGATCGTAAATGATTTCTTGGAGGGGGACAAAAGTTGGAAGCATCGGTTCGTATTTCTGAGAGGGTGCTGGGAGAACGGTCTTCCCTATAGTTCGGAGAATAAGAGGCAGCTGCTGCGGACCTGGGTCCATGATGGTATTACCTTTTTTTTTTTTTTTTTATTTACCGACCCTTTTGCGTAGTGTCGAAGGACTGGTTGCAAGGGCTGAAGAAGGACTACTCGAAAGCTGCCGAGGCCACTTTCGAGGTGCTAAAAAGCTACTCCCGAAGGCACTGGGGTCGGGCTATGCATCGCACCTTCATAGATACGAACTTATTCATGAGCAACCTCTGGCGGTGCTCATCCGAGGTTCTCACTATCGAGGAGCTGCGGCAGCCCCCGAGCTTAGAGGACGTGATTGCTAGAACCGGCACTCCGGGGTCGATATTGTATCTCTCCAAACGCAACAAGACGCCTAGCAAGCGCCCGAAGGCAGATGATGAGGGGGGGGGGGGGAAAGGAGACCGGAGCCGAGGGGGCTGGTGAACCGACTCGGGTGGAGGTGCCCGCGGCTGAAAGAACGGAGGCAAGCCAAGACCGGGCTTTGGTGCAAAAGAGGAAAGGTCGTGCTGATGCGGAGGGGTCTAAGGTGAAGAAAACCAAGTCTTCGAGGACAGATAGCCAGGCAGTCGTTAGCGTGGGGGTCGATATTGTCGGACCGGCACTTCTGGATCAGGGCGGTGATGACCAAAGTATTCCAACGGTGGACGTTGTGACGATACTAGACGATGTCGAGCCCACCAAGGCTTCAAATCCCGACGCAGCTTCGTCGAGTGACCCAAAATTTCCAGTGCTGTCGATGCTCGGTAGCCCGTACACATTCCCGCTACGGGGATCCGACGGTCTAGCCTTATCTTTGTTTAATTTGCTTGTACCGGCGGCGATGAAAGGAGGAAAAGATCGCTAGTCTGACTGCTGAGGTGGAAACTGCCAAGGCGGCTCAGGCGTCGGCAGAGGGTCGGATATCTGAAGCCGAGCGCGCTGCGACAGAGGCGAAAAAAGCTGCGGAGGAGGCGATGAAAGCCATGGAGGTGGCAAAGAAAGCTGTGGAAGACCGCGCCGCTGCTTTGGCTCTGGAGGTTCAAAAGTTGAAATCCTCGAACGTTGCTTTTGCCAACCGGTGTAGGAAATGGTCGGAGAAAGAAACTGCCGATGCCAAAGCCGCGTACGTGCTGTCGTTCCACAACCGCTACCCCGACCTAAACCTTGGGTCGATGTGGTTAGACGTGCCAGAGAAAGACCGGCCCGAGGGAGTCGAGTGTGGAGAATCCGACGATGCTGAGGAGGATGAAGAGAATGAAGATGTTGACGAGGACGAGTGATCAAGGAGTTGTGATTGCTTGTTTTTTTTTTACTTATATATTTTTGTAATTCCTTGGGGGCCGCGGGCCCCTCTGTTGTTATTTTTGATGAACATCTTTAACTTCGCTTTTGGGGGCCATGGGGTCCCCTGTTTATATATCAAGTTCTTTGACCATATAATATTACACATCGTTACCGAGGCTGTGATAGGATCGGGGAGCGTAAGTTGTAAAATAGTTCGGGAATTTTGGCTCATGTTCCTCGGCTCTGCAAATTAAAGTGATATTGAAAAGTTTTCTTTAGGTTCTGTTAAAGTATATATGTAGATCGGAAAAAACCAAAAAACCTATTAAGGTTCTGTAGATCGATATGTCGTCGAAAATTTTCCCAGAGGATCGGGAAAACCATATATGTAGATCGGTAAGAGCCGAAAAACCCATTAAGGTTCTGTAGATCGATATGTCGTCGAAAATTTTCTCAGAGGATCGGGAAAACCATATATGTAGATCGGTAAGAGCCGAAAAACCCATTAAGGTTCTGTAGATCGACATGTCATCGAAAATTCTTCCAGAGGATCGGGAAAAACATATGTAGATCGGTAAGAACCGAAAAACCCATTAAGGTTCTGTAGATCGATATGTCATCGAAAATTTTCCAGAGGATCGGGAAAAACATATGTAGATCCATTAATATTAATATGCATAGACGCTTTCCAGCTCGTCACCTGACCAAGTCGTGACACTTGAATATTTTGGAAGGCAAAAAAGATGTTTTGATTAATGTAATGGGGTGGTCGGGTATTTGTGATGCCTCGTTAAAACCTTCTCGCGCCACCGAGGTAGGAAAGAGTGCATCCCCGACCGATACACTTCAAGACAAAAGGTGAAATACAAATTGAAATACAAGTTTGCCACTATTCTAAATACAATTTCAAGTGTTCGATGTTCCATAGTAGCCTCAGAAAATGTCCGAGCTTATTCCGCAGGCCGTATGTCCCGTTCTTGATCATTTCACCAACTTCGTAGGGTCCTTCCCAATTCGGGGCGAGCTTACCGAGGCTTCTGTCTTTGGTGTGAAGAAAGACGCGTCTCAGAACCTTATCTCCAACCTTGAACTCCCGACGGCGGACTTTAGAAGCATATCGACTTCTCATCAATGTCTGATAGTGTAAAGAGTTCAACTGGGCCCGGCTACGCTTCTCTTCTACGAGGTCAAGTTCGAGCCGTCGATTATCGTCGTTTGCTTCCTCCGTGTAAGTACCGACCCTGAAGGACGGAAAAATGGATTCTGCGGGGGTGACCGCGTCCATTCCATATACTAAAGCATAAGGCGATTCTTGGGTTGCTGTTCGGGGCGTGGTTCGGTAGGCCCATAGTACCTCTTTCAGGTAGTCAGCCCATTTTCCGGCCTTTCCCTCGAGATTTTTTCTGAGGCCCTCCAGAATGGTTCGGTTTGTTACTTCAACTTGCCCGTTTGCTTGAGGATGGAAAGGAGCTGAGAAGCATTGTCGGATCTTATGTTCGGTGCAAAATGCTTTCATTTCTCCACTATCGAACTGAGGTCCATTATCCATAGTTAGCCTTTGCGGTACCCCGAACCGACAACAGATGTTTGCCCAGATAAATTTGATGATATCTTTGGTCTTAGTGGCGGCCAAGGGTTCGGCTTTGACCCATTTGGAGAAATAATCTACTGCCACAACGATCGTCTGCCTTCCCCCCGACGCCATTGGCAATGGTCCTACCAGGTCGATTCCCCATCGGTCAAACGGTAGTCCCTCTGATATGGATTCTAGGGCAGTCGCGGGGACGTCGATAGAGTTTCCGAACCTTTGACATGTGTCGCAGGTTTTGACTATGAGCCTCGCATCTGCCGCTATCGTCGGCCAATAGAACCCCGCGAGGAGAATTTGCCTAATTAGGGCCTTGTACCTGCAATGTGCCGCACCTTCACCATCATGTAGTTCGGACACAATTATTTGTGACTCATTAAACCCCAGGCACCAAAGTAGTGGACGACTGAAAGACTTTTTGTATAGTACATCCCCCAGAAGGACGTATCCCCGAGCCTTATTGCGTACTTTCCGGGCTGTAGCGCTATCCACGGCGAGCCGACCCTCAGCTAGAAATGTGATAATGTCCCGCCGCCAATCTGTGGTTGCCAACGAAGAGATCTGACATGCGATTTCAGGTCGATTGTCTAACTCGTGACGTTTGATAATAGACGGGTTTTCTTGTTCTGTCACCCAAGGGTAGTTGCTAGAGCAGGATATCGTTGCCAAAGAATCCGCGGCTGTGTTTTCGCTTCTTGGGATGTGTTCATAGGTGACTTTGTCAAATGAAGTAGCCAAAACCCGGAGTGCTGCTAGGTATTGTACCAGATGTTCCTTCCGAGCCTCCGCACTCCCCGAAGCTTGATTTATCAAAAGTTGGGAGTCGCTAATGAGGCGTATTTTCCTTGCCCCGCATACTTGTGCTAGTCGCAGTCCTGCCAAAGCAGCCTCGTATTCTGCTTCGTTGTTTGAAGTATGGAAACCAAATTGGACGGCCTGAAGCATGCTAATGCCCGAAGGGGTGGTGATCTGTATTCCTGCTCCGCAGCCACCGACGTTTGCTCCCCCGTCAGTTCGGACAAAGTAGACCGCTGTAGGAGCCGGTCCTAGTTCACCATGGCCATCTCTAAATGTGACGTAAGCTTTTGCTCACAAAGTAGACCGCTGTAGGAGCCGGTCCTAGTTCACTAATTAAAGCCGCACTAACCGCAAAATCTGTAACCGCGATGTAAAGGAAGAGTGTCTCGCCTGCTACGGGCTTTGTCAGAAGGTTCGGGGACAATAGGTATCGTTTGATTCCCAAGAACGCCACGTCACATTTAGAGGTCCATGCAAATTTTTTAGCTTGTCTCAAGACCTGAAAAAAGGGGGCGCATTTGTCAGAGGAGCGGAAAATAAATCGATTTAGGGCAGCCAGACGCCACGTTAAGATTTGTACTTCCTTGATGCTCCAGGGTGGAGTCATATCGGTGAGATCTCGTAGCTGTACAGGATCTGCTTCAATCCCTTTTTCACTTACGAAAAAACCTAGGAACTTTCCTGACCGGACCCCGAAAGAACACTTCTCCGGGTTAAGCTTGAGATTTATCCCACGCAGGTTGGCAAAGGTTTCTCCGAGGTCGACGAGGTGGGTTGCGTCCGTGCTGCTCTTTACCAACATATCGTCGATGTACACCTCCATATTTCTCCCGATCTGGCCCTCGAACGTTTTGTTAACGAGTCTTTGGTATGTTGCGCCAGCATTTTTCAGCCCAAAAGGCATTACTTTGTAACAATATAATCCTCGGCCCGTGATGAATGTTGTACTCTCTTGATCCGCGACGTGTAATTTGATCTGATTGTATCCGGCGTACGCATCCATAAACGACAGCAATTTGTTGCCCGATGTTGAATCTACCAGTTGGTCGATTCTCGGCATCGGGAAGGGATCCTTCGGGCATGCTCGGTTAAGATCGGTAAAATCCACACACATCCTCCATTTCCCATTTTTCTTTTTGACCAAAACGGGATTAGAGATCCACAACGGGTAACGCGCTTCCTTGATGTGTCCGACGCCGATCATTCGCTCAACTTCTCGCAAGATAACGTCTAATTTGTCCGGGGAAAAGGCCCGACGCTTTTGGGAAATTGGTCTGATGTTTCGGTTGATAGTCAGTTTGTGAACGGCAAAAGATTCCGGTACTCCGGTGACATCTCCCGAGCACCACGCGAACAGGTCTAGGTTTTTCCGCAGGAGGGTCAGCAGCTGTTCCCTCAGGGTTGGTGAGAGGCATACCCCGATTCGTAAAGACTTCCCCGTAGCGAATTGGTACTGCTCGCATTCCTCGTCGGTAGTCAGAAGGTTTGGAGGTTCCCGAGGGTCATCAACGGGCAAAGACCCCAGGGGTAGCCCCCTTAATTGCTATTCGTGAGCTTGAACCATCTCTTGGTCTTTCTTAGGTGCTAATGCCGCTCGATAGCATTCCCGCGCCGCTTTCTGGCTGCTCCGGACCACGCCCACGTTGTTTCCAACCACGTATTTCAAAAACACTGATGAATTGTAGAAGTTACTGCATGCATGCGTGATATCCACGATCGGCCAAAAATGGCATTGTGGGAAGCCGGGGCGTCGACTAC
The DNA here is from genome assembly GCA_036936605.1 of Limnanthes douglasii subsp. nivea. Taxonomy (NCBI): domain Eukaryota; kingdom Viridiplantae; phylum Streptophyta; class Magnoliopsida; order Brassicales; family Limnanthaceae; genus Limnanthes; species Limnanthes douglasii. Next base: position 138,944,018 of record JAUPFV010000001.1, on the reverse strand, counting down.
CACGAACAAAACTGTGACCTCTTTCTTGAAAGGGCCACGGCCTAACTGGACTGCGCCCTCGAACTCTCCTATAACGTCGGCTGCTGACCCAGTAAAACCAACAATGGTTCGGTCAGACCGAGCAATTGCTGGTGGTGTCCTAAACTTGGCAAAAGTAGATGCGAAGATGATATTGGCCGAACTCCCGGTGTCCACCAAGATGCGTCGGACCTCTTCTCCCGCAATGGCTGCCCCAATTACAATGGCATCCTCATGGGGGCCGGCTATATCCCTCATATCGTCGTCGTCGAAGTGCAAAATCGGCGATGGGGCGCTTCTGGTTTGGAAGCAAGTTCTGGTTTCCAACTGAGTGGTTAGGTTGACGATATGCCTTTTCCTGGAGGAATGCGTAACTCCCGCCATAGAATCTCCCCCAAAGATCGTCAAGGATTCGAAAAAATTGCAAAGGCCTCGAACGTTACCGACGCTCTTCTCAGCTTCCTCCTCGATGATCCCGATAATATTGCGGTTGGCTTCTGGGTCGAGGTATTCAATGGAGACATCGAATTGGTCGGTAACCTCGGAGATGGCCATGGTGATTTTGGGTTTTGGTACCACCACGACTTCTCTTGAATTCGCACCTTGATGTGCCTTCTTTACATACTCTAGAAGGTTACCGTGTTCTATGAGGATCTGTATTTCTTTTTTCAAAGTAATGCAGTCTTTCGTATCATGCCCAACGTCTTCATGATAGCGACAGTAGCGATTGTTTCTTTGCTCCCGAGGCGTCGGAATCGGGAAGGGTTTTCGGTACATCCCGCTTCTCTTGGTCTTTTCGTAGATCGACGCCACGCACTCCGTAAGGTCCGCGAAGTATGCTGGTCTGATCCACTTGTTAGACATGGGTCGCGAAGTCGTCTGATTAGCCCCCTTCGGTTTCGAACTGGCTAATGCCGAAGGCTTGTTTGTCGCTGGAGGGTTCGGGTGTATCGTGCTAACTGGTTGGGCTGCCGTTGCGTAATCCGACCGGGTGCTCTGCCTAATTACTACCGACGCTTGGGTACTTTGCTGGATCTGTGCTGCCAATTCAGACGCTTCGGTCTCCTTGATCAATATCTGCTTTTCTATCTGCGCTAGTAGTGCAGAAAACGTGAAAGCTTGTTTCTTTGTCACCGCCTGCTTCATTGGCCCGGGGAGCAGACCCAAGCGAAACGCTGTCAAGGCCACGTTTTCTTCGCAGTGATCTAGGTCGGTTTTCGCGTCGATGAATCGACTGGTATATTCTCTGAGGTTTTCCCCTAGTTTCTGCCTGCAATTCATGATGCTGTCTCCGTTGGCTCGGAAGCTTTTGCTTCCTACAAAGTGTTGCCTAAACATCGTCCAGAACATCCCGAAGTTCTGAATACAACCCTGCGGTAAACGGTTGTACCATTTAGAGGCTCGGTCTTTGAAAGGTCATAGAAAAGGCTCTGCATAGGAGCTTGTCATCGTTGTCGAAGCTTAGCATGAAGTTCTTGAAGGCCTCCAAATGGTTATCCGGGTCCTTCTTCCCGTCGTACTTTTCCAATTTAGAAATGTCGAATCGCTTCGGGAGTTGTCCCGCGAGTATCTCGTCGGATAGTGGGGATGCCCTCCAATTGACCCCGAACTCGCACGTTCCTCCCTTGAGGCCTTCTGTCTGAATTCCGTAGAGTCCCTCAACTCCCGGGCTAATAAACTGGCTACCAGTTCGGTAACCGTGGTTCTGGCTGTTCGATGGCTGCCACTGCACCGGAGGCAAAACTGCTCGATCTTGTCGGCTGACGGCATGCATTTCTTCTTTCTCAAAGGAAACCGGGGTCTGCTTTTCAGTTCTCCCCTTCTTGTATTTCAAAAGGTCTGCCCGGGGTCCTCGGAGGCGTCGGGAACGACTTTTTCGTGTAAGCTGGACCCTTTCCCGTCGCCGGTACTCTTTACCCGAAGAGTCATCCGAGGGATAGTCTTCCGTTGTAGTACGCTGATTTTCCGGGTACCTCCGAGCCCTAGCAATTTGCTCGTCGTCTGGATGGGATTCTCGGTAATACCTAACAGGTCGGGCTTCGGTTCGTGGACCAACATCATGGCCTGCCGCCTCCCGGTCCTCCAATACGGGTTTCTTGCCTTTTCTTTCCCGAGTCCGCTTCTCACTCAGTGCCCGCTCTCTTTCTTCCTTCAACCTGGAAATATCTTCAAGGAGCTGTTTTCGGATCATTATTAAGGTCGACCGTTTGTTCCGACCCTGGTCATCACGCTCCCGACCCGGGGCTTCCTCTCCTTCCGACACCGAGACGGATCGGACAACTTCTCTACCGACCCTCTCTATCGCAGCCTCGTTATTCATCCCGTGAAATGTGATTTTTTAAAGAACGAAAGATTCCTTTTTCGGTATCACTCGTTCCCACAGACGGCGCCAATGATGAGATAATAATAGACTAAGAGAATATATCGGATCTTGTGTCGGACGTGACTAGAGAGAGAAAGTTTAGAGAGAGAAAGAAAGCGAATATATTAGAATAATGAATGGTCCCCTCTACTAAGCAAGTGGGTCACCTTTTATATTAAAATAAGGTGGGCCCGATTGAGGCCTTAGTGGGCTGTTCATACATTATGATGACGTCCTTATGTTAATTCTAAGTTTATACATTGGTCCCTGAGGGATCCTAAATTCCTTATTTATTACATAAAAATCCTTTTATCGCAATTAGGCCCTCATCATTTACATAGGTAAATTCCTCCCTCATCAGTGATGAGATAATAATAGACTAAGAGAATATATCGGATCTTGTGTCAGATGTGACTAGAGAGAGAAAGTTTAGAGAGAGAAAGAAAGTGAGTATATTAGAATAATGAATCGTCCCCACCTACCAAGCAAGTGGGTCACCTTTTATATTAAAGTAAGGTGGGCCCGATTGAGGCCTTAGTGGGCTGTTCATACATTTTGATGATGCCCCTATGTTAATTCTAAGTTTACACATTGGTCCCTGAGAGATCCTAAATTCCTTATTTATTACATAAAAAGCCTTTTACCGCAATTAGGCCCTCATCATTTACATAGGTAAATTCCTCCCTCATCAGTAGCCCCCAGTCTTCGGGAGTAGCAGGAGCGGAGACTCATCGTCGAACTTGTGCTTCGGATTCCGACCCTTCTTTAGGCAAACTAATCTTTCCCCCTTTACTTTGTCATTTTTCAAAGCTTTAAAACCGCGCTTGTCGCCCGTCGTCCGATGCTTCTGATTCCGTCCCATCTCTAGATGGCCCAGTTTTTTCCGATGCTTGCAGCTTCGAGTCGGATCGGTTTCTGCATTCTTTTGGGCTTTTAATCTGGGCTTCTCTGTGTTGGGCCGGTTTTGTTTAGGATTTATGGCGGCAGAGGCCCATGTTTTCAATCGGTTCACGGAGGGCTGCTTAGTTAAGCCTTTGTCAGATGGTGATCGACGCGTGTCGTCAGTCCACAGGGTGTGTCTTTTCCAGACTAGGCTCCTAGGGAGACTCTTCGTCTTCTCGCTGTGTTTTCGTCGATTAGAATTCTCCGATCATTCATCCTTGTCTATAAATACTCCTCGATCCTTAATCTCTCTCAGAGGTTTTCTAGAGAGAGAAATTGCTGTCAAATTATTTCTAGAGAGAGAAAGTGCTTACTAGACCCGATTCAGGCCTGGGATGCTTGTTTTATGAAACCAAAGTTCCCGAAGCAAACAACCACAAAGAAAAAGAAAAAGAAAAAGCCTGAGTGGAGTTTTGACGAGTGGTCCAGCATCGGAGACCGAGCCGAAGAATTCCGACGTGCTGGCTTAATCTGGGGGTCTAACTCCAAACCTTTTACTCCCGCACCGCTCCCTCACGACCCTGTCTCAGCTACTCCGATCCCCGCTGAGTATTTTCTTCAACCCGATCCTCCCGTCTCTCTATCGCCCGGGATTAGCCTTTCTCCCGAAACCGTCGTTCTTTCTTCCAGCGGTAGTTCCTCCCACTCTACTGCAGTTTGTCCGGATAATCCGACCCTATTACCGGTTAGTTCTCGCGTTTCTTCATCTTCATCTCGACCTCGTCGCACTCGCAACTCCAAGTTCTTAGCTATAGGAGAAAGCAGTCCTCCTTCGTCTCCCGCGGGAGGTAATACTCTTGAAATGGTTCAGCTTACTCCCTCAATTCGAGGGTATCGGATCGGTACTAACACCGCGATAACTTTTCTAGGTTTATCTAAACGTCATTTGACGCCAGAGGAATTGAATCCGGCGCTTCGGGCTCAGTCAGGAAATGCGGCCGAACCTTCTACTTCCGGGGTACGTACGTCGGATCCGAACGTCGCTACTGCCCGGAGCTCTAACCAGGCCTCGAATCCGGATGCTGGGGAGTCAGAGGTGGATGTCGCGCCCGCAGAGGTGTGCGTCGCTGCTGCTGGTAGTGCTGCCAATCCTCCCGACGATCCTCTGCCCGCAGAGGTTGAGGTGGCCATCACCACTCCTTATTTTAGTTGGCTTCGGTCGAAAGATGTTGTCTCTCTTTATGAGGGAAAATATCTCTATTTCCCGGAGTCAGACTATCAGGATATGCTGATCCGATGGGGAATTCCTGACTGCGTCAACGTTCGATTCCCAGTTCCCGGGGAGACCCCCGTCCATGTCCGATCTAGGGAGATCGTGATATTCACCGAGCTGTTCAACTGGGGGCTGCACTTTCCCTTAGACCCCGAGATTGCGCTCTACTTCCGCACCCTCCAGATCTGCCCGTCGCAGCTGACGCCGAACGGCTGGTACACCCTAATGTCTTGCATAATGGCCTCCCGTCTTTCAGGTCGGGTTATGCCTATGGAGGAGTATATTGCTGTGTCGGGTCTGTCCAAGGCTCCAAAATATCCGTTCTTCTACTCCTCCCTGGGGAACAAGTGGAAAGTAGTAAATGACTTCCTGGAGGGGGACAAAGGTTGGAAGCATCGGTTCGTGTTCCTGAGCGGGTGCTGGGAGAATGGTCTTCCTTATACCGCGCAGAATAAGAGGCAACTTCTCCGCACCTGGGTTCATGATAGTACTGCCCGCACCTTTTTTTTTTTTACCGACTCTTCTTCATGCAGTGTCGAAAGAATGGTTGCAAGGTCTGAAAAAGGACTATTGTAAAGCCGCTGGTGTGACATTCGGAGTGCTGAAAGGTTATGCTCGGGCCCATTGGGGTCGGGCTATGCATCGGACTTTTATCGACACGAACCTAATCATGAGTAATCTCTGGCGTTGCTCATCCGAACCTCTTACCATCGAGCAGCTGCGACAGCCCCCTCCCTTGGAAGATGTGATCGCGAAAACCGGAGCCCCTGGGTCGCAGCTATATTTGCCCAAACGCAACAAGGCGCCTAGCAAGCGTCCGAAGTCGGATGATGAGGCGGAGGTAGACGCGGCTGTGGTGGCTGGTGATCAGGTTCGGGTTGAGGAACTCGCGACGGAAGGGGCAGAGGTTAGTCAGGACCCGGCGCCCGTGCAGAAGAAGAAAGCTCGGGCTGATGCTGATGGGACTAAGGCAAAAAAGTCCAAGCATGTGAAGGTAGAGACCAAACCGACTGACGTCGCGGGGGTTAGATCCAAAGGTTTGACATTGTCCGATCAGGACGGCGGTGCCGGAACCATTCCCACAGTCGACATGGTGGAAATCCCTGACGATGCTGCGCCTCCCCGAGCATCGAATCTGCCTGCGGCCTCCTCGAGTGGCACAAAGTATCCGGTGCTGTCCATGCTTGGCGGTCCTCATTCGTTCCAGCTGCGGGCATCAGATGGTCTGTCGTTGTCTTTGTACAACATGCTCGTCCCCATAGCGATGAAAGAGCGTCGGGCAAGTGAGTTGGGCCGGAAGCTCGCTGCCGCGGAGCAAAAAATTGTCAGCCTGTCCGGGGAGTTGGAGAAAGCCAAAGCGGCTCAGACAACGGCGGAGGGGCGTGCTGCGGAATCCGCTCTTGCCGCAGCGGAGGCGAAGAAAGCCGTGGAGGAGGCAAGCAGGGCCGCGGAGGAGTCGAAGAAAGCCGTGGAAGACCGCGCTGCTAACCTGGCTCTGGAGGTCCAGAAGTTGAAGTCTTCGAATGTTGCCTTCGCCAATCGATGTAGGCAGTGGGCCGAAAAAGAAGCTGCCGACGCCAAGGCTGCGTATGTGGTGTCGTTCCACAACCGCTTCCCCGACCTTGAGCTTGGGTCGATGTGGTTGGATGTGCCAGAAAAGGACCGGTCCGAGGGGGTGGATTGCGGGGAGGAAGAAGAATCTGAAGATGAAGACGACGAGGAGGACGGGGAGAAGGGTGATGACGAGTGACCCAGTAGTTGGGCTCTTTTTTTTTTGTTTTTATTCGTAACTCTTTGGGGGCCCCGGGGCCCCCTATCAATGCTTCTGTTGCACATTTTAATCTTTTAGTTTGGGGGCCACGGGTTCCCCTGTTAATACATGAATGCTTTCGATTATACCCTTTCTTAAATTATGATCAGTTTGATGGATTGACAAAACTCTGAGAAGATTTTAAGTAATTAGAAAACGATGTTCGAAAATCCTGATAGGGTCTGTAATGGGGAATTGCAAGGTAGTTCGGGAAACTACAAATGCTAAGCAGGCCCTGTAGGGTTCGGGACTTGTAGATCAGTAGACTGAAAAACTCGTTAAGGTTCTGTAGATCGATGTGGCATCGAAATTTTTTCCAGAGGGTCGGGAAAAACATATGTAGATCAGTAGACTGAAAAACCCGTTAAGGTTCTGTAGATCGATGTGGCATCAAAATTTTTTCCAGAGGGTCGGGAAAAACATGTGTAGATCAGTAGACTGAAAAACTCATTAAGGTTCTGTAGATCGATGTGGCATCGAAAATTTTTCAAGAGGGTCGGGAAAAACATATGTAGATCAGTAGACTGAAAAACTCATTAAGGTTCTGTAGATCGATGTGGCATCGAAATGTTTTCCAAAGGGTCGGGAAAAACATATGTAGATCAGTAGACTGAAAAAACCCGTTAAGGTTCTGTAGATCGATGTGGCATCGAAATTTTTTCCAGAGGGTCGGGAAAAACATATGTAGATCCATTAATATTAATATGTATAGACGCTGCCCAGCTCGTCAGCTGACCAAGTCGTGACACTTCAATATTTTGGAAGGCAAAAAAGATGTTTTGATTAATGTAATGGGGTGGTCGGGTGTTTGTGATGCCTCGTTAAAACCTTCTCGCGCCACCGAGGTAGGAAATAGTGCATCCCCGACCGATACAATTCAAGACAAAAGGTGAAATACAAATTGAAATACAAGTTTGCCACTATTCTAAATATAATTTCAAGTGTTCAATGTTCCATGGTAGCCTCAAAAAATGTCCGAGCTTATTCCGCAGGCGGTATGTCCCGTTCTTGATCTTTTCAACAACTTCGAAGGGTCCTTCCCAATTCGGGGCGAGCTTACCGAGGCTTTTTTCTTTGGTGTGAAGAAAGACGCGTCTTAGAACCTTATCTCTAACCTTGAACTCCCGACGGCGGACTTTAGAAGCATATCGACTTCTCATCAATGTCTGATAGTGTAGAGAGTTCAACTGGGCCCGGCTACGCTTCTCTTCTATGAGGTCTAGTTCGAGCCTTCGATTATCGTCGTTTGCTTCCTCCGCGTAAGTACCGACCCTAAAGGAAGGGAAAATGGATTCCACGGGGGTTACCGCGTCCATTCCATATACTAAAGCATAAGGCGATTCTTGGGTAGCTGTTCGGGGCGTGGTTCGGTAAGCCCATAGTACCTCTTGCAGGTAGTCAGGCCATTTTCCGGCCTTTCCCTCGAGATTTTTTCGGAGGCCCTCCAGAATGGTTCGGTTGGTTACTTCAACTTGCCCGTTTGCTTGAGGATGGAAAGGAGCTGAGAAGCATTGTCGGATCTTATGTTCGGTGCAAAATGCTTTCATTTCTCCACTATCGAACTGAGGTCCATTATCCATAGTTAGCCTTTGCGGTACCCTGAACTGACAACAGATGTTTGCCCAGATAAATTTGATGATATCTTTAGTCTTAGTGGCTCCCAAGGGTTCGGCTTCGACCCACTTGGAGAAATAATCTACTGCCACAACGATCGTCTGCCTTCCCCCCGACGCCATTGGTAATGGTCCGACCAGGTCGATTCCCCATCGGTCAAATGGTAGTCCCTCGGATATGGATTCTAGGGCAGTCGCGGGGACCTTAATAGCGTTACCGAACCTTTGACATGTGTCGCAGGTTTTGACTATGAGCCGCGCATCCGCCGCTATCGTCGGCCAATAGAACCCTGCGAGGAGAATTCGCCTAATTAGGGCCTTGTAACCGCAATGTGCTGCGCCTTCACCATCATGTAGTTCAGACATAATTATTTGTGACTCGTTAAACCCTAGGCACCGAAGTAGTGGACGACTAAAAGATTTTTTGTATAGTACATCCCCCAGAAGGACGTATCCCCAAGCCTTATTGCGTACTTTCCGAGCTGAAGCGCTATCCACGGGGAGCCGACCCTCGGCTAGAAACGCGATAATGTCCCGCCGCCAATCTGCGGTTGTCACCGAAGAGATATGACATGTGATTTCAGGTCGATTGTCTAACTCGTGATGTTTGATAATAGACGGGTTTTCCTGTTCTGTCACCCAAGGGTAGTTGCTAGAGCAGGAAATCGTTGCCACAGAATCCGCAGCTATGTTTTCGCTTATTAGGACATGTTCATAGGTGACTTTGTCAAACGAAGTAGCCAAAACCCGGAGTGCTGCTAGGTATTGTACCAAATGTTCCTTCCGAGCCTCCGCACTCCCCGAAGCTTGATTTATCAAAAGTTGGGAATCGCTGATGAGGCGTATTTGCCTTGCCCCGCACACCTGTGCTAGTCGCAGTCCTGCCAAAGCAGCCTCGTATTCTGCTTCGTTGTTTGAAGTATGGAAACCAAATCGGACGGCCTGAAGCATGCTAATGCCCGAAGGGGTGGTGATCTGTATTCCTGCTCCGCAGCCACCGACGTTTGCTCCCCCGTCAGTTCGGACAACCCATTCGCCCATAGTAGCTTCTCAGGGGGCATCTCCTGATCGGGTCGTTCAGAGTGGAATTCTACTAAAAAATCAGCCAAAGCCTGACCTTTGATAGCTGTTCGAGGTTCGAAGTTAATGTCAAAATCCCCGAGCTCTACGGACCATTTGGACATTCTCCCGGACATGTCTGGCCGCTGAAAAATGTACTTGAGGGGGAATGATGTTCGGACCACGATAGGGTGAGCCTGAAAATACGGGCGTATTTTCCGTGCTGCGGTTACCAGGGCCAGTGCCAATTTTTCCAATTTTAAATTCCGAGTTTCCGCATCTAACAAGCTTTTGCTCACAAAGTAGACCGCTGTAGGAGCCGGTCCTAGTTCAATAATTAAAGCCGCACTGACCGCAAAATCTGTAACCGCGATGTAAAGGAAAAGTGTCTCGCCTGCTACGGGTTTTGTCAGATGGTTCGGGGACAACAAGTATCGTTTGATTCCCAAGAACGCCTCGTCACATTGAGAGGTCCATGCAAAAATTTTAGCTTGTCTCAAGAACTGAAAAAGGGGGCGCATTTGTCAGAGGAGCGGGAAATAAATCGATTTAGGGCAGCCAGATGCCCCGTCAAGATTTGTACTTCCTTGATGCTCCGGGGTGGAGTCATATCGGTGAGAGCTCGTAACTGTACAGGATCTTCTTCAATCCCTTTTTCACTTACGAAAAAACCTAGGAGCTTTCCTGGCCGGACTCCGAAAGAAAACTTCTCCGGGTTAAGCTTGAGATTTATCCCGCGCAGGTTGTCAAAGGTTTCCCCGAGGTCGTCGAGGTGGGCCGCATCCGCGCTGCTCTTTACCAACATATCGTCGATGTACACCTCCATATTTCTCCCGATCTGGCCCTCGAACGTTTTGTTAACGAGTCTTTGGTATGTTGCGCCCGTATTTTTCAGCCCAAAAGGCATTACTTTGTAACAATATAATCCTCGGCCCGTGATGAATGTGGTACTCTCTTGATCCGCGACGTGTAATTTGATCTGATTGTATCCGGCGTACGCATCCATAAATGACAGCAATTTGTTGCCCGATGTTGAATCTACCAGTTGGTCGATTCTCGGCATCGGGAAAGGATCTTTCGGGCACGCTCGGTTAAGATCGGTAAAATCCATGCACATCCTCCATTTCCCATTTTTCTTTTTGACCAAAACGGGATTAGAGATCCATAACGGGTAACGCGCTTCCTTGATGTGTCCGAAGCCGATCATTCGATCAACTTCTCGCAAGATAACGTCTGATTTGTCCGGGGTAAAGGCCCGACGCTTTTGGGAAATTGGTCTGATGTTTCGGTTGATAGTTAGTTTGTGAACGGCAAAAGATTCTGGTACTCCGGTGACATCTCCCGAGCACCACGCGAACAGGTCTAGGTTTTTCCGCAGGAGGGTCAGTAGCTGTTCCCTCAGGGTCGGTGAGAGGCCTACCCCGATCCGTAAAGACTTCCCCGCAGCGAACTGGTACTGCTCGCATTCGTCGTCGTAAGTCAGAAGGTTTGGAGCTTCCCGAGGGTCGTCAACGGGCAAAGACCCCAGGGGTAGCCCCGTTAATTGCTATTCTTGAGCTTGAACCATCTCTTGGTCTTTCTTGGGTGCTAATGCCGCTCAGTAGCATTCCCGCGCCGCTTTCTGGCTGCTCCTGACCACGCCCACGTTGTTTCCAACCACGTATTTTAAACACTGGTGAATCGTAGAAGTTACCGCATGCATGCGCGATATCCACGATTGGCCAAAAATGGCATTGTGGGAAGCCGGGGGGGTCGACTACCACGAACAAAACTGTGACCTCTTTCTTGAAAGGGCCGCGGCCTAACTGGACTGCGCCCTCGAACTCTCCTATAACGTCGGCTGCTGACCTAGTAAAACCAACAATGGTTCGGTCAGACCGAGCAATTGCTGGTGGTGTCCTAAACTTGGCAAAAGTAGATGCGAAGATGATATTGGCCGAACTCCCGGTGTCCACCAAGATGCGTCGGACCTCTTCTCCCGCAATGGCTGCCCCAATTATAATGGCATCCTCATGGGGGCCGGCTATGTCCCTCATATCGTCGTCGTCGAAGTGCAAAATCGGCGATGGGGCGCTTCTGGTTTGGAAGCAAGTTCTGGCTTCCAACTGAGTGTTTAGGTTGACGATATGCCTTTTCCTGGAGGAATTCGTAACTCCCGCCATAGAATCTCCCCCAAAGATCGTCAAGGATTCGAAAAAATCGCAAAGGCCTCGAACGTTACCGACGCTCTTCTCAGCTTCCTCCTCGATAATCCCGATAATGTTGCGGTTGGCTTCTGGGTCGAGGTATTCAATGGAGACATCGAATTGGTCGGTAACCTCGGAGATGGCCATGGTGATTTCGGGTTTTGGTACCACCACGACTTCTCTCGAATTCGCCCCTTGCTGTGCTTTTTTTACATACTCTAGAAGATTACCGTGTTCTATGAGGATCTGTATTTCTTTTTTCAAAGCAATGCAGTCTTTCGTATCATGCCCAACGTCTTCGTGATAGCGACAATAGCGATTGTTTCTTTGCTCCCGAGGCGTCGGGATCGGGAAGGGTTTTCGGTACATCCCGCTCCTCTTGGTCTTTTCGTAGATCGACGCCACGCACTCCTTAAGGTCCGCGAAGTATGCTGGTCTGATCCACTTGTTAGACATGGGTCGCGAAGTCGTCTGATTAGCCCCCTTCGGTTTCGAACTAGCTAATGCCGAAGGCTTGTTTGCCGCAGGAGAGTTTGGGTGTATCGTGCTAACTGGTTGGGCTGCCGTTGCGTAATCCGACCGGGTGCTCTGCCTTATTACTACCGACGCTTGGGTACTTTGCTGGATCTGTGCTGCTAATTCAGACGCTTCGGTCTCCTCGATCAATATCTGCTTTTCTATCTGCGCTAGTAGTGCAGAAAACGTGAATGCTTGTTTCTTTGTCACCGCCTGCTTCATTGGCCCGGGGAGCAGACCCAAGCGAAACGCTGTTAAGGCCACGTTTTCTTCGCAGTGATCTAGGTCGGTTTTCGCGTCGATGAATCGCGTGGTATATTCTCTGAGGCTTTCCCCTAGTTTCTGCCTGCAATTCATGATGGTGTCTCCGTTGGCTCAGAAGCTTTTGCTTCCTACAAAGTGTTGCCTAAACATCGTCCAGAACATCCCGAAGCTCTGAATACAACCCTGCGGTAAACAGTTGTACCATTTAGAGGCTCGGTCTTTGAAGGTCATAGAAAAGGCTTTGCATAGGAGCTTGTCATCGTTGTCGAAGCTTAGCATGAAGTTCTTGAAGGCCTCCAAATGGTTATCCGGGTCCTTCTTCCCGTCGTACTTTTCCAATTTAGAAATGTCGAATCGCTTCGGGAGTTGTCCCGCGAGTATCTCGTCGGACAGTGGGGATGCCCTCCAATTGACCCCGAACTCGCACGTTCCTCCCCCGAGGCCTTCTGCCTGAATTCCGTAGAGTCCCTCAACTCTCGGGCTAATAAACTGGCTACCAGTTCGGTAACCGTGGTTCTGGTTGTTCAATGGCTGCCACTGCACAGGAGGCAAAACTGCTCGATCTTCTCGGCTGGCGGCATGCATTTCTTCTTTCTCAAAGGAAACTGGGGTCTGCTTTTCAGTGCTCCCCTTCTTGTATTTCAAAAGGTCTGCCCGAGGTCCTCGGAGGCGTCGGGAACGACTTTTTTGTGTACGCTGGACCCTTTCCCGTCGCCGGTACTCTTTACCCGAAAAGTCATCCGAGGGATAGTCTTCCGTTGTAGTACGCTGATTTTCCGGGTACCTTCGAGCCCTAGCAATTTGCTCGTCGTCTGGATGAGATTCTCGGTAATACCTAACAGGTCGGGCTTCGGTTTGTGGACCAACATCATGGCCTGCCGCCTCCCGGTCCTCCGATACTGGTTCCTTGCCTTTTCTTTCCCGAGTCCGTTTCTCACTCAGTGCCCGCTCTCTTTCTTCCTTCAACCTGGCAATATCTTCAAGGAGCTGTTTTCGCGTCATTATTAAGGTCGACCGTTTGTTTCGACCCTGGTCATCGCGCTCCCGACCCGGGGCTTCCTCTCCTTCCGACACCGAGACGGCTCAGACGACTTCTCTACCGACCCTCTCTATCGCAGCCTCGTTATTCATCCCGTAAAATGTGATTTTTTAAAGAACGAAAGATTCCTTTTTTGGTATCACTAGTTCCCACAGACGGCGCCAATGATGAGATAATAATAGACTAAGAGAATATATCGGATCTTGTGTCAGATGTGACTAGAGAGAGAAAGTTTAGAGAGAGAAAGAAAGTGAGTATATTAGAATAATGAATCGTCCCCACCTACCAAGCAAGTGGGTCACCTTTTATATTAAAGTAAGGTGGGCCCGATTGAGGCCTTAGTGGGCTGTTCATACATTTTGATGATACCCCTATGTTAATTCTAAGTTTACACATTGGTCCCTGAGAGATCCTAAATTCCTTATTTATTACATAAAAAGCCTTTTATCGCAATTAGGCCCTTATCATTTACATAGGTAAATTCCTCCCTCGTCGTGATTGCTTGTTTTTTTTATTTTTTTTTACTTATATATTTTTGTAATTCCTTTGGGGCCGCGGGCCCCTCTATTGTTATTTTTGATGAACATCTTTAAATTCGCTTTTGGGGGCCATGGGGTCCCCTGTTTATATATCAAGTTCTTTGACCATATAATATTACACATCGTTACCGAGGCTGTGATAGGATCGGGGAGCGTAAGTTGTAAAATAGTTCGGGAATTTTGGCTCATGTTCCTCAGCTCTGCAAATTAAAGTGATATTGAAAAGTTTTCTTTAGGTTCTGTTAAAGTATATATGTAGATCGGAAAAAACCGAAAAACCTATTAAGGTTCTGTAGATCGATATGTCGTCGAAAAGTTTCCCAGAGGATCGGGAAAACCATATATGTAGATCGGTAAGAGCCGAAAAACCCATTAAGGTTCTGTAGATCGATATGTCGTCGAAAATTTTCCCAGAGGATCGGGAAAACCATATATGTAGATCGGTAAGATCCGAAAAACCCATTAAGGTTCTGTAGATCGATATGTCATCGAAAATTCTCCCAGAGGATCGGGAAAAACATATGTAGATCGGTAAGAGCCGAAAAACCCATTAAGGTAAAATCTGAAGTAGTGACAAAACTAGTCCTTCCTTAGAATTCTTCGCAAGGACTAGGGGGGCTACTGATGAGGGAAGAATTTACACGATTCGCAAGTCAGATTTTTGGAATATTTAACCAATATGTACTTTGTAATAAGAAGTAGATATGTTTTTACTTAGTAAGTTTGTGGGATGAATTAGCCTCTAATGGACCAATTGTTTAAGTCCAATGGCTCAATAGGCCAAAAAACCCACAACAATTACTATATAAGCTAACTGATCTTTTCTTATAGGGGGAGAGATCATTTTTTGCTAGGGTTTGAGTGAGGGTATTTTCTTGTGGATCTTTAGAACTTTTCCTTTTTTATATATTTTTCAATTATCTTTCCGTTCTTGATATGTTTCTTCATCATCACTCACGACGTTGAAGATTTTATTCAGTATATCCGCATTATCGAGTCACACGTTTGAGTTTTTTTTCCATTAATATACCTAATTTTTCAGATTTTCTATGTAATACTCCATTAGTGCAAACCTGAAGACTTGTACTCTTTTTCTTTAGACCGGGCTTTAACCCATGAGGTTTTTCCTGATTAAGATTTTAAAGAGGCAAGTACTCTAGACCTTTATTAAAGCGCTCTTCAGACATGTCTTTTCTTTTAGGTATAATTTTATCTTTTATTGTACTCACTTGAGAGATCATATGACTCTCTAGACGATTGTAACTTTGTACATGATATATACCAACCAACAATTACCTTAAAAAATTCGAAACTCAAAACCTAACCAAGAATATGCAAACCAAGAATATGCATAGACTCACAACTCCTAATAACCACTAGATTGTTAACCAAGAATATGCATAGACTCACAACTCCTAATAACCACTATAAATTACTAGATTGTTTCATCCAGACTTTTACATGCACAATTTCTATTTAATTAACCCATAAATTTAACCCATAAATATATTATTAGAGTAAAATTACGCTTCATAGCTAAATTTAACCCATAAATATATCATTAGAGTAGAATTACACTTCATAGCTAAATTTAACCCATAAATATTATCCAGTTCTTTATTTAGATCAGCTTCTCGTCCCTTTGTTTATTTTTCCTTACAAGATTTTAGGTAACAAACGCATTTGATTTAAAAAGCAAAACACAATATTTAACATTTTTCTCCGGGAATTATTATACAAGTAAAAAATCCCGTTACACGTGGACCAAATTTTTAATTTTGAATTTTACCCTCCTTCCAAAGTTCTAATATAAAATAAATATATGCGTGACAGTTGAGAAAAACTGCATAAGAAACCTCATAGTTAAATATGCTCAATACTTTCTAGCTCTAAAATGAGGCATTGAACAGTAAATCGTCCTCCGACTATCGCGTTGGGTGACATATAGTTCTTTGACTTTCAAATGTCCGTTGATAGTCCCTGTACTATCGCGTTTGGATAAAGTTAGTCCACCAAGTCCTCTTATCTATGAAAGGTTTCCACTTGTCACCATAGTCCCCAAATTTTTGTATCACCACTAGTCCCTTAAGTTTAAGTCAAACCCAAAATGTAGAATATTACGGATAACTAAACTCACGAGACTAGTGGTGATACAAAAATATGGGGACTATGGTGACAAGTGGCCGCCTCTCATGGATTAGAGGATCAGGTGGACTAACCTTATCCAAACACGATAGTCCAGGGACTGTCAACGGACATTTGAAAGTCAAGGGACTATCTGCCACCAAACGCGATAGTCGAGGGATGATGTACAATTCAAAGCCTCTAAAATGATATTCACCTTTGGATTTAGTAAGAAAAAACCGATCTTTTGATCATGTAACTGCTTAAAGTAATTCCAGTACTTATAAAACGTGTAGGTGTATAGTTAGGGAATTGTTGAAAGAAAAAAACTCGAAACTACTCTGCAATTTTTTTTAATATTTAATAAAATTGTTATTAGGTAAAAAACTCCAAAAATTATTCAAACCATAATAAATTACGACCCATGTCATTGAAGACTCTAAACTATTACATGTATTTGCCCACACAATTTCAACTACCAAACAATAATTCATCTTCTCAAAACTACCAAAGACATCAAATCCTTAAACTCATTTACCTATTTTTTATAAAATTTCAAAACATTCAAAAAATGACCAAAATAGAGTCGGAACTAGTTCACCTACAGAGTAGCGTGGTTGCTGAGGAGGTACATTGCTTTCTCCCATCTTATTTTTGTGAAGAACTATTTTTTTAAAAAACCCATATTTTGTATTCTTCGCCACACGTTGGCGTCAAACTAGTGTTCTTCGTCAACTGGTGTGGCGTAGAGACTAAGCCCCACGCCACACGGTGGCGTATTTACCCTTGTATACGCCACACGTACGATGTGAGGGTGGTTGTGTACGCCACCAGATGGAGTGAGAATGGGTTGATACGCCATACACGTGGCGAAATAGGTTAGACGAATCCAGAATCCCAATTTAATTGAATTTCCTACATCTTACATATTGCAGGAGGTTACCCAATGCGAAATCTCGCTTTTTTGGAACTTCGTTCACCATTTCACCACTCACGATGAGTATAGCTTAGACTCGATGATCGAGTGGATAAAAAGTACGGAAAATACGTTACGTTTCTCAATTAACATAGCATCTAAAGAGATTGGGAAAAGAGGGAGAACACCGAGAATAGATTATCAATGCGAGCGATCTGGTACTTTTAAGTCAGCCGTTAATGAGTGCGGACGTAAGCGTAAGGCTACCGCTAGCAAAAAACAAATGGCCTTCTTATTTGGTAGACAATCCGGTAAAAGGCGACGATAAGCGGCCTCTAAGTGTCCTTTCCGACAAGCACAACCAGAAACCGATTAAGTATGCCCAAGGAAATTTGCAATGGTCCAAGTTAAAACGAAATGAAAAAGAGCTTGTCGACGTTTTGACCGTGAACAAAACTATTCCACGAAAAATATCTTGTGCTTTGAAGAAGGTCGATCCGAAAAATGCTTCAAATATCGGTCACATTTACAATCATCGTAAAAAAAAGATGGTTTAAATTGGTGGTCGATCCAAAATGCAATGCTTGTTAGTTATATTATAATTATGGCAACAGACGACCAACGATGGCTCTAACGTTATAACCGATTTGTATTTGCGCACCCGTTTAGTATTATTTTACTACATACCTTCCTATGCTTGCTAATAATGGATAGCACATACAAAGTTATTCGCTACGGGATGCCTTTTTTGAAGTAGTCGGGGTAACATCGACCAACAAGACGTTTTGCATTGGTTTCAGGTTTATGGTGAGTGAAAAACAAAACAACTACAATAGTCATTGGGATGCTTAAAAACGGTAATGGATGAGAATGATTGCCAATTTCCTTGTGTTATAATTACGGACCGTGAACTAGCCTTGATGAATAGCGGCGACAATATATTTCCTAGCACTAGTCACATGTTATGCGAGTGGCATATCAACAAAAATGTTAACGGGAAAACAAAAAGAATGTTTGATGACAGAAATGTGTTTAACAATTTTTTGGCGGCTTGGAACGATATCGTTTTGTCTACTATTGTTGACATAATGAACGAGAGTTCAGCTAAGATGCGGCCGGTGTTCAAACAACAAGATAAGACGGTCGATTATATCGTAAACTCGTGGCTTACTCTTTACAAAGAGAGGTTCGTTCACACCTATACTAACAAAATAATGTATTTCAATAATCAGACCTCTAATAGGGCGGAAAGTTCGCATACTATGTTGAAAACATATACCGGGTCAAGCCGATTGAATTTCGATGGGTTTTGGGATAAAGTACATGGTTTGCTAGCGATGCAATATTCGACCATAGAAGAATCGATGGAGCTTAGCAAGTATCGTCTAATTTACAAATTTTAAGATTCCAAACCGTTCAAATTTTTACGAGGGTACGTATCACCTATTGCATTGGAAATAGTATACGATAAATTTGTTAATAAAAGCGGCGATGATAAATCTGCATGCGTTTGCAGCGATCGTACAATCCATAGTTTACCGTGTACCTACGAACTTGAATCCATCTGAAGAGCGGACAATAATGTACCTACTCAGATTATAGACGAGCATTGGAAGAGACTAGACATCGTTCCTCGATTTAAACTCACCGGCGAAGAAGAGGTGAAATTTAATTTTGCAAATCTAATTGCTAAACTCGAAGAGTTTGATTTTTACCAACGAAGTCATTGGTTAAAACAATTTCAAATTTTTTTGGATCCTTCGACGACACTCCTTTACGAACCCTTCGAAAGGTTAAAATCCACGGTAGACCTCCCAGACGTGCCGAAGGTTGCGGCGGCGGTCAGGGTAAATGTAGAAAACTCGAACGAAATTATTCTATGAAAAGAGATTCTTCATATCACGAATACGCCAAACAAGAAATAGTTGAGTCTCACGATAGTGCCAAAACTCCAAAAATGGTAACACCCGCTGCGAGTTTGGTAACCCGGGTCGGCACTTTCGGTAGCACCGCACGAACGGTCGCCGCACACACTCTCACTAATTACGGAGCAAAATCGCCAGAAAAAACAAAAACAGGTTTCATGTGTAGGTTTTGGAAACTCTGGATGTGTCGATTAACATTACTACTATACCGTTGTTCCGGGTTAGACCAATTCCGAGGAGGTTTCCAATTGTGCCGGACTCGAGATATTTGAAAGATATACCTCAATTTATGCGTCCTTTTGTAAACCAAATTACAAACATTATGCTCGACGATAATTGTGGTTTTAGAGTCATCGCGCATTGTATGGTTGGGTACGAAAGTGGATGGAAAATGGTTAGAGAGGTCATGGTTCATGAGCTAAAGAACAATCAAGAGTTTTATAAACGTGTTACATATTACGACGATGAAAGCGGAGTCGATAAGAAGATACACCAGTTCACTTATAATAAAGAGAATGCACCATTTTGAAATTAGATGTTGTTGCCTAGTTGCGGAAAACTAGTCACGACGATATTCAGTTGTGTTTTCTATTGCCTAGCTCCTGGTGGATGTACGAATTACATACCTGTGAAAAATAAACCACCGAAGGATGGTTCTATAAAGGAGATCGATGTCGCATTTGTGAATCCAAACCATTTTGTTCACATAAATAAATCATGTTTTAAGTTAGATGCATATAGTTATTTATTATCGAAATTCTAAACTAAGTTTCAATGTTAAATTGTAGGCCGATTTAGTTTGAGGATCACCTTTACCGACTATATATTCAACGTGGATGCGCACGGCTAGATAATACACTATTACTTGATCGATCCACTTGTTAGATAGAGTTAGCATATATTCAAAACTACAAAATCCCACGTCGACAGATTCTGTAGAATGTGAACAACTCATAATGGACTTAACAAGAGACTTCTAATTGAATATACGTTGTAATATTAGATTCAAATCAGATTAGGTTTTTGTTTTTTGTTTTTGTGTTGTAAACTATTTTAATTTTGTATTAACGAACCATTAGATTTGCTAGAGCTCTCATCCATGCATTTTTAAAGAGTCATTTTTTGAACCAAAATTATTAGAGAAAATTTGCCACTTAAATAGAGAATTTGCTGATACCCACGCCAACCGTGGGAGTGCGATTTCATCACCACAGCAACTGTTAGCATGCCCGAACCATCCTACGTCATAATATGGCTTGAGATGGCCACGCCATTTGTGTGGTGTAAGAAAACTAAAAACTAAGAGTGCCTCTAGGGTCTGGCCTATTGCCGCCACCTAACGGCGGAATGTCCTGCTATTCCGCCGTTGTGTAGCGGCAATAGAGTAGGCCAGATTTTTTTCAATTTTTTTTTTCGAATTACATTTGGTAATTATTATAGGGAATTGCTAAAAAAAATAGCCAAAATTACTGCATGCAGCTTTCAATTTTTTTTAATATTATTCATTAATATTTTTTAAATATGTAAAGTCTATTTATTCAATTTATTTATATTTTATAGAAACTTTTTATTCATTTAACAACCTTTAATGTTCTACTAGAAACAAAGGTAGTGTTCCATTTCATAACAAAGGTACTGTCCGAAACAATAGTTAAATGAAACCTTAAACAAAAACAACAATCATGGAAAACTTCAAATAGGTGCGTACAAAGTACGATAGTTGAAACAACAATTTATCAAAACATGAAAACTCAAAACAGTACCGAATAAAGCAGAATACTTAGTAGTCAAAGTCGTATCCCATGTTGATATCAAAATTATCCACTTCCTCCCTTACTACAGTCATACCTTCAAATACGCTACCATATCCCTAGTGATGTAGTCTACCACCGTCATGTTCCAAACGGAAGCCGCTTTTTACTTAACTTTAAATGGAAAAAACAACAAAGGTTGTAGCGGTTTGACAAAAAGGAACCCGTATTTGGTTTCGTCAACAAGACATGTTATTCCTGAACGTCCGTAGTTGAAATACATCATACATGAGACCCTTTCGAAAAATGCATCACTCGTATCTTTGGATATCTCTCGGCCGACAACCTTCACCGTTTGAAGCAACTGATAGTCTTCATCGATATTGAACTCCATCTCTAAAAGTCTTTGTGTTTCGTTTTAGTTAGTAAATGTTTAGTGAATGTCTTATCATACTAGATTTCATGTTCTTTTTACAGACGGGAGCAGTTTTTAGCGGGATACGTTTTATCGTTTGGATTTGTTTTATAGGCTACTAATTGTTTTTGGCGGGAGTTGATCTTGGGTCCCAGTCGAGTTTAATCATTATGTAACTTCACAGAGTAATTTTAGACTTTATCCTTATTTTTATCTTACATGTGTCATGTATTGATTGGTCAACTTGGATTACGTTATCTTTCTCTAACATGTGTCATGTGCCATGTATTGATTGGTGTACTTGGATTACGTTATCTAAACACAAAATGGTCAATAAATAGACGCTCTTCAACCATTAAAAGATAAACTACATATAAATTCTACAAATATGTCTCAATAGACTGAGTTGGAGGATGAATATCTCATGAAAGCATCAATCAAAGTTGGTAAAACATACGAGCAAGAATAGGGTAAACACTACTGGGAGGCAATGCTATGTCAGATGTATTTTCTATGCGATAGGGATGGCGTCTAGTCGACTAAGATTTCAAGGAGTTTGGATGAGGTTAAAGCTCGTCAGTACGTTATAAATAAATATCGTGTACGTCTGGTTTCCGACCTCAACGACTTGGAACTTCATGTTGGGTTTAACCTGTTCAACTACTGTAACGCAAGATTAGCTAGATCATGTCCATTCTGACATTGTTACCATCAAGGAAGAGGAAATGCGTAACTACGAGATTGCGAAAGAAGAAAGAAAGTTGATGAAATGGAACTGGCGTGATAGATAAATTTTGTTTACTATGAGTTATTGCAAAAAAAATTTAGTTATTATTTGAGTTTATGTTTTCCTTTGTTATTGTTTTAGTTGACGCTTTCCTTGAGTGTTGTTTTGATTTTTATGATTTCTGGTCTATTTTTTCTCAGCGTTAAGGTACTATTAAGTTCTTATTACACCTTATTTGAGGAGATTTTTTTTTTGTTTTCCGCTTATTTTTTCAGTAATGGTGGTAAGAAGGGTAACAACAATCGTAAAAAAGATATCAAAATAATACTAACAAAATACACAAAAAACATTGAAATATCTAATAACACTGAAAAAGTATCATACAACCACTAAATCATCAAAGTATATAACAACAGTGATAAAGTATGATACCAAAATAAGAAACACCGAATCATCAAAATATTGTAAAAGTATCAAACAACCCGAAACAAAAAACGTGATGTCTAAGAAAGTCTCATGGAAGTAGGCACTACCTCCTCGTATGCCCCAGCCAAACGGTTGAAATCAAGGTCAAACTCACCAACTCCAGGAAACAACGATATTCTACGCATACCGGGGCGTAAATGTGGAATGATAGTTCCTTCCCGATCCTCGTACACATAGTCATTGAACGAGTAGATCATAGTGTTGATGAGGTTGCACCAGCTAATCTTCTGATGGAGGAGAAGGTAATCAGGACTGAAAAAGCCTTCATATCGTCTCTAATCAAATCTCCCCTAAAAACCTTCTCCAAACGGTTTAATCGCCAGTCCACCTAACTATCCTCCTCGAATGCAGAATGCCATCGTCTTCGGTTTTCTTTTCGATTTTGACTGCATCTGAAGAAAAGGATGCAAGATAATCCTCTAGACACGGCCAAACCACATTAACACCAGTTCAGAATAGTATGCCTGCGAGTGACCTACATCGCCGATTATATCTCGAAACCATGTTATATTTTCGAACAGAAAATGATCGTGTATCGCACAATAAGGATCGAACAATATCTGCAATACAAAACGAATACGTACACAAACATATATAAATGCCACTAAACCCAACCAAAACAGCACACGACAAACTATAAAATAGTTCTACCTTATTCAATTATTGTAGTAGGTTAAACTATAAAATAGATTTATCTTACTCAATAATAAAACTTATATATGCCTCCTGCAGGTTGTTGACGGGGATCTGAAGGTTCAGCTTCATTCGGGAGTCAGACACAATAGCAGTTGTATCCCATCTCACAATAGTGGGCTGGCGTTTGGTGTAAGTGGAACGAGTAACAGGGCAGAGCATAAAAAATGATCCCGTATCCATGTTTCTAGAAAATCGATACATCTGGCCATAGTCATGGTCTCGTGAAGCGATGCCTCACCCAGATGGTGATACAAGTAAGCAAGCACGGCAGTACCTTATGAGTAACGTTTGACACCTTCCTCATTTAAATCGCGCAATGGAATCAAATATTTGAAATTAACTTACATGTTACTCTTGTCCAAGAATAGAACAGTGCCGAACATATGTAATATATAAGCGTGCGCAGCCGCATGTACCATATGGTCAGTGAGATCAGGGCTGCCGTCGCAGAACTCTGACCCACTAAAACTACTCTGGATCCATTTAAACCCCACACCGATGCCCTTGCATTTTGAAACCTCCTTCACAAATGATACCTCGTCCACCGAAAGCAGATAATCTCCCTCATGCATAGTCAACGACTTGTCCGATATAACGGGAAAAATAGCAAGCGAACCCCAAAATGGGAGTCCCAAAATGGTGTGCACGTTATCGAGCATGATCGTCATCTCACCAAACGAAAATGGAAACTATTTGTTTCCATATGCCACCACTCCAAAAAAACCTCCGTCATGTTGGAGTGCGTGTATATGCGCGAGAAAGGCTCGATGAGTCTACTGAAAGTCGTGTCATCAACTATGACGCACACCCTACTCTAGGAGGTCAAACTTTAACCTCTATAGCTGGGATAATAGGCTTATAACCGTATCTCGCACTCCTGAAAATATTTGTTTTCAATATTAGTATATATTAACAATCAACCGAAACCGAAGTAAAATATCAACTGCAAATGTAAATATTACCTCTCCCATCCAAAGGTAGTATGCAGCTTGGGTGGTGAACGCCTCGCCGAATAACAACGACAGTACGGAGGGGGGAGGAGCTCTAGGTTGCCCTCTAGGTGGGGAGGATGGCGTCCTCTGCGGGAAGTGGAAGCAGAACTGGATCTGGAAGCATGTGGTCCTGAAACTATAGACAACTCCTCCATCGGAACCGCTGAATCGACTACTAAATCGGGCTAGCCAACTTCCCATACCCTTGTCCGCTTCTTTACTCTATTCGTCCGAGAGCCATCACCGGACCCGGAAGTGTCAACATGATCTATAACCTGAAATAAAAAAGTACAAAATGTCATGTTTGGTTACAAATGCCAAATGTCAATCACAAAGCGTTTATAGAGAAATAATAGCATAAACGCGTAAAATACACACCAACCAACAAAAATAAATTGGTCCCAGGTTACTATTGTGAGCGAAGCATCCTATGCTATCAGGATGGCGTGGGTATATTGTTGTACGCCACAATGATGGTGTAAACCAGTACGGCCATGCCATCTTGATGGCGTAGGTTAGGAAAGCCACACTATATGTGTGGCGTAGGCTAGGACGCCTACGCCTTGCTATGGCGTAGGATCCAGTTTGTACGCCATAATATGACGTACAAACAGGATCCCACGTCATAGCAAAGACGTGGGTGTCTTGATTTATGCCGTCCGATGACGTAAACATAGTATTCGACGCCCCCGTGTGGCGAAGAACACTATCCATCATTGACGAAGCTTGAAGCTTCTGTACAATCAAATCATCACCAAAAACCGGTGACCATACATCCTGATCGATACTCTAAACCTAACTAACACATTGAACAACAATAAAATGCATTTGCAGTAATTTTTTTTTGAAAACAGTCAACGAATCCTCTTGCCGGAGTCGATTCTGTTCTAGTAGATGCTTCCGATTTGATCTTCTGTTAGGTTTTGGTGTATGCTGTTAGGTTTGAGTTTGGGTGTGGATTAGGGTGTTGTTGCGCAGTTTATAAATTGTGGGTTTTGTTGTTGCTAGGTGTGGCTGTGGGTGAGGGAGAGGGTAAGGTGAGGTTTGGTTTTAATTTTAAGTTTAATTTAGTTTTAATATATATATTTTTTTTTATTTTAGTATTAGTTTAGTTTTAATTAATTTTTAGTCTAGTTTTAATTTTGGTTGTGTTTTTGAATTAGGTTCCTATTAGTTTTTTTAAAATTTTTATTTAAAAAAAAAGAAAAATAAAGATTTCAATTTTTTTAAAAAAATTATGATAATTTCACGGAATAAATTTGATTATTTATAAAATTTTGTAAAAATAAAATCACCAAACAAAATAACTCCACGAAATAGTTAACAGAGGATGAAAACAATTTCTTGGAAACGCTCTGTTCTTAACCAAGAACAGAGACTTTTTCGTTGATCAAATTCCTTCTTTGTTTTTGTTTTCTGATCAAGTTAGTTCCTGGGCATTGTTCATGGCTGATAATCTTAAGTTTGGGTCATCTGTCGAATTTCCTTTGCTGAGGAAAGCTGATCGACCTCAAGATGGAAAATAGAGTGTGAAAGAAACAGAGGTTTTGGGTGATGAATGCAAGGTCATTTCGAATCCAGTTTTTGAAGAACGGGTTAAAGAACAGATTGATGAAATCAAGAAGGGTTCTTATGCGGATACTTTGAAAGATAAGAACATTGATTTTGAACATTCGAAGGTTCCTGTTTCGCTGCAAGAGGAGTTTCCTGTGATTATGTTTGATACTGAAGACAAAGAACGGTTGTTAAGGATTTCTAAGCATACTTTAGTTGCTAAATTCGCAACTGGTAAGCCTCCAATGGAATCTTTTAGAAAATTTTTGTCGAAGTTTAAATTTGTTGGAAGGTAAAGTGTCTCGGTCTGGGATTACAGGCACATCTTCGTGGAGTTTAATGAGTTGGATGATTTCATGAGGCTATGGTCTAGAAATGTGTGGGTCTTGGGAAATAAAACCATGAGATTGTTAAAGTGGACTCCTGAGTTTGATCCTAACCTTGAATGTCAATTCACTCCGGTTTGGATTTCTCTTCCTGATCTTCCTGAGTTCTTGTTTAATAAGTCTACGATTAATGAAGTTGGGAAAGTTTTGGGAAATCCATTAAAGGTCTGGGTTCCTTCTGTTAATAGGGAAAGGCAGAATTGTTGTCGGCTGTGGGTTGAAGTGGATATTTCAAAGCCTTTAATTCGAAAGATGCAATTAAAATTTGGAGTTTCTGATGGTTACTGGATCAATCTGGTTTATGACAGTATCCCAATGTATTGTAGCCATTGTGCTCATATTGTGCATTCAAATGACAATTGTAAGAAGTTGGTGTCTGGTGATAAGTTGGTGGTGAATGTTCAGGATAGGGGGAATGCTTCTGATCAAGTGTCTTGTTCTCACAAGGAGGGTGGGAATATTCAAGATTCTAATGTGGATTAGGTGGTTCACACTGAGGTTGGTAATGAAAATGTTAATAGTCGTATGTTAAAGTCCATAGTTGTAGACAAGACTGCTGATTCTTTTGATATGGAGTCTGATAACTTCACTCTTAGGAAAGTTGTATCTGGTGAGAATAGTGGATCTCCTGTTAATGAGGAAGATATGATTGATGCGTTGAAGACTTTAGAGAGAAAGAATATGTTCGAAGTATTGAGTGATGATGTTCATAGTTCCCGGAAGCATGATGGTAGCCTTGTTTCTTCTCCTGTTAGGGACAAGATTGATAAAGAAAAGGTTAGAAGACATGATATTCAGAAGCCCAAGAAAGTGTCTAAAATCTGGAGTTCTAAGGGGCCGGTTTCATCTAAAATTATGAAGCTCAAAAGAGCCCATAAGCTGCCTTCTGATCAATGACCATTACTATGGTCAACTGGAACACAAGAGGGCTTGCTAATAAGGAGACAATGCAAAGACTAAAGTCTCTGGTTATTTCTGAAAAAGCTAGTTTTGTTGCTGTTCAGGAACCTTTTGTGAGTGTTGATAAAATGAATGTTGTTGCTAGGAAGTTGAAGTTATCTGGGTTCAGTAGTAATGTGAATAACAAGATTTGGGTGTTTTGGCATCAGGGTTATAAGGTTGATGTGCTTTTTGACAGTGAGCAATTGTTTCATTTAAAGGTTAGTCATTCTTCAATGAGTAAAGAGTTTTATGTTTCTGTGGTGTATGCAAAGTGTAAAAGGGATCATAGGTTGTTGCTTTGGGATTCGATTAGAAGCCTTGATGTTGGTAGTTGTGAATGGATAATGTTTGGTGACTTTAACATTATCTCTAATATTCAGGAGCAGTTGTCTTGCTCTACCATTAATCAAAGAGGTATGGATGACTTCAATGGCCTGATTATGGATTGTGGGTTCATTGATGCTGGTTTTTCTGGGTGTCCTTATACATGGTCTAATGGGCATAAGTGGAAGAGGCTAGATCGTGTTTTATATAACTCTTCTTGGTTGGAATTCTTTGATTGTACTGCAGTGTCTCACCTTGCTAGAAGCTGTTCTGATCACTGTCCTTTGGTTATTAAGGTTGCCTCCAGTTTTGAAAGGCCTAAAGCTTCTTTTAGGTTTTTGAATATGTGGGTTTCTCACTCTGATTTCATGAATACTGTTAAAGATAGCTGGTCCACTAACATTAATGGTGATGTGAGGAACCCTGTCATGGTTTTTTGGATTAAGCAGCAGAGATTAAAGGGTGTTTTAAAGGCTTGGAATATGAGTACTTTTGGTAATGTTTTTTATGCTCTTAAAAGGTCTGAAGAAAGTATCATTGCCAAGGAAATTATTCTTCAAAGTGTCTTTAATGATGAAAATAAAACTGCTTTGGAGGAGGCTAGACAGAATCATTTAGTGCTTCTTGATAGGGAGGAGAGTTTCTGGAAGCAGAAGCCTCATGTGTCCTGGCTGGAAGATTCTGATAGGAACACTAAAGCTTATCATAGCTTTGTGAGGAAGAGGATTAAAAGGAATAGAATTCACAGAATTAAGGTTGGTGATCAGTGGCTTTCTTCTAAGGAAGACATTGGTAGTTCAGCTGTTGATTATTTCAAAACTTTGCTGGCTCCATGTGATAATGAAGGGACTGACTATGTCTTAATGGATGTGATCCCTTCTTTGGTTTCTGTTGATGATAACTATAATATTTCTAGAGTTCCTAGAACTGATGAGATCTTTGATGTTATTAAGTCTTTGAGCTCAGATTCTGCTGCTGGCCCTGATGGCTACAATGGTGAGTTTTATAAGAAATGTTGGGTTGTTGTGGGTAGTGACTTGTGTGATGCTGTTAAGGGTGTCTTCAATGGTTTTCCTCTGCATAAGGGTGTGAAGGCAACATTGATCTGTTTAATACCAAAGATTGACAATCCTAATAGATGGAGGGACTTTCGACCTATTAGTTTAACTACTATGTTTTCTAGAGTGGTGGGAAAGATCATTAATAACAGGATGGCTGAGATATTACCTAAGCTTATTTCTGTGGAGCAAGGTGGCTTTGTAAAGGGGAGGTGTATCCATGATTCTATTCTTTTGGCTCAGGAGTTGAGCTTTGATATTAATAGGAATAGAAAGTTTGGCAATGTTATTGTTAAAACTGACATGACTAAAGCTTTTGATAAGCTGAGTCATGTGTTCCTCTTTAAAGTTCCGGGGCTTTTTGGTTTTGATGCTAAGGTTTCTGGTCTCATTGGCAGCTCTATTAACAGAGTTTGTTCTTCTATTTTGGTGAATGGTGAGCCTGTGGGGTACTTTGCTAATACTCAAGGTCTTAGACAAGGGGATCCACTTTCCCCAAGTCTATTTATTCTGGCTGAAGAATATCTGATTCGTGCTATAAAGTTTATCTCTAATGGCAATAACTTGTTCAGGTACAAGACCAGAAGTGATCATAATATTGCTTGTCTAGCCTTTGCAGACGATTTCATGGTATTTGCTAATGGAAGATTGGAGACAATGGAAGCTGTTAAGGGTGTTTTAGATCATTATCAAAATGTTTCTGGTCAGGAAATAAACACTGCTAAATCTAAGTTAATTGTATCTAACAAAATGCTTCATCAACAGATTTCTATTATTGAAGATTTATGGAACATTCATCATACATTTCTCCCTTTTACATATCTTGGCTCTACTATTGCCATTAGTTCAAGAATTGCTCACTTTGAAGACTTGATTTACAAGGTTAGAAGTAGAATCATGGACTGGGATAAGTTGCACTTATCGTTTGCTGGCAGGCTGTTGTTGATTCAAACTGTGCTGATTGCTTTCCCAGTTTATCATCTTCAACATTCTCTTCTGCCTGTTGGCATTATCAGTAGACTTGAAATCCTGATGAACATGTTCCTGTGGGGAAGCAAGAGTGATAAAAGAGTTGTTAGTTGGGCCAGATGGGATAGGTTGTGCAAGCCTATCAATGAAGGTGGTCTTAACATCAAGCAGCTTAGGGATGTTCAGTTGGCCTACTTAATGAAGTTATGGTTTAACTTCAGGATGCAGAACTCTTTCTGGGCTACTTACATGTTATCAATTTATTGTAGGAATAATATTCATCCTGTTTTGGCTATTTCTCCTCATCTCAAGTCTAAGGCTTGGAATCGTGTTATTTCTGTAAGAGAGAAGGCTGAGGAGTATGTTTTTTGGCTTCCTGGTCAGGGGAGTATGAGTTTTTGGTATGACAGATGGTGCTCAGACAGTCCTTTTATCAAGGTCACTTGTGACAATGACAGAGGGTTACTTTGGGACTCTGCTAATGATCTCGTTAAGGATTTTTGGTCTGATGGCTCATGGGACTTTGATAAGCTCAGTACTAGAGTAACTACTACTGAGATTAACAAAATCAGGGAGATATCTCTATCTAATTGTCAGGATACTATGTTGTGGTCTTTGTCAAAGGATGGTAAGTTTAACCCAAAGGACACATACAAGCATATCAGAAATAAAGGCACTGTCACTAGCATTTATGCCAAATCTTGGAATGTTGTGACTCCAAAAAAGTGTTCTTTTTTGTTATGGAGAGTGCTTCACAAGTGGGTTTCTACAGATGATGTTATGCAATCAAGAAATATCCAACTGGCTTCTAAATGTATTCATTGCAATGAGATAGAAACTACTAACCATGTCTTTGTGCAGTGTCCTCAAGCCTGGCCTGTTTGGCTTCACTTCAGTGCTATTCTCAAGGTTCAGGTGCAACCTCACATGACGTTCTCGCACATCTTAATGAGATGGTACTGGTCTGCACAGAGTAGCTGCGATATTTTTACCATTCTTCCAGCCATTATTGCTTGGTCCATATGGTTTGGAAGAAATAAAAAGAAGTTAGGAAATGAAAACACAAATGCCAGTTCTATCATCAAGCAGATTATTTTCATTCTAACTAGTCTGGACAATTCGAAAGTTTTAAAAGCAAAGCACTGGGGAATCTATGCTAAGGATGGTGCCAGCATTGGTTGTGTGAATCAATCTAAAGGTTTGAACAAGCCTTTGTTTCTGAAATGGAAAAATCCTAAGTATGGCAGATATAAAGTTAATGTGGATGGAGCCTGTACCTTTGCTCATGAAGTTGCTGGTGGTATTCTGATTCGTGATTGGAATGGTGGCATCATCAGAGGTTGTGGTAGGCTGTACGGCAAAGGGACTCCATTGATTTCTGAGTGTCGAGCCTTGTTAGATGGTTTGAAGCTGTGCGGTGATATGGGGCTTGAGAAAGTCGATGTTGAAGTTGATTCTCAGGTTCTGGTCCGTCTTTTGTCTTACGGTAAGTCTCCTTGGTATCTTGATTCTTTGTTGAGTTGCTGTAGGAGACTTATCAAATCGGAGATGGTGGTGAGGCATGTTTTCCGGGAGCAGAATCATGGAGCTGATTGGGTGGCCAAGGAGACTCTGAAGACTCAATCTGAGCTTGATTTCAATGACATTGAGGCTCCATCGAAGCTAAAGGCTATTGCCTTCTTAGAGAGCCTCAATTTGGGCTATCTGAGGCTAGTTGATTAGGGTTCAATTTTGTGAGTTAGGGTTGTTTTGGGAAGAAGATGACTTCCCCGTTTTTTGTTAGGGTTTTGATTCAAATTTTTGTACAATTGCCTTGATAGGCTTGGTTTTCTTCTAATTTTCAATATAGTCCTTCATTAAAAAAAAAAACTCCACGAAATAGTTTTAAAAATAAATAAAAACCAGTTGGCGATATATTTTGGATTTTCTTTTAACCATTCCCGTAAACTTATTGTCGGGATAGAAACTGCTTCTCTACCGCTTCCGCCCATCAAAGTTGAATCTTCTCGCACACTGGTGCAGAGCGGCGTGTGTCTGCACACACCTTGACATATCCCTACGTGCCACATTCCCATTCCACCTCGTGGAAACTTGTGGGTTCTTAACTCACCGCTTCATCTTTTAACCATCTTGCTAACTCACACCCTGATGTACGCCGCCACATCACATATTGAGGTAGGTTTTTGTCATGTCTTTAGAGCACTCTGTTGTCACGGCAACGATAAACACGGGTGAATTTATGTCACGCCAACATCGTAACCTAATGGTAACATAAAAAAACTGACATTCTTTTCACTTGTCCAAAATCCATAACAATATGAATTTTATATTTTTCGTAATAAATTTTTTAAAACTGAATTTATAATATTTAGAGCATCCCCGTTATCGGCATATTATGATAAATGTGGATTGAATTTTTCTAATAGAGCACGTTTTTATTCCAACATAAACGTGTCTGTTTATCGTATTCCGGTCCATTTAACTGCTTTTGACGTGGTATGTCAAAAAGAAATATGTGACAAATTTTTTGATGTGGCGGTTGTCATGCGGGATAGTGTCACGTCTAACAAACTAGAATGAGTGAAACGGTCTATACATGCTAATAAGATACGTGCCGTGGAAGTGCTACTAGTGAAACTGTCTATATATATGCTAATAAGATACGTGGTAGTGCTACGTCTAACAAACTAGAATGAGTGAAACTGTCTATACATGCTAATAAAATAGCGCGTCACTGCGTGAAATAACAAATGCGTCATATTCGTGCTATCTCGTCTGTGATATTCATTGAGTATTGAGTGATTCATAAGTTATCGTTTATCAATTCTTTATATTATTATTTAAAATGGATTTGTATGCGTAAATTAATTCGAATTTCAATAATTAAGATATATGTATATTTGAATTAAATATTTATGATATTTATTTAATATTTTTAAATTTTATTTAAATATTATAAATAATTTATTTAATATTTTAAAAACTTATTTATGATATCTAACTATTATTAGATATCTAATTTTATTTAGATATTTAAATACTATATTTTAAAAATATTTTGTATACGACATCTAATATTTTACATTAATTAATTCAAATTTAAATTATTAAGATATGTATATCCTAAACGAAATACTTGTAATATTTATTTTAATATTTTTTGTATTTATATTTAGATATTATAAATAGTTCGTTTAATATTAAAAAAAACTATTTATAATATTTAACTATTATATAGGGTAAAGTACCATTTAAGACCCAATACCCAAAGTATTATCCATTTAAGATCCATATTTTCATATATCTCCAAGAAATACCCGTTTTTGTAAAATATTTACTATCTAAGACTCATTAATACCTTTTATACCCCTACTAACACTCATATTTTAGTCTTTTTCTCTCTAATGTTTTTCTACGTGGCTTAAACAGTTCACTACTATTATAGGTAATTCTTCATTCTTAATCGATTTCTTGTATTTTTATTGTTTTTTGTTGGTTTTGATTGTGTTTAAGTTGATTTCGAAGTTAGTTTTATTGTTATAGGTGTAGAATTCGAGTTTTAGTAAAATATGTTACTCGAGTTTAGATTTCTCTGTATTAGGTTGGTCGATCTGTATATTTTTTTTCTGTTTTTAGTATTGATCTGTTATTTTACGTTGATAATGTAGTATATTTGTGATATTAACATTAGTTTTTCATTGATTTTGAATTTGTGTGCTAGTTTTTATAATTTTTTAGTCTGCGCGTAACTGTTATGTGTTTCTACGAAGGAAATGCAAAATATATTGTTATGAACTTAGTGATAGTTGCGAAACGTGTTGGTTTTTTCTAGAACTTGTGATGGAACATGTCTTTGTGGTAGATGCGAAACGTTAATGTTTTTATTTATAAAGATGTATGAAAATGCGATACAATAATGTTCTTGTTTGAGAAGATGCAAAACATGTTTTACAGATAGATGCAGAGCTCATGTATTATTTACTAATGATTAATGCAAAACCCTTGTTTGATGCAGGCACACGAAACTAAATAGGGAGCTTGCAATTTGTGATCTTGGTTTGTTTTCTGAGTTTGAAGATGTTGTTAAATTTGTTTTAAGTAGATATGATACGTTGGTTTAGGTAGTGATGGCAACGAGGCGGATCGGGGGCGGGTACCTATATATCCACAACTCGCCCCGTAGTAAATAACTAATACCTGAACCGAACATAAACCAAATCTATACAAAATAAAAAATAAAAGTAAAAACCTAACAATAAATTTAACAAAATACTACCATAAATTATAAACTTCATCGACTTGATCTTCTCAATAAAACAAACGTATAAAATTAAAAATAAACATTTAAATATTTTAAAGTAAAAAATAAATGCCTCCGTTAGCTTCCATCCTTAAAGCACCAATAATCGACCATCCATTGCAAAAGCTTCAATTATTCATGTTTAAAAATAGGGAAACACTGTTTCTCAAGAAATTATAGAAAAAAAGAAAAAAAATATTACGAAATTAAAAAATTATATAACAAATCATTAACAAATCGATGTATTTACTATGAATTGAGAAGGAGGAGAAGTGGATGGGTACGCTCCAAGATTGACTGCCGGGTTTTCAAGAAGGCCCAAGAAGTAGTGTTTCCCTAGGCTAATCGCTATCCTCATCTCGAGGATTTTGATCTGCTCTCCTCCACACATTCAAACCTGCCTCTCTCTTAACCTCTCTCTTCTTTCGAAACAAAAAACTCTAGAATCACACAACCAGCTTTCAAAAAAAAAACCATTACACACAACCATCATCAAAAGCGATCTCCTGGTTTAATCGCTTCTTGCTGAGAAGCTGATTTTGTTTTTCTCGATCTGAAATCTACGTTGATTTGGATCTGAGGTTGGTTGAAAGATGAGCAAGGATGTGGTTCAAGATGACTTTCCTCATCTGAAAGGCGCTGCTGCTCCGAAGATGATAATGAATCCGACTTTCGAAAGCTCTGAAGGAAATAAGTATTTTGCAGAAGTGGTTGGAAGAAGAAGCAAGGAGTTCATTCACGAAGGAGTTATGCACGAGGAGCATGAGGACTACAAGTCTGTGCAGTTTCGACATACAGATAAGTTTTCTCTGACCAGTATTTCTAAGCACACATAATTGCTAAGTTCTCGTTTGAGAGTCCTATTCTCAGCGATTTCAAAGCATACATTGCTGCATTTAGGTTCATAGGGTCTTTCAGCATATCTAGGTGGGACTATAGGCATTACTTCATAGAATTTGTTCAATTAGAAGATGTAAAAACGTTTTGGAGTAAACCTCTTAGATCGATAGGAAATTTGTCTTTTAGAATTCTTAAGTGGTCACCGGACTTTCACCCCAAAAAGGAGTCACCTGTGACTCCTCTTTGGATTTCACTACCAAAATTGCCTGAAATATTATACAATTCTGATTCTGTTAATCATATTGCTAAAGCAATCGGATTGCCTTTAGCAGTATGGGTCCCTAGAAATAATATTGCTATGTATAATTACTGTAAAGCTTGGGTTATGGTCGATGTTTCTAAGCCTCTTCCTCAAAGCATTTGGATATGCTTTGGTGAAGAGGATGGCTTTTGGAAAGAAATTCTTTATTTGAAAAAAACATTTTACTGTAAAGCTTGTAAGCATATAGGACATAGAGAAAGTCAATGTAAAAGAGATGAATTAGAACAAAATTTGAATAAAAACAGAAGTAATAAAGATCATATAAAAAATATATCTAACCTTCCCTCAAAAGAAGTCTGGATACCAAAAGTTACAGGAATTAATAATGAGAAACAAACAGAAACTGAGGTTATAAATATTGGGAAAATTGTTGAGAATTCTGAGCCTAAAAAACAAGTTCAAACAGTTGAAGAGAATAAGACTTTAACAGAAGATAGAATGGATGGAAATGGATTTGAAAAGATTATGGTACCTAGTCAAACTGATATACAACACTTAAAGGTAACAGAAGTAAAAACAGCACAAACAAAGTAACCTTTTGAAGTAGCTAATAATGACATAACTAATATGAATAAATTACAGGATCAAGATATTGCACAAACAGATAATGTACTAACACTCAGTCAGTGTAATAATCAACTTGGTTTTAATGGAATAGAGATAGATAGTGTGTATAGATCAGCAGTTTTGAGCATTTCACTTGAACATCAAAACAACAAAACCGTTAGTCATTTAAAAGAATCAAGGGAAAGTACTAATAAGAATATATCTAGTGATTCTTTAGAGCATCAGAATAATAATGTTAAATTTTTTAATCAATTGGAAGACTCTGTAGAAATCACTAATGAAGATATAATTAATGAAATTGAAAATATAAAATTAAGTAACCCATTTAATGCATTATCTGATGAAGAGTTAGAAGATTTAGAAGATGTTGTAGAAACAGAGCAGTTACCCTTAGTAAGGCCTAGTCTAAGTGAACCAAATTCGCCTAAGCAAAGAAAACGTATAAAAGAGTCCTTTAATGTTAATGTGAGAAGATCTGCAAGAAATAAAACAATATCTAGAACAAGGAACTTTAAAAGGTCTATAGGATCCTCTTATAAAAGCTTTAAATGACTGTATTACTTAATTGGAATGTAAGCGGAATTGGTAATCGTAAAACATTAAGAAGGATAAAGAATTTGATTAAAAAATTTGTTGTTGATATCATAGCTCTTCAAGAGCCTATGATATCAGCTGAGAATATTGTTTCAATCTGTTTAAAACTTGGTTTTGATTCACAATTTGCAAATATTAATAATAAAATTTGGTTGTTTTGGAGAAATGGTTATGAAATTGATGTTTTGGATAATTCTGATCAACTTTTAAATACTATGGTAAGTCATTCTTCTTCTAAGTCAGTAGTTCTAATTACTATAGTTTATGCAAAATGTAATAGGGCTCATAGAATGTTATTATGGGATCAATTAAGAAATGTTTCAGTCACAAGTCTACCCTAGCTTGTTGTTGGAGATTTTAACACAATCTCCAACACAAGTGAACAAATGGCCTGTAGTACTCTTTGCTCTAGAGGTATAGATGAATTTAATCTTATGATCTTAGACTGTAAGTTAGAAGACCCTGGGTACATTGGATCAAACTTTACTTGGACAAATAATCATAAGTGGAAAAGGTTAGATAGAGCATTACATAATGATAAATGGAGATAAAATTTTAACATAACAAAAGTAAACCATTTAGCTAGAACATGTTCAGACCATTCACCATTATTAATTACAGTATCAGATAACTCTTTATATAAAAATCCATCATTTAGATTTCAGAATATGTGGATTAAGCATGAGGATTTCTTTAAAACTGTAAATGATAACTGGTCTAAGCAGATTCGTGACTCTTCTAATATGTTTGTCTTTTGGTCAAAACTTAAAAGGCTTAAGAAACATTTAATAAGTTGGAATAAGGAAACATTTGGAAACATTTTTGATTGCTTAAGTAAAGTAGAAGAAGATATAAAAGCTGCTGAATTAAGATTAGAGGAAGATGATAGTTCTGAAAACCAATCTAAGCTAGATAGTCTAAATGTCACATATTCAATGTTGCTTGAGAGAGAAGAAACTTATTGGAAACAGAAACGTTATTCTAATTGGATTATAGATGGTGATAATAATACTACAATGTTCCATAACTATGTTAAGAAAAGAAGGTCTAAAAATGTTATAAAACGAATTCAGGAGAATAATATTTGGATTGAAGATGATAATGTGATAGGATCTTCTGCGGTAGATTACTTCTTTAACTTGTTAAATAAAACTCCAATTCAAAATGACCTTGTTTCAGTTAGAAATGTTATTCCTAGGATTATATCTGCTGTAGATAATGATAGTATCTTATTATTGCCAACCTTAGATGAACTGTATGCTGTAATTAAGAGTTTGAATCTTGACAGTGCTTCTGGAGTTGATGGATTCAACTCCAGATTTTACCTTGCTTGTTGGTCAATTATAAAAGATGATCTTTTGAATGCTGTTATAGATTTCTTTTTAGATGTAACGTTGCCAAAAGGTTTATTTGCTACTTTAATATGTTTAATACCTAAAATCAAATCTCCTAAAACCTGGATGCATTTTAGGCCTATAAGTTTGTGTTGTGTTCTTAATATTATCATTTCAAAGCTTATAAACTTTAGGATAGCTAAGTTACTGCCTCTAATAATATCTAAGGAGCAAGGTGCATATGTAGAACATATGACTATTCAAGAGAACATTTTAATAACCCAAGAATTAGTTAAGGAACTGAATAAGAAATCTAGAGGGGATAATGTAATTATAAACTTGGATATGTCAAAAGCATTTGATAACTTAGATTTTAATTTCATTTATGATGTTATGTTGTCATTTGGTTTTAGTGAACAAGTTATTAGGCTGATTAAGAAATGCATAGAAAATGTTTGGTATTCAGTTATAGTTAATGGTAATGCTAATGGTTTCTTTAACTCTGTTAATGGTCTTAGGCAGGGAGACCCTTTATCTCACTGTCTTTTCATTATAGCTGAGGAATTTTTAATTAGGGGTGTGAATAACTTAATAAACCAACATAGTTCTATGTCTTATAATATGAAAAGCTTAGTGAAAATTAACTGCCTTGCTTATGCTAATGATATCATTTTGTTTTTAAATGGATCACAAACAAGTATAAAGAAGTTAACTAAGTTCTTAGATATCTATCAATCACTTACTGGTCAGCAAATAAATAGACAAAAGACTACATTTATTACATCCTTAAGAATGAATAGAACAAGAGTAACATCCTTAGAAAGCATTTTAGGTTTTAGGCATGCAGACCTTCCTTTTACTTACTTAGGAATTCCAATTCATTCAAACAATCATTCAATTCATTTTGAGAAACTAATTGATAAGATAAGATCTAAAATTTCAGACTGGAACTCTAAAAACATATCATTTGGAGGCAAAATAACCTTAATAAACTCTGTTCTAATGTCATACCCAATATACTATTTGCAATCTATTAAGTTACCTTTGAAAACAATATCTAGGATTGAGATACTTCTAAATAAGTTTTTGTGGGGGTCTAGTGAAATAGATAAACATATGATATGGTCTAGTTGGGATAAATTGTGTAAACCATACAACGAAAATGGATTAAACATCAGAAACATAAGAGACATACAAACTGCTTATTAATTTAAACTATGGTTTAATTTTAGGGAAAATAAAACCCTCTGGTCAAGTATGATGCATTCAAAATACTGTAATAACATTCATCCTTTGCAATCTACTCTTAAAATATCAGACTCTAAAATCTGGAAAAGAATGTATGAGGTTAAAGATAGAGCAGAGAAACATATAAGATGGAAGTTAGGAGATGGTAATTCGGATTTCTGGTTAGATCAGTGGTATAGTACTAAACCTTTAATAACTTTAACAGCACTAAATTCTAATCATTATATACAAACTAAGGTTAATGAATACTGGATGGATAATGTGTGGAACATTGATAAACTTCTAAGCATGTTGCCTGCTAAATATGTGAATGAAATCATTAGGATAAAGTTTAATACATATACATCTGATTCTATAATTTGGAAACTTTCAGTTGATGGAAAGGTTAACTTAAAGAAAACTGTTAATGAAGTAAACTTCAACAGATTGTTTCATAACATCTCAAATAAAAGATAAAATCTGGAACAATATTTCACCAAAGAAATGTTCTTTCATCCTTTGGAGAGTTCTGAATAACCTTTTAAATGTATACAGTAAACTTCAACAGATTGGCTTTTGTTTAGCATCTAAATGTACTAGTTGCCAGAATTTAGAAACCCTGAATCATGTTTTTGTATCCTGTGAAATTGCTTGGTATATCTGGTCTTACTTTTCTGCTATGTTTAGGATAGATGTAGGTAGGCATATGACAGTGAATAACATTATTAACCTTTGGTTAATGTCTACACCTAAAAGAGTACATATCAGAACAATTCTACTTTCTTTGATTGTATACTCTATATGGTATGGTAGAAATAGTTGTAAACATAAAGATAGAATCCTATCTCCTAAAAGGATAGTTAATCATATATTATTCATGCTTTCATCCTTAGATTCAGGTTTACATTTAACTAGGAAGCATTGGTCAAAGGACCTGCACATAGCTAAAGATTTAAGATGTTTTAACCATGTTAAAAATACTAAGTCATGTCTGTATGTTGTTTGGTCTTTGCCTGATTATAACAGACTAAAATTAAATTGTGATGGTTCTTCCCTATATAATGGTGAGTCTAGTTATGGTTTTATCATTAGGAACAGCTTAGGAACTACCTTAATAGCTAAAGGTGACTTAATTGGGAAGTGTTCTCCTATAGTTGCTGAAGTTTTAGCTCTAATAAATGGTCTTATGTATTGTAATGATCATGATTTAACATGTGTTGATATTGAGACAGGCTGTCTCAGTTTATTCAATATGCTTGCAATAGGAAAACATCCTTGGCATTTAGACAAAATTCTTCAATATTGTAGATCATTTATTAAGCCACAAATGACTATAAAACACATATATAGAGAGTAGAAGTCTGCTGCTGATTGGGTGGCAAAGCATGCGTTAAAGATACAGTCTAGATTTATAGTTGAATCACCACACTCATTGAATGAACTGAATGCAATTACGTTGCTGGAATCATTGAGTCTAGGTTATTTTAGATTCTTTGACTAACTGTTTTGGCAAGTTGAAAGACTTGACCTTCATGGTTCTGTTTTGTAGGACAAGAGCAAGGATGGAGTAACCTTCAACTCAAGACAGCAAGGGGATGGAAGGATGGATGAAGAGGCTTGTTGAGAAAGGAAATGCAAGAGGAGAGGTTCAAGACAAGCTTGAAGGAGAAAATGTAATCAGATGAAGAGGAGAGGTTCAACACAAGTTTGAAGTCTGTCTCTAAACTAAAAATGTAGTATACTTCATCTGTACGAAATGAGTTGCTAACTCATAAATTGTATTAACATTTGTAAAGTCTCTTTTAATCATCAATAAAAAATTCAATTTCTTGGAAAAAAAAATCGATGTATTTACTCAAAAATAAATATTACATCAAAATCTATATCAAATATATATATATATATTTAGAAATTAAAAAGATATATGTTAAAAATTGATATATATATATATATATATAGATTTATTAAAAAACAAATAATATACTGTACGATAAAATTCTGTATCAAATATATAGAATATATTCAAAAATAAATTTTGAAATCTATATAGAATATATAGATGTATTTAAAAAAGAATATAAAATTGAATATAGAATAAATAAATATATATAAAATCTTTATATATATTCAGAATTAAATATTTTATATGATAAAAAAATTGAATTTTAGTATTCAGTATCAAATCTATGCATATACAATTTAGGATTTTTATTACTTTTTAGGAAAACAGAATGATTTATATTATATACAAAGCGTATATAATCCAAACAAATAGAAAAATCGTTGGAATACATAATGATTTTTATTAGTTTTTTCGAAAAAAATAAACAGTTTATATAGAGTGTATATAGTGTATATACAAAGAGAAATAATTATTGTAAAACCATTTTTAGAAAACATGAACGATTTTTAGAGAAAATAAATAAAAAATCGATTACTCTCAAGAACATAGAAAAAAAAAATCACGGAAATAGAGAAAGAAACCTGAATATTAGGAAGGAAGCGAGTGACAACTGAAAACCAAAGAACGGAGCAACAAATCGTGGCGATCGGTACAGTAGTGATGGTTTTATGTGAGAAAATCAAAACGAGAGAAGCGGCAGTGAAAAATGAGACATATTAGATATTGATTGATTTTTTTCTTTTAGGGTTAGGAATATTATTGGGCTAGATTACACACAAACAGTAATAAAGAACATTTATAACGGCCTACAATAAATAATAATATTATTAAGGTTGAATATTTAGTCTTTATCACGGGCTAAAAATAAAATCAATAATTAATATTTATATTTATATAAATGAAAGGTATTTTTACGGGGTGGGTTCGGGGCAGCTACCCGTGGTTTCATATTCAAAACCGAACCCGAACCCGAAAGGATAGTAAAAATAAAAACCATAACCCGCCCTGTTTTTTTTTTCCGGATAACCCACCCCGTCGGTTCGGTTCGGTTCGGGTAACCACAGTTTCGGTTTAAATTGCCATCCCTAGTTTAGGGTAAATTCAAATTAAGATACTCTTGTAGTGATCTAGAAAAAGTTATCTTAGGTTGTGATGGTAATTTAATTGATTTGGTATCATTTGTTGATAGTTTGGGTGTTTCAAGTGTTACTATTAAAGTTGAAGGTGATGTTGTTGTTGGTGATAATGTTAGAGAAACTGCTGAAAGTATAGTTGAAGTTTCAAATGAAGATTTTGTTCGTGGAGAAACTGTTGAAAATTCAGGTGCTAATGCTATTAGTCGCAAGCACAAAGCACTTGCTAGTGTTGGTTGGGTTAATGAAATTAGTGGTGTTGGGAAGGTGTTTTAAGATGGAGCAGTAGGTTTAAGATTAGCTGTTAGTCGGTTGGCTTTACAAAAAGGTTTTTCTTTTAAATATTTGCATAACAATAAACAAATAATAACTGTTTATTGCATTAAAAAAGATCCAAAGGGTTGTCCTTGGACACTGTATGCTAAACAAGAGAGGTCTATTGGTTCTTATTATTATTATGAAGTATGTCGAAACTCATACACGTGGAGTGGTTTTAGCAAAAAAAATAGAAGGCATTTGTCATCTGATTTGATTGGAAATGAAATACGTGATTGTGTGAGGATGAGAGTTTATGTTACATCTACAAGCATGAAATCATTTATAAAAAATGATTACGGTTTAGATATTTCTTACCGTGTTTCATGGTTTACTCTAGAAAAAGCTAGGAGGGCTGTATATGGAGATATTCTAACTTCTTATAAACTTCTTAAGAATTATTTTAAAACATTGAAGGTTATTGATAGCAGAAGTGATTACATACTGGAGTATCCTTTGGAAACCAATGTGTTCAAGCAATGTTGCGTAGCATTTGGGTTTTGCCTCTATGGTTTCAATTCGTGTCGTCAAGTTTAATTTATTGATGGGACTTTTTTTAACGAGAAAATATAATGGAGTTTTACTATCTTCTATATCCAAAGATGGTAACAGTGGTAAGTTTTATTTATATTTGAATATATGTTATCTTTAACTATGTTATATATAAATCTGCGAAAAGCAAGATTGGAGATGAATAACAAAGAGATAGATGCGAAACGCGTTGAATAAATAATGCGATAGATGCGACATGTGTAATGTATGATTAACGTGACAGATGCGAAACACATATAATATATGATTAACAAGATAGATGCGAAACATACATACATATATATATATATATATATCAGTAAGTGATAGTTGCGAAACCTCTTATAATTGATGTGGTTTATTTTCGTTTGAGGTTAATTTTGTAATTTTGTCTAGAGTTTTGTGGAATTTTGAGAGTATTTAATGTTTGGGTAGAATGTAGAGGGAGAATCGAGCTTCCTGGTTGTATTTAATTTTCATTACCCTCATTTAATGTAGGTAGTTGGGTATTTATACCCTTATTTTTGGGCTATATGGGCTTTCGGTTTGTGTTTAATGGATTCGGGTCGAATTTAAAGACCCATTAGCTTTAAGTAAGCAAGTAGTCAGCTTAGTCATAAAGTGATTAGGTTTTAAGTACTTTAGTTCTGTTCGGATAGTTCAGTAAATGAAAGGTATCCGAACTGCCCCTGTCCGGTTAAGTGGATGTTGTCCGAATTAACCCTGTCCGGTTACCATAAAGGGTGGTGACAAAATCCGGACTCATCAGTAGCCCCTTTTTAGGTGGTGTTCAAAGGCCTTTGGCAAGACCTAAAAAATAGCCTGTAGCTGGTCACAGCCATATCCGGACAGGGTCTTAAACTTCGTAATAGCCTTATCCGAACTGAAAAAGTTCTTAGAAACTAAACGGTTTTTTGCCAGAAATTGTGGGACACGTGTCTCTCTCTGGTTCGCCACATCAGCCGCTTTTTCACCTAGAACGACGCTCCCACTTTCTCCAAAAAGTAACCTCTTTATTTAATGAGGATGACATCAGCGCCGTTTCTTAATCATTACACCCCTTTCGAATTCTCCTAGGTATCAAAGCATCTTTTTGCGTATTTACTATATTTTAGTCACTTCTTTACTGTTTTACCATCCTCTTCATCCTTACTCTGTTTAAACTTCAAAGCTTTCTCTCAAAAACAAATACTTCTTTTCGGTGTGAGTTTATGTTCACAGCTAGGAACGCTTTAATCAAAGGTGGGCGGCTTAATTTATCAGAGTTAGAAAAGGCCCAAAAGGTTGAACGAGAAAGGCGCATTGCTGCAGGCCTCCGTGTTTGCCCTGTTGACAAACCAATAACACCAAGCACAGAGCCTGACCAGGGCTCTTCTTCAACCAAAAGCGTTAAACCTAGGAGGTTGTTCCAAACCAACCTCT
This sequence comes from Limnanthes douglasii subsp. nivea, assembly GCA_036936605.1. NCBI lineage: Eukaryota > Viridiplantae > Streptophyta > Magnoliopsida > Brassicales > Limnanthaceae > Limnanthes > Limnanthes douglasii. Next base: position 138,900,704 of record JAUPFV010000001.1, on the reverse strand, counting down.
CTCCAATTGTTTCAGGCTCGTCGGTTCAAGACTCAGAGACTGCTGTTGAACCAGGACATGTAGTCACCAGTTTTAAGAAGCCTTCTCCTTTTATTGCCATGGGATCAGATGCTGATGCCTCTCCTGAGAAGTTAGTAGATCGGAGAAGAGGTCGCTGGGTAAAAGGGAAAACTCTAAAAAGTACGCCTTCCAAATCAGGGGCCAAAGATAGAAATACGGGGTCAGAGGCACCCATCAAAATTCCTAACAACAAGTTGTCCGGACCGAACGCATCTAGCTCAAGTCTCCGAAAAGAATCCACTGCATCTGAGCCCCAGCCGGAGGTCAGAGTACAAGAAACCAGTGAAACCCAACAGTCCGGAGGGCATGCTGAGCCAACCTCTAACTCCCCTCACCCAAACACAACTGAAAACCCCTCCATGGTAATAGAAGAAGTGATGGAGGATTCTATTGAAGAGGCTCCGTTTGAGTCCGAAGTCTCCGGGCAAACAAGTGAGGCTGCTGCTGCCAAGAAGAATAAAGACAAAGAAAAACTATGCCTAAGACATCCAGATTTGCCGGAGGTCCTTGTAGGCAAAGTGGGACCTTGTTTCCACAAGGTAAGTGTTAAATATTTGATAGCTTTGCAAAAACTTAACTACGCCTTCTTCCACACAGCCGAACTGGGCCGAATGCGAACAAAGTGGGGAATCCTGGAGAATGTCAAAATAAGGATTCTAGTGGACCCTGAAACACCGATGGACTGCAAGCTCAATGAAATAGTTTTCTTCACTGAGCTCTTCAACTGGGGACTAAGGTTTCCCTTAGACCCGGAGATAGTCAAATATTTTCATCTCATCAAACTTTGCCCAAGTCAACTGAGCCCTAACGCATGGAACACCCTCATGGCCTGTATCATGGCCTCAGGCTCTCCAGAATTCCTCTTCCAATGGAGGAGTTTGCAGCTGTGGCCAACCTATGACCACCATATTACCTTCTATCACTTCAACATGGGTGATAATTATAAAGCGGTGAATGACCTGCTCGAGTCGGAGAGAAATTGGAAGACTCACTTCTTGTTTGTGAGTGGTGCTTGAGAGAATGGGAGGAAGATTAAAGCTGGTACCAACCCGAGTCTCCTTACCAGCAGATGGCAAAGCGATGGTAAGAATCCAATCTCACATTCCCATCTTTTTATTTTTTATAAATTTGTTTATCTGACTTGTCTTTTCTTTTTTGTTTCTTGACAGTGCTGCCTAAAGACTTCAATGACTACTTGAAGGCCGGGCAGACCACTTGTACCAAGCTAAACGCTTGGTCTGCTGAAAAGTAGGGGAATCGCTTCCACAACGCCTTTACCAGAGGCAATCTTGCAAGGTCCTACCTTTGGAACACCACTGCCGGAGGGACTTATCCTGGGAGGAACTTACCACTCCACCCCCTCCGGAAGGAGTCCTCAAAAGAACACACGCACCGGATGGGGCATTGTATCTGCCTGGTAGAGCCAAGGCCCCAAGTAAGATGAAGGGCAAGAAAGGTAAGGGCAAGCAGAGTGCGGTTGAAGCCAACCCCACCGAAGCGGAGGAAACTGCTCCAACAAACCAAGAGGGGCCAGTTCCAAGACAGATTGATGCTGCTCTTCTAGAAGTAGTGGAGCATGAGAGTACTAGGGAAGAGGCAGGATCTCCAAAACCTCCAAGGGTTCCTAAGAGAGACAGGAAACGGGGAGCAGACTGCAAGGACAGGGAGGCCAAGAAGAAAAAGACCTCCAGGGGTGATGAGATCCCTGGTGACTTTCGAACTGAAGAGGTTCGAGGAGGGGATATCAGCATTGACGGTGTCGACATTACTGGGCTTGAGAGGCTTGGTGACTACTTTGAAAACCTCCCCAGAGATGATTTTGCTGGGCCCTACCTCCCTCCAAGCACTTCAAACATTGTTACCTTAAATGGTAACTCTTTCTCTGTTTCAAGTGAAAGAGATGTTATAACTCACTCTATATTGAGTAATATTCAGCTAGTGCTTTGTTTGGAGAAACAAGTGCGAGTTCAGTCAGCTATTATTACTGCCATTAATTCTGACAAAGAGAAATTGTTCGGTGACCTCCTCGTTGCCAACCAATATGCTGATGTTTTGAAGAGGGAAAACGAGGAGTTAAAGAAGAACCAGGAGGGTTGGGCCACAAAGGTAGCTACCTTAGAAGATACTATCAAAGAACTCCGGGCAAAGCAGTCCGAATTGGAGAAAGATCTCTCTTCTTCGAAAGAGGAGGTGAAGGCCAGGGACAAAGTCATTCACACTTTGACCAATGACAAGATCACGCTCGAGGACTCAGTGTCCAAGGCTGCACAAGAAAAAGCTGATCTGCTAAGGGAGCAAGAGGCAAAAATCTAAGCCAAGATTGATGCTTATACCAACCAAGTGATAGACTCTTAGGAAGAAATGTATGCCAAAGTGAAGTCTAGCATGGTCTTGCTCTTTCACGAGAAGTTTCCGAAGAGGAATCTGAGAGATTTGTGGACTTATGTAGAGTACGAAGACCTTCCCTTCCACACTATGGCTGATGGAGACAAACATGAATACTCTAGTGCTGACTCATCCGATGAGGAAGAGAACACCGGGGAGAGTCCAAATGAGGAAAATGATGACCTTAAGAAGAAGAAAACGAGCGAGGCTGAGCCATCTTCAAAGGCTCAGTCTTAGAGTATCAATTATCTTTTCACTTTTGCTTTGATTGAACCAAATTCCTTGGATGACCAAGGTATTTTTGTAACTATGTTTGGTCCTTGACCGGATAGATGTCTTTGTTTTGACAATTTAAAGTCCTTGGATGGCCAAGGCACTTCGTATATTTTAATGGGTAGCTTCATTTTGCACAACTCTTGCATAACTTTTCAATTTTGGTGGCTGATGTTTAAATAGCCCTTGGTTATTTCATAAATATTTTAACGTGAGAGTGTTTAAATTCTCTGATGACAAATGATTAAGTAGTCATCACTCCTTCAATTCAATCCGGCTTAAATAAAAACATTACCGAAAATAGGAAAATACTTCAGATTTTTAAGAAGGCATCAAATTTTATAAAAGAGCCTGGACACCTCATTAAAACCTCCCTGCGCCACCAGGTTAGGAAAGAGTATGCCCCCAAATATTTACATGGACTTTTAAACAAGTAAATATTTACATAGTTTCTATTCTAAGTACAACCGGAGGTGTTTAATATTCCAAGGGTGTTTCAAAATCCTTCCATCTTTGTCTTGGAGCCGGTATGTTCCAGGCTTAAGCTTTTCAATGACCACATAGGGTCCTTCCCAAGTTGGATCCAATTTACTGAATTGCCTCTCGTTAGTGTGTAGGAAAATTTTTCTCAACACTTTATCCCCCGGTTGAAAATCCCTTCTCTTGATTTTAGAAGTGAACCTACTTCTCATCAAACCTTGATAGTGCACAGCTCTAAGGGGAGCCTTAACTCTTCTTTCCTCTATCAATTCAAGTTGGTCTCTGATAGCCACCTCGTTAGTGTGTTCGGAGAAATTATGAACTCGAAATGAAGGGAGAGTAGCTTATATGGGATCTATGGCATCCATCCCATAGACCAAGGCAAAAGGAGACTCTTGTGTTGCAGCCCCAAGTGTAGTCCGGTAAGCCCACAAAACTTCTTGCAAATAACTAGGCCATTTTCCAGCAGTCCCTTCTAAATTCTTCTTCAATACGCATAGTATAGTACTGTCAGCCACCTCAACCTGACCATTTGCTTGTGGGTGGAAAGTGGAGGAGAAGAAATGTTGTATACCTCTAGAGGCACAACAACTCTCTATCTCCTTGTTGTCGAACTGTGGCCCATTGTCTGTTGTTATCTTCTGTGGAATTCCAAATCTGCAACAGATATTGGATAAAATGAATTTTATAACAGCTTTTGACGTTGTACCTGCCAATGGAGCTGCTTCGATCCACTTCAAAAAATAATCAATGACAACAATTATTGTTCTGCGTCCTTCGGATGCCATGGGTAAAGGTCCCACCAAATCCAACCCCCATCGAGCAAAAGGTATAGGCTCAAAAATTGACTCTAAAGGGATAGCTGGGATATGAATTTCATTGCTATATCTCTGGCATGGGTCACACCTCCTTACCAACTCCTTAACATCTTGCATTATAGAGGGCCAATAATACCCAGCCAACAAAACTTTCCTTGTTAGAGCCCTGAATCCACAGTGAGCTGATCCCTCACCATCATGTAATTCAGAGAGCACTATTTAAGATTCATCAACCCCCAAACATCGTAAGAGGTACTGTAAGACTTCTTATAAATAATATCTCTTAGGATAATAAAACCACGAGCCTTGTACTTTACTTTTCTTGGTATTTATTTATCCGGAGGCAAGATGCCATCTGAGAGATACTGAAGGAGAGGAAACCTCCAATCTTGAGGCTGTTTTATCTGTATATCGAAACTTTCTTCTTCCTTACCCAGACTGATTTGAATGGATGGGCACTCCAGTACATGAATCCATGGGTAGGACTCAGTATAGGCTATGGTTGCCAAGGAGTCTGCCAATGTATTTTCTGTTCGGGGTATGTGCTCATAAATGATGCTATTAAAATTTAGCGCTACTTCTTTAAGAAGAAGTAAGTATTTAACCAGCTGCTCCTTTTTGGCTTCGGATTGACCTTGTGCATGATGGATAAGAAGCTGAGAATCGCTCATCAACTTGACCCTTTTGGCTCCACAAATAAGAGCTAATTTCAAACCAGCTATAACAGCTTCATATTCAGATTCATTATTAGAAGCCCTAAAAGTAAAACATATAGCTTGGTACATTCTGTCACCATACGGAGAGGTCAAACATATCCCTGCACCACACCCCACGACACTTGATCCACCATCAGTCTGGACGACCCAGACTTTTTTATCTTTTATATCAGTTGTTTGCTTTGTATCCCTATCTGAATGGAATTCAACTAAAAAATCAGCCACAGCTTGGGCTTTGATTGCTGTCCGAGGGGAAAAATCAATATCGAAGTCCCCCAATTCCACTGACCACTTAGTCATTCTACTTGAAACGTTTGCCTTTTGAAGAATATTTTTGAAGGGAAAAGACGTCCGGACAATAATAGGATGAGCCTGGAAATAAAGCCTCATCTTCCTTGCAGCAATTCCCAGGGCTAATGCTAATTTTTCAAGCTTCAGATAGCGTTTTTCTGCATCTATCAAGCTCTTGCTGATGTAATACACCGAACGGGGATAATTATCCACCTCCCTCACCAATACGACACTTATGGCACAACTGGAAACTGTCAAGTATATGAAAAGAGTTTCTCCGTCAACGGGTTTAAACAAAGTCTTGGGGGAGGACAGGTGTTTTTTGATTTCATCGAAGGCCTCATCGCACCGTGGAGACCAGTCAAATCCCTTTGCCCCCTTTAAAGTTTGAAAAAATGGGGCACATCTGTCCGAAGACCTTGAAATGAATCGATTTAACGCAGCCAACCTCCCAGTCAACCGTTGTACTTCTTTAATATTTCGAGGAGGCTCCATTTGGAATAAAGCATTAAGCTGTTCCGGATCAGGCTGTATCCCTTGCTTACTTATTACATACCTCAGGAATTTTCCGGACTGTACTCCAAACACACACTTCTCTGGGTTTAGTTTCAAATTTACTTTTACTAAGTTAGCAAAAGTTTCTTGGAGATCTACCAAGTGTAGCTCTTCGTGCATACTTTTTACCATCATGTCGTCAATGTATACTTCCATGTTTCTTCCAATTTGATCAGCAAAAGCTTTGTTTACCAACCTCTAATAAGTAGCCCCAGTATTTTTTAACCCAAATGGCATCACCTTGTAACAATGAAGGCCCCTATCAGTAACAAACGTAGTATGCTCATGATCCTTCGGATCTACTTGAATCTGATTGTACCCGGAGAAGGCATCCATGAAAGACATCAGCTTGTTCCCAGATGTGAAATCCACCAACTGATAAATCCGGGGAACTGGGTATAAATCCTTTAGGCAAGCTCTGTTGAGATCTGTAAAATCAATACACATACGCCACTTGCCATTTTTCTTTTTCACCAATACCGGATTGGCTGTCCATAAAGGATACTGAGACTCCTTTATGTTCCCCATTTTAGTAATCATGTCGAATTCTTGAACTATGACATCAGTCTTTTCCTTCGAAAAAGCTCTTCTCTTTTGTACCACATGTGCTATGTCTCTTCGGATGGACAGTTGGTGTGATATAATATATGCTGGTACCCCGGTAACATCAGCATTGCACCAAGCAAAAACATGCTGATGGTCTTTTAGGAACTTCAACATTTTACCCTTTAGTTCGGATGTCATTTTGGACCCTATTTTAACATTTTCTCCTTCTTCCAAAGAATGTTTTTCAACTTCTTCAATTTGTATTAAAACTCCAGGGGTCTCTCTGGGGTCATCAATTTCACCCTCACCCCCAGAAAGCCCCTCAAACTGCTATTCCTCATTGATACGAACTGCCCCCAACGTCCGAGGAGCCAGTGCTGTTGCATAACACTCTCTTGCTACTTATTGGCTGCTCCAAACAACTCTCACATGTCCTTGCACAGCGTATTTCAAACATTGGTGGACTGTTAAAGCCACTGCATGCATCCTAGAGAGCCAAGACCTCCTCAGAATAGCATTATAACAAGTGGGACAATCCACTATGACAAACAATATTCTAACCATTTTTTTAAAAGGGCCCTTGCCCAATAAAACTACCTCCTCGAACTCCCCGATCACATCTGCTGAGCTTCCAGTGAAACCCACAATTGACCTGTTCGAATGCTGAATTACCGCTGGATTCTTCATCTTTTTGTAGGAAGTTCAAAAGAGGATATTGGCTGAACTACCAGTGTCCACCAAAATTCGTCTTATGTCATTGCCCCCGATGGATACCCCTATGACACCAACATCTTCATGAGGACCAGCTATATCCCTCAGGTTATCCTCATCGAAAACAATGAAGGGAAATGGATTATGCGATTGATAGGAAGTGATGCCACCCTCTAGTTGGGTAGTTAAAGTATGAACACGCCTCTTTCTAGAAGAAGCAGTGGGTGCTGTCGTGGTATCCCCTCCAAAAATTGTGAGTGATTCAAAAAGGTTAATAAGCCCGGACACCGTCTTGTAACGTTCCTCAATGGCACCCACTCTATTTTGAGTTGGGTCAGGGTCCAAGTACTCTGAATCTACATCAAATCTCTAGATTACGACCATAGCTCCCTCCGGAGCTGATGTGCCTGCGTTGTTTGGACCAGCCCGATGAGTGTTATCAGGCCTATTTCCTTCTCTTCTTTTAACATATGCTCCCAACTTTCCTCTTTCAATTAAATTCTGGACTTCTTGATTTAAAGCAATACAATCCTCGATGGTATGGCCAGTATCATTATGATACTGACAGAAATAATTGTTACGATGCTCCCTAGGAGATTGTAGCGTAGCCGGCCTTCTATAGTGTACTTCTTCCTTTGTTTTGTCATAAATGGTGGCTACGCTTTCTTTTAACTCAGCAAACCACTCCGGCTGAACCCAAGGCCCTCGCTTATTTCTGGATTGTTGATTTTGGGCAGGCGCAGCTGGTTGAGACTGAGCCTTGGCTCTATTATGACTCTACCCGGCCTCCCTTGCCTTGTTCCCGGACTAATTTTGGTTTGGGTTTGGTGCAGCCGGAGCAGACCTCACCTGCCTATGCACCCTAGTTTTCTTTGTTTCATCCACATTAATTTGCATTCCAACTTGATTCAGTAGACCTCCCCATGTCATGGCCTTTTTTCTGGTCACTGAATCAGCCAAATTTCCAGGGTTTAAGCACTGTCTCAGAGATGCTATTGCTACTTGCTCAAAGCAATCAGCCAACCTATTTTTGGTGTTTAAAAAGTGACTTATGTACTCTTTTAGAGATTCGTTCGGTTCTTGGGCACAATGGATGATGGTGTCTCCATTGCCCTTCACCTCCTTACTTCCAACAAACTGTCTCCGGAAGGCTACCCAAAAGGTATCAAAATTTCTGATGCACCCCTGTGGTAGGCTATTATACCACTTCAGGGCACTCCCCGTAAAGGACTGGGAGAATGCTCTACAAAGAAACTTATCATCATCATCAAAATCTATCATAAATTTTTTAAACTGTTCCAAATGGTTGTCCGAGTCTTTACTGCCATCGTATTTTTCCATTTTTGTACTATCAAACCTCTTAGGAAGGTTCCCGGACAGGATTTTGGACGACAATGGAGATTGTCTCCAATTTCGGCCACGACTAAAAACGGTATCCTCGTTAGGAGTTGCAAAGATACTTGGCTCATCATGGAAGGCAAAAGGATCCACCAACATCCGGTCTATGTGTCTCCGGCTATGAGACGACCCTTTACGTATATGCCTCTTTAACTTTCCATGTCTATCCCTTTTTCTTGAATACTTCTTAACCAACTTTTGTTTCTTTTTAGATCGGCCCTCATCACAGCTGGATAACAAGGATTCTTCAACTCCATCTTCGCCCGAGGAGATATTGGAAGATTCTGAGTCTGAATCAGAGCTCTCCACCGGCTTGAACCGGTGAGACTTTTTGGAGCTAGCATGAGTCTTCTTCGTACTCACATGGGTCTTCGAAGGCTCATGCTCTCTAGGGTTGTCAGTATGGTGAGCAACTGACGCCTTTGATTTCTCTTTTATACCCATTTTTTCCCTCTCTGCCCTCAGAACCTCTATTTCAACTTTTAACCTATCACGCTTCTCGACGGTATACTCATCATTTTCTCCCACCACTTCAAGCAAAGCTGGTGGTACTTCTGGTACGTCCGGATTCATTCGGACTGGTTTTTTTTTTTTATGGTTTTGAATGCTAGATTTAGGCACCGTCGTGCTCCCACTCTGGTTGCCAATTTGATATGGTTTATTTTCGTTTGAGTGTAATTTTTAGAGTTTTGTGGAATTTTGAGAGTATTTAATGTTTGGGTAGAATGTAGAGGGAGAATCGAGCTGCCTGGTTGTATTTAATTTTCATTACCCTCATTTAATGTAGGTGGTTGGGTATTTATACCCTTATTTTTGGGCCATATGGGCTTTCGGTTTGTGTTTAATGGATTCGGGTCGAATTTAAAGACCCATTAGCTTTAAGTAAGCAAGTAGTCAGCTTAGTCATAAAGTGATTAGGTTTTAAGTACTTTAGTTCTGTTCGGATAGTTTAGTAAATGAAAGTTATCCGAACTTCCCCTGTCCGGTTAAGTGGATGTTGTCCGAATTAACCATGTCCGATTACCATAAAGGGTGGTGACAAAATCCGGACTCATCAATAATGAGTCATTTATACTATGTTTTGTTCTATATATTGGTTGTAGGTATTTTCTCTGTTGCATTTAGTATCGTTTCGTCTGAAGTTACTGAGACGTGGGAATGATTTTTAGAGATGTTGAAACCTCATTTTTAGATCGCGAAATCACATTTATTAGTGAACGTCATTTAGGTATTGTTACTGCTGTATCTGTTATATTTCCAAATTGCCATCATGGATACTGTTTTTATCATCTTATGAATAATTTGAGGCATTATTTAAGGACTACACCGACGACATTTAAGGATACTATAGTAAAAATGTTTAAAAGATGTGCATATACTTATAATCAGAATTTGTTTAATCAATATATGGATGAATTACTTAAGCAGGGAGGTGAGAAGGTTGAAAGTTTTTTCAAAAATTTATCTCGTGAGAAATATGCTTGTGCTTTTTTCAAAGGAAATAGGTATGTTTCTATGACATCTACTCCAGCTGAATCTTTTAACAACCAAGTTAAACAATTTTGTGGTTTGCCTATTATGAAGTTAATTGATAGGATTAGAGTTTTAGAAATGAGTCAAATTTTGAGACGTTTTGGTGATGCTGAATGTTGGACTAATGATTTGTGTCCTGAATTTGATAAACAATTTAAAGCTAATGCGGAAGAAGGTCGTCCATGGATAGTTCATTCGTCTACTCCTCTTTTGCATGCAGTGTTTTGTGATCGTGTTATGGTTGTTGATCTTAGTGTATGTCATTGTTCTTGTGGTTTGTGGAAACATGAGTGTTTTCCTTGTTCTCATGCTGTAGCTGCGATATTTTATATAGATGCAGATCCTATGAAATATGTTGAGACATGCTATTTTGTAAGCTCTTATAAGGAAACATATACTACTTTTGGTCAAAGATCTACTTCAACAACTTCTCCAGATCTACTTCTTCCCGTTTTAAAAAGGAGAGCTGGACGACCTAAGAAGAAAAGAATTTCATCTAAAGGAGAATTAAGTATTCGTAAGATAACATGCTCTTGTTGTCGTAAATCTGGTCATAACAGACGGATATTTGTAGACATTTTGTAAGATGAATGTAATTTTTGATACTTTTAGTTTTTCAGAGCTGTTTTGTAATAATGACAATAGATTGGGAACATTTCAATGGATGTTAGATGAAAAACCTTTTGTTATATATCGACTTGATAGATGTGAAACGTGTAATAAGCAACATGATGGGCTTTGCTAGATGCGAACCACGTTTTACAAAATTTACTGAACTGGATGCCAACCGTTTGATGACAAGTTTTTTTATATATGATAGATGCGAAACATTTAACAACAAGTTATATTATTCATGATATATGCGAAACAACTTACACCAAATACACTGATCTGATAGATGTGGAACCTTGGATAATCAAATACTAAATATTTTTTAATAGATGCGCAACCTTGGATAATCAAATATATTATACTGTGATAGATGCGAAATGTTGGATTTAAGAACATTCTTTTGGCAGTTGCTAAACCAGCTCATAAAATACGTTTTTTGATGTAAGTGTTAAAATATGAATACAAAAATAGGATCCTCATCTGAGTCATCTGAGTGTTATCAGGCCTATTTTTTGTCGTCTTCAGAGTCATCTTCGTCTTCATCTTCTTCGTCTTCATCTTCTTCGTCTTCAGTGTCTTCATCCTCTTCCATCTGGTCCCGTTTCCTCTTTCTTTTTAAGAGGACGGAAATATGATCCTCATCTGATTCCTCTTCATCTTCAAAGTAACCATCTTCGGTATAAGCATCTTTCAAAAAAGAACCGAAACTTCCATCTGAAATGTCGACAGAAAATTCGTCTGTCGTTGTATCTTTCCACTCTTCCCTAGCCTCGGGGGAAGGAGTGGGAGAACTAATATTACTATAATAGGGACCATCATTTGAAGAATAGTTAAAATTTGGCATTTTTTCAAAGCAACTTTTTAAGAAGTGAAAAGTTTTGAGATTTTCACTGAATGAAGTGAACTTTTGTGTTTGAGAACTGAAAGAATGAAATAATATTTTATAGAGGTAGCTAAAATTGTATAAGAAGGTGAAAAGTTTAAAGATTAAACAGAAATAATATATTGGTTTGATATTGTTTAGATTTGTAATTAATGCAATGTAATGATGGGTATCTATTAGTTGTCAAGTCATTTAAGTAAATATCAAATCAAAGTAAAGCTACTAGTTTGATTTTTGAATTTTGAAGTTTATATGTGTGATATTGGTATAGATGCGAAACATTCATTAGAATATAAAACCTAGATGCGAAACATTGTGTAAAAATTAAATAGTAGACTACAAGCTTTGAAAGAAATAATATCTTTGGTTGATATTCGTGAGCTTTTGTATTAATGCAATGTAATGATGAGTATCTTAGACTTATCAAATCATGTAAGAAAATATCAAATTTAACTAAAGCTACTAGTTTGATTTTTGACTTTTTGAAATATATATGTGTGAGATTGGTTGAGTTTATTAAGTACAAAAACATATTTACTTCTGTAACTGATAATTAGATGAAACATAATTAGACCAGAAGACAGGAAAGAGTCTCCAAGAGAAAAAATAAATTGATAGATGCGAAACATTCATTAGAATATAAAGGATAGATGCGAAACCTTATGTAAAAATTAAATAGTAGATGCGAAACGTGTTATTTACATTTCTCTAGTAGATGCGAAATAACATGTGAAATAAAGGGACATATGATAGGCTAGATGCGGGTAGTTGTATTTAAATTTTTTATAGGTAAAATTATTAAGAAGGTGAAAAGACTACAAGCTTTGACAGAAATAATATATTTGGTTGATATTCGTGAGCTTTTGTAATTAATGCAATGTAAAGACGAGTATCTTAGACTTGTCAAATCATGCAAAAAAATATCAAATCAAACTAAAGCTACTAGTTTGATTTTTGAAATTTTGAAATATATATGTGTGAGATTGGTTGAGTTTATTAACTACAAAAACATATTTACTTCTATAAGTGATAATTAGATGAAAAATAATTAGACCAGAAGATATGACAGAATTTCTAAGATAAAAAATAAACTGATAGATGCGAAACATTCATTAGAATAGAAAAATAGATGTGAAACCTGTGGATAGATTTTAGATCCACCGATAGATGCGAAACCCTTGTAATTACAGTCAGATAGATGCAAAACCATAGCTGTTAGACAATTTTGTCACTGAGATATATTTTATAGTAGACAAACTTTACAATAAAAAAATATGACAAACATCACAAAAAGAAGTAAAACAAATATTACAAATCATCGCCCCAATATTTATTAGTGTTCATGTCATCAAGAAACATGTAGAACATTTCTGCTCTTCTTAATGGTGCAATATTAGACGTTTTGTGAAAGTTAAGTTTCCCATGTAAAATATAATGTTTGAAGTAATCGCAGACCATTACTCCGCAATCAAGTGATCCAGGTATTTGTTTAGGAATTTTTACTAGACAAATTATCTGTATTGGTTCTTCTGCTTGTAAAATGTTTTTGTTTTGGAGGTATGCAATCTGTAATTTAATAAACATACAAATAAATCAGATGATATATATATATGTTCTATGAAATTATTAGAAGAAAGACACTTACTAATCTTTTTGCAGTTTTTCTTGCTGGGTCTGGATGTTTTGGTATTGAGTTTAGATTTACTACTTTTTCATGTTCAACATCTATTACCAATAATGTCCAATGGTTAACATTCTCAGGTCTAGCTTGTGTTAGAAGCGGAACAAAGATTAAACCTTCTATGATGCCTCGTAGCTTATCGTCAACATATAATGTTGCATCCATATTTCGGTTCAGCAAATGCTACATTGGAGGAGTAATATTTAGAAACATTTATGTGTATAAATTAATACATGTTGTAAACGTATTTTATTCTTACCATTACGCTTCCAGATAAGTATGTTACTGGCATAAATTCTCCTGGACTACTTGCAAATGGTATTTGAAAGTTGTGTTGTTTAAGGTTGATATATATATATATATAACCATCAATTACCTGTGTTGTAAAAAGTGGAAACCAGCATTTTGTTAACATATGTATTGGGAAGCAATGAAAACAAACTAAATTTAAATTTAACTTTTACCGTAGAGTCAATTTCATCTTCATCTACTATCTCCATCAAAGTACTAACAAAAATATTAGATCCTGGTACATTTAGACATGACCATACTGTTGGATCAGAATTGTTTTCTCCTTTTTCAATTAGTTCTAATTTGTAGTATTCCTTTATGTCCATTGAAGTTGTTACTTTGTTTGTAAATGGTCATTCTTTTCTGGCAATTTCCTTGTTAGGTAGTTCTTTAGAGACTTGATGTTGAATAGGATCTAAAATTAGTTCAAATGAAGGACCTTTATCAAAATCTTTCTGCACAAATGGGAAAGAATTGAAACTATAAGAGGAGATAGATGCGAAATGTTCAGAAATATAATGGATGGGAAAAAAGGTAAACCAAGATAGATGTGAAACGTTTAAATATAGTGGATGGGAAAGAAGGCGAACCAAGATAGATCTGAAATGTTCAGATATATAATAGATAGAAAATAAGGGAAACCAAGATAGATGCGAAACGTTAAGAAATATAATAGATGAGAAATTTGGGAAACCAAGATAGTGCGAGACATACGTAATATTGATACTTTTTTATTCAGATAGATGCAAAACCTATGTAACTTTCATATGTGAGAAACCAGTGAAAACCAACCTAGATGCTAGATGCGAAACATACGTAATATTGATAGATGAGAAACCTTTTGTAATTATGATAAATGAGAAAACAGGGAAACTATGCTAAATGCAAAACAGTAAAAATATGATAGGTTGGAAAGTTTTTCAATCACTTACTTTTTTCTTTTGTATATCATTTTCAATTCTTATAATTTCTTTCTCAATTGCTGGGTCTAATTTCTGATGCCTTTTCCTTAACAAAACATAAAACTGGACATTAGATGTGAAACATGAGTAATATAATACATAAGGAAGATAGAGGGTAAAAAACACCAGACGTCCCTCGCGTTTATCATTTGTAACAAAGTGGTACTTTTCCTTTAACGCTGTAATAAAATAGTCCCTCATGTTTCAGAAACTAGAACAAAACCATTCTTTTTTACCTGAGTCCAACTTTTGTACCCTTAATACCCTTTGACCAGCCACATCAGCGATCCACGTGTGGGACGCTGATGTGGCAGCAGTAAAAAAAAGTAAAAGCAACATTTACTTTCACCCAACTACATTTACCCTAATTCGAAACCAGAACCGGGCCTAATTAACCAAAATAACCCGGTTTGCCTTAATTTAATCCAGCCCATCAATCTGACCCAACTTCTAACCCAATTTTGTGACCTGACCCAATAACCCAACCGTCTTTCTCTATCTTCTCTCTCTTCTCCCTTCTTCCATTTCCATGGCCATTTTTCTCCAGGTACCCCTCCCCCTCTCTCTATGTATCTCTGACCCGAAAGTAAGAAGTAAGAACAACCAATTTCGAAATATGCTATATCTCACACTACATGCTATATATAAGAAGTAAGAACAACCCATTTTTTTTCTTCGTGAACTGTCAATTTTGGGTCATAAAAGATTTATGGCAACTGTGGTAGGCTCAAGTATACAGTTGTAATAGAATTCAATATAACCGATAGCATATCAAGGTTGACATCATACTGGGTAGCGATAATTATCATAAAAAACTATACTGTTATTTTAGCCAAACAACTACAAACAATACATTCTCTAACATTTACATGAAATTGGCATTTGATCCAAAGTAAGGTACCACCCAATACATTTACATGAAATTGATATTTTATCAGACATTTGATTCAAGTAAGGTATCAGAAAATACAAATAATTTTATTTATAATTTATATTTCCTCATAATCATCAAATACAAAACCCCAACAGTAAAATCACTCAACACTTGATGACATCAAACTCCTGAAACATATATTAAAAAAAAAGAACCGGCCGAAACCCCAATCCTTTAAACCCATTTCTTTTGGCGGAAACGATCGATTTTCTTTTCTGGGTATTCGACCTAAACATTTAATTTAAATCAAAAGAAGAAGAAGTAATGATGGAATTGACATCGAGGAAGAGATTGGTGATATCAACAAGTTGCATCCTCATAGATTTTCTTCTACTAACTCTTTATTTGAAAGAAACTCCATTTCTGTTTAAGATGTTCTCTTTGTTGGATTTCATTGTTGGAAAATCTAGCAAAGATTGGTGTTTTGATTATTTTGATTGCGTTTTGGTCGAATTGAAGATATATTCGGAAATGGGTTGTTCTTGCTTCTGCTTATAACAATGGATTTGGAGGGATATATATTTGTGTTTTTTCTTGAAATTTTAATTTTATGAAAATTGAATTGAAAGTGTGTGTTTTTAATATGAGGAGGAGGGAGTGTTCGGGTCAGAGATACATAGAGAGAGGGGGAGGGGGTACTTGGAGAAAATGCGGCCATAGAAATGGAAGAAGGGAGAGGAGAGAGAAGAGAGAGAAAGACGGTTGGGTTATTGGGTCAGTCACAAAATCGGGTTAGATATTGGGTCAGATTGATGGTCTGGATTAAAATATGGCAAACCGGATTATTTTGGTTAATTGGGCCGGGTTCTGGTTTCGAATTAGGGTAAATGTAGTTGGGTGAAAGTAAATGTTGCTTTTACTTTTTTTACTGCTGCCACATCAGCGTCCCACGTGGATCGCTGATGTGGCTGGTCAAAGAGTATTAAGGGTACAAAAGTTGGACTCAGATAAAAAAGGATGGTTTTGTTCTGGTTTATGAAACATGAGGGACCACTTTATTACAGCGTCAAAGGAAAAAGACCACTTTGTTACAAATGGTAAACGTGAGGGACGTCTGGTGTTTTTTACCCGAAGATAGATGCGAAACATGTATCTTTAAATACAAAACCAGTATTCAGTTAAACACCAAAGGAAGATAAACATATAAATATATAAAATATTATTACAGTATTTAAGCCAAAAAGAAGATAATACACAACAATATATATCTTTAAATATAAAAGTTTTTCAAAACATGTTTGTTAATTCTGGGTTATCTGTATCACCTCTTTGTCCACAGTATTTTTGTTGGTTACTTTAAATTCTTCAGGAACATCCTTTGTCACACCAGATGTTTCAGCAAAACTCTTGTCCCCTTTAAATACTTCAGCTACACTGCTTGTCCCTTCATATACTTCAGCTAAAAGGTGTTCTGCATAATACACCACATTCGAAGCTAGTACATATCCAGATGTAGAGAAAAATAAGGTAGAACATGCTAGCAATATAAAGAATATGACAACATCTTTTATTTCCCCTTCTCCAGATGTTTTTACTACTTTCTTTATTGCATCCTACCAACAAGAAAAACCATCTTTTAAATGGATAAATGCGAAACCCTAGTAATTATATTCAGATAGATGCGGAACCTAATACTGTAGATACGGAACCTATGTAAATGGTAAAACTATAGATGCGGAACCAGTATTAATTTTAGTAGATGTGGAACGTGGTTTAATTTGAAACAGACCTAACGTGATAGATGCGAAAGCTGTATTAATCTTAGTAGGTGCGGAACGTGGTTTATTTTGTAACAGGCCTAACGTGATAGATACGAAAGCTGTATTAATCTTAGTAGATGTGGAACGTGGTTTAATTTGAAACAGGCCTAACGCGATAGATGCGAAACCTAGTTTAATGTGAAGCAGATTAAAGAGATAGATGCGTAACGTTCTACAACTTTTAAAGTAAAGCAGAAGTGGTAGATGGTTACAACCTATGTAAATATTAAAATAGTCCAATAATATGAGAAAGATGGAATTGCGAACCTTTATAAGTTTGTTAGTAATTGGTCTTGCTCGGCTTTCATTAACTTTTCTTGATGTCTTCTCAGAAAAATACTTCTTTATTATCTTTGATTTTTCTTCGTCTTCTAATTCTGAAAACTTAGGTTTAAAACTTTTGGCTTGAAGTGACATATTTTCATTCCCATGTTTTAAACTAAAGATGATCTTTATGTCATGGTTTGTATGCTATAAAAACTTTTCCCCCAATCTAAATGCTTCTTGTTCGTCATCATATGTCATTGCTATCTGCTCAATTACATCCAGTGCTTTTTGTATGCACTCTTCTTTGTTCAAAGATCATAGGCTGTTTTTAAAAGTGAGTAAAATGGTGTCTTCTTTGCTGCTTCTATATGTTCTGGCCTCATTTTTGTCTCTTCCATCTGTTTTAACAGTGCAAAGAGGCCGGACTTATAGAATATGTTTTTGGTGCCATTCTACCTATAAATGAAATAAAAGAGAAAAGTATATTAGATGTGATAGATGCGGAATTTGTGGAAGTTAGATAAGTGATAGATGCGAAATCTATGTAAATGTCAATGCACTGAGACACTGATAGATGCGAAACCTAAAGAGATCTATATTCAAAAAAATCGATAGATGTGAAACCTAAGGAGACCTATAATCAAGAAATTTGATAGATACGAAACCTAAAGAGATCTATAATAGAAAAATTTGCAAGATGCGAAACCTATGTCAAATGTTAAGAAATACATTCTGATAGATGTGAAACTCTATAAAAACCCTGCAAATATGGGGAAGATGATAGTTGTGAAACCTATGTAAATATCAATGCACATAAAGACTGATAGATGCAAAACCTAAGGAAATCTATAACCAGAAAACACTATTAGATGCGAAATGTATACAAAAAACCTAAAATTACCCAAATAATATATGCGAAACCTATACAAAAAACTTGCAATTACCCAAATACTATCTGCAAAACCTATACAAATATCACAAAAGCAGGTATGAATTTCAGGTATCACAAAAGTAGTTTCTACAGCGTCTCGCGTCTCACTAAAACAGTGTTTATCACTAGAAAACGTGTTTTTGAACCCTAGGTTTCAGTAATCGTAATCAAACTAAATAATCGTAATCGTAAAACATGATGAGAATTAGAGTCCTTAGAGTCCCTCAAACAAGAATTAGTGGTCACTTGTGTTTGTTATAGAGAAACCGAGGTGGTATTTTATGGAATCTGCCTCTATAGATGAGGAACTTTAAAACTCTTCGTCTCTTATATTTTAATTTGTTTCTTAACATGTGATAGCAAATGCCCAAAAACAAATTTATTTTTTTTGTGACATTATCGACCAATTCTCTAGGAAGAAGCCACCTTGTGAAAAAAGATATAACCATTTGTTCAGAGTAATATTTTAAACCATTTTTGGTTTGACAAAGCCCTTCGTTTACTCTTTCAAAATTTCTTTAATCAATCGACGATACTGAATTATAATATATATATTTCCTCGTATTTTCTTGCTTCCCATAAATTTATTTGGACATCCATAACATACAAAAACTCTTGATAGATCCATGCGAAAGTCGGTTATACCACTTCAAAACGCTATCTTTGAAGGCATGGGAAAAGGCGAGCATACAACTTATTATCATCGTCGAAATTCATCATGAAGTTCTTAAACTATTTAATGTGATTATCTGGATTTTTGGTCTTATCAAATTTTTCTTTTTTCGATATATCAAACCGCCTCGAGAGATGTCCAAATAATATCTCTGCAGAGAGAGGAAAGTGCCTCCAATTATGTCTCTGACTAAATTGATGACACTCATTAACTGTCGCAAAAATACCTTGTTTGGAGTGTATAACAAACTGATTATTCACTTGATAGTTAATACTATGGTTTCTCATACCCCCTATATTTCCCTCAATTTTTATTTTTCTTTACCTTTTTGAAGTCTTGGTTTATCCAAGGATGTGTGTTGTTTACTCGACCTTTGATGTCGATTTGAACATTTCTCCAAATAGTGCTTATCACTTCTCTGATCATGACTCCCTCGATCATTTGGGCATGATCCACCTATAATTCAAATCCATTCTTTAGTATATTCAGAAAGCAAACTCACACCTAAGGTTTTGGCTGTTGTTATATGGGTACCTCTATCGGCTCCCGCTATGGTCGTCAGTGATCGCGTCACAGATTTTCAGAGGGCTTTCATGTATTAACTATTAAATATACTGATCTTTAAGGTAGTTGTAGTGAAAAAATTAAGCTTCTTAAGAGAATGTTTAGAGATAGAGGTTATGACAGTGTAGTTTATAAGTAAAGGCTTTATCCCCTTTGTTAAATGCTTCTAGGATTATTTATAGCCAAAATTAGCCCAATGGGCCTAATATGCCGAAATGATCCATAAAGCCATTTTGGAAACCCAATCCATTTATAATCAAAGCCCAATAAAGTGTTCAAGACCTATCATTATTACACTTTATTACATCATCATAAACAAAATAAATTTTGGTCTACCAACCTATTTGTCAAATTTTCTCTTCGGTTAATTCAGTCCTCATCATAAATTAGTGCAGAAGTCTTTGTAAACAAATGTTAAGTATGTTGTTGCATATATTAGTGTAGGGCGCCGATAATAGTTACTGGTGTAGTACACTTAATATCGATGTATTGCATCAACGCAATATGTAAAACTTTAATTTGACAAATACCTAATATCAATACATATAGTCGACATTAGTTCCCATATCTCTTTATCAATGTGGCGTTAGACTATTAGTCAAATAATATCCTCATAATATTTTAAACTATCACTCATTTTATTTCGTATATATACTAATCGAAACCCTCTTGTATGTCCATTTATAAACTTTATAACAAAGAAAATATCTTAGATCTACGATATGTAATGAGCTACATAGAAAGATAATTTATGGTTGAAAGTCAGCAACATATTGAAACAAACATTAGTAGACTAAACTATATCATTTTTTATGAAGTAGTATGTAAAACATGTTACATATACAGTCTGAGTTGTACGTGCCTGATTCCACATGCATGAGTACATGAAGAAGTCTCTATCAGGCTGGAATATATGTAATCAATTCAAACTTTCTCTCATTCAATACCAAACTACAGGTTTTCAAGGTTTTATATTCCGTATTACTGAAAACATTACTAACAAAATTACCAGACTTCAGATGAATGAGGTAAACATGAACCTTATTGAAAAGAGATTAGAGTAAGTGGAAAAGGATGCATACACGAACCTTATTGAAAAGAGATTAGAGCAGTGGAAAAGGATGCATACACCAAAATTGTAGACTCACAAGAATATAACTCTTTCTAAAAAAGTATCGTTTAATTTGTATTTCATACTTTATTTTTTCACCTTATGAAAAGATATTAGAGCAAGTGGAAAAGGATGCATCATGCTTGTTTCTTTATATTTTTTTAATTTTAAAGTTAAATGTTTCAAACTCAAACAATGTTATTAATACAAATAAAATAATAAACAAAACATAGTTTGAAGAAGGATATAGCTAAGTTATAGCAAAGTTGATGTTTGAAGTCTTCGATAAGGTCCATCATTATATGGCCATGGTTAAACGGAGGGGGGGGGGTGGTTCGAATGCTCTAGGCGACATTATTAGTTTGGTTTGAATAGCTTATTTTATTGCAACGCTGCTAATTTTACTCGGAGCTAGAGAAGTTTAGTTTGAGGGTGTGGTCTTGATATCATTTTATTCGACGACATGCTTAAAATATGATTTATTGTGTTTTGTCCGCTAACATGTGTTTTTCCACATCATTTCCTCTTTACCAATTATATGGATGGAAGAACTTAGGTTATTTTGTTTAATTAATTCAAATAACTTTGATAATATATAAAGGTCATCAAAATATCCCTTAAAATCATGTTGAAACAACATAAATTGGCTAAGCTAGTGTCTCCAAAGTAGAATATGCTTTTAGATCGATGCTTGGGTAGTCGTGTGTATATGAGATAACTATAATGGTAAAATAGGTTTGTATTATAAATTATTTTATCATTGACAAGAGGTGACAAAGTTTAAATTTTATCATGATGTGTATAAAACATCTTGCAAATGGTTAGTTTAGTCTATGATTACGAACCATGATAGATACTTTTTATCTTTGTGGGTTAGATAATGATATAAGTGTCATATTTTGCCTATAATTGTTTAAATCTTAGTTGGTTTACCTGATAAACCACTTCAATGATGAATCACATCTTCGAAACTAATAATATAATATCAAAACATTAGCCTAGCTACGTTACTTGAATAACACTTTAATATATAAGAATAAATAAACTTACATATTTTTTTGTTGTATTTTCGTAGTGCTTCATCCTCTGGACTCATTCCTTCGAAATATTTCTTTGTATTCCCAACGATATTTCTCTTTATATGTCACTTTCATAACATTTATATCGCAAGCAGAGATTTCTTGTTGATTGCACCTATCAACGTTAATTTTCTATCTGGCAACATAACATTTAATGATGTACAATAATTATATATCTATCGTGAACAACTTAAGTTGATCTAACATCTAAGTGTAGTTTTCCAACTTTTCTAAACTTATAGAAATAGTGCAAAATTTTTAACATGTTTACATAACCCTAACAGTTTCAAATAATGACATTTAATATTTCGTAGTCTTATAGTTACTATTCATTATCAGAACTTCTTGGAATATCTTTAGTACTTCGATGGATTTCGAATGTGAAAAATAAATATTTGATTATTTCGGAACCCTTAGCTGCCACTTGATGTTACTCAACGAAGTTCTTTTCCTTTATTTTATCCAATAGAAATTGCACGTGCGACTGACCCTATGTATCAAACTTATATTATTAATGTTTGCAATTATAAATATGTTAGATACGTTTTCAGGTTTCTTATTTCTCAAACCGGCTAATACTTTTCGAGGACGGGCACCGATTGTTGCCAATTTTGTAACAATTTATTCTTCGTATATTTGCAATCTTCTTACTCCAATGAACTCTTCTAAGAATTTCGCAAGGTCATGATAATGATTTTGGCATGTAACAGTTACCGTCTATAATTCACTTTTAACTGTAAGGGGAAAACCCTAAGTTTAAAAGGTCAATCACATTTTCTACGGTTGTTATGTGGTCTACATTTTCTGTAAACAAATATTAATCCAGGAGCTCTTCCAGTTTTTCCTTGATCGTAAAAAATCATAACTATCATGTACCCATTATTTTTAACCACGTGTTCCACCCATTCTTTAAATTCAGGTTTAGTATAATGCGTAAAACTCGTGAATACGTTACAACATCTTAATAAATAACTAGTTCTATAATTGTTTTGGTTCCCAATAAAATTTAAGAACTAATACAATAAAGATAAATTAAATCACAAACAAATACATGTCAATAAGAAATACCAATAAATATCGACATATGTAATTAATATTTGTGTATAATTTTGATACTGTATGTCAACAAGTGAGATTTAAGAGAATAAGAGTGAATAGAATTGTATAAGAATTGCACTTTATTTCCTTAAAAATCATCTACAACATACACTCTAGTTTATATAGTAGAGAGAAGGTGTAACAACCTTGGGAATATTCCCATATGAGGTTGTTACACAATCTTATCCACTGTACAACATGTTTGGATACACTTGTATAATAAAACTCGATATTAGACTTGATGGGCTTGGGTCGTAGATAGACCATCAACAACTTATGACCCATGCTTGTGAAAAAACCCGGTCCACTACCAAGACTAGAAACACAGCCTTGAAGCACCGTTTAGTGTTTAGACCTAAGTGAGGAGCTAAGACCAGTGCTGTCTTTGACAAGCTCCTCACCTTTTCTCTTACTGGTTTCCATGGTGGTCTTGTGACCAGCCATACTAATGACATCCCCCCCTCAAACGCAGTGGCGACTCCGAAAGCCCAAGTTTGTCGCCAAGATAAAGGAACCAAGAATGAGTTAGGGATTTGGTGAGAAAGTCATCAATCTAATCAAGTGAATGTCCGTATCGAATCTGCACCGATCCTTGTAGAACTTGATCCCTAATAAAATACACATCTAACTCTATGTGTTTGGTGTGAGCGTGGAAGACAGGATTTGAGGCTAACGAGCTGACCCCCAAATTTTTGCACCACATAACTGAAGGCGGTATGAGAGGGATCCGAATTTCAGTGAGTAG
Organism: Limnanthes douglasii subsp. nivea; assembly: GCA_036936605.1. Classification (NCBI taxonomy): domain Eukaryota; kingdom Viridiplantae; phylum Streptophyta; class Magnoliopsida; order Brassicales; family Limnanthaceae; genus Limnanthes; species Limnanthes douglasii. The sequence continues at coordinate 138,877,347 of JAUPFV010000001.1, read as the reverse complement.
AGACTTCAACCAGATTAGTTCAGTAGATAAATTGGCCAAGGCACGATAATCTGATTCAGTGGAGGAGCGAGCTACAACATTTTGTTTCTTGGAAGACCAAGAAATAAGGGTTTCTCCAAGGAACACACAGTAAGTACCCACACTACGACGTTCATCCGGAGACGAGGCCCAGTTGGCATTAGAATAGCCATGGAGCTGCAACTGATAGAAGGGTTTTATGTAAAGACCCAGCCATCGTGACCCAGATAAGTACTGTAACACTAGTTTAATGCTTTGCCAATGTAGTGATGTAGGATTTTGTTGGTGTTGACTAAGACTGTTAACTACATATGCTATATTAGGTCTTGTGTGGGTAAGGTATTACAAGGCTTCTAATAAGCTTCTGTACTGTGTAGGATAAACAAAAGGAGAACCATCACTGTGGAGTGCTGAGTATCAGCTACCATTGGAGAAAGACAAGGCTTGGACATGGACATACTTTGTGTAAGCATTAAGTTTTCGATATATTTGTGTTGAGTTAGGTAGAATCATTTCTAGTCACGATGAACCTCTAATCCAAGGAATAAATGGAGTGGCCCCATGTCCTTAAGAGAAAAAATTGCATTAAGGCTGTGGATAAATTTTGTCAAACATATTGTCTTGTTACATGTCACAAGGATGACATCCATATACACAAGAATTAGAAGTATAGTTGTCTTAGAGACTAAGTAGAAGAGGGAACAGTCAGCCTTTGAGTTACAGAACCCCTAGCTAAGTAGGGTGTCCCTCCGTCTAGAGTACCAAGCTCTAGGAGCTTGTTTTAAGTCATAAATAGCTTTATGAAACTTACAGATATGTGTAGGATGAGTAGGATGCACAAAACCCTGAGGCTGTGTCATATTGTAGAACTTCATTAAGAAAGGCGTTATTGATATCAAGTTGTCTCACTAGCTAATACTTAGAGACATCAATACTTAGAATCAGTATGAATGTAGAAGCCTTAATAACTGGACTGAATGTCTCATAGAAATCAACCCCAAGTGTTTGATGAAATCTTTTAGCCACCAAATGAGCCGTGTACCTCTAAACAGAGCCATTCAACCCATACTTAAATTTATACACCCATTTGCAACCAATGACATTAGAAGAAGTAGATGTTGGTACCAGAGACCATATGCTATTAACCATCAAGGCTTTGTATTCACTAGCCATGGCCTTTTTCCACTAAGAATACCCAACCGCCTCAGAGAAAAGAGTGGGTTCAAACACAACTTTTGCAGTAGTGACCATAGACCCTACAAATGGAATTTTAGGTTTAGAAATGCTTTTGTATAGGAGTGAATAGATTTGTATAGGAATTACACTCTACTTCCTTAAAAATCATGTACAACATACACTCTAGTTTATATAGTAGAGAGATGGTGTAACAAACTTGGGAATATTCCCATGTGAGGTTGTTACACAATCTTATCCACTATACAACATGTTTGGATACACTTGTATAATAAAACTTGATATTAGACTTGATGGGCTTGGGCCGTAGATAAACCATTAACAACTTATGACCCATATTCAGAACAAACCCGATCCACTACCAAAACTAGAAACACAGCCTTGAAGCACCGTTTAGTGTTTGGACCTAAGTGAGGAGCTAAGACCACTGTTGTCTTCGATAAACTCCTCACATCTTCTCTTGCCGGTTTCCATGGTGGTCTTGTAACCAGCCATACTACTAACACAACATCAGTAAAAAAAAAATCTAACTAATATCGAGTTCATATCTTGACATTAGTATCTACTTTAGATGTTGACTATATGCACCAATGTCGATGCCATATGTCGATATTAGTATTTGAGAATGTCGATCTGCATTTTAAAAAATAATGATACCTTCATTCTTGATAAAAAAAACATGGTTATAATTTTTACTATAAACTATACAATATATAAAATATATATCTAACTTTGAGATTTTCATTTCATTTGGAATCTAGTTTGTTATTAATTTTTTCATACGCTTGTTGAAAACTATTTGTATATTTAATTTTTAACATGTAAGCGGATGATGCGAATTAAAAATATAGATTTAATGCTTAGGTTTATAAAATATGGTAGGGATATATAATTAATTTACAAAATATGATTTTCTAAAAAGAAATTAGAATTACAGTATTAATAAAAATGAATATGTGGTTTTTGACTATTTCATTTAAGTGTGTATATTCTTAATAACATTAATGCGAAGTTTTTTTGTTGTGTTAGTAGCGGTGCAACAATATTTTAGATTATTGTTGTTTATGTTGGGCTCTTTCTATGTGGGAGTCCTATTATCAAATGGGTAACACATAGGATTTTGGTTTATGTATAAATATAAATTTTTACAGTGTCTTTTAAGATGAGCATCATATTCAATAGTGCAGTTTTGATTCAAGATGGAACTTTGTGCTTTCAATCGGACTGTCTCTCGTTGTCCGATCGGCTTCAATTTTGGTGAGCACGCTTGTCTATTTGTCATCTACAATATGGCCAGAGGGTTTTTAATTTCGAGTCTTCTAAGTGTATTTTCCGAATAGTTTCTTCTAACTGCGTTTTTGAGGATATTTCAGTGAGTTTTCTGATTTCGGTTCACTATCTTGTGTATTGGGGATGTGTATGAAGTTGTCATACTTTATGTGTTGTATGCTCTAGTTTTATCTAGAGAATAGATTTGTAACCCGTCTTCTGATAGTGAATATTTGGTTGGACTCTGAAATCAGTCCCGTGGTTTTTACTTCCTACAATGGAAAAGTTTTTCGTGTAAAAACAGTTTTGTGTTATTTGCGTTTATTTTATTCATACTTGGTATTTTGTTTGGGATTATTATCTCTAATCATATTTGATACAAGAAAGTGGTATCAGAGCGAATGGTTGTGTACTTATCTTGTATAAAATATGAACGTAATACAAGTAGAATGGTCGATGAATGGTTCAGGATATCATATATGGAAATCGAAGATGAAAGATCTTCTTTATGTTAAAGGTTTTTATTTACCAGTGTTCGGTGATGAAAAACCTAAAGATAAGTCTGATGCAGAATGGATAACTATTCATCGACAGGTTTGTGGTTTTATTCGGCAATGGGTTGATAATAATGTGTTGAATCATGTTGTGCAAGGACTTTGTGAAGTAAACTTGAGCATTTATATTTTTGTTCAAATAGTTGATGTATTTGAGGTATCAAGATGGATCGCCTCTTACAGATCACTTGAATACCTTTCAAGGCTTGATTAATAAGTTGGCTGCTATGGGTATCAAATTTGATGATGAGGTTTTGGCGTTATGGCTGCTTGGTTCACTGCCAGACTCATGGGATACTTTCAGAATATCTCTTTCTAATTTATCTCCCGAAGGTAATATTTCAATGGCATTGGCTAAAAGTAGTGTGCTGAATGAAGATATGAGAAGAAAAACAGTTGGCTTCTCTTCACATTCAGAAACTCTAGTTGTTGAGGAACGTGGTACAAATGAAAATCGTAGTTGGAAAACTAGAGGTAAAAGTAGAAGCAAGAGTCGGAACAAGTCTAATAAATTTGCAGATTGGGAGTGCTACTACTGTCATGAGATCGAGCACACTAATTTTTTTTTCCTAAGTTGAGAAAGAATAATAATTTTGGGAAATCCAACAATGGTAAAGAAGAAAAGATAAGGAGAACAATTATGATGAAAGTGGTGACGAGAAAGATGTTCTTGCAGTTCCAGAGAGCTACTTCGTTGTTATTGATGATGTTTTTGTGAATTTTATGTCTGATTGGAAATGGTTGGGTAGTTGACAATGATGCTACAATTGATGCCACTTCTCGTAGAGAATTTTTCTCATTTTACACCTCTGGTGACTTTGTTTATGCAAAGATGAGAAATAATAATTTGTCTAAAGTGGTTCGTATTGGTGATGTTTATTGAGAAACAAGCATGGGTGCAAGATTGATTTCAGGTGTTAAACATATACCCGATCTTCGATTAAATTTGATCTCTACAGAGAAGCTAAATGATGAAGGCTATTGCAATATTTTTACGAATGAGCAGTGGAAATTTACTAAGGACTCGTTGGTTGTGGCAAGATGACAAAAATGTCCAGCCCTCTACATCATGTCTGCAAGGGTGCCTGCTGAGAAAATCAATGTTGTTAATGATGAAGCAATGGTTGATTTGTGGCATAAAATACTCAGTCACAGTAGCGAAAAAGGATTAGATTTTCGGAGGAAGAAACAATACACTCGTGGGATACATAGAGCTCATTTAGAGAAATGCGTATATTATTTGGCTGGAAAGCAGAATAGAGTGTCTTTCAATAGCTCCGCTCCTTCAAGAAAACCAAGTTTGCTTGACTTGGTACATAATAATGTTTGTGGTCCTTTCAAAATGAGAACACTTAGTGGTTGTTTGTACTTTGTTACTTTTGTTGATGATCATTCCAGGAAAGTTTGGGCTTACACTTCGAAAACAAAAGATCAAGCGTTAGATGTCTTTAAGCAGTTTCAAGGTATTCGCATCAAAAGACACCTCCCAAGACCCCTCAGTTGAATTGCGTAGCTGAGAGACTAAACGGACATTAATTGAAATGGTAAGATATCTTCTTTCACAATCACAACTCCCTCAAGACTTTTGGGGTGAAGCTTTGAATACATTGGTACATGTCTTCAATCTTAGTCCTTTTGTACCTTTATATGGATATATCCCAAATAGATATTGGACATGTAAAGATGTTTTTTATGATCATTTGCATGTCTTTGGGTGCAAAGCTTATGTGCATATTCCTAAAGATGGGAGGTCTAAACTCAATTTGAAGACAAGACATTGTGTATTCATTGGTTATGGTCTTGATGAGTTCGGCTACAGATTTCATGATCCAATTAATAAGAAGCTTATTAAGAGCAGAGATGTTATGTTTATGGAAGATCAGATAATTCATGATATTGATAAAAGACAGAATTCAGTGCCTATGTCTGAGAATGACTTGGTAGATTTGGGGCGTATTCCGTTTGCACATACTTCTACAGAAGTTGAAGAAAATTAAGATGGTGACTCATCTACTTCAAGAGGTTCACATATTTTTTATATTGGTGATCATGATAATAATTTCATGGATGAACAAGAGAATGAAAAAGATGTTGAACAACCTGAAGTTCCAACGCGGAGATCTACTAGAGATAGATAAGCCTATATTAGATATCCTTCTGATCAATATGTTTTGTTAACCTTTGGAGGTGAGCCTGAGTTTTATGATGAGGATGTTAGTGGTGTGTGTAAAAATCAATGGATTGAAGCAATGAATGAAGAGATGCAACCACCTCATGAGAATCATACATTTGAGTTAGTGAAACAACCTGAAGGGAGTAAAGGCTTGAGTAACAAGTTGGTGTATAGGTTGAAGCAAGTTGATAGTTCTCTGCAACCTCGGTACAAAGAAATATTGGTAGTCAAAGGCTTTGGTAAGAGAAAATGTATTGATTTTGATGAAATATTTTCTTCAGTTTTAAAAATGTCGTCTATTCGTGTGGTTCTAGGCATTTCAGCTAGTCTAGACTTGGAAATTGAGCAAATAGATGTAAAAACAACATTCTTGCATGGTGACTTAGAAGAAGATATTTTTATGAAACAACCTAAAGGTTTTGTGGTTGAAAGAAAAGAAGATTATGTGTGCAGACTGAAAAAGAGTCTGTATGGTTTGAAGCAAGCTCCAAGAAAGTGGTATAAGAAGTTCATGTCAGTTATGGGGGAGCAAGACTAGAAGACTATTTCCGATAATTGTGTATTTTTGAAGAAATTTACCGATACTGATTTTATTTTTTTCTTACTTTACGTGGATGATATGCTTATTGTTCGGAAGAATACTTCGCGAATTGATTCTTTGAAGAAACAGTTAAGTAAGTCTTTTGCAACGAAAGATTTAGGCCCAGTAAAGTAGATTCTTGGAATTTGAATTACTAGAGACAAAGATTCGAATAAGTTTCTCTTGTCACAAGAAAAATACATTGAGAAAATTCTTCAGAAGTTTAAGCTCGACAAAGCTAAAGTGGTTAGCTCACCACTTTCTGGTCATTTCAAGTTAATCAAGAAACAATCTCCTTCAACTAATGAAGAAAATATAGATATGGCTAATATTCCATATGCATCTGCAGTTGGAAGTCTCATGTATCACCATGGTATGTAATCGTCCCGACTTAGCTCATAGTGTTTGTGTTGTGAGTAGATTTTTTTCAAATCTAGATAGAGAGCATTGGCAAGCCGTGAAATGGATTATTATGTATCTACGAGGAACCTCTAATTTAGAGCTCAGTTTTGGGATGGAGAAACTTGAGTTGTTGGCTTATTATGATTCAGACTTGGTTGGAGATGTTGATACTCGCAAGTCTACTTCTGGATATTTGATTAACTTTTATAGTGGTGCTGTTTCATGGAAATCAAAACTACAAAATTGTGTTCCCCTTTCAACGATAAAATCTGAATTTATTGCAGTGACAGAAGCAAGTAAAAAGCTACTGTGGATGAAGAAGTTCTTGAGAGAACTTGGATTTGAGCAACACGGGTATATACTGTTATGTGATAATCAGAGTGTTATTCATCTCGTGAATAATTTGTCGTTTCATTCAAAGTCAAAAAATATTGATGTGAGATATCATTGGATTCAAGATATTCTTGATGCTAAACTAATGAAGGTTGATAATTTCATAATGATGATAATGGGTCTGCCATGATGACAAAGGCATTGCCTAGGGGAAAGCTTGAACATTGTAGATTGATCGTCGGGATGGCGAATCCTCCCACAGAGTCGTGAGGGGGAGATTTGTTGGGCTCTTCCTGTGTGGGAGTCCAATTATCATATGGTTTGAGCCCAAATATGGGTAACACTTAGGATTTTGGTTTATGTATAAATATAAATTTATATAGTGTCTTTTGAGATGAGCATCATATTCTATAGTGTAGTTTTGAGAGAAAAACGATTTGAGACGGAACTTTATGCTTTCAATCGGAATTTTCCCCATTGTCCGATCGGATTCAATTTTGGTGAGCATGCTCGTCTATTGGTCGTCTACAATCTGACCAGAGGGTTTTTGATTTGGAGTCTTCTAAGTGTGTTTTTTGATCATTTTCTTCTAACTGTGTTTTTGGGGATATTTCAGTGAGTTGTTTTTTTATTTCGGTTCACTATCTTGTGTATTGGGTTTGTGTATGAAGTTGTCATACTTTGTGTGGTGTATGCTCTAATTTTATCTAGAGAATAGCTTTGTAATCCGTCTTCTGATAGTGAATATTTTGTTGGACTCTGAAATCAGTCCCGTGATTTTTACTTCCTACATTGGGAAGGTTTTCGAAGTATTTTGTTTGTGATCATTATCTCTAATCATATTTGATACAAGCATGAAGATTTCGTTTGTGCTTTTATTTCCTGAGAGCTTAATGAGATAGTTAAACGGTTTCTATGACGGTGTGTTACACCATAAAATATACTAATTTGATGAGAATTTTAAAAATCATAAACCTATCTTTTTTTATTCTTCAAAAATACAAAACTCAACATTCATCACTTCATTTTTTCAAGAACAAAAAATTAATTTTTTTCTAAAAAACTAAAAAACTACTCATTTGTTTCCATTCTTGATTTCTTTCATATTTACTTTTGAGTTGATAGTTGGGTTGATAGCGGTGCTCTTTCATGACACTAGCGGTGTAGAATGTCATTTGTCTTGGTTCACTAAATGATTAAATTTATTATTATATTATAAGAGAAACACGTGGAATAAGTAAATTTTAAATTATTTTTGAGTAATTAGATTTATTTTTTATTTTTTAATTCATAAGTTTTAAAATATTTTATGGCTAATTATATAAATAAATTTATTAAAATTTTATAGAAATCTATAATAATTAATATTATTGTTATTATGTTACGAGTGATGAAACTCAATACATTATATGTAAATCATGAATCATGTTTCCTTTATAAACTCAAATTTATAATAATTTATTTTAAAAAAATTAATTTATATTGAAATTATTTCAGAAGTACTTATGTTAAAATTATTTGAATGATACTATTTGATCACTAGATATATACATTAATTAATCAATGTATATCATTACTACTTAAATAAGTATATAAAATAAAAGATGATATTAAAAGTAGTTTCATGATATGGATTGACCAACTAAATAAATAGATTATTTAATTATAGAATTTTATGATAAATTAAATAATTATATTAGATAAGATATTCGTAAATTATCTTCGATACTCCCTAGTCTACACCGTCAATGATAAATACTGACACTGCCGGTGCTAGAGCTCCACACGGCTAATAAAAAAATACTAACACTGTCGTTGCTAGGACTCTGTATTGCTGTTACAGCTAGCAATATTTTTTTCTAAAAAACGTAAAGAAATCTATTTAAATCTGTTATTAATGAGTTTGACTTTCACGGCTATTTTTTTTGGGTTGTTAGTTTCATCAATAATGTCGTTTTTATTTTTTTAAAGGTTTGAATTAAAGTTATTTATGTTTAGAATAAGAAAGTTTTTTCATAAAACAATTATGAGTTCGAAAAAAAGTTGGTTAAATATTGTTGTTTGGATGGTTTTGATCAAAATTTTATGTAAGGTCTTCAAAAAAAGTAAATTTGGTCAAAATGATAAAATAAGAAAAAACTAAAACACAAATTTTAATTTATTTTCGAACCACTTTTAATTTTTTAAATGGTTTAGCCATATCTTGACCGGATATAAACATTATATTAATCTTGTTTCTATCAAATAGCGGTAAAGGTGAACTCCACATATTATTTATTAAGATTAACATCTAGGTCTTTTAGAGAGAAACTCTATTTAGGAACCCTTCTTCTTCATCAAAATAAACTTTTGATTTTTTTCAAATCTTTTAAACTAAAACTGATTCTAAATTATTGTTCAAGAAAACCCTCATCACAATCATTTATCCTTGTCGATGATGAGTCTCTTTCTCATTTCTAATTCTGTTACGGGAATAACAAGTTCTATCACAGTTAAGTCTTTACGTTTTCAACTAAGAAAGAGATAAGGCAAAAAAGGATCCATTATTCATCGATAGGTTCTCCCTATTTATAATGTTGTGAGTTAGTGGGCAGTTGCACACGTTTACACTTAATGCTCCACTAACTCATTAACGTCACTATTCCTGTAATTTCGGAACAACAACTTAAAACGGTTTGACTTAATAGTCAAAACGTGCGTTATACAATAAATAAAAAAACTCATAGTCTGATCTGCGCCTCAAGTCGAGCTAAACCATTTCTTAAGCGCGATCAGATCTGTTCTGGCATGCAGAGCTCAAGCTCACTAATCACGTGATCAACTCATCTGCTTTGAGTTCGCACTCTATTCTGGTATGTTCATCGCGTCCTTGATCTGGTCGATGAACTCGTCGCTCCTAATATCATAGAGCCCGTTCTGTCTTTCTCTTTGAGATCACCAACGTTGTAGAGCTCGTCTTTCTCTTCATTTCTTATCTTAACTCAAGCTCGCGGTCTACCCTTCATGCTCGTGCTCGTACTCATTCGGGGGAATCCCCCCTTATCAATTTCATCTTAATTAAGGTTGGAATGTGTTCTAAATCTGTTTTTAATGATACAATATCCCTTTTATGCATATGAGAGCAAAGCCAAAGGCTGATTAGTATGAAAACAAGTCAGAGGGGACATCACCCGACACTCCTCTTTCTCATCTCACTACTAGCGAGCCTTCTGTTATAGAGTCCTCCTATGTATCTCATGGGCATAAGCCTGATAAGTTCTTAAACTCTTCGCCAACATATTATGCTATGATGTGCAGACCGTACATTACAGGAATCAGAGAGCTTATGAAGCTACATCTCTCTCCTCTAAGAACATATCTAAAAAATATACAATATGTTGTCCTTATAAGAACCTTAGAGATTCTACTTCTAGATGGTACTACCTACAACCTTATGCTTTCAAGCTAGATGCATCTTGAGAAGACTATAATGACTAATGGAGTCAGAATTCCTACACAGTATTTTCTAAGAAAAGGGCCTCAAACCATAAGCAAGATGGATTCATCGAAAGGTTTCCAAAGGTCCAAACACATAATGGGCCCCCAATTGGGAGCTAACATTTCTGTGCATACTACAAAGACTGACTTCAATAATTCCTTGATCTGTTTTCTTCTTTTCATGCCTCAATTAATTGCTATAGTAAAGCAAATTTGCATCACACTTATGACTCGTTACAATATTAAGTGTGATGTAATTTCTTTATTCAATTGCAAACTCTACTTTTATGTAGTGAAACTTGATCATCACATGACCAATATCGTTTTCGATTCTATAAATTTTATTTTGATTACAATATCCAACTTGAGCAAAATAGTTCATACAGAGAGTAGCATTATCGCCAAGATGGGAATATCGAGTTCATATTCATTTGTCAAGACTATATTTGGTGAACTTCAAGAGAAATCGTCTGCCGAATTCACTTATCTCTCAAGCTATCAAGTCACCTTTATGGGAGAAGAAATTCCCAAGTCAATATTGGGCTTATTATCAGGCTCCACAGCCAGATATCCGCTCTACCAAGAGTGTGGAACATGTATTATCTCTCCATTTTGACAAATGTAACCTGGTTTTCTCACCCCAAGCATTTGCTGGTGATCAAACCGATTGGGTTAAATCGATGTTCAGGTACTTTGTAACGAAGATAAGAGCGCATTATGTCGAAATTATTGCTTCAAGAATCTGAGGGGGGTCACACGACCTACAAGAATGTAAACCAACCCACTATGACAATTGTTTCTTCAATTTTTCAACAACTGACAATGCTACCCCAATTATTAAGTTATCTCTATGGTTCTTCAATAATCATCCAATATGTTTGAAGCGTTGCAGACCAATGGATAACTCAAGCAGATATTACCTCAAATCAATACCAATTTGGGTCAAATTCTATGCGATGTCGCATGAGCTCTGCATTGAGTAAGGTCTGAGTATAATAGGTAGCTTCATAGGCAGTCCAATATATGTTGACACCCACACGATAAGAAAAACGAGGCTCTACCTTTCTTGCATTTGTATCGTAATGAGAGCCACTGATATCTTTCCGGGATTCCTCAGTTTAAGTTGTCTAGAAAAGGTTCACAACTTGCAGACAAATACTAATGGCTTCCCCCAGCCTGCGGGAAATGTCACACGTTTGAGCACATCACCTCTAACTGCCACGACATTGAAGAAACATCAATCTCTAACACCACACCAAGGCATCCAAGAAAGGAGAATATCTATGATAACAAACAGTTCTATATTCTGACTTCCAGTGATAACGACAACATGATCTTCCCTAGTTATGACAACATCTGCAACTGTATGGAAGAAGTGGGGATGAACGCACGCCATGGCCACTCCTCTCGAGGAGGAAACATGTTTGTAGGCCAGATCAACCCGGACATTTTGGGGAATGACCACTCCACTTTTAAAGTGGCCTCTTTTTCCATGCAAACTGGAGCGTCCCATTTTGGTACCAGTGTAAGGACTACACATATGAACAATGCGGGGATCCATAGTTAATACTTTTAGTTTATGCGTTTCTCTGTTTTCTTATCTTTATGATCATTACTACATTGAACAGGAGGGGTCTTAACGATCCCATTATACAATTTGATATATTCGTGATTATGTATGTCCAATAACATTACTATTATTTACTTACTTAAGATGAGAGTAAACAAAGACAATGTATATATTATAATGAGATAAATGTTTCTTTATTAGCACTTTAAACCCAACCTCGATGCCCATCCCTATGGTAGATTTTGGATTTCTTGGAACCCAAGCTTCTTCAAAATCAATATCCAAAATATTTTCCTTCAATATATTGACTGTAAGATCACGCACATTTCTAGAAACAACTAAATTTTCCTTACCACTGTTTATAGATTTTACGATCCTTGAGACCAACAACCCTTATGACATGAGCTAGCTTGCTTTGCAAGAAATAAAAAATACCATCCTTGGGTCACTATCGACGAATTCAATACCACCAGACACCCTTCTGAAAAGGATGGAAGAATCGATTTATGGACTAACTCCATGCGTTATTTTAACGACTGCTGCTATGAGAGTGGTCTCATTGATCTCCGGTTTTCTGGTTTCCAATTTACTCAGACCAACAAGCAGATTAACAACCCTGTATCATCTAACAATGATAGTGCCTTTGTTAATGGATTTTGGGATGATTTTTACCAAAACTCATATGCTCGCTTTGACATCTCCGTACGTCAGACCATACACCCATTGCTCGTCACCTAACCTCCCCAAGATTTCATACTGAGAAGCCTTTTAAATACTTCAATATGTGCAGTAGCACCAGAGCTATCCCTTCATTATTTTGAACAACTGGACCTTGCTCTGCCTTGGAGACCCCATGGCTATCATAAGTCACAAGCTCTTCAGGCTCCAATATCTCATCTCCTATTTGAACAAGCAAACTTATAGTAACATTAGTGACCGTATAGACAAGGCTCGAAATAATCTATTCCAAAAATCTAGGGAACCTTGGTTAAAACGTGGAGATTACAACACCAAATTCTTCCATAACAGCATAAGATCCTAGAGAAAGAGAAATAAAATCATCACTATCGGCAAGTCTAATGGTAAATTCTTCTCGTATATGAGAATGATTACCAATGTCTTCAAAAATTACTTCTCCAACCTGATTGGATCCCCTAGCCCTCCTAACTATCATGGGCTAGATAGAGTTAGGAACCTCATCACTACCAAGCACACCGCTGAGGCTCAAAATCAACATGATAATTCTCATTAGTAATAAAACAAATATCTCTTTAAAACTAGATTCAACGGTAGTTTTTTTAAAACTAATTGTTCAACCAATTTCCAGGATTTTTACAAAGCAATCAATCACTTCTTTAATGATGGAAAAATGGATCCAACCAAGAATGAGACTATATTTGCGCTCACCCAAAATCTGACTCAACTTCCACCCTTTCGAACTACCATCCTATCCCTTGCTATAACGTTATCTACAAATTGATATCCAAAGTCATGGCCAAAAGAATCAAAGACTCTCTACCGAGGTTATTTGACTCAATTCAGCCTGCTTTTATTCTGCAAAGAAACATCACATATAACATACTCCTCTCCCAAGAGCTTCTCCATGGATACCACACGAATAGTTAGAGCCCAAGATGTGCCCTTAAATTTGATTTCATGAATACATTCTACAAAATCAGATAATGATTACTCTTTGATGTCCTAAATACAATGATATTCCTCCTCAAAATGATCGAGTGGATTATTCAGTGCATCTCCTCCCTCTTGTTCTACATATGTATTAACGAGATCTGTTCCTTTTCTTTTAAAGTCAAGAAACGACTGCACCAAACTGACCCCATCTTTCCATATATGTTTGTTATCATCGTGCAAGTCCTCTCCACCATCATGAAGGAGAATGGATACAACATGCACTTTGGTCACTACTGCAAGTTCCAAAAGCTAACGATTATATACCTTTGCTTCACTGACGACGACATGATTTTTTATCGAGCCAACAACCCCTCTATTGAGCTCATTAAAAAGGCCATTAACCAATAAATTCTTCTTCTCGGGCACGTCAGACATTGTAAAGTATGACATAATCTAAAAGTTGTGATTCATTAAAGGGGACTCCCTTTAAAATACGTTAGAGTGCCTCGTATCTCTTCTGAGTTATCCTACAATGACTGCAGACCACTTTTTCAGAAGGTCACTATAAAATCAATTCTTTGACAGTAAAGCATCTCTCTTACGCATGTAGGCTCCAGCTAATAAAATCGGTCTTACTTGCGAGCCAAGTTTACTAGGGCTTTGTTGTTATCCTCTCGGCCAGAGTAATCAACAAGGTCTCACAGTTCTTCAGAATATTTTTATGGTTTGCTCCTAATATGAAAATCGCAGGGGTCAAAGTAGCACGAGATAAAATCACCTTGCTCTCAGAGGATGATGACCTTGCAATTTTAGACTTAAAAATATGGAATTGGACGGCCGCATTGAAAAACTTCTTGCCTCAGGTTATCAAACCAACCCCCTCTGCGTTCTGTGTAGAAAAAACCCTGAATCCACCAACCACATCTTCGCTGATTGTTGTTTTTCCAAGAGATGTTTGGACTTCGCTTTCCAAAGGCTCGATCTACCTCATGTAGCTGCTATCTGGCATGCTTGGATTAATGATGCCGTATTCTGGACTTCAGGCCCGTCAGGGACTGGCCACCAAGGAGAGTTATCTTTTGTGCTATCATCTACCATATATGGAAGGAAATGAACGATATAATTTTTCAGAACATCAAGCCCCCTAATCAGTTGTGGGACGCTAAATATTTTTTTTATATTCGCTAGAGGTTATGTGACACTCACCTCTCGCCAATAACCTTTAGATAGTTGTAATTTCAAACGAATACTATACTCGTTTTAACTTATTGTAATACTCCCTCTTGTTAAGCTTTACGTTCATTCAGTTTCAAAAAATACCATAAAATATTTGTAAACATTTTTTTAAATTTATTGCTTTCAATAAAATAAAAGACAAAATAGCTGTAAAACCACCTTGTACAAATGATGGGCCAAACACAACATCGACACACCCAATCAATTATGTGATATTTGTAAACAATTTTTTTTATTGCGCACAGGGTAAACCCTTGGTCTCACGCAATAGCGTGCAAACCAACGTCAGAAGGTAAACCACACAAGATGACAGGCTCAGCCGAGAGAACGTATGTAGAAGGACTCGAACTCAACCAACTCGGCTACCCTTTAAAGATAATAATTACGTGATTTGTTGCGCTAATATACGGTTAAAATTTAATGTCACCCTGTTATTTATCTTTTATTAAAATATATTTAATGGTTTATAAATATTACAAGTCAGTTTCAGTTAAAAAGAGAAAATTTGAGTGGATTTAAAATGTAAAAATGTTTTTTTGGATTTTTTAAAGTTTTTACATGAATGGTGGTTGTTTTACATCAATTGGATTTGTCACGGATTCAACCACCTGAAAGGTGATGCTAATATTATTTATTAACAATTTTTTTTAATTAATTAATTATTAGGTTGGCGATCTAACTGTGTTCAGTCCATTAATAAATAAATGAATCAATTTAAATAAAAGGTATTTCGTTTCTAAAATAATATATAATCGTTCCACTTAAGCTTCAATCAGTATTGTTTGCTTAAAAGACATAAAGGGTAAGATTCGATTACAGTTTTAGTTCTCTTTAACCGTACCTTGTCATTTTCGAACCATTTTTTACTGTTATTTTTTTAAGCTAATTTTTTTTTATTTTCTACAATATTATTAATTTTCTCTTTTGAGCGGTTATTTTGATATTCCCTCTCAAACATAATGACGAATCAATGAGTCCGAGTTTGTCTAAAAAAAAAATATCAAGAATGAGAGAGTAGTTCAGTTAAGTAATATGTTGTCCTGTCGTTAAATGACACATAACAAATTTTTATAGAATGTTAAAAATATTGGTCACTAATAAAATGTATATCCCACTCTATAGCATGAAAAATGATATTTGAGGGAAGATAATTACCCACCAAACTATCACACCAAATAATTAGGGTTCTTGTTAGTAGAAACGAGATTTTAATAAGCATAGATTAAAGTCATGTGAGACATGCCAAGTGCTAGTTACTCTAACTACGTGTCACCGAAAAAAATACAGAGCTTGCCCAATCCGCGTATGAGAATATTTTCAAATGAAGATAAGTGTTGGGTTTGATATGAAGACCAATCCATTAGGTACTAGATAAATATCGTAGTATTATTTTAAACTTTTTCCAATGTGTTGTTGTAGGAGATTGCTGAAACTGACTCATTTTATTTAATAAAAAAGAATATGTTGGTGCAAACTTAATATTGTATTGCCCATAATATATAGTCATATTGTGTAGGATGCATAACAGTACCATTAGAGACAAACAGTTGTTGTCCAACACATATTATAGCATCACATGGCTTGACACTTGAAAGACCCTCCCGTGCAAGTAGATCTTTTGTATAATATGATTTAGTCATATATAGTTATGTGGATTTTATGTGTACTTCGATGACTAAGAACAAAAGTGGTATAAACCTCATATCCTTTAGAGAAAATACCAAGTTTTTCTTATATATGAACCTATTGAGACAATTTAAGCCATTTAGTGTCACAACTATATCATTTACATAAACCAAAATAATTAAGATAACACCTTTAGAAGAATAAAAGAGCATGAATCAATGAGATATAGAGTTATAGAAATTTGATTTGATTAGCGTGCCCCTTAGTTTTTCATGTGAGATTCTAAGAGATTGTTTTAGACTATACAAAGCTTTATGAAACTTAGAAATACAGTTAGGTTTCATAGAGTCTTGAAAGAGTCTTGAAACCCTTCCGTTAGATCCGTATATATTATCTTAGTTAGAAAATAATTTAGAAATGCATTGTTAATGTCCAGTTATCTCAGAGTCCTCCCTTTGAAACGAAAAGAGTAAAATGCAGTCTAATTGTAGAGGCTTTGAACCCATGGAGGATGGTTTCAAAAATATTAATTCCAAGGTCGTGATGAAATAATTTAGCCACTAACCTTGCTTTATACCTTTGAACAAATCCATCATAATTAAACTTGAGTTTAGACCAACTAATAACCCACTATATTTATAATAGATCGCATTAGCCAATGTTTTTTTGATTTATAATGCATTATATTCAGTTTGAATTACTATCAACCAATTTGAGTCCAAAACATCAGTGGAGAATTTTATAGCTTAGGTATGTAAGGTTAATGTTGTGGTAGTGAGGTATGTGTATATAGGATTAATTTTATAAATAATACTTTTGGTTCTGGTTTTTATAGATTGTTTGTTTGACAAGGTAATAGTTGGTATCTAAGATTATTTTTTATATGAAGAGTGTTTGTTTGCTATTATTTGCTAGAATTATGGTCTTTGGTAGGAAGTGATTTTGTTATATGATTAGTTTTTATTTGTTTTTTTATTTGTGATATGTGTGTAGTCAAGATAAGTATCATAAAATATATTTTTGTATGTAGCTTAAAGGTGGGTGGTGTTTGATCTATGTATTGCTTAATTGTGGTATCTGATGGTTTAAAATGGTGTCATAAATTGTGTGGTGTATTTTTATGGTATATGTTTGTCTAAATTGGTTTAAGAAAGTGCGTTGATAAGTGATGTACCATTAGTTTATTTGAATACAGTGGTAGGTAAGTGTGAGTGAAGTTGTAAAACTGTAAAACTAAAATAATTATCAGGTATGTGTATAATTTCATCTCTAATAGACACCCCTAAGTCAGACTGAACCTTTCTTAGATAATAAGTTGTATCATGAGACATGGCAAAGCTAGAAAATCAAGAATGATAGGAAATAGGAATAAAAGACTCTAAGATTTTAGTTTTTACAAAACTTGTATAGCAAGGAAACTAAGATTCATTGAAAACAACATTTCTACAACTACATAACTTCCCACTAGAATTGAAATATTTACATCCCTTATGTGTATCAGAACAGCCAAAAAATATACATTTAACAAAGTTAAACTAGAATTTATGACTTTGATATGGTGTAAGACATAATAACCATATACATCTAGTTTTTTTTATATTAAAAATAATAGTTTGGTTTCTTGTGATATAGTTTCTCATAAAGTGTTAGATGATTTAAAACAACAGTTGGTAACCTATTAATTAATAAAATAACAATAGACAAGGCCACGTATTAGTACTTGTAGGGTAAATTTTATTGACCAAATAGGGTGAGTCATATTTCTACATGGATATACTTTGTCTTAGTTCCTTCTGGGCAGAGTGTATGTGTATGATATGCATAGGTATATGCCTAATAGTTTAGTAAGAGAAAGACAAACTCTAAATTGACCTTCATTAGACTTTTATCACTTTGATTTTCCTATCAAACCAGTTTTCAACAAAAGTTTTGAATTGAGCAAATGCATTATAGGCTTTAATATTAGTTTTTAAAGACTATAACTAGGTCTATTGTTATCATATACAAATATTATATAATACTTGAAATTGAACTGTGACCGAATAGGATAAGTTCCACATAAATATATATAGCAGGTCTAGTACATTTAAAGCATGATAAGTAGACATTGAATGTCGTAGTGAATGAGATTTTCCTAATTGACAAGCATCACAAAATTAAACTTTTCTTTTTTATTAAAGGAACATTATAATGCTTTAAAAAAACATGATTAGAATGATGGCCTAATATCATGTACCATCTTTCTTTTAGGAAACAAGATAGACGTTGACCTAGAGAAAATTAAACATTGGAAATTCTAGAATATGAACCTAGAGAGTGAGTCTTATATAATAATTAACTACTTTATCCTTTAATATGATATAACCATCTTTAGAATTTACTATAACTGTGATTCTCGATGTTACTTTATCTTTTACAAAATACACATAATTATGAAATTCTACATAAGCTGGATTTTAAGAAATAAGTTGGGACACATATCATAGATTTCTAATGATTTTGATACCCACAAGATATTATTTACTGTGATATATTTGTTTTCATTTGTAGGAATCTTAGAGTAACCTGTTTTCATTACTAAAATTTATTTACGATTACGTACTGTGACAACAATATTACCATTATAATCATTTATCATCTTTATTAGGTTAGGATTTACAGTCACATGAAGAGTAACACCACCATCTGCATACCTTAAATTGTTTTCCTTGATCGCGAGTCACTATGTAAACTCTTTAAGCATTCATATTTTTAGAGTTATTAATATTTTCAGAGCCCATATAATTAGGATCATCCCAAAAATAACCATAGGCTCTTATATATCGAAATCTCCCACAAATATGGTAAGTATGTCCTTTTGAATTGAACCTTCATGCTCATCCTATATAACTTCTCTCTCTATAGTTTCCTTGATATATACCCTAGAAACCTCTACCCGAGCCTCTAGAAAAGATATTTGTTTAAACTTTATAATTACTATATTTATCATCTTGTTAAGGTACTCCTCCACTGATAATGCTCTCTTTCTAGTATGTTGGAATTATGACTTGTAGAGATTAATTCTTGACAAGATTTATGAGCAATAGTCTTAGTAGTTTCATTCCATAAATTATTTGAAGTTTCTTTCTTCATTAGTTAAGCCATAATTTTTATACTGATTGGACTGACAACCATCGTATGAGTAGTGGACTTGTAGATATTTAAAAGTTATATTTAGAATTATCAATTTTCTTGATAGAATCACTATATGTTTGGTTGGTTAAAAGGTGAATGACAAGTCTTGTCTCCTATGATAGATCCATAGCTTATCACCCATTAATGGTTTAGATAGCTTATCACCCATTAATGGTTTAGAGAATCATAGTCTTCCACATAGATAGTTTTACCTATATAATTTGATGCACCTCACATTGCTCATTTGACGTGTTATTGATATTTGATTATTCATATCGGTCAGATTCTGCTCAACTGGAGACCTCTGAGATGTTGCAAAAGTAATATTGAACATTGGTAGTTGTTGGTTGCTTCCATGTTGACGACTTATGATACCAATTTAGTAGGAGGAAATTTGAGTGTATGTGATGGAAAAAGGTTTTATGTATTTTTTTATTTTGTTAAGTTTTTGCATAATAATTTTAGACAATTGGATTCCAATTACTAATTTTTTTTCTTATATTTTCTAATTTTATTAAAATTTTAAATTTCTAATAAAATAAAATAAAATTATTTTATTATTTTATTAATATTTAATCAAAGTTCGAGAAGTTGTACCCCTCCTCTTCTTTTGTCTTCTTTATTTGCATTTTTATCAATGGCGGTTACTTTATATAAACTTGATTTATTACACATTCTCTAATGTAATTCTAGCGCTACCTATTTACAACTCTTATCTTTAGTCAATTTGTTACTATTATTATTACAAACTGTTCATTAGGTTTGGTGATTAACCTATATATTTGTCCTTGATTATATTAATAAAATAAATTGACCACTAAGAATTCAACCATTTTACTTAAGCTTTAATGTACGATCATTTCATTAAGAATTCAACATGCACCATTTAACTAAGAGACGTTAGGGTTAGACCGAGCTTCAGTTTCAATTATACCATAGTTTCTCATGTTTCAATTTTGAGCAATCTTTTTCACATTTTTTCTTTTACGAGCCTAAACTTCTTCTTTCAATAGCTACCATTTTCTTCTTTTATGATCTCAAACCATTTTTTTTGGATAGGTTCATGTTTTTAATATGGTTAAGATCAAAATTAACGTAGCACCGTTATGTTAAGTTAGTGTACGATTTTTAAGGTACTTGTAAGTTGTTTCAGTTATTTGTTTCAACATGACCTCTTTGCTTGTAAGGTTATATAAGCCATTTCTTTTATTCTGATGAGTCCGAATTCTGCATGCTCCTCGGACAAGGACAGATCGGTCCAAGGCCTCCGGACCGGACAAGTCACACGAACCGGACAAATCACTTCAAACACTCTGACAGGACTGTTCGAACTATGACAAAAGTACTAAAAAACCTAAACACTTCTTGACTAAGCTGCTTGCTCTCCTACTTAGAGCTCATGGGTCTTTGAACATGACTCGGGTCCATTAAACATGACCCGAAAGCCCATAAGGGCCCAAACATCAGGGTATAAATATCCAACCACCTGCATTAAGTGTGGGTAATGAGAATTAACTGCTACCAAGCTGCTTAATTATCTCTCTACTCTCTACTCTAAACACATAACACCCACACACTACTTTAAAACACCAACCAAATTACTAGCCTACCCTCAGGCAATAATTGTCCACACCAAATTGGCGACCACAGTGGGAGCAGAAGGTGCCTGAATCAAGCATTCAAAACCAGCTAAGAAAATCTGTCCGAATGAATCCGGACAATCCAGAAGTACCACCAGCTTTGCTCGAAGTGGTGGGAGAGAACGATGAATACACTATCGAAGAGCGTGATAGGCTAAAGGGTGAAATAGAAGCTCTAAGGGCAGAAAAGGCCAAGATGGGCGTGAAAGAAAAGTCCAAAGCATCGGTTGCTCATCACACCGATAACCCAGAGAGCATGAGTCTTCAAAGACTCATGTGAGCACTAAAAAGACTCATGCCAGTTCCAAAAAGTCTCACCGGTCTAGGCCAGTGGAGAGTTCTGACTCAAGCTCATAATCTTCTGATAGCTCTTCGGACAGTGAGGGAGTTGAAAAATCCTTATCCTCTAGCCGCGATGAGGGTTGAACTAGAAAGAAGCAAAAGCAAATTAAAAAATATTCAAGAAAAAGGGATAGACATGGAAGGATGAAGAAGAATATTGGTAAAGGGTCATCTCACAGCCGGAGGCATGTGGACCGGATGCTGATGGATCCTTTCGCTTTCCACGATGAACCAGGTATCTTTGCAACTCCCAATGAGGATACTGTGTTCAGTCGTGGAAGGAATTGGAGGCAATCTCCATTGTCTTCTAAAATCCTCTCCGGAAACCTCCCCAAGAGGTTTGACAGCACCAAAATAGAGAAGTACGATGGCAGTACTGATCCGGACAACCATCTGGAGCAATTTAAAAACTTCATGATGAACTTTGACGACGACGATAAACTACTTTGTAGGGCATTCTCCCAATCATTTACGGGGAGTGCTCTTAAATGGTACAACAGCCTGCCTCAGGGTTGTATTAAAGATTTCGATACCTTTTGGGTAGCCTTTCGAAGGCAGTTTGTAGGGAGTAAAGAGCTAAAGGGCAATGGAGACACAATAATCCATTGTGCCCAGGAGCCAAATGAGTCCTTGAAAGAATATATAAGCCGTTTTGTGAATACCAAGAATGGGTTGGCTGATTGCTTCCAACAGGTGGCAATAGCATCCCTAAGGCAGGGTTTGAACCCAGGCAATCTAGCTGATTCAGTGACCAGGAAGAAGGCCATGACATGGGGAGGGTTGCTGAATCAGGTTGGAAAACAAATAAACGTCGATGAAACAAAGAAAACCAGGAGGCACAGGCAGGTGAGGTCTACCCCAGTGGCACAAAATCCCAATCAGAATCAGTCCAGAAATAAAACAAGACAGACCGGAAAGGGGCATGGCAGGGCGAAAGCTCAGTCTCAGCCAGCTGCTCCTGCTCAAAGTCAGCAGTCCAGAAACAAGAGAGGGCCATGGGTGCAACCGGAGTGGTTCGCAGAGTTGAAAGAAAGTGTGGCCACTATTTTTGATAAAACAAAGGAAGAGGTGCATTACCGGAGACCGACTACACTGCAGTCTCCCAGAGAGTATCGTAATAACTCTTTTTGCCAGTATCACAACGATATTGGTCATACCACTGATGACTGCATAGCATTGAAACAAGAAGTTCAGAACTTGATTGAGAGAGGAAAGCTGGGGGCTTACGTGAAAAGAAGAGGGGGTAACAGGCCTGATAACACTCACCGGGTTGGTCCAAGTAATGCAGCTCCGGAGGGAGCCATGGTTATAATTGAAAGGTTTGACGTGGAATCTGAGTACTTGGATCCTGATCCAACTCGAAACAGAGTGGGTACAATTGAGGAATGTTCTAGGTCGGTCTCCGGATTCATTAAGTTTTTTGAGTCACTTACAATTTTCGGAGGGGACACTATGACAGCTCCTACTGCTTCTTCGAGGAAGAGGCACGTACATACTTTAGCCTCCCAGCTAGAAGGAGGCATGACTTCCTATCAGTCACCAAACTCATTCCCCTTCATTCTTTTCGATGAAGATGATTTAAGAGACATTGCTGACCCTCATGAGGATGCTGTTGTCAGAGGAGCATCTATTGGGGGCAACGACATAAGGCGAATTCTGGTGGATACTGGAAGCTCAGCCAATATCATTTTCTTAACCACATACAAGAGAATGAAGAATCCAGCTGTAATTCAGAGTTCAGACAGATCAATTGTGGGCTTTACAGGCAGCTCAACAGATGTGATCGGAGAGTTCGAAGAAGAAGTTCTATTGGGCAAGGGCCCTTTCAAAAAAATGGTTAGAATACTATTTATTGTGGTGGATTGTCCCACTTGCTATAATGCTATTCTATGGAGGTCTTGGCTCTCTAGGATGCATGCAGTGGCTTCAACAGTCCACCGGTGCTTGAAATATGCTGTTCAGGGACAGGTTGGAGTCGTCCGGAGCAGCCAGAAGATTGCAAGAGAATGTTATGCCACTGCCCTGGCTCCTCGAACGCTGGGGGCAGTCCGTATTAATGAACAATAGCAGTTTGAGGGCCTTTCTGGGGGTGAGGGTGAAATTGATGACCCCAGAGAGACCCCTGGAGTATTGATACCGGTTGAAGAGGTAGAAACACACTGTTTGGAAGATGGGAAAAGTGTCAAGATAGGGTCTAAGATGCCACCTGTTTTGAAAAATGAAATGTCAAAGTTTTTGAAGAACCATCAGTACGTTTTTGCTTGGTGCAATGCTGATGTTACTGGGGTTCCATCAGAAGTGATATCACATCACCTATCTGTCCGGAGAGACGTAGCACCAGTGGTTCAAAAAAAGAAGAGCTTTTTCTAAAAAGAAGGCTGATGTCATTGTGCAAGAAGTTGACAGGCTCACAAAGATGGGGCACGTCAAGGAATCTCAATATCCTTTGTGGACTGTCAATCCGGTTCTGGTAAAAAAGAAAAATGGCAAGTGGCGCATGTGCATTGACTTCACAGATCTCAATAGAGCTTGCCCAAAAGATTTGTATCCAGTTCCCCGGATTGATCAGTTAGTAGACTCTACCTCTGGGAACAAGCTGTTTTCCTTTATGGATGCCTTCTTCGGATACAATTAGATTCAAGTAGATCCAAAGGATCAAGAGCATACCACATTTGTCACTGACAGAGGTCTTCATTGCTACAAAGTAATGCCATTTGGTTTGAAAAATGCTGGGGCTACTTAGCAGAGGTTAGTTGACAAGGTATTTTCTGATCAAATTGGAAGAAATATGGAAGTGTACATTGATGACATGATGGTGAAGAGTGTGGATGAGCAGTTGCACTTGTCCGATCTCCAAGAAACTTTTGCCAACTTGGTGTGTGTTCAGAGTGCAGTCCGGGAAGTTTCTGGGCTATATTATAAGTGAGCATGGAATACAACCCGACCCGGACCAGCTTAACGCCCTATTTCAGATGGAGCCTCCTCCAAACATTAAAGAAGTACAGCGGTTAACGGGGAGATTAACTGCCTTAAATAGATTTATCTCAAGGTCTTCGGACAGGTGTGCCCCTTTCTTTCAAACCTTGAAGGGTGCAAAGGGATTCAATTGGACTCCACAGTGTGATGAGGCTTTCAATGAGATCAAAAAGCACATGTCCTCCCCCAAAACTTTGTTTAAGCCAGTTGATGGGGAGACACTCTTTGTATATTTGGCAGTTTCAAGTGGTGCCATTAGTGCTGTATTGGTAAGAGAGGTCGATGGACATCCCCATCCAGTATACTACATCAATAAAAGTTTCATAGATGCAGAAAGGCGTTACTTGAAACTCGAAAAGTTAGCATTGGCCCTGATGATAGCTGCTAGGAAGATGAGGCCTTATTTCCAGGCTCATCCCATCATCTTCCGGACTTCTTTTCCCCTGAAGAATGTCCTCCAAAAGGCAGACATTTCAAACAGGATGACTAAATGGTCAGTAGAGTTGGGGGACTTCGACATAGATTTTGCTCCCCGAACAGCAGTCAAGGCCCAAACTGTGGCAGACTTTTTGGTTGAATTCCACTCCGACAGGGATTCAGAGCAAACTACTGATATAAAAGATAAAAAGGTATGGGTCGTCCGAACAGATGGTGGGTCTAGCACTATGGGGTGTGGTGCAGGGGTGTGTTTGACTTCCCCGTATGGAGACAAAATGTACCAGGCTATTTATTTTGCTTTCAGGGCATCTAATAATGAGTCCGAATACGAAGCAGCTATAGCTGGTTTAAAGTTAGCCTACATTTGTGGGGCTAAGAGGGTCAAGCTACTAAGTGACTCCCAACTTCTTATCCCCCATGCCCAAGGTCAATCTGAGGCTAAGAAGGAGCAGCTTGTGAAATACTTACTCCTCCTTAAGAATGAAGCACTCAAGTTTAAAAGTGTTGTTTATGAGCACATTCCCCGTGCAGAAAATGAGCTAGCAGACTCATTAGCAACCATAGCATATTCGGAGTCGTATCCATGGATCCATGTGCTAGAAAGCCCCTCCATTCAACTTAGTAAGGGTAAAGAAGAGGAAACTTTTGAAGTACAAGAGAAACAACCTCAAGACTGGAGGTTTCCTCTCCTGCAATATCTCTCCGATGGTGTTGTGCCTCCGAATAAGTCACTAGCCAGAACTTTGAAACACAAGGCTCATGGTTTTATCATATTGAGAGACGTGTTGTACAAGAAATCTTATAGTAAACCTCTCCTGCACTGTTTGGGGGATGAAGAATCTCAAGTAGTTCTTTCCGAATTACATGATGGTGAGGGATCAGCCCATCGTGGGTTTAGAGCCTTAACAAGAAGAGTTTTACTCTCCGGTTACTATTGGCCATCAATCATGAAAGATGCTAAGGAATTGGTAAGAAGGTGTGACCCATGCCAGAGGTACAACAATGAGATTCATGTCCCAGCTATTCCTTTGGAATCAATTTTTGAGCCTATTCCTTTTGCTCGATGGGGGTTGGATTTAGTAGGGCCTCTCCCTGTGGCGTCCGAAGGGCGCAAAACTATAATTGTGGCCATAGACTACTTCTCGAAGTGGATTGAAGCAGCCCCTCTAGCAGGGACAACATCAAAAGCTGTTATAAAGTTCATTTTATCCAACATTTGTTATAGATTTGGTGTCCCACAAAAGATAACAACAGACAATGGGCCACAGTTCGAAAATAGGGAAATGGAGAGCTTCTGTGCCTCAAGGGGTATACAACATTGTTTTTCTTCACCTTTCCACCCACAAGAAAATGGGCCAGTTGAAATGGCTAATAGGACTATACTCTCCGGTTTAAAGAAGAATTTGGAAGGGGCTGCTGGGAAGTGGCCTAGTTATCTACAAGAGGTCTTGTGGGCCTACCGGACAACACCAGGGGCTGCAACACAAGAGTCACCTTTTGCTTTGGTCTATGGGATGGATGCAGTAGCTCCCATAGAAGCAACTCTCCCCTCCTTTCGTGTTCACAACTTCTCCGAACACGCTAACGAGGTGGCAATCAGAAGTCAACTTGATCTGATAGAAGAAAAACGAGTTAAAGCTCACCTTAGAATTGCACACTATCAGGGTTTGATGAGAAACAGGTTTGCTTCCAAAGTTAAAAGAAGAGATTTCCAACTAGGGGACAAGGTATTAAGGAAAGTCTTCTTACACACTAAAGAAAAGCTGTTCGGAAAGCTGGCCCCAACTTGGGAAGGTCCCTACATAGTTGTTGAAAGAATTAAACCTGGAACATATCGGTTGGAAGACAAAGAAGGAAGGGTTTTGACTCATCCTTGGAATATTGAGCATCTCCGGATGTACTTGGAGTAGCGTTTGTGTAAATATTTACTTGTTTAAACATCCATGTAAATATTTGGGGGCATACTCTTTCCTCCCTGGTGGCACGGGGAGGTTTTAATGAGGTGTCCAGGCTTTTAAATAAAATTTGATGCCTTCTTAAAAAATTTATAAGTGTTTTAAAGTTTTGTCCCTTGTCACACTATCCGAATTGAAATAACTAAGGGTATTTAAACTCTAGCCGGAGGACTTAAACATTCTCACTATAAAATAACTAAGGGCTATTTAAACTCTAGCCAGAGGACTTAAACACACTAACTATGAAATAACTAAAGGCTATTTAAACTCTAGTTATCAAAATTAGCACAAACAATAAAAGAAGATGAGATTTGTGCAAAACAGAAACATTCATTGAAATAACTTAAAGTGCCTTGGCCTTCCAAGGACTTACAAAAAGAATGTCTTGGCCTTCGAAGAACTTTAGTCGGAATAAAAAGTAAACAAAGTAAATCATAAGTTAAGGTTGATCCTTTGAAGATGGCTCACCTTCATCTACCTTCTTTCCCTTAAGATCGTCTTTCTCTTCGCCAATTTTCTCCCCGGAGTGTTCTTCATCATCTGAGGAATCACTAGAGTAGCCATACATGTCGCCTTCGGCCATCGTGTGGTAGGGGAGGTCTTGAGGCTCAACATGAAGCCATAAGTCCCCTAGGTTCTTCTTCGGAAACTTTTCATGGAAAAGTAGAACCATGTCAGACCTCACCTTGGCAAGCAGTTGCTCTTCGCTTTTGATCATCTAGTTGGCATAAGTATTGATATTGGCTTAGATCTTGGCCTCCTGCTCCTGTAACAAAGTATTTTTCTCCTCGGCAGCCTTGGACACTGCATTCTCAAGAGAAATCTTGTCAGTGGTTAAGTTGGTGATGATTTTGTCCTTTGCCTTGGTTTCTTCCTTTGAGGTAGCAAGGTCTTTCTCCAGACCGGACAGTTTCTCCCGGAGGTCTTTAATGGTTTCCTCTAAAGTGGCGACTTTTGTGGTGCTTGTCTTTTGGCTTCTCTTCAACTGCTCATTTTCTTCTTTCAATATGGCAGCATTGGAGGTGGAAGTGCGAAGGTCTTCGGACAGCTTCTCCTTGTCAGACTTAAGGTCTTTAATGATGTCTGCCTGACTCCGAACTTGTCTCTCCAACATAAGTACAGGCTGCACGTTGCTTAACAAGGAGTGGGCTATAACATCCCTTTCACTAGAGACAATAAAAGTCTTACCATTAAAATTGACTGTGTTGGAGCTACTCGGAGGAAGGTAAGGCCCTGCAAAGTCATCTCTGGGGAGATTGAGGAAGTATTCACCAAGCTCACCAAGGCCGGTGATGTCTACTCCATCAATGTTAATCTCTCCCCCCTCAACCTCATCGGTGTGAAAGTCCATCGGAATCTCTTCGGCATGCGTTGGGTCAGAAGGATCAGCTTGGAAAGAAGGCTCCGGAGCCCGGAGAGAAAGCTCGTCTCCCTTAGAAGTCTTTTTGTTCTTGGCCTCCCGGTCTGCGCCTTCGCTCCCCTGTTTGCGATTTCTCTTGGAGCCCTTGGAGGTTTTGGGAGATTCGCTTCCTGCCTTTCAGTCTCTTGCTCCACCACTTGCAAGAGAGCAGCATCAATTTGGCTCTGGGCTGGCCCCTCCGGGTCTGTTGGAGCATCCTTCTCAACATCAGCAGGGTTGGCATCACCCACCACCCTTTTCCCTTCTTCTTCTTGCCTTTCATCTTGCTTGGGGCTTTGGCCCGGCCTGGTAGGAAGAGTGTCCCATCTGGTTCATGGGTCCTCTTAAGCACAACGTCCGGAGAAGGCTGGGTGGTGAGTTCCTCCCAGGTCAAGTCTCTCCGACCTGTGGTGTTCCACAGGTGAGACCTTGCCAAGTTTCTATTGGTGAAAGCAGCGTGGAATCGGTTCCCCCATTCCTCAGCAGTCCAGGCATTAATTTTGCCACAAGTAACCTGCCCGGCTTTCAATTAGTCACTAAACTCCTTGGGAAGTTCTGCTAAGACAAAAGTAAGACAAATTAGTATAAACTAAGTCTAAAAAGAAAAGAGAAGAGAGACAAAAATATAAAGGCAAGATACTTACGGTCACTCCTCCATCTGCTTCTGAGGAGGCTTGGGTTCTCTCCGGATTTTATCTTCCTGCCATTCTCCCAGGCACCACTAACAAATAGGAACTGGGTCCTCCAATTCCTCTCAGCCTCCAGCAAATCAATAACCACCTTGAAGTCATCCCCCATGTTAAAGTGGTAGAAGGGGATGTGGTGGTTTCTACACAGGCTAGCCACTGTAGCAAACTCCTCCATGGCCAGAGGTATCCCGGATAGCCTTGATGCCATGATGCATGACATAAGGGTATACCAAGCGTTGGGGCTCAGCTGGCTCGGACAGAGTTTGATCAGGTGGAAATATCTGAAAATCTCTGGATCTAGTGGGAACCTGAGCCCCCAGTTGAATAACTCCGTGAATATGACCACTTCGCTTAACTTGCAATCCATAGGAGTCTCCGGGTGTATAGGAATCTTGATCTTTACATTTTCTGGTATGCCCCACTTCGTACGCATCCTGCCCAGCTCAGCAGTGTGGATGAATGCGTAGTTGATTTTTTGTAAGGAGAGAAGGTAATTAACGCTGACCTTGTGAAAACAAGGCCCCACTCTTCCTTCCAGGCTCTCCGGCAGATCCGGATGCCTCAAGTACAATTTCTCCTTACCATTATCCTTCTTGGCAACTATCTCTTTGCTGGTCTGACCGGAGGGCTCAGACTCAAATGGGGCCTCTTCGACAGAGTCCTCTATCACTTCCTCCATAATTGTTGAAGGGATTTCAGCAGCTGTGGTGAGGGGAGGGTTCAAACTTGACTCAGCCTTGTCTCCAGACTGATGGGCCTCAGTACCCCTTTGATTTCTGCTCTCCGGTAGAGTGTCTGGAACAGAAGACTCCTGTTGAAGATTTGGATTGGAGCCCTCCGGTCCGGACAGCCTGTCTTTGGGGGCTCTAATAGGCACCTCTGATCCGGTGCTGCTGTCCCTTGCCCCCGACCTTGAGGGATTGTTTTTAGACCCCTGGCTTTTAACCAACCGACCTTTCCTCCTGTCGACCAGCTTCTCAGGAGAGTGCTCCGTATCTGATCCCATTGCAGTGAAGGGAGAGGGCTTTTTTAGGCTAGTAGCTGTAACTCCTGGCTCGGCAGCAGGCTCCGATTCCTGAACTGAGGAACTAGAGATTATGGGGGAGAGGTTGGTTTGAAATAATTTTCTAGGCTTAGTGCCTTTGGAAGAAGAAGAGCCTCGGTCTGACTCGGTAGCAGAGGTGATCGGTCTATCAACAGGCGAGGTAGGTAACCCTGCTGCAATCCGTCTTTCTCTTTCGACTTTTTGAGCCTTTTCTAACTCAGAAAGGTTGAGCCACCCGCCTTTGACAAGAGCGTTCCTCGCTGTAAACACAAACTATTGAACTAAGTTTTTGCTTTAGAAAGAGAAAGCTTTGAGAGTTTTTGTAGAAGTAAATTTCAGGGAGATGGTAAAACAGTAGAAATGAGTTTGTATTTATAGTAAATCTGAAAAAGGAAGTTGATTCCTAGGAGAATTCGAAAATTTTGGCAATGATTAAAAGACGGCGCTGATGTCACCACATGTAATTAAAGAGGTTGCTTTTCGAAGAAGGTGGGTTCGAAATTCAAGGTGAAAAAACGGCTGAAGCAACCAATCAGAAAGTGACACGTGTCCCACGAACTCTGGCAAAAACCATTTTGAATTCGTGAAACTTTATCTGTCCGGATAAACCCATAGCCCATATTGACAGACCTGTCCGGATTAAAACTACCCCTGATATCGGACTGTTTTTCAGGTCTTTGACAAGAATATTTGCACAAACACCTAAAAAAGGGGCTCCTGATGAGTCCGAATTCTGCATGCTCCATGGACAATGACAGATCGGTCCAAGGCCTCCGGACCGGACAGGTCACATGAATCGGACAGATCACTTCGAACACTCTGACCATAGGACTGTTCGAACTATGACAAAAGTACTAAAAAACCTAAACACTTCTTGACTAAGGTGCTTGCTCTCCTACTTAGAGCTCATGGGTCTTTGAACATGACCCGGGTCCATTAAACATGACCCGAAAACCCATAAGGGCCCAAACATCAGGGTATAAATACCCAACCACCTGCATTAAGTGTGGGTAATGAGAATTAACTGCTACCAGGCTGCTTAATTATCTCTCTACTCTCTACTCTAAACACATAACACCCACACACTACTATAAAACACCAACCAAATTACTAGCCTACCCTCAGGCAATAATTGTCCACACCAGTATTAAAACTGTCTTCCCTTAATTGATTTCCAGAATCCAGCATCTGGTATAAGAACTAAGATTATAAAAACAAGAAGAGCGAGGATCAGAAAGAAGTGGCGATTTCACAAACCTGCAATCCCTGAATTTGATGAAGATTATGATCACTTGAGCATGCTCATGGAAAATTTCCTTTGTTCGAAGGAATATTGGACGTTTGTGGAATCTAGATTCTTACAACCAAGTACATGTAATGTATTGACCCCACAACAAAAGGAGACGCTAGAGGAGATGTAACTAAAGTATCTCAAAGCTAAGCATTATATGTTCCAATCCTTGGACAAAACGATTCTGAAGATGATAACCCAGAATAAGACTTCGAAGAAGCTATGGGATTCGATGAAAATGAAGTGTCAAGGAAATTTTCGAGTACAATGAGTGCAACTAAATCACATAAGGCTGTTTGAGATCTTAGCAACGAAGCAAGGTGAATAAATCAATGATTACTTTGGTCGGGTAATGGTGATTTCAAATGATATGAGAACGTTAGGAGAAGATATGACTAGTGTCAATATTGTGGAGAATATCTTGAGAACTCTCACTGAGAAATTTAATTATATTTTTTGCACCATTGAAGAAGAAAACCATATTGATTCATTTTTGACGCCCTACAAATTTTACTTCGTGTACATGACCAAAAAGAAAAAGGAATAAGATGAAGAACAAGAACTTGTAATGTCAATATATAGGGGATATCGAGGTAGAAGAAGAGTACGGTATGAAGGAAGATAACGATATGGAAGCAAAGATAGAGGTCATCATTCCTATAATAAAGCAACCTTCGAATGCTATAAATGTCATCAGTAATGAAATTATCAATGTGAGTATCCAAGATGATCAAATCAAGTGAATTATATAGAGAAAGAGGAAATAGAAGAAATGTTGCTTATGGTCTATATTGAGAATCTAGAAGATAAGAAAGAAAATATATGGTTTCTAGACTCATACGTAACAATCACATGTGTGGTGGTTCAAGTCTGTTCAATGAAATAGAATAAAGTTTTAAAAGGACAATTTGGTTGGGAAATCATACAAAGATGGAAGTAGTTGGAAAAGAAAGTGTAAAACTATTTTTTGGAGGAAATAATCATGTGATACATGATGTCTTCTATGTGTTTGATCTGAAAAAACAATCTTCTCAGTATTGGTCAGCTTCAAGAGAGAGATTTGGATGTGTTAATAAAATAAAATCAATACATAATCTATCATCCTACAAAAGGTCTCATCATATAGAGAAACGTGACATCGAACACAATATTTATAATAACATCAAGCAAAAAATCAAGAAATTCAGAGATGTGTTTAAAACATGTCTCGCATTTAGCATAAAAGATACAAACATCTCATCTACCCGAGATTAAAGGCTTTCAGTAACAAATAAATAGTGAGAGATCGAGACATGGTGAAACATAAGTTGTCTTTACATATTGTCTGAAAGGAAAATAGAAAGTTATTCCAAAGAAAGTTTTGTGGAGAGCCGCAAAAAAATTGGAGCTAGTGCACTCAAATATTTGTCGTCCAATTTCTCAAATTTCAAATGGTGGAAAAAATTATTTGATTGGCTTCATTTATGATTTTAGTGGAAATGGATGATTACAATTTCTAACTTACAAACCTGTTGCTTTTACATCATTCAAACAACTCAAAAGTGGTGTAGAAAAAGAAACCAGTTTTTCTATTAAGTGTTGTAGAATAAATCGTTGTAGTGAGTTTACATAAAATAAGTTAAACGAGTTTTTTAAATATAATAAGATCAAAAGACAACTTACCGACAACTTACACACAACAAAAAATGGTATCACCGAGAGAAAGAATAGAACTGTAATGAAAATCGTGTAAAGTTTATTAGTAGAGATAAATATTCTAAAACGTTTTGGTCAAAGCTGTGACGTGGATATTTTACTTTCTTAATAGGTCTCCAACATGCTTCTTAAAAGAAACAAATCGGAAAGAATATTTGATAGATTTAAAACCTTTTATCGAACCATTTAGAGTGTTTGGATGTGTTGCACATGCCCATATTCCCGATGCTCGACGAAGAAAACTTTGAGACAAAAGCCAAAGTTGTGTTTTATTCAGAATGAGTACAAAATCGAAGGGATACAAATTTTATGATTCAGCGAGAAAAGAGTCATAATGACTAAAGAATTTATTTTTGAAGAATAGAAGAAGTAGATTTGAGATGCAAATTCTGAGGAGTAAATTAGTATCGATTTAGAGTAGGAAACTGATAAAAATCCAAATGAACCAACAAAAGAGGTTCTTAATGATGATAAAGATCAGGTTTCTGGTGCGGTCTCTCCTTTCACAGTTTCCGCTGCTGTTGTCAATGCCACATTCACTGCTTTAATCAGTGTAAATTCAGTTGTACAAGCTCGTGTAAAAAAACCACCAGCCTAGACAAGTGATTACGTAACTAACGTAATTAGAAGTGAGGATGAAGAATAAAAATATGCATTATTTGCTCCATTTGTGAAATCTGACTTGTTCTTATGTTTGATGGCTTAGATCATGTGAACTATGATGAGGCATTAAAAATTAAAAATTAGAGAAAAGCTATGGAATCTGAGATTAGTTCCATTGAGAAGAATGGTACATGCGTTCCAACTAACCTACCCGAAGGATAAAAAAGCATGAGAGTCAAATGGGTCTACAAAACCAAACTGAACCAACATGGAGAGATAGAGAAGTACAAGTCTCGCTTGATCACTGAAGGGTATGTACAAGAACATCAGATTTATTATGAAGAGGTATATGATCTTAACTCTCGCAGCTCATAGAGGGTGGATTGTGTATTAGTTGGATGTGAAATCGACAGTCCTTCACAGAGAATTAACTGAAGAAGTATATATAGATGAACCAAGATGATATGAGACGAAGAATGTAGCGAATAACATATATAAGATCTACAAGGATTTATATTGACTCAAGCAAGCCCCACGAGCTTGGTTTAGCAAAATAGACTCATATCTTCTCTTTATGGGATTTGAGAAGGATGCGAGTGAACACACTTTTTTCAGAAAAGTAAATACACAAGGTAAATGCCTGATTATTAGCTTGTATGTTGATGACTTGATTTACACTAGAAATGATGAGACAATGATGAAAGAGTTTAAAGAGTCCATGATGAAGAAGTTCGATATGTCTGATTTGGGAAAAATGAAATACTTTATTCTCTTGGAAGTGATACAATTCGAATATGGGATATTTATCAAACACAATAAATATTTGAAAGAAGTGTTGAAGATGTTTGAAATGAATGAGAGTTATTCGGTTATGAATCCTATAATTCCAGGATCTAAGATTCATTAAGACGAAAATAAATTTAAAATATATGGAACATTTTAAAAGCAACTGATTAGAAGCTTAATGAACCTGACAACAAGAAGGTCAGATGTAATGTATGCGGTGAATCACATTAGTAGGTTTTTATCTAACCAAACTGAGCATCATTTTCGTGTTGCAAAAAAGATTTTAACGTACTTACAAGGAATTATCACCTATGGAATTTACTACCATAAATCAGGAAACAAATAGCTTGTAGGCTTTATAGACAATGACTATGCACGCTGTGTGAAATATAAAAAGAGCACATCTGGGTATATAGTCATCATAGGTGATGCATCTATAGCTTGGTCTTCTATGAAGAAACCCATGGTCACTCTAAGCACAACAAATGTATAATTTTTAGTTGTGACATAGTACGTTGTCAGATTTGGGTGAACACAATTTTGAAGCAAATCAGACACGAAGGAAGCTCAAGTCTAGTCAACTTCTACGACAATATGTCAGTCGTCAAGCTATCGAAGAACCCTGTGATGCATGGTTAAACATATTGATGTTCATTATTATTTTCTACAAAATTTAGTCAATGAAGGAGCATTTCAACTCAAGTTTTATGGCACACAAAAACAAGTAGGAGACATACTCCCCAAGCTGCTGAAGTTTGACACATATCAGAAGCTTAGAGAGCAGCTTGGAGTTGGTGATGAACTTAATTTAAACTAGCTCACTCTATAGTTTACGAGAAGGAATGATAGGTTGAGTTAGTGCTCGATTTTCACATATCAGCAGCTTAGAGAGCAGCTTGGAGTTGGTGATGAACTTAATTTAAACTAGCTCACTCTATAGTTTACGAGAAGGAATGATAGGTTGAGTTAGTGCTCGATTTTTAAGGTACTTGTATATTTTGTTTCAATTATTTGTTTCAGCATGATCTCTTTTGGTAAGGCTATATAAACCATTTATTATATTTTATTACAACTATTTTCCTTAACTGATTTCTAAAATCTAACATGAAAATGGAATAATAAGGAATTAGCAGTTTCTCCCAATCTACAATCGCTAGATTCGGCGGAGATTATAACAAACATAGAAAACTCCCGTATTGCAACTTGTCTTTAGTTAATTTTCATCCTTTACTTGTATAATAAGCAGATCCCAAATGTCATAAAAGATACAACAAACCGTTTTTTTAGTCCAATCTATTTAAATCATTTTATTGAGTTCATATTATTATTAATATTATTTTGATACACATGCATAACAAACAAAATAAGATCTCCTGGCGTACTCTAAGATTATTGGAGAGGATTTAAAGAGGGAACAACTTGCACTAGGCAATACCTGACCCATTTGAATGGCTGAAGGCGCTTTACAAAATCTAAAAAAACCTGGTTGGGTTCATGATTATGTAAAAGGGATTTAATGTTTGATGTTTGATATAAAGAATATGTTAAGGATAAAATGTAGGTCACTTCCACTTTTTGGTTGCAAAATTGGCCCACACCAAATTATAAAGACAAATAAGTGAGAGAATTGTCAACTACTGTGCCAGGAGCTGTAGTCTGTTTAAGTACAAAACTATCATGGTCCGGTTTAGTCCTTCCAATATGTAAGGAATTTCTTATTGTGTCCATCAGCAAAACTATCATGCTTCATCGTCTTGCTGTGAATTTCTTCAATCAAAGAGTTATCAAAGTTCTAAGTGACGATGCGCATCAACGGTGTGGCCGAGTGGGTACTAAGCAATGGTATTTTCGAATTTTTTAAAGAAGCTATTGTTAAAATGTTTAATCAAAGGCCAAATGGTTTTGGTTTTGGTTGAATTTGACCGGTTGGATTGTGATTTGGTGCTACGGCTTGAGAGAAATCACGGTTGGAATATTGGAGTAATTTTTGTAATATTTTTCATTTTTTAAAATTTATTATGTTTAAAATTGTTGGTGGGTTGAAGACATTGTTGGTGGACTCTCCACAAGTCTCTGGTTTTTTACTTTTCACAGCGAAGAGGTTTTCCATATAACTTTTTTGGATCTTTATTTATTTACCGTTGATTATTTTTCAATGATTATGTTTATGATTTTATTTGTATAATAAATTGATGAATTACAATTGTTGAATTTGGTTTTTATTTATTTGGTTGATTGTCTTGAAGTTGATCTTGTGGGTGGTTGAGATACTACTATTTGCGTTTTACAATTGGTATCAGAGTTCTATACCCAAACGAAGCTTGATATGGATGAAATTCTTGGATATCGAAGATGATGAACCATCAGTTATGCTTATCAAGCGGAGTGACTTTATTGGAGTGTATCAAGACAGTGTGACTTGATTAAAGCGACGCTAAGGAATAAAGGAATATCTAAGATGCTTTAATAAGAACAAGCAAATACATGCATTGTAAAGCTTTATGATTTAGATATGAATCATGGCACAACCTAATGAAAGTTAGGATATGTAAGTCAATTCGGGGATGTAAAAATGGTAAAATTTGTCAGGTGTGACCAAATTTCTACATCGGATAGGCATGAAAAGGATCGACGTTAAACAAATATGAAGACTTTTGATTTTACACATTTCTATGATTAATACTATAAATGTTACTAACTTATATATAAACTTTTAGATTATTTAAATATATGCCGGATAAATCAAATGTCAAAAAAACTTATTTATTATCATTTAGTTTCAATAAATGTTCGTGACTTTTTAATCAATAAAAATGTCATAATATTTTTTTTAAATATTTTTCAAACAAATAAAAAAACAGTTAAAATTATGAAATGAATGAAAAAATAATTAAAACGTATTTTTAATATATTAAACTTCAAACAAGTATAAAGAAGTTAATTGAGTTTTTAGATTCTTATCAAGCCCTCTCTGGTCAACAAGTAAATACACAAAAGACTACTTTTATAACTCCTTTAAGAATGAACAGAACAAGAATAACATCATTAGAAAGTATTTTGGGTTTCAATCATGCTGATCTTCCTTTTACTTATTTAAGTATTCTAATTCATACAAATAATCATTCAATTCATTTTGAGAAGTTAATAGATAAGATAAGAGGTAAAATTTTAGACTGGAACTCTAAAAAACTATCATTTGGAAGCGAAATGACCTTAATAAATTCTGTTCTTATGTCATACCCTATATACTATTTGCAATCTATTAAGTTACCTCTAAAAACTATATCTAGGATTGAGAAACTTCTTAATAAGTTTGTGTGGGGGTCTAGTGAGACTGATAAACATATAGTATGGTCTAGTTGGGATAAAGTGTGTAAGCCATATGAAGAAAATGGGTTAAATATCAGAAGCATAAGAGACTTACAAACTGCTTTTTCATTTAAACTCTGGTTTAGCTTTAGGGATAATAAAACACTTTGGTCAAACATGATGCATTCAAAGTACTGTAATAACTTACATCATTTGCAATTTACATTGAATATAACAGACTCTAAAATTTGGAAAAGAATGTATGAAGTTAGGGAAAGTGCTGAAAAACATATAAGGTGGAAGTTAGGTAATGGTAATTCAGATTTTTGGTTAGATCATTGGTATAGTTCTAAACCTTTAATAACTTTAACAGCAAGTAATTCTATACACTATACACAAACAAAGATTAATGAATATTGGATAGATGATGTATGGAACTCTGATAAATTGCTAAGTATGTTGCCTGTTAATTATGTGAATGAAATCACTAGAGTTAATTTTAACACATGCTTATCTGATTCTATAATTTGGAAACTATCAATTGATGGAAAATTCAATTTAAAGAGAACTGTTAATGAAGTAAGGGTTAAAACCATAGAGTCACAAGTAAAAGATAAAGTCTGGAATAATATCTCACAAAAAAATGTTCTTTTGTCCTTTGGAGAGTACTGAATAACATTTTAAGTGTAGATATTAAGCTGTAACAGATTGGTTTTTGTTTAGCATCTAAATGCTCTAGTTGTCAGAATCTAGAAACTTTAAATCATGTTTTTGTATCATGTGAGTCTGCTTGGTATATCTGGTCCTACTTTTCTGCAATGTTCAGGATAGATGTAGGTTAACATATGACAGTGAATAACATTATCAACCTTTGGCTACTGTCTACATCTAAAAGAATATATATTAGAACAATTCTACCTGCATTGATTGTATATTCTATTTGGTATGGCAGAAATGGTTGTAAACATAAAGGTAAAATCTTATCTCCCAAAATGATAGTTAATCATATTCTATTCATGCTTGTATCTCTAGATTCAGGTTTGCGTTTGTCTAGGAAGCATTGGTCTAAGGATCTGCATTTAGCTAAAGACTTGAAATGCTTTAACCATGTTAAAAATACAAAATCATGTATGTATGTTGTTTGGTCTTTGCCTGATTATAATAGACTTAAATTGAATTGTGATGGATCAACCCTAAACAATGGTGAGGCTAGTTCTGGTTTTATAATTAGGAATAGTTTAGGAATTAACTTAATAGCTAAAGGTGACTTACTTGGGAAGTGTTCTTCCCTCACTGCTGAGGTTTTAGCTTTAATAAATGGGCTGATGTATTGTAAGGATCACGATTTATTGTTTGTTGATATTGAGACAGACTGTCTCAGCTTATTCAATATGCTTGCAAGTGGCAATCATCCTTGGTATTTAGACCAAATGCTTACATATTGTAGATCTTTGATTAAGCCACAAATGACCTTAAAACATATATATAGAGAGCAGAACTCTGCTGCTGATTGGGTGGCAAAACATGTGTTGAAAGTGAATTCTAGTTTCATGGTTGAAACAACACATTCTTTGAATGAATTAAATGCAATAACGTTATTGGAATCATTGAATCTAGGTTACTTTAGATTCTTGGATGATGACTAACTTTTTTGGCAAGTGGAAAACTTGACCAGCATGCTTTGTTTTGCAGGTTAAGGAGCAATACACACCTCTGGTTTGCAGAATAAGGACTTGAGAAGGGACTTGCTTAAGAAGAGAAGAGAAGAGAAGAGGCATGGAATGAGGCATGGAAGAGAATGACGTTATTAGCAGCTAGGGGATGGAATGAGGCATGGAAAGACTTGCTTGAGAAGAGAAGGATACAAGAGGAGACAAGTTTTTATGAAGAACATGTAAACTGATATAAATAGTTGAAATATGAAAGCTGTATAAAATGAGTTATTAACTCATAATCTGTTCTAACATTTGTAAAGCTTTTTATATATCAATAAAAAATGCATTTTCTTGGGAAAAAAATAATATATTAAACTTCAACACTTTTGTATTTGGATTCCTAATTTCGTCACTGTAATGTAAGATATACCTCCTTAACATTCCCGTGTCTTTTTAAAGTTATCATGGTTTATAAGCTTGTTTTGGCTGGAGGTTTAGGCAGTCGTTAATGGTAGAAGATGTACTTTTAACTTGTAACTTCAGCTGCCGCTGTCACTCGGTGGACTATGATATTTGGCAACAATCTTTATAGTTCTAGGCGACATAAATAACATGGGGATATATCTTTGATTTCGTATCCAAAAAATGAAAGTTGTAGAAAGATTTCGGTACTCTTCTCAAGTATTACTTAAAGCTTTTATATATATATATATATATACAGTGGCGGAACCAGGAATCCAGATTAGGAGGGGCTGAAGTATTACATAAATTAGATATGTTTTAAAAAAAAATTCATTCACCTCGTATTTTTAATTTATTTTTTAATAATTTGTGTGGAAATATTAAAAAAAAATTAATCGTGACATTTTTATTGATTAAAAAAATAATGAATATTTATTGAAATTAAATATATATAAAAAAATTATATATTTGATTTATGGGGCATATGTCTAAATAATCTTATGTTTATATATGAGTTAGTACCGGTGATAGCATTTATGTATAAAATCAAAAGGCTTCACACTAGTTGAGATATGTTCTTACTTATTTGTCATTGATCCTTCTTATACCTATCCGACGTGGAAATTTGGTCGCACATAACAAATTTTACCACTTTTACCTCCCCTCAGTTGACTCACCGAATGCTCCCTCTAATTAGGTTGTTTCATGATTCATATCTAAGTCATAAAGTTTTACAATGGATATATTTGTTCACTCTTATTAGAGCATCTTAGAAGTTCATTAGCGTCACTTCAATTAATCAAGTGACACTATCTTTATACACTCTAATAAAGTCACTCCGTTTGATGAGCATGACTGATGGTTCATCATCTTCGACATCAAAGAATTTCATCCATATCACGTTTTCGTCTGGGTATGGAGCTCTAATACCAACTATTAGACCCAAATAATAGTATATCAACCACAAGCGAGATTAACTTCAAAACAACCAACCAAATAATAAAACAACCGATTTATTAACAAAATAAATCAACGGTAAAATAAATCAACAACCAGAATATTTATATGAAAAGACCACTTCGTTCTAAAGAGTAAAACACCACGAGACTTATGAAGATTCCACCAAAAACACTTCTACTATTATGATAATTTAAAGGTAAAAGTATATCCAATTCAATATAATAAATATCTACAACCCACCAACAATTTTAAACATAATAAACTAAAAAAAAGAAACAAAAATGAATAATATTACAAAAACCTACTCCACTAATCCAAAAATGATTTCTCCCCGACACCGTTTGACCATTGATCAAACATTTTAAACATAACCTCTTTAAAAATTCTGAAAATAAAAATTTTCTCAATACTAATTTTCCTTGAGGCTTGGGGGGGGGGGGGGGGGGGGGGGGGGGGCTCGCGCCCCCCCTAGCCCCATAGTAAATACGCCGGTGTATATATATATATATAACCATTTACAGATAAAGAAAGCACATATGAAAACAAAAAGGTGGCAATATTGTGATTAATGACGGTATAATATTGATTACAAATTAAATAAATTAGATGCATCTTCAAAATTGTTTACTATAGCTCATCCATTCGAGATATAAGGGCATCTTTAATATGTGAGTGATTGTAGAGATATGTTAATATTTAAAAGTTTTTTAATCTTCTCAATCACGCAAATAATATTTGTTTTAACGGTGAACAATACGAAAAGCAACATAAATTCAACGACGGTCGATTGTAACGAACACAAATTGATTTAAATATTTTTAATAAAAAAAAGTTTGGGATTATAGAGTTGTTGGATTATTAAATTGACCGGTTGGATAATAAAATTATTTAGATGGTAAATTTCAATTTTTTTAGCTAGTTACAATCCACTTCAGTATTTTATGTGGGAGTTGACGTGGAAGGTCAAAGAATAAAATGGACAGAAAAAATAATGGGGACAAAAAAGATTGGTTTGTTGTATTTTCTTTTAATGTTGAAACATGTTTATTACATAAGTGAATGATGAAAACTAATGTAAGGTAACTTGTAAATATGAGGACTTGTCATTTTTTTAGCCAGTAAATATGAGGACGTGGTTCGACAAATTTTTATGTTCACGGGCACCACCAAATAAAAGTGTTTCACTATGATAGAAAAGGGTTGCAGATTTTGAGATGCTCTTTTGTGTAATCTTAGTAATCTATTTATAGAGAATAAATACACCGACTAAATAATGACCTAATGAGCTCATCTACAAAGGTATACTGTTAATGATACGAGATTGTACTAATGGACACGGTACACTGTCAATGTATTTTGTATTTTGTACACTCGGGGTACATCTGGTTCCTTGTAAGGTGTATGGCACTTTGACTGTCACAAAACACTTTAGTAGTAGTCATATCCAAACCCAAATCTGCCACCAAACCTTGCAACGATATTGCCTCTTTAACTACTTGTGTTACTGCCATGTATTCTGCCTCAATTGTAGAAAAACTACTGTAACTTGCAACTATGCTTTCCAAGTGATCGCACTCCCAGTCAGAGTAAATACATATCCTGTCAGAGATCTTTTTTTTTTATCAATATCACCTATAAAATCAGAATCAACAAAAACAACTACTCATCATGCAGTATGATTCAGCGATCCACCAATATTGGTTTTGTTGAAAATTAAGCCAACGTTTGTAATATTCTTAAGATACTGAAGTATTCATTTCACTATCTGCTAGTGTTCTCTCAAAGGACATCCCATGTACCTGCTGACAACAATAAATACATGTGAAATATCATGACGATGCATACCATAGCATACATGATACTACAAACTGCACTTGAATATGGGACCTTCAATATTTATTCCACCTCAACATCATTTGTAGCCAATCTAGTTGTAGACAACTTGACATGAGTAGCAAACGGGATGCTAACTTCCTTAGCATCAAACATGGTGAATCTTTGTAGCACTTTCTCAATATAGATTCATTGAGAAAAATTTAATAATCCTACACTTCTATTCATGATAATCTCCATACCAATAATCTTCTTTGCTCTACCCATATCCTTCATCTCAAACTCGTCACTAAACTGCTTCTTTATCTGCATAATGTGTGACATACTACAAGAAACAATAAGCATATCATCCTCATACAACAACAAGTAAACCCTGGTGAACCATTTTGACATCATAAATGTATAAAAATGTTTGTACTCTTTCTTAGGTGACTGTTTCAGAACATATAGTGACGTTTTCACTAGATAACCTTGTCCTCCATATTACGTTCCATAAATCCGTCTGGTTTTTTCATGTAGATTCGTTCTTCCAATTCACCATGTAGAAGCACAGGCTTCACATATAACTACTCAAGTTCTAAATCTTACAAAAATACAATGGCTAATAGAACACGAATCGAGAATGTTTTACCATTATATAAAGCACATCATTAATTTCGATTCCTTCCTTATGAAGAAAACCTTTAACGACCAGTCTTGCCTTGTATCGAGATGCATCAACCCTTGGATTACCTTTTTTTTCTTGAACACTCATCTGCTGCCTACTATATTATTTCCTTTAGGCAAGTTAACAAGCTTCCATCTTTGATTCGTATGAAGATATTGAATCTTTTCCCCATACCACCGATCAAC
Source organism: Limnanthes douglasii subsp. nivea (assembly GCA_036936605.1). NCBI lineage: Eukaryota > Viridiplantae > Streptophyta > Magnoliopsida > Brassicales > Limnanthaceae > Limnanthes > Limnanthes douglasii. The sequence continues at coordinate 138,834,179 of JAUPFV010000001.1, read as the reverse complement.
TGATATGCCTCTGAACTCGATATAGTTTCCCTATAGCTACTTGGTTCATGCATCTCAACTTATTCTGTAACTGATATAACATATCAACTACGTCTGTATACCGTTTGGTAGTCTACTATCTCTTCTTTATCTATCCAATGTTATGTTATAAGGTTGTTGTCTAGGTTCAGGCGCATCATCATCACTCTCATCTGATGCTGGCTATTCACCTCATGATTCTGGATCCATCTCAAAACCACTCAAATTATTGGACTTTCTAGGAACTGATTCTACTTCAAGCTCCATATGTTTACTCACAATTGATCATGATTGGACCATTTCTCATACTTTCTTCTGACTTTCTACGAAAGCAGGATCGTTAAAAGTTACATCCGTACTGATGAGAGAACCTAGAGACTCTCGATAGGTACACCATAACATATATCCTTTTACTTAAATAGCATATCTTAGAAATATACACCATTTTACCCTCGACTCAAGTCTACCATCTCTCACATGAGAATATGCAGGAAAGCCGAACACTCTCAATTGTTCGTAATCAGCCGATGATCCAGACCATATCTCAAAAGAAGTTTTACAATCAATGGTCGTTGATGGAGACCAATTCACCAAGTAACATGTTGTATTGATAACTTCACACCAAAAATCCTTTCCCACATCGGAATGCAAGATCATCCTTTGTGTCTTCTCACATAGCGTTTTATTAATTCTTTTTGCGACCCCATTCTGTTGTGGTATTCTAGAACAAGTGTGATGATGTATTATTCCTTCAAATTTGCAGAACTAATTGAACTCGCGAATGTGCATGTCCTAAGAGGCTTGATCAATCTGTATGTTTGCTTCTCAATCATCGTCTACCATTTAACAAAGGTTTAATATTCTTCATCTTTCATTTTCAGAAACCCACGCCATCTTTGAATAATCATCCATCAAACCTATATAGTATCTAGTTTAAATCTTGGATGGAACTCTATTTGGGCCACAAAGATCTGAGTGAATGTAATCTACCGTCCTTTTAGTCTTTCGTATAGTCGACTTGCTGAATCTGACTCTAGTTTGTTTACCAAACACACAATGTTAACAACATTCTAATAAGTCTAGTTTATTCCCATTTCAACAAATCTTTATTTCCCAAAACAACTAATCATTTTTTAGTCATGTGACTGAGACGCCAATGCCACGACTTATTTTGATCTTGCCTAATTTGGCTATTAATCCCTGATGCTAGTGCAGCTTCGCCCATAACAACAATCACTGGAGAATGTAAAACCCCTTCTGGAAAATTCCTTTCATACACACCATTGAGCCATTTGTCACGCTGATTACACCATCTTCTGCATGGTACTTGTAACCCCGAGAGTCTATTGTCCAAAGATATATCATATTTCTCTTTAACAAAGGAACATGCCGGCACATCATGACTCTAACAACCCCATCAAACATTCCGATCCTGAAGATACTGATACCACAAACAGACAACGAATGATTATTCCCTAAATAGACAGTTCCATGTATTGACTTGTAAGTATTTAACCATTGTTTGAACTGACACATGTGATACGTAGCGCCACTATCGAGGTCCCATGAGTTTTTCCCACAATCCAAACTCACAGAAAATACATCTCCTCTATCATTATTTTCACCATCATCAGAATTGTTCACACCTTCAATATGGTTTGCTATATTTTTCTTTTGGCTTTCCTTCGTACCTTTCAGTTTCGAAAATCTCGACTGTAATGATCCTGCTCACCGCATTCATAATAGTCTGAGCTCTTAACTCTTGATTTGGAACTTCAGTTCTTTCTTTTTGAAGAACTCGCTTTGCTTCGAGATCTTCCCCTAGTCATAAGACCTTCATTTTCTACGCGAATGTTTAGCTGCAACTGTCTCAACTGATTTGATTCCAGTGCTCATTTGACATCTGCTAGCGATAAATTATCCTTACCACACATTATGGTATCCAAATAGTTCTCATAGAAACTAGTGATCTCTAGACAAACAAAGCTTGATTCTCATCCTTAACGATGATGTCAGTGTTCTCCAAGTCCATAATAATTGATTTAAAATTATCTACGTGTTCAGTTATGGACATACCGTCTTTCAATCTAAAACCGTACAAGCGTCTCTTCAAGTATAACCGGTTCACCACTAATTTCTATGAGTAAAGTTCCCCCACCATGCCTATACATCAATTTTATCACCACTAATCTCGCAAAAAACATTGTCTTTCACACTCATTAGAATCGAACATAAAACCATTTCTTGAAGATCTTTCTTCTCCTCTTCTTTTATTTATTCTGGTAACTTATTCTCCATAGCCTTCAACAACCCTTGTAGTACCAACGAAGATTTCAGTTTAATCTTCCACAACGCAAAGCTTGATCAACCACCAAATATTTAAATCTTGTATTTTGTTGTTTTAGACACTATTGTGAAACCCTAATTGCAAAACCTAATTTCACAACCAAAGCGTTGATACCAATTTGTTAGAATTTACTATGCAATGTATCACCAATGCCAAGTACAGATAAAATAAAAGACATAAAAGAAAAGAACACATAATTTAACGTGGTTCAACAAATATCTACATCCACGGACGCGGCGAGAGAAAAGTGTTTCACTCTGATAGAAAAGGATTACCGATTTTGAGATGCTCTTTTGTGTAGTCCTAGTAATCTATTTATAGAGAATAAATAGAATTACTAGATAATGGACCTAATGGTTTCATATATAAGAGACTATAAAATATAAGCACTATATATATAAGCACAGATGTACACTATCAATGACACAAGACTGTACCAACAAACACGGTACACTCCCAAAACATATTCGACTCGTTCTAAACATGTGATTTTCTCATAAATCTTGTATTTGGTTCGGTCGGTCGACCATAGCTGTAGCCAAAACTTAGTTTTTCTTATATCCTTAAGGGTTTTTGGAAAGCGAAACGAAGTGTTTAATCTTTTTACTACTGGTACACAACTTAAGCGAATGGTTTGTGTTCATGCCTTGAGTTGTTTACCGAAAATCTGTAGCTTCTACATTTGTTGCAATTTCACCTTCACCGAAATGGAAAATAAGACTTCTGGGTCGTGGTCATAATGCATCATGTACCTTTTGCATATGTTTAGTTTCCTAAGCTTTGAAAAATATACCCTGGTAAGCAATGACAGATCTACACAAATCACAAATTGAATTTATTGATCTCGGTAACGGCATTTGCTTCGTCGTGTATTCACTATAGTTGCGCTTCTCTTTGCATTATCTATATTTTGTTGACAATTAAAAGGCATTAGGTGCGGAGCTTATTGTAAGATTAATAAGTTGCACCAGCCAAAACACTCTTTTTTCTTATACACCAACAATCTGATGGCACCCTACTACCCCTTAGTACTTAGGAAACGTCAAGTCTTCAACTGTCATTTCAATTATGTGAAGGTCTAACTTTTTGTGACGAATTATGTGTCTGTGCGAGTTTCCGTACCTGCTAAATTGTAAAAATTGGTACTATACTCTTAAATATTGTGTTAACTTGACTATTTTTCTTTTCTTTTGTTGGATTCCTGACTTCACAGGTCAGGTTAGTGTTCGAATTTTTTCTGTTGGCTTAAGTTGCTTTTCGGCTTAATCTATATATTAAATTCCTCGGGAAGTAGATCTAGTCTAGAATAACACAAGATTGCGGAGAGATGATGAGTTGGTTAAGCTGCAAATCCAATTGTTTATCAGCAAATTGTTGAAATTTGTGATGCGATATCATATATCATTTCTTGAAGAGCTATAAATTTGTATATTTGGTTTTGACAGTATAGGTATTACATGTGTGGCTTCTCTACAAATCATATGTTTCTCTTAATGTTAGAAAGAGTAATCTTTTTTTTTTTTGTAAATTCAAGATTCTTCCAAAAAATGAATCTTATCCTAATTTCTTCTACTTCTTCTAGTTGAATCAGCCTTTGATTCATGGAAGAAGGAAAGTGTTCATCCTCGTTTCGTCGGCCTACTGAGGTTGATGATGTTGGATCATAAACTTGATCCACTTAAAGGGCCCAACCCACTCAAAGGGTCCAACCCACTTAATAAGGCCCATCTAGAAAGTATATTCTAGAACAAAATAAATTAATATTTATTTAGTAGTGGAGATTGTGTGTAAGACCTTCTTTAGGTTGAGTGCAAGACACACTTTTAGATTGAGTGTAAGAAACACCTTAACTTTGAGTGTAGTATTGATGTTGAGTGTGTTAGTATCCAAAAGCCTCTTGGATGGTGGATCTTTGTCTCCACTATATTCCTATAAATAGTGGAGCTCTCCCACCATCTAGAGCATCACACAAACACACCAAGAATCAAAGTTAGAGAGAAAATTAGAGTGAGAGAAAAGAGAGACAAGAATGCTCTCTTGAGTGTTAGAAAAATATTTTCTCTTCTAGTGTGAGTTGTAAGAGTGTTTTGTAATATTTCTCCTTTTCTATCTATATCAAAGTTGTTTGTTTGTTTTAAAGTGAGTGTTGTTTTATATTTTCCGCCAACAAAGTGGTATCAGAGCCACAAGCTCTTTCCGAAATTTTGTTTTTAAATATTCAACATATTGAAAAATATGGCAAATGGTGTATCATCCTTCCAAGTTCCAACACTCAACAACAACAACTACGATAATTGGAGTATCAAGATGAAAGCTCTCCTTGGAGCACATGATGTGTGGGATGCCGTTGAAAAAGGGTTTGACGAACCCGAAGATGAAGCAAACCTTACTCAAGAGGAGAAAACAACTTTCAAGGATTGAAGAAAGAGAGACAAAAAAGCTCTCTTCCTCATCTATCAAGCATTAGATGATGATGGTTTCGAAAAACTTTCAAGCGCATCTTCCGCCAAGCAAGCGTGGGAGAAATTACAAATCTCTTACAAAGGAGTCGAAAAGGTGAAAAAGGTACGTCTCTAAACATTAAGAGGTGAATTTGAATCTTTACATATGAAAGCGTCCGAATCTATTTCGGAATAATATTCAAGAGTAGCAACCGTTTCTAATCAATTAAAAAGAAATGGTGAGAACTTAGAAGATGTGAGAGTAATCGAAAAAATACTCCGCTCGTTGGATCTCAAATTTGAGCACATCGTCGTGACGATTGAGGAAACTAAAGACTTGGAGAAGATGATGATTGAAGAACTCCAAGGATCATTACAAGCCTACGAAGAAAAGCACAAGAAGAAGCAAGAGATCACCGAGCAACTCCTCAAAGTAGAACTCAAGGACATGAATGCAAGTCAAGACGATGATAGAAACCAACGTGGCCGAGGAAGAGGTAGAGGCCGCGGACGAGGTGGTTATCATGGACGTGGACGTAGCTGGAATTACAACAACAATAATTCCAACTACAACTACGAGAAACGAGAAAGCTCAACACGAGGTCGTGGAAGACGAAATCCGAACTCGAGGTATGATAAATCTCAAATCCAATGCTATAAATGTCAAAGATTTGGACATTATGCTTCAGAATGTAGAGGCCCCAACAATAGAGTTGAGGAGAAGGCCAACTATGTGGAAGAGAAGACGGAGGAGAAAGATATGTTACTACTAACATACAAAACCACTAATGAAGGCCAAGAAAACACTTGGTATCTTGACACCGGTGCAAGCAATCATATGTGTGGGAAAAGAAGCATGTTCGTAGAGATCAATGAAGCCGTGAGTGGAAATGTCTCTTTTGGAGATGATAGCAAAATATCGATGAAAGGAAAAGGTAACATTCTTATTCGTGCAAAAGATGGTAGTCACCAAATTATCTCAAATGTTTATTACGTACCTAGCATGAAAAACAACATCTTAAGCTTGGGACAACTTCTAGAAAAAGGCTATGATATTCATATGAAAAATTATAGTCTTTTTATGAGAGATGCAAAAGGGGATTTAATTGCTAAAGTTCAAATGTCAAAGAATAGAATGTTTCCTTTGAATATTCAAAATGATGTTGCAAAGTGTCTTAAGGCGTGTTACAAAGATTCGTCGTGGCTATGGCATGTTCGATTTGGGCATCTAAACTTTTCAAGTTTAGAGTTATTGTCAAAGAAGGAAATGGTGAGAGGGTTACCGTGTATCAGTCATCTTGACCAATTATGCGAAGGATGTTTACTTGGAAAGCAATTCAGAAAAAGCTTTCCAAAGGAGTCAGAGTCAAGAGCCAATAAACCTCTCGAGCTTATTCATACCAATGTGTGTGGTCCAATCAAGCTGAGCTCTCTAGGTAAAAGTAACTACTTCCTTCTCTTCATTGATGGTTTTTCAAGAAAAACGTGGGTATACTTCTTGAAACAGAAATCTGAAGTCTTTGGAGTATTTAAGAAGTTCAAAGCAGTTGTGGAAAAAGAGAGCGGAAATAAGATTAAAGCCATGAGATCTGACCGAGGAGGGGAGTTCACATCCAATGAATTCCTAGAGTTTTGTGAAGCACATGGAATTCCTTGCCGCTTGACAGTTCCTAGATCACCTCAACAAAATGGTGTGGCAGAAAGGAAGAACAGAACAATCCTTGATATGGCGCGAAGCATGCTCAAAAGTAAGAAACTACCTAAGGATAGTTGGGCGGAAGAAGTGGCATGTGCGGTTTACTTGTCCAACCGATCTCCAACAAGAAGTGTTTGGGGAAAGACACCACAAGAAGCGTGGAGTGGAAGAAAGCCCGGAATTTCCCACTTGAGAGTATTTGGAAGCGTAGCTCATGTCCATGTACCAGACGAACAACGAACCAAACTCGATGATAAAAGCAAAAGTTTTATCTTCATCGGTTACGACTCAAGTTCCAAAGGCTACAAGTTATACAACCCAAACAACAAGAAGGTTGTGATAAGCCGAGACGTGATAGTTGATGAAGAAGGCGAATGGGATTTTGGGTCTCATACAAATGAGTTCACATTTTTCCCCCAAATTGAAGAAGATGAGAAGACACCAAATGAGCAATCAGAAGATGTTGCTACCCAACATGCCTCACCAACAGCAACTACTCATGGAGACTCGCCACCTTCATCATCGTCAAATGGTAGTCAAAATGAGAGAGCAGTGGAACGTATAAGAAGCCTTAGTGATCTTTATGAGGTAACCGAACCAATGGATAACATTACACTATTTTGTCTCTTTGCTGATTGTGAGCCAGTGACATTTCAAGAAGCTGCACAAGAGAAACAATGGAGAGACGCGATGGATGAAGAAATTAGAGCCATCGAGAAGAATGACACATGGGAACTCACCTCACTTCCCAAAGGGTGCAAGACAATAGGCGTTAGATGGTTATACAAAACCAAGAGAAATGCTAAGGGGGAGATTGAAAAACACAAAGTGAGGCTTGTTGCAAAAGGCTATAGTCAAAAGGCGGGAATTGACTATGATGAGGTATTCGCCCCCGTTGCCCGATTGGAAACTATTAGACTAATAATTTCTTTGGCAGCTCAAAACAAGTGGAAGATACAACAAATGGATGTAAAGTCAGAATTTTTAAATGGCGTCCTTGAAGAAGAAGTCTACATTCAACAACCATTAGGCTATGAGGTCAAAGGCCACGAAGACAAGGTGTTGAAGCTAAAGAAGGCTCTTTACGGGCTAAAACAAGCACCAAGGGCATGGAACAGTAGAATCGATAAGTATTTCCAAGAGAATGGCTTCAACAAATGTCCGTACGAGCACGCTCTATAAACCAAGATCAAAGATGGAGATATTTTGATTGTGTGTCTCTACGTGGATGATTTGATCTTCACTGGAAGCAACCCAAACATGTTTAATAAATTCAAAGAAGTGATGACAAAGGAATTCGAGATGACAGACTTGGGGCTCATGGCATACTACCTTGGCATTGAAGTTAAGCAGCAAAAAGATGGAATTTTCATCTCACAAGAAAGCTATGCAAAAGATATCCTCAAGAAGTTTAATATGGACAATTGTAGCTCGATAAGCACACCTATGGAGTTTGGAGTCAAAATATCCAAGCATGAAGAAGGAGAAAGTGTAGATCCAACATTATTCAAAAGTTTGGTGGGTAGCCTACGCTATCTAACTTGTACGAGACCAGATATTCTTCATGCAGTTGGATTGGTTAGTCGCTATATGGAATCTCCAACAACAACTCATTTTAAGGCTGCAAAGAGAATCCGTCGTTATCTGAAAGGTACAATCGACTTTGGATTACTCTATTCCATTTCTAATGATTACAAACTTGTTGGGTATAGCGATAGTGACTGGGGTGGAGACATAAACAATCGAAGGAGTACTACTGGATTTGTATTCTTCATGGGAAATATTGCTTTCACATGGATGTCAAAGAAACAACCGATAGTCACATTATCCACTTGTGAGACAGAATACGTTGCTGGTACTACATGTGTTAGTCATGCGATTTGGCTTAGAAATCTATTGAAGGAGATAGACCTAACACAGAATGAGCAAACTAAAGTGTATGTCGACAATAAGTCAGCCATTGCCTTAGCTAAGAATCCAGTATTCCATGATCAAAGCAAGTATATCGATGTTCGCTACCACTACATAAGGGAGTGTATTTCCAGAAAGGATGTGCAAGTTGAATATGTGAAGACACAAGATCAAGCTGCTGATATTTTCACCAAGCCACTGAAAAGCAAAGACTTCAAACGATTAAGGAAACTACTAGTGGTCACGGGATCAAGTTTAAGGGGGAGTGTTGGATCATAAACTTGATCCACTTAAAGGGCCAAACCCACTCAAAGGGTCCAACCCACTTAATAAGGCCCATCTAGAAAGTATATTCTAGAATAAAATAAAATAATATTTATTTAGTAGTGGAGATTGTGTGTAAGACCTTCTTTAGGTTGAGTGCAAGACACACTTTTAGGTTGAGTGTAAGAAACACCTTAACTTTGAGTGTAGTATTGATGTTGAGTGTGTTAGTATTCAAAAGCCTCTTGAATGGTGGATCTTTGTCTCCACTATATTCCTATAAATAGTGGAGCTCTCCCACTATCTAGAGCATCACACAAACACACCAAGAATCAAAGTTAGAGAGAAAATTAGAGTGAGAGAAAAGAGAGACAAGAATGCTCTCTTGAGTGTTAGAAAAATATTTTCTCTTCTAGTGTGAGTTGTAAGAGTGTTTTGTAATATTTCTCCTTTTCTATCTATATCAAAGTTGTTTGTTTGTTTTAAAGTGAGTCTTGTTTTATATTTTCCGCCAACAGATGAACACTTCCTGTCGCTAATCCAGCTCTCTGATCAGTCAAATATCAGATATTCGTGTGTATGAATCTGCAATAAACAAGATCAAAGAAGCAGTTCCAAAGAAAACATTTGTTGAATTATTTATAAACAACGCGGTTAATCCAATTCATAAAGACATAAAGAGATCATAGGATAATGATCATGTGGAAATTCAGTTTATGGAAGAAGATTTGGCTGTTCTTTGTCAGAGATCAAAGTTTGCTTTGGTGGGCAAGTTTGCGAGTGAGAAACCTACTTATTCTGCACTTAAAGTTTTCCTGGAAAGTTTTAGATTCAAATGAGAGTATAATGTCTCAAGTTACGACTTCAGACATATTTTCATAGAATTTACAATGTGGGATGCCATAAAGAATCTGTGGAGAATAAATGTATGGCAAATCGGGGATAAAATTATGAGATTGTTTCAATGATCACCTAATTTTAACCCTACGGTGAAGAATCCTGCTACTTATGTTCACATAATTCTTCCAAATCTCTCGGAATTCATGTATTGTGAAGCTACTATCTTGAAGATTGTTAAATCTCTAGGGACTCCCCTAAGTGTTTGGGTCCCAGATAAAAATAGGGCCAGACAAAACTACTGCAAAATATGGATTGTCTTAGATGTTTCGAAGAAGCTGCCTAAAAGAATCAGAGTTGTTGGGACTTATAGTTTTTGGCAAGATATTGTCTACAATAAACTCCCGGAGTATTGTCAAGATTGTTTTCATCTGGGCCACTCAGATAATAATTGCAAAAAATCTGCTCAAAGGAAGACTGCTAGTCTAGCTACTTCCTCCAACCCAATTCAGATAAGTGAATCCTTAATATCTGCATTTCAGCTAAAGAATGGTAGTCACAAAGTGAAATCTATCATTTTTAATGAAAAGATTGATTCTTCTGGTAAATCTGAACAGAATAATATGAAATTTTAGAGATCCCACCTATTGGTGTTGACAATAATGAATTATTGGTGCTCTTCATATGTTGGATATGGAAGTTAGTTCTAAAAAAGAGAGTTCCATACTGTTGCCTTTGCTATCTAATTCATCTCCATCTAAGCACACCACATGAAGTCTCTCTCCATCACTTGTTTACAAACAAAGGAAGTTTGATGTAAATAAGATCAAGAATGTTAAAACACTAAATATGAAGGGGATAATATCCTCCGAGCTTCTGCAGCACAAAACTGCTGCAAAAAACAACAAACATTCCAAATGACCATTAATATTCTAAACTAGAATGTTCGAGAAATTGGGAACAAGCTTACTCAACCAAGAATTAAATCCATCAAGAGGTTGAAATAACTAATTTTTCTTGCCCTTCAAGAACCTATGGTTAGAGTTTCTAAGATTGAATCAGTCTCGAAGAAGCTTGAATTTCAGGGTTATACCAGCAACATCAGTATCAAGCTGTGGGTGATGTGGACTGGGGATTTTAATGTGGACATTAGCATTAATGAAGATCAATTTTGGAACTTAAAAGTTAATCACATTTTTCTACCTAAGGACTTCCTAGTCACTGTCATCTATGCCAAATGCAATAGAAGCTTGCGTAAGCTTCTTTGGGATAATCTAAGAAAGGTGGAGGAGGAAGGTAAAGAATGGATTCTGTGTGGGGACTTCAATACAATTTCCTATCCTGATGAACAACTGCATTGCTCAACTAACTGCTTAACTAGCATGGATGATTTCAATGTATTTCTACTAGATTTCAATCTTATTGACGCTGATTTCTCTAGATATAATTATACGTGGTCTAATGGGAGGCAGTGCAGGAGATTAGAGAGGGCCCTCCTCAACAATAAATGGCTTTCCTACTATGATGGCACCACTGTCTCTCATCTATCTAAATCCTGCTCCCTGACCATTCTTCTATCCTTATTAAAATTTCTACATCTTATATCAAAAGACTGTCTACTTTCAAGTTTTTAAATATGTGGTGCAGGCATGAGAAGTTCTACAGCTTTCTGGAGAGTTGCTGGGCTATTGAGTATAATGGGGCTCCTATCTACAAATTATGGTCTAAGTTAAAGAATCTCAAAGCCAGCCTTAAAGTGTGGAATAAAACAGTCTTTGGAAATATCTTTGACTCTATGAGTCACCTTGAGGGGGATGTTATTACTCTTGAGTCTAGGGTGCTTAGCTCTAATGACACTCAAGATAAAGATGATTTGAATAAGGCTAATGATAACCTTCTCTTGCTACTTGCAAGAGAGGAAGACTACTAGGTCCAAAAATCTCATACTGATTGGTGCAAAGAGGGGGAAAGGAATACTGTCTTCTTTTACAATTATGTGAAGAGGAAGTATAAGAGATCTAAGATATCTTGTATATGGACTGGAGATAAGTGGGAGGAAGATGAGAAGGTTATTGGGGAATCTGCAGTCAGCCATTTCAAAACTCTTATTGTTGATTTACCAAATCCATAGTATCATAATCTATTGGAGGAATTTAATCCTAATTTGGTCTCTAAGAATGATAATGACATCCTAATGAGGATGCCTGATGAAACTGAAATATATGATATCATCAAGAACCTTAACCCTAATGTTGCTGCTGGGCCAGATGGTTTCAATTGTAAATTTTTCAAACATTGCTGGGCTATTATCAGGGACGATCTTTGTGCTGCTATCAGGGATTTCTTTAAGGATGGCTCGTTTCCTATGGGCTTATATGCTACTGTCTTATGTTTTATTACTAAAGAGGAGGCTCCTAAGAGTTGGAAGGACTACAGGCTTGTCAGCTTAACTACTTTCATAAGTAGGATAATTTCTAAACTAATTAATACTAGACTTTCTACTCTTCTACCTAATTTGATCTATGTTGAACAAGGGGGTTTCACTAAAGGAATGAGCATTCATGAGAACATCATCATTTCACAGGAACTCTCTTATGATCTATCTAGCAAGACTAGAGGCGAAAATATTCTATTGAAAGTGGACATGGATAAGGCTTTCGACAGGTTGGATCACACATTTTTTGCTTAATGTGCTAATGGCTTATGGGTTCAGGGATGACTTTGTAAGGATGATTGAGAAGAACGTGTCAAACTGCGAGTTTTCTGTTTTGGTTAATGGTGTCTCTCAAGGCTTTTTTAAATCTAACAAGGGCCTCAGACAGGGTGACCCATTGTCACCGAGTCTTTTCATTCTGGCCGAAGAGTATCTCATTAGAGGTGTTAAAAGACTAACTGCTATGGATGCTATAACCAAGTATAAAAGTAGACGGGAAATGTGTTCACCTTGTCTTTGTTTTGCTGATTACATCCTTGTATTCTGTAATGGGTCTTCTGGATCTGTCAATAAGATTATGAAAGTTTTTAGCCAGTATGAAGAAATCTCAAGGAAGTTGGTGAATAAAGAGAAGTCTAGAATCATTACCTCCAAAAGATTCTCTTCGCACCATGCTAAAACTCTCGAGAGTCTCCTAGGCTTTAAGCAATTCCATTTGCTTTTTAAATACATGGGATCTGTAATCAACACAAGCAATAGGGTTAGTGATTTTGAAGACCTCATTGCCAAAACAACAAATAAATTAACTGAATGGGACCATAAAATCCTATCAGCTGGTGGCAGATTAGTTCTAGCAAGGAATGTCCTTTCTACCTATCTCATTTTCACTTGCCAATACACTGAAATTCCCAAAACTATCATCAGAAGGCTGGAAATCGTATATAACAGATATATTTAGGGAACTAACTCTACTAAAACCTCTACTCACTGGTGTAAATGGTCCAAACTTTTTAAAAACTATGACGAGGGTGGTCTTAATCTAAGAATATTGGAGGATATGGTGGATATCTTTTCTACTAAGCTCTGGTTTAATCTGAGGAAACAAGAATCTCTATGAGCTACTTTTACTAAATAAATACATTTAAAGAACCAGCATCCACTGTTGGTTCTTTTACATCCTAAAAGCTCTCATATATGGAGAAGTCTCTCGAGGGTGAGAGATAAGGCTGATAAGTTTATTTTTGGCATGTTAATATCGGCAATATGGATATAAATCTAAAAAAATGGTGCTCTGCTAATGCCTTTATCAACTTCACTAATGATGAAGACAGAACATTATATGCTACTTCTGTAGTTCATCAGTATTGGGATGAAGACAAATGGAATATTTCTAAGCTTGCGACTGTTTTGAATCATAATCAAATTCAAAGCATTCTCAAGTTTGGACTGAAAAACACAGCTAAAAACTCAATCAGTTGTGATGGGAACTTTGACACTAAAGCTACCTGGAATGAGTTCAGGAAAAAAAAGAAACTTTTCTAACCTGTATGCTCGAACATGGAATAAAATTACTCCACTTAAATACTCATTCATGCTCTAGAGAACTCTCAAAAGCTGGGTTCCTACTGACAACGTCCTGCAAAAAGAAACTTACAATTAGCTTCAAAGTGTCAAAATTGTAATATCACAGAAAGTATAAATTATGTATTTGTAGACTATTAGCAGGCTTGGAGGGTCTGGGTATTCTGTGCTACTCATTTCAGAATCTATATCAGTAAAACCATGACCCTCCCTCACTTGGTGAGGTCATAGTACTTGTCCACTAGCAAAGAGATACGCATACGTACGATTCTTCTTTCGATCATAGTTTGGGTGTTATGGCAGACCAGAAACAAAAAGAAAATTGAAAGTAAGATCATAAGCTCTGAGGACATGATTAACAGTATCATGTGCATCCTTTCAAGCCTAGATAGTGCTTGTTTGTTAAAGAATAAGAACTGGGGTAATGTTGGCATGGCTGAGATTACTATTAGTAGTTTAATCATATAATTAAACCTAATGTCCCAGTTTTCCTAAGCTGGAAGAGCCCTAAACTGGGTCGTACAAGCTAAATTCGGATGATGCTTGTGTTAAGTCTAGTGAGTGCTATGAGGGTGGTTTGGTAAGGGATAATGCTGGTGTAATCATTTTTTCCTACGGGAAAGTCTACGACAAGGGGAGCCCCATCATTGCTGAAGCCAGAGCCATGCTTGATGGACTCCAGTTGTGTTTTGAGAAGGGTATAACTTTTCTCGACTTGGAAATTGATTGCTGCATTCTTGCTCAAATGATGCTCTCAGGGAGAGCTCCTTGGTATCTTAAAGCTCTGATTAATTGTTGCTACAATCAGATCTCCTCCAACATGAAAGTGATTCACGTTTTCAGAGAGTAGAATGAAGCTTCATATTACCTTGCTAAGTTCTCTCTTGAATCTAATGGGAACTCATACTTCGAAGGAAATAGAGTTCTGAATAGATTGATAGCGATTACATTCTTAGAGAGTCTGGGTCTGTGCTATCTTAGAACCAACTTTGAGATTTAATGATGAATGTTTACTTGGAATCAATTGTCTTATTTACCTCTGGTTTGGAACCTTCTTCATCAGAACTGGCTCCGTTCTTCGATACATGCAAGGGGTGTTTTCAATTTTCAAGGGATATCAATCTCGGTGTCCAATGGTTTTTTATTCTGGTTTTTTGGAAAGATGTAAAAGATGGATACTTCTATTCGGGTCGTCTTCATGGTTGAATTCAAGGTTTTTTTTAGGAAAAAGACAAGATGTGAGAAGACGAATAAAGAAGAAAGGTTTTCATTCTCTAAATTATATGGTTTTTTATTCTTGTTGTCGGAAGGTTCAAGGGAAAGGTTCGATGAGGGTTTTTTCTTTTTGGGTCATCTACATGGTTGGATTCAGGATTTTCTTCTGGAAGAGGCAAGGTGTGAGAATTTAAAGGGAGAAGAATGGTGGCTAAAGTTTTGATTTACGATTTTATTTCGATGATAGACTATCAAAGCTGCTAACTTAGTATGTGCTTTGATTAAATTTTAATAAAATGCCCCATCTGTTTTGATAAAAAAAAAGTATTTTTTGAGTGTTATGACTAAGAATCGGAATTTACACATGCTGGAACAGTAACCGGACCCATCTTATTAAAATCGGATTCAATTTAATTTGATTGGTTTTCAAACTTGTTTTCATAAAAGTCAGATTTGTTTGGTTTTATATAAAATGTGGGTTTGCTGAATGCGTTGGTAGTTAGTAGGATTATACTATAGAACGAAATATTGTTAAATATTATTTTTGAAAGATTAGAAAGCACTCACACCACTGAATTCTGAAGTTAATAATAAATGTTGTAAATTCAAACATTGCGATTGTGAAAATAATCTCAGAGTATTACGTTATTAATACTTTATAATGATAAATTGATTTTTTTAAAGGTTTTATATATCTAAAATATTTATTAATTTATTGAAATAATGGGAGAAAAATAATAATAAATTCATATGTTTTTGGATACAAAATATTGTTGGTCTGCTATGTTTGTCAATGTTCTTTTGTCAATTGTCTTTGTTTATCTTTATAATAAACAAGTCTTTTTTTATTTTAAAAAATGAAACAAACACACAATTTGTAATAAATTTGTTTTTCCCGTTTTCAAAAATGAACTTGTTTGTTTGTTAGATTTTTGAAAACGTGAAAACCTATTTATTACTAAAATAAAAAAAGAAAACTGACTTGAGATAATTGACAAATATGAAGGATCTCTCATTTTGTTTAGCCTATATATTTTGGATAACGTCAATGTGGGTACAATATACTTATGATAATTTATTCGGATACATGTAAATAGTATTTTAAAGATTTAAATTTATAAATTAATTTTTTTCTTAATAGGTTTTGTATATCTAAAATAGTTATTAGTTTGTTAAAATAATGAAAGAAACAAAAGTGATATATTTTAGATAATATTTTACCGTCATTACAGAATATATCTATCACAATTTATTCAAATATATATAAATAATAATAATTTAAATTTAAGGTTAGATTATAATGAAATCCGTTTTTGTTCGAATGAAATCCGACCATACTGAATTAATCATAACACTGCTATTGATATAACACTTATTTTCTTTTAAAATCCAACCGCAAATCTATCCAAAATTCTTAACGATGTGAGTCATTGAAATAGGCACAAACGATGAGCACAACGTTCCTTTTTTTTGTATAAAAAGATTTAAATTAATGGATAAAATTTACAGAGGTATCAGGTGGCTCAGAGGTCATATTACATTATAGACGAGCTCTATCCTTATAAAGAGATTATACTTATTTGAGAGAGGGTATTACAAGAGGCTACAATGGGAGAGAGATACTAGTGTTATAGAATCTATATCTTATGTCTGAGAGGATTCTGAAAGCTATGCTTGAGCCAAGGGATGGGTTGCTGTAGAAGATATTCACATTACGCTCTTGCCGTATGTGGTAGATCGTATAGCAGAAGGCAGTTTTCCAAATAGAGGAGTTGGGATTCGATGAGGGCCACTTGCAGGCTTCCGTTATCCATGACCTTCAGCAGGAAGGCTGGGCTGGAAATGATAGCTTGGTATTGATGTTTTCCCAGATGGAAGCTGCGAAGGGGCAATGGACCATGATGTGGTCAATGGTTTCCGGCTATGCTGAGCAGAGGATGCAGTCTGAGAGGGAGTCTAAACCGCAGCTGATGAGCTTGTCACGAGTGGGTAGCTTGTCTTAAATAGCCAACCATGAGATGAAAGAGTGCCTAGGGATTGAGAACTTGTTCCAGATAAGGTTGCTCCATATGACCTTTGTCTTTGCGGGGCGAATTGTCGTGTATGTGCTGCTAATAGTGAATTGGGGTTTGGATTTTTTGGGGATCCATAGAATGGTGTCCTCTTCAGTGGAACTGGGTGGGAGTTCTGATAGAGCATTTTTTATTTCCTCCAAGTGAGAGAGCAGGTGACGGTTTTGGGCCCTGGCTTGGGAGGGCCAGTGTCATCTACCATTGAGATTGAGATCCGAGACAATTGAGAGGTTACGGAGGTGGGATAGGTTGGTGATGTTACGTCTAAAGCAGCTAACAAGGGGAGAAGGGAAGAGCCAAGGGTCGAATCATATAAAGGTTTAGGATCCGTTTCCAATAGCCACCCTATAGAGGCTAAACGTGAGATTTATGAGGTTTAGGATTTTTCTCCAGCCCCATCTTGAGTTAGCCAGTATGGGGATTGTCCAGATGTTTTTGTTCTTTATATTTTCCTCAATGGTCCATTGAGTCCACAAAGAGTTAGGGTTCTTTGTAAGGATGGACCAGAAATATTTTAGGGCGGCCGCCTGATTCCAAATTTTCAGATTTGGGATCCCAAGGTCGCCCTCTGATCTTGGCAAGTTGGTTATGTCCCAAGCCACTTTAGTCTTCGTGATCTTCATTTCGGGTCCTGACCAAAGGAATCATCTTAAGAGCTGCGATAGTTCCTTAATTACTTTGACAGGGAGGATGAATATAGAAGACCAGTAGACTTGCTAGCAAAGAGAACAAATTTGATTAGCTGAAGGCGGCCCGGGTAGGAGAGGTGCTTCGTGTTCTAAGAGTTTATACGGTTGGTAATCCTGGTGAAGAGAGGTCTGCAGTCGTTGTACGTGAGCCTGCTAGTGATTATGGGGACTCCAAGGTAGCGAAATGGAAGGGATCCCTCTTTGAATCCTAAGAGCTGGAGGATAGCGTGTCGCTCATTTCCCGAGGCTCCTAAGAGAAAAACTTGGCTTTTGGTCGGGTTTAGGTGGAGGACCTAAAGTGAGGCAAACTCTTGGAGGCCCTCGTGAATGAGCTTAATCGATTTATGTTGGCCCGGCAGAAGATCATGAGATCATCGGCGAAACAGAGGTTGATGATTTTGAGGGAGTGTCATTTCAAATGGAATCCAAAGCTAGGGTCTTGACTCTTTTGCTGGAGGATGCGAGAGAGGACCTGCATGACAATAACGAAGAGATATGGGGGCAGAAGGTCTCCTTGACGGAGGCCTCTTTTCCCATGGAAGGGAGTAGTAGTGTTTCAATTTATGCTGATCGCGTAGGTGGGGGAGGAAATGCAGTGGACTATCCAACCAATAATTTTAATGGGAAAGTCCATCTCATAGAGCGCGTCCAAGATCAGCTCCCAGCAGACATTATCGAACACTTTCATAAGATCTATTTT
Source organism: Limnanthes douglasii subsp. nivea (assembly GCA_036936605.1). Taxonomy (NCBI): domain Eukaryota; kingdom Viridiplantae; phylum Streptophyta; class Magnoliopsida; order Brassicales; family Limnanthaceae; genus Limnanthes; species Limnanthes douglasii. Next base: position 138,815,974 of record JAUPFV010000001.1, on the reverse strand, counting down.
TAGCGTGCATCTAGGCCTTTTACGGTTTCTATGATAGCCATGCAGGAGGTCTTGGGTAAGGAGGATGTTGTCCGCTATAGAGCGGCCCATGATGAAGGCAGATTGGGAAGGGTCGATAAGGTATGAGAGGGTGGGCTTCAGCTTGTTGGCAATGATTTTGGAAATAATCTTGTAAATAACATTGCAACAAGATATGGGGCGATAGTCAGAAGGGGAGGAGGGGGCGTCCGATTTCGGAATAAGGCCTATCAGGGTATTATTTTATTCCGGGTCCAAGTGCCCGCTTAGAAAGAAGTTCTTGACAACTAAGCTAAATCATGACCTACAATGTCCCAGCAGGCTTTGAAGAAGCCTGCACTAAATCCGTCCGGGCCAGGGGCTTTGTCACTGTCAATGTCATAGAGGGCAGCTTTGATCTCAGAGTCAATAGTCATATTGGTCTTATCTGAGGGGGAGACGGTATGGTTTATGAGGGATCTGACTTTAGGGAGGCCGGGGTATCCATGTGTGCTAGCAAAGCCAAGGAGTTTTGAAAGTGGGAGAGGAATATGGACGAAATTATCTTAGGGTTGGAGCTAGATCGTCCATCAGGAGTGGTGACCGAGAGAATTTTGTTACGGGCCCGACGGGCCTTAATGCTGTTATGAAAGAATTTAGAGTTTTTGTCTCCTAACTTGAGCCAAATTTCTCTGGATTTTTGCTTGAGGAAAAATTCCTCGGCACGGCTAAAGAAGATGTAATTTTTGGCAGCCTCTCTCTTAGAGAGTAAAAGGTCGTGGCCAGAGGGGTTAGATGCTAGATCAATTTGGGCTTCGGCTAGGGCCGACTGGGTGGTATCAACTCTAAGGCTGATGTCACTGAATTCTCTTTTGTTTAGAGAGTCTAAGATGGGTGGGAGCCGCCCTAGCTTCGTAACTATGCCTTTCATAGGGTGGATGGTGCAAAGGAGAGCCCAACTACTAGATACCATATCTAGGAAGCTATGATGGAGAGTCCACGTGCTAAAAAATTTAAAAGGTTTGGGGTGGGGGATATAAGGGACGGAGAGGTAGAGGATGATCGGGGTATGGTCGGAAGTACAGGGAGGATCGAGGTGGGCGAAAGAGTTGGGAAAGGTGCTGTCCCAGAGGTCATTGACTAGGGCTCTATCAATCCTAGAAGAGATGGGATTGTCGGACTGGTGGTTATACCAGGAGAAATGGAACCCCTAATATAACGTTCTTGATTCATTGAATTAGGCAAGGAGCACAACATTAATTAGGCAAGGACGATGAGCACAGTGTTCTTGACGGTGGTTAAAAAAAAACCTATCATCTTTATGAAAACCATCTAAGAGATTTCTTCAGCTGAGAACTGTTTTCTTCTTTTTTGTATTTACAACAATCTAAGGATAATTCTGAACGGCCATAGTTCCATATCGGAATGCACATAGATCACTGAATCCTCTGTTGATCAAACGTTTAGCATGTGCACAATCACGTATAAAATACCAAAATATCAATGTACAGATCACAAGAAAGTATGATTAGGTTTGGTCATCCATAATAACAACAGACACGTCAAAAAGTCACAAAAGACAATATTTAAGTTCCATTATTCATAAGAACGCAAATCCTAGAATTAAATAAATCATCTAGCTCCTTCTAATTCATATAAAATTAAACCAACTTCAGATTCCTACAAAAATAAACCAAATTCTATAAATTAAAATACCATCTAGTTTGTTCTAATAAACCAATTTTTCCAATTAAATTTAATTTAATTTATAATTTCTAAATAAATTTGTAGAAATTGACTTGGTTACAAATCGAAGATGCATGACAAGAGAATTAATTAAAACAGAAACAACTGAGGGCTGTCAATACCATCAAACTAAAGAGGATTACAATATCTAAATAATTTATATTGTCTAGCATTCGGTTCAATTTCATCCAATGAAAAACCACCATCAAAATCCAAAAAATCATATGAAAACCGGAATGCTTGATCTAAAATGAGAAGAATCTACAACTAAATTGTTAAAATCACGTAGCTTTTTTTTAAATAGTGGGGTTTTCATTAGGTTGAATTTAAGAATGTTACGTCAAGTTTTTCAAAATTTTATTTTGAGTTGCAAGTTTTAATCGAACTGTTTTAGAAGTAGGATTTTATAGATTAAATTATAATAATATAAATTTAAAGATTAAATTATAATAATGTAAATTTAGTCTTTAAATTACATGTAATATAAGTTTTAGAGAACATTTGAGATTATGTATAATCATTAAGGACTAAATAGCAATTTGTCCTATTTTGTAACAGATTTAAAGACTAAGTCTTGGCTCCTCTATATAAAGGGCAAGACTACTCTTATAAAGGGGTTGAACATTTTTTCTATTGAACTCATTTGTACTTAAAATTTCTCTCTCTAAAAACTTTCTAACTCTTTCTCTCTCTAGACTTCTCTTATAACAATATACTAAGGTGAAATCTTAACTCATCAAATTGGTGACTTCACTAGGGATTAAATAAGAAAATCAATGACTTTATCTGTTCGAATTTGATAATATATTGTTGCATTCCTTGTTCAAAATTAATACGATGAATCTTGAGAACAATCCTTCGCTTCGATCAGCGATGGAACCTTTGAAAGATGATTTAAAGAGAGATGGAAATAGAACTGATGGATCATCTCTGATCCAAGCTCAATATGATATTAAGGTGCGAATGAACCAGCTTTTAGATAAGATAAATGCGTTAAATGAAAAATATGAACGAAGAGAATAGGAGATCCACTCGGTAAAGCTTGAATTCGAGGTTAGGCAATAAATAGAAAAGATAGAGATGGGAGACCAATCTGATCAATCTTGTGATGATTGACGAGCTAAAACTGAGCATAAAAAATGCGTTTTGTGTCTCCTAAAGAGCGATATTCATCTCGTAAAGGGAAAAAGATAGGCAGAAGTATATAACCTCAAGTGATGAGGAGGTTGGAAGCTCAGCTTCAGAATTTAAAAGATATAGGGGTTCTTCGAAGGAGTAATCAGACAGAGATCAGTTGAGGAAACATAAATAGAAGAGTAAATCTAAAAGGGATAATATTCCTCGTTCTACATGGTGCGAAAGAAACACTTCGAATCAGTATGGTGAGACTTATCGAAATCTATATATTACAATGGGAACGGATGATCAATTTGTTCAAGGTGTCAACTAGAAAAACTCTTTGTTGACAATTGAAATTCTCTCCATAACGCTTCCGAAGCATTTCGACATTTCCAAGGTAGAGAAGTTCGATGGGATGCAGGATCCCGATGATCATATCGAATAGTTCAAAAACTATATGATGAACTTCGAAGATGATGACCGGCTGGTGTGTCGTGCATTTTCACAGACTTTTAAGGGAACAACTCTAAAGTGGTACAATAGGATTCTGAGGGGATCCATTTCAAATTTTAGAGATTTTTATATTGCATTTCGAAGGCAGTTTGTGGGGAGCAAAGAAATAAGAGAAAATAGTGATACCATTATTCAGTGCAAGCAGGCACCTGGAGAGAAGTTGGAGGATTCTACAAATAGATTTATTTTGACCAAAGCTAGTTTGGACAAATGTGAAGAGAATGTGGCGATGTCAGCTTTTTACCAAGGATTATTGCCCGAGGATCTGGCCAATGAGACTACGAAGAGAAGAGCCTTAACTCTTGGAGCTTTGTGGCTCAAGTTGATGATCGGATTAAAGTGGAGGAGTCAACTAGAGTCTGAGGCGGACCGGTTAGCACTCCTAATAATTCGGGACAGGCGTCTAATAATCAAGAGCAACCCTCGAATGGAAATGGTAATCAACAGCCAAGGAAAAAGAATAACAATTTTCCTCTTCGGAGTGGTGGATATTCAAATCATGCTCCATCTAACACTTATAGCAGGCCTAGAACTAATCAATGGGTCAAACCAGAGTATTATGTTGATCTGACAAAGAATATAGCTGTGATCTAGAATAAGACCAAGAGCTTCGTAAATTTTAGGAAGCCAGCTCCAATTAGTAGGCCAATGGAGGAAATGAATAATAAGTATTGCAAATATCATGAGGATATTGGGCAGGACACCAATGACTGTATTGCTTTGAAGAAAGAGGTTCAAACTATGATCGAAAATGGAAAGCTTCTGAGTTACGTAAAGTCACAAGGGAACGATCCGAAAAATAATATTGTATCAACTTCGAAGGCTACACCAGCTGAAAATTTGATGATTTTAGATTCAAATGATGAACCATTTGATGCTTCTTTTGAATATATAGATAAATATCCGAACAGATTTCTTCTGATGGCAGACGAGGAGCCCATAGAAAAGGGGAGTGTTAGGGATTTATGTAAATTCTTTGAATCGTTAGCCCATTTTTGGAGGCGATTCGATGACTGGTAATTCGGATAGTTCGAGGGAAAGACATGTTGTCAACTTGAAAAATTAAATTAAATGGAAAATGTCCACACATCTGTATGAAAAGAAAGTTATTCCTTTCATTTTGTTTGATGAGGATGATCTAACGAGGTACTGCAAGGCCGCATGAAGATGTTGTGGTTATTGGAGCAGAGGTGGTTGACGTCGAAATTTGACATGTGGTGATTGACACTGGCAGTTCTGCTAATGTTCTTTTCAAGTCCACATATGATAGAATGACGAATCCACCTCGGATATCTCAATCATAGCGGACAATTATAGGATTCACGGGTGTAACAGATTGCGTTGTTGGATAATTTGAGGGTGAAGTAAGTTTATGAAAATGACCATTTAAGAAAAACGTCCAGGTACTTTTTGTGGTGGTGGATTGTCCCACGAGTTACAATGCTATTTTTGGAAGATCACGACTTTCAATAATGTATGGGGTTGTATCCACAATTCATTAATGTTTTAAGTATGTGGTTGGAGATCGGATTGGGGTCGTTCGAGGTGATCAGAAGGTAACTAGGGAATGTTATGCCACTGCACTTCGGATCCAGGGATCCAGTAGTGGAGACGTAATGCATTAATAGAAGTTAGAAGGGGTGCCCTCAGATTTGGAAGAAAGGGTTGACGATCTGAGGGAAACCCCAGGGTCATTAACTGCAAGTGAAGAAATTGAAGAGTTTAATTTTTTGGAAGGAAATTGCTTCGAATTGGAACCTTATTGACCCCACTTCTACGTCAACAACTGATGGATTTTTTATCTTCTAATCTGGATGTCTTCACTTTGAGGACAAATGATGTAACAGGAGTACTAATTGAGTTAATTCGTCACCGCTTGACTATTGATCCGAAGGTCAAGCCGGTGATTCAGGAAAGAAGAGCGTTTTCCTCAGAAAAAGTAGCAACGATTATTGCCGAGGTGGATCGATTATCTAAGGTCGGACACATAAGAGAGTCACGGTATCCTTTGTGGACGGAAAAATCCGGTTGTGGTAAAAAAAGAAGAATAGGAAATGGAGAATGTGTCTGGATTTTACAGATTTGAATTGAGCTTGTCCCAAAGATCCATTTCATGTTCCTTGAATAGATCAGTTGATTGATTCTACCTCAGGCAATAGAATTTTAACTTTCATGGACGCGTTTGTAGGATATAATCAAATTCAAATGGATCCAAAAGATCAAGAATGCACAACTTTCATAACTGATAGGGGCTTGCATTGTTATAGGGATATGCCTTTTGGGTTGAAAAATGCTGGAGCCACTTATCAGAGGTTGATAAACAAAGATTTTGCTACTCAGATCGGAAGGAATATGAAGGTATATATAGATGACATTGTGGTAAAAGGTTCAAAGGATGAAGTGCATCTTGATGATTTAAAGGAACCTTTTTTGAATTTAAGGGCAACCAGGTTAAAGTTAAATCCTGAAAAATGCAACTTCGGAGTTCGATCGGGGAATTTTTGGGGTTTTGTCATAGATGAAAAAGGAATAGAAGTTGACCCAGTTGAAATACTTGATAACAATGAATTTACTTTGGTCTATCAAAGAAGTGCAAATTCTGACGGGAATGTTAACAACACTTAATCGATTTATTTCTAGATTTTCTGATAAATTATTTCTTGTCTTTCAAGTGTTACAAAGACCAAGTAGGTTTGAGTGGACATCAGAATGCGAGGCATCATTCATAAACATTAAAAATCTCTTGTCATTAGTAGACATTTTGTCAAAACCTTGAAATGAGGAGAAGCTATTTTTGTACATCGCGGTATCGGATTTTGCACTAAGTGCAATATTAATTAGTGAGGATTCAGGAGTTCCGAAGCCGGTGTATTACATTAGTAAAAGTTTGTTGGCAGCAGAGAAGAGATATATGAAATTAGAAAAATTGGCATTAGCACTAGTGATTGCTGCTAGAATGATGCGTCCATATTTTTAAGCTCATACTATTGAAGTCCAAACTTCATTCCCTTTGAAAAATGTTTTACAACAACCTGATATTTCGGGGAAAATGACCAAATGGTCACTAGAGTTGGGGGACTATGACATTTTATTCACACCTCGAACAGTAATAAAGCCGCAAGCACTGGCAGATTTATTTTGTTGAATTCCATTCGAGCCGATCAGATGAGGAAGAAAGTAAAGAGGATACTCCAGTAAAATCGAGTTGGGTTGTCTGAATAGATGGAGGATCTAGTGTTTCAGTGTGCAGTGCTGGGGTTCAGTTAATAGCTCTAACTGGAGAGACAATGATTCAATCTGTTAAATTTGATTTTGATGCGTCAAACAATAAAGCTGAATATGAAGCTGTTTTGGCAGGTTTAAGATTGGAAAAAAATTGTAGAGCAACTTCAGTATATTTGGAAACGGATTCTCAATGGTTAACAAATTAGGTATCTGGATTTTCTGAAGCAAGAAATGATCGTTTGATTTTATATCTTCGGGAACTTCGGAATTTAATGCTTCAATTTGACAATGTTTTTGTGGAGTATATTGGTCGAGGGAGTAACATTTTCGTTGATTCTTTAGAATATATCGCTTACAATGAAGAATATCCATGGATTTTGTTACAAGAACCAGTGTGAATGTATAGAGGAATTTTTTGTTACATCTGATGTAATCCGAGGTAATTGGCGATCAGACATTCTCAGTTTTTTTACTCAAGGAACATTATCAGATGATTCACAATTGGCCAAAAAATTGAGAAGTAAAGCCTTCGGATATATAGTCTTGTATGGAATATTGTCTAAAAAGGCATTGAGCATGCCATTATTACAATTGTTAAGCAAGCAAGAATCACAAGAAGTGTTATCGAAATTGCATGATGGTGAAGGGTCAACTCATTGTGAGTTTAAAGCTCTGTCACGTCGAGTTTTACTTGGAGGATTCTATTGGCCTACAATCATGAATGATGCAAAGAATTTAGTTTGAAGTTGTGATATTTTTCAGAGATTTGCTAATGTTATTCATAGGCCAGCGGTGCCACTTATGTCTATATCTGAAACAGTACCATTTGATAGATGGGGGATTGATCTGGTGGGACCTTTGTCGATGGCTTCTGGAGGAAGACAGATGATAATTGTAGCTGTGGATTATTTTACAAAGTGGGTAGAGGTAGAACCGTTATCAGGGACAATAGCAAAGGACGTGATCAAGTTTATTGTGAACAGCATTTGTTGTCGTTTTGGAGTTCCTCAGAGGATTACAACATATAATGGCCCTCAGTTTAACAACAAGGAAATGGCTTCATTTTTTACTTCTAAAGGAATTCAGCAATGTTTTTCGACGCCTTTTCATCCTCAAGCTAATGGGAAAGTGGAGGTAACAAACAACACAATTTTAGATGGCTTGAAGAAGAACTTGACGGGGGCAACAGGAAAATGGCCAAACTATTTGCAAGAAGTGCTTTGGGATTATCGGACAACTTCTATAGAGGCTACAAAGGAGACTCTTTTTGCTTTGGCATATGGAATGGATACAGTCAGCCCCATAGAATCTACGATGTCATCCTTTAGAATAACTCAATATTCTGAAACATCTAATGATGAAGTACCAAGAGAAAATTTAGATTTGATTGAGGAGAAAAGAGTTCAAGCTCATTTGAATGTAATCCACTATCAAACTCTTATGAAGATATATATGATTCGAAGGTGAAGAGAAGAGATTTTAAAGAAGGTGATAAAGTGTTGAGAAAATTATTCTTGCACACAAAGAAGAAGAACCTCGGAAAAATCGTTTCGAATTGAGAAGGGCCCTATATGGTTCTTGAAAGGATAAAGCCAGGGTTTTATCGTCTTTATGATCCGAGGGGCGGATGCTTCAACATCCATGGAATATACAACACTTGAAGCTTTATTAGGAGTAGATATGTTTTTATATTTTTGAATTTTCACTTTCGAATGACGCACTCTTTCCTATCTTGTTGACCCACGAAGGTTTTAACGAGGCGCTATGTAAAAATACAATTTTACCAATAAAAATTGTTTTTGGCCAATGGTTGTTTACACATGCTTGAATAAAACTATCTTAAGAACTTATTAAAAACTGGTCATCTTTGAGGTTGGTTAAGAGTAGAATGTTCCGAAGTGTTTATAACACTTTTCAAAGAAATAAACATGTTTAATAATCACATTACAATTTTTTCGAAGCGAAAGCTTAACAGCACACGGAGAATTTTTCGAAGAGCTACCATGTTCACCAATTTCATTAAGGTATTTGAGGTGGTAAGTTTACAGTTTATAATTATATATTGATGGTTCAAAGTACTTTAAGTGGTATTCTTTTTTAAAATTTAGCTTCGAATAATATGTGAAGAGAATAAAAATAACAAAATAACGAAACAATTTGTCGATTAGATTAATTCTTTGAAGTATAAAAAACAAATTACTAATCTGACAAATACAAAAAAATAATAAAGTTACTCAGATGATTCTTCATCTTCGGATGATTCTTCTTCATCTTCATCTTTGGATGATGAATCGGGGATATGATCAAAAGATTCACTTGGACGCTTGTCGATGGCAATGTCGTTCCAAAAACTTGTGAGGTTGATTTTATGATAAGTAGCGTGAAGTTCTCGAAGAAGGAGGATGGTTGTTTCTTATTTTCCATTGTTAATAGCAGTCATCATGTCTTTTGAAAGTTCAGCTTTGGCAGCAACAACAACTTTTTCCTCATCGAATTCTTTCTTCAGTTTAGCTATCTCCTCTGTCAATTATTTATTTTTTTCTCTCACAAAGGGTAAGAGAATTTTGGAGACCTTTGGAGTTGGATATTTTGGCAGCCAGTTGAGTAGCATGATGAGTCTTGAGCTTATTCATACCCATTTCATGAGAAGTCATCAACAATTCTGTGTCAACCATGTGTGTTATTCGAAGATGATTTTTTATGCAGAGAGTGCCTTTTATAAGTTCAGACCTCGCTACTTCATACTAGTGAAATTTCTCAACCACTTTACTATGCAAATCTTCTCTTAATTTTTTTCTCAGCTTCATAAGATCCTTTTTAATAGACCATGTCTTTAGCTAATTATTTGAGATGGTTCTGAGAAGCTTTGAGTTGGGAAGCAAGTGATTTTGCTGCAACGTCGAGATCGGTAAATGGTTGAAGTGCAACAACGATCGCAGGGTTTGGAGGAGGAAGAGGGATTTCTTTGTCTACTGAACTAGGACGTTGAATCATATATAAAGTTATGGTTGGAGTATTAGGACAGATAATTTATGGAGATGCCTCGGCAGGTGTTGGTATCCCAAAGTTAGGCATATAATTTTGGATGACTTGAAAAACATGATCGTCTTCACCAGCAAGCGCTTCAGTGTTCTCAAAATTAATGAAAATATCAGGATCAAAGTTTTCAGCAGCCTCATTTTCATTAGTAGCATTGTCTTCGATGATGATCATGGTGTTGTGTTTGGCTGTCTGCTCTTCGAACAAAGGTTTTTATTGGTTTTCAGCAGTAGTGTTTTCATTTTCATCATCCAGTGTATACGAATTAATTATTCCCTGTTTCGTTTTCTTTCCATGGGAACTGGAAGAAGCTTTCCTTTTCTTCGAAGAGGGTTCTTGATCTTTCCTTTCTTTGATGGGTGAGAGGGTTTTTTTCTGCGGTTTTTCTTTTTCGAGGCTTTGGCTTCGATGGAGTTGAAGGGGTAGCACCAGATGTGTTAGCTGTCTTTTTACCTTTCTTCTATTTGATAGATTTTTCTTTCTTCTTTTCTGGTAAATGACTCTTTGAACTGTTGCAAATATGAATGAAGACTTTACAATCGGGTTGAACTATTTATTTACAAACTATCTTTGGATCAGACTCTGACATCAAATTTCGAGGTGGCAAGGCAGCCTTTGAGATTTGGAACATGTGGCAGTTAAGGAAATTGATGGGCTGGAAGGCAGTGTGAAACACATTATTACATTCTTTCTCAGCCCAAATAGCAAGTTTTTGATAAATATCCTTAGTAGTTGGTCGACGTGCTGAATAACTCCTCGAAATTTCTGGAATAATCATGCAAGAAGAGAATTAAGGAAAGAGAAAGGGAAAAACATATTTTTTTTCAGAATGTAAAAATTTCGAAGTGCTTACGATTGCTTCTCCAGATGAGACTTTGCTTTGAAGGATTAGCATCATAAATTTCTTTGCCATTCTCCCATGCTCTTGATATAAAAATGAATTTATGTTTCCATAATTTATCAGCTTCTAAGAGGTCATCGATGATTTTGAGGTCATCAACCAGGGTGAGATAGGAAAAAGAAAGCTTCAGATCTTTCGGTAGTTGAGTCAATGAGATGAAGTCTTTGATGTTGCTTGGAATCTGAAATAATCAAGATGTCATTATCACTGACGTAAGGGTAAACCACTTATTCGGTGTCACTTAAATAGGGCATAAGTTAATAAGTTTGAAGTATTCCATGATCATGGGATCCAGCGGAAACCGAAGACCCCAATTGATGATTTCGGGGTAGACTACTAGCTGGTCATATTTGCAGTTTAAGGGAGTTTCTTCATATTTAGGAAGTCGAAGAGTTATATTATCTCTCATTCCTCAATGATTGTTTAGAGCCGAAGCTTAGCTATCCTTGTAATATATATACCGAACTTTTTTCAGAGCAATGATGTACTTAGCTTCGATACACCTTAAATTTCTGCCAATTGTAGCTCTTTCTTCTTCGAAAACAAACCAAGTATCTATTTCTTTGTGCGGTTTATGGGTGTTTGCTGAGTTCCCATCATCAGATTCAGCTTCGAGATCGGTTCTGGTAGCCTCAGAGTCAGCTTCGTTGGCCCTTGATGTTTGTTCTCGAGGTTGTTGATGTAATAGATTTACAGTTTCTGGTAAAGGGTTATTGGCTTGATGAACTTCCTCAGTTACTTCTCTCTGAGGAGGAGCTTCGGTACCTGGGTTCGAAGGGGAGGAGTTGGAATGATTTCTAAATCATCTCCCATAGCAATAAAGGTTCTTTTTTCTGATTGTTGAAGAATAATTCGAAGAAGGAGTATTTGATTCTAGCCTTAAAGAAGATTCTTCACTAATCAAAGAAGAAATTTTACTTTGAGATGAAAAGGCTCGAGGTGTTTTAGGAGCTAGGATTTTGGAAGAGGAATGTTCTTTGGTTATCGGAGAATGAGAAAAAAGAAGCTTTGGTTGGATCGAAATTACCGTAGTAAATTATTTTGGTGGTTGCTCCAACAGGAGAACTATTGATTAATCATGCAACTCTGTATTCCTCTACTCTTTGAGTGATGTAAAAGTATTCGTACGATCCGAAGACTAAGTTGTTATCAGGTTTCAGAGATTTTGGCTTCTTGGGTATGTTATCCTTGGATCTTCTGGTTTTTTGGTTTTTTCTCATAAACCGTTTAAAGATTGATCGAAGAAGATGAGTTTTGATCAGAAAGTTTGGTTTTCTCTGATGAAGATCCTGGAAAAGAGAAGGAATACGATGAAGGTATTCAAGCACTTGAATTCTCTCCTAAATGATTTCTGTTGTGAGAATGAAAAAATGAGATTATTGATTGAATTTACAAAAAGAAAAAAAATGTGTGAAGTGGAAGGGGCTCTGGTGGTAATAGGGCAGAATAGAAAACAATGAGAAGAATAGGAGCTCGACATCTGTCATACTAGGTATCTAGCTATAAGTCTAGAGGCTATATAGTCATGATGGATTCAAACGGTTATATTTGTATATTGTTTGGATAAAATTTGATGAGTACATTTTAACGCTTTACTTCAACGATGATTCGAGGAGTTTTATTTTTATAGCGTTTCGAGGAGAATTATTGGCTTTGAGGATTTATCAGATTTTAGTTGCTTCCAATTGGTATTTTTTTTTACCATGCTTCGAATGGTCGCTTCGAATGGTTGCTTCAAATTTGCATCATCTGATTTACATAGATTTTTGGACTTCGAATTTAATTTACAACAACTGACATGACATATGGAAGAATTCAAAGACATTTGACATTTTAGTTCTGATTCATTTACTGACATGAGAACTAGGGGGCTTCTCATATGGAAGTAGAATTTTGAGGATTAAATTGTAAATAATATAAATTTAAGGACTAAACAGTAAATAATGTAAGCTTAGTCCTTAAATTACTCGTAATATAAGTTTTAGAGAACATTTATGATTATGTATAATTATTAAGGACTAAATAGTAATTTGTCCTCTTTTGTAATAGATTTCACTTTAAGACTGGGTCTTGGCGACTCTATATAAAGAGAAAGGCTACTATAATAAAGTGGTTGAACACTTTTTCTATTGAACTGATTTGTCTTAAATTTTCTCTCTCTAAAAACTCTCTAACTTTTTCTCTCTCTAGACTTCTCGTATAACAATTTACTAAGGTGAAATCTTAACTCATCACTAACAAAAGAGAGTTTTATTATAGTCTAGTTTTTTTCAATCGGTTTTCTATATTAATATGGTTATTAATTTGTTAAAATAATAAGAGAAAAAAATTGATATGTTTTAGATAGTGTACTTGTCAATACAAACATACCTACATTAATTTATTTAAATAATATAAATAATCTTTTAGATTGAAAAATTAATAATTGCTTTAATATACAAACATTGGTATAAAAACATGGGCAAAGTTATATTCAGACCCCATTTGCTATAATCAGACCTTGAATTAATTTTTTTATTTTATGTAAAATGACCATTTTATCCATCATATAAAACAAACTTTTCAACCAAAAATCTAACCATTTTCTTCTTCTTCTTCTCCGACCAAATTTCTCTCTAAAACTAATCTAATACCCAAAAAATGAATGACATTTAAATCTAACCATTTTCTTCCTCTTCTCCGACCAAACTTCTCTATACTTTTTAATTATGTTTTAATATCGACTTGCGAAACTTTTTGGTTAGGTAAATCGGGTTGCTCGGATAGGTTCATTGTGTGATTGTCTTTTTCTCGAAACTCTTCAAGTAACGAGAGTAAAACAGTTGCTTGAATACCACGACTATACAGAAGATGTAAGTGGATCCCTCACGACAACAAGTCCAAAGGGCTCGACCATCGACGAGATTGATACACTACGAAAGCTGTATAATTTCTGTTTTTATGCACAGTTGTTTTATTATCCCAAAAAATATAGAAAGATATTGAGAGAATTAAGAATTTAAATCAAAGTAATTTGTTTTATTGATTGAATTTTAATAATCAAAATCCAATTGTGTTTTAATTAAATTATTTTTTTGCCTTTTGTGAATTTCTCTGTGTTAGTTATATAGGATCGACACTTTTCATCGGAATTCAAAAGAGAGAAGAGAGAGGGGGAGAGAAAAGAGGGCAAAGAAGAGAGATAATTTTTATCGGAATTAGAAAGAGAAAAGAGAGAGGAGAGAGAAGAGAGGGCAGAAAAGAGAAGAGAGATAGTGGGTTGATAAGGGTTTATATATTAAGGGTGATTTTAGTAAAATTTGGGATTTTATTATAGTCTAAGTATAACGCGATCTCATTATAGCCAAAACGGGTCTCGGTTTAGCGTTGTCCTAAAAACATAGTTTGTGAACTTGCATTACACAAATTAAATCTATATTTAAAAAATATAGATATACAGATATGAATGCTTTTATAATAATGTATAGTAATTTTTCATTAAAAACATGTTTTTCTAAAATTTCGTATATTTTTAATCGCAATTAAAAAAAACTGAAACCACGTTCTGTTTATTTATATCAGAATAATCAAACAACTAGTGTAAATGATATCTTTCGAGATTTTTTAAATACTATTGAAATAAAATGTTTAGTAGTTTTAATACTTTTAAAATAAACTGTTTAAAAATTTTATACCGTTAACACTTTATTATAATTTAAAATTTTAACAGTATTGAATATTAATCTCATAAGACCAATTCATAAAAATACTAATATTATACATTTTCTCGACTTTAATTTCTTTCAAATTTCAAGGTTAATTCTTCAAAACTATTTTTTTTTTGTTAAAAACTCAAATCGTGCTTATACTAAGCTTAAGTAGCTTAGAACTCGTAATCATCTAGAAAATAAAACATTTAAAGTGTAAGTTAGTTAAAATAAAATATAAATAATTTTTAAATAAACAAGTTCCATCATAAGTGCAAAAATTAAGAGTCTCTAAATTCAATAAAGTGTAAAATTGAGAGTCTCTAAATTCAATAATAAACTTAAGTTCACTCATTGAGTTAAAACTTTCACTCATAGTCTATATCCACTGTTGTAACCTTTAGAGCATTCAAGCTCGATCAACGTTTATGTTCTTATCATATGTAAACTTCTTGATGTTTATTCATCGTATGTAAGCTTTTTTCAAATTGAACATCTTGTGCTGCTTTGCTGGTTGCTTCCTGAGGTCTTAGGAGTGTGATATGCACGAATGGTAACATGATCTCTCTTCTAAAACCCTTCCATCTCATCTAATTAAAATCATATGAACTCAATTGAGATTGATAATTCTTGGGCTCATATTCAATCAGGATCTACCACCTATGCGGCAATATGTCCACCATAAATATTTTTTCTATGAATATTAGCATCAAGTCGTTTGTTGTCCTCTCTAAAACCATCAAACATCTTCTTGCTGTGTGAAATACCATGACCACCATACAATGCACTATGTGAAATATGACCAGTTCATGTATTTGCATAAATTAACCGAAAAGTACATTGTTGCTTAACACATTTGTTAGAGGATATGTATAAGAACTAAGTAGAGACATATCCATATGTATCAAAAATTTCGGTAGTATATTTAATAAGAGATAAAAGAAACAACAAACAAAAAGTTTTCGTTGTAACTATACAACACATTACAAGTGTTCATCGAAAACCATAGAGAAAATTTAATATCATACTCGATTAGGAACGAAAAACATTCTGCAATGTAATAATAATCCTTAACTACGTTTCAAAAACCATCATTATTAAGTACAAAATATGCTCCAAAATCTTTTAATGAAGTTGATATTCATACAAAGTATCAAGCAACAATAAAAAATAAATCATGCATTTCCATTAACAAAAATGCAGCAAAAGTTGATCAAATAGTTTTTTGCTCTCTTGAGAGCTCTTAAAACACGGTTTCTAATTTTTATCTTGATAAGTCCAACATCAAGGAAAGCACATAAATGCTGTTATTTGATATTTTTATATGCGTTGTGTTAACTCGTGTCATAAAATAATGGATGGTGTATGTTTTATGATTGTAATTATGAATTCAGTTGAAAAGTTTTTCATTTATAGCCTATATAACCAAGTAATTATTTATCTCTACATGATGGCTCAACGTGTAAGAAATAAACGAAAAGATTTATATAGATGCAATATCAACGATGTTATTGAGTAAGACTCACCACAGTTAGTCTCTTTTTGTGAAAGTTCACACGATGCTTTATCTCATTCAAGTTATACTCATAAACATATTGTTATGCATGTTGTATCCGTTAATAAATCTACTCTTTCTTTTTGTTTCCATCAAAAAACCATAAGAGGATTGAGTATTGTTGTTGCTAGTCACGAGCATGTAATCCTGAAGCAATCCACGGTTTCATAGAAGTATTACCTAATGTCATGATTTTGTACTCGCAATACGAGTCGCATACGATGTATAATATTTTCAAATTTGATATAAACTTATTTGTTTCATATGTTTTACTTAATGAGTAATATTAGTTTATTTAATTAAGATGTATTATATGTATATTTTGATTAGTGGGTTTGTGTTATACCTATTTTATTTGTTTGATTCAATAATTTGATTATGTTATGTTATACCTGTTTGATAGGTTAGATTAACTAGTTTTGATTATTTTTCATTAATGTTTTGTTTGTTTTATATTTATTTATTAGGTTTATGCTAATGGAATATTACCATTTTTATTATTTAAGGAATGAACCTTACCCATGGTTTTGATTTATAGGAAATAATTGGAAAATGAAACTTGGACGTCTAGGATGATGTACAATAAAATCTTTTTAAAACACCATTTAATGATCTAATCAATATTCTTTAACATGCCTCGAAAGATAATTTAGATGTGTAACTCATGCATATATTTAGTTTTTGTTTGTGCTCTATATTTATAAAGAAAACAAGTAATGATGTTTAATTAGACTATCTTCAGTTTTGGAGTTGTCACGGTAATTCAAGTTTGATGGTATTGGCTCAAACTTACCACTCCTTTGGAGAGAGTTCACGTAATATATTTTGTGGTCTTCTTCTAATTTTAAAAGTATTGATACAACCATTAGAAGATCTGCCCCACTCTGAATAAGCTATCATTTTGTCACACGTATGTAGATACACGTCTAGTCGAGTCGGGTCATACATGACAGCTCGACATTATTTGAGACATACTATCCAACTGTTTTACGAGATATCTATAGTTTTAACATTATCCAACATATTATCCAACATTATTTAGTTCTAAATTTAATTATTTTATACTTCTCTAGGAATTAATATCTATATTTATTTGTTTACTTTGTTAGGTTAATTTCGAGTTATATCACCGTTTACACATCCACGTACAGTTTGAGCAAATGATATGGATAGAGACCATTTGAAAATATTAAAGCTTACTATTATAAGTGTGTTGTGTGATAGCTCTGTCATATCAAGTGGATACCAAGACATTTACGAATGATTTTATCGAAGAATAATATAAATACCAACGTAAAATTTCCTTAGGACGTACATACGTGGAAAATTGGATGGATCATTCAATTTACAATGAGCACAAGATACAATGGAATGCGAATGACAATCGATTGAACTTCCCCACTTTGGTGCAACAGTAACTTGTTGTATATTATATTTGACCAAGGTTTTTTTAACCTTAAATCTTATGTGGGACAAAATCCTCTTCTAAGCACGTACAAGGTATCATAAAATTATTGCGTATGATCCGAAAATTCCTTATATGAGTCGGAGATAAAAATATGAATACTTGAATCACTGTATGTGTATCTTTCATTATTATTTGAACGAGTAGGTTTTTTACGTTATACATTTTGACTCTATACACGTTGCTATATATTATGTTTGAAGTTTGATGTCATAATAATGTCGTGTTACTATATATGTTGGTTATATATTATAAATTTTATATAGTATATTTTGTATTATATACAATGATTAATGTTATGTTAATTTGGTTTTCCATATCTTTGTACTAATAATTTTTGTAATTTAAAGTATCCATCATTATCACAGCAAGCATATGTAAAAAATTACGGAGGACAAACCATGCATGTTTCCAATGTTCTGTGCCAAACAACCATGCTTAGTCGTACAAAATATTTCAACTATGGTCAAATATAGCTCTTATCCACAACACGTTATGCGCGAAAAGATATGCCCATATCGTATAAAGCATTTTAACAAGGACTAAATATTTGGCCTTACAGTTTTAGCCAAAAGTCATGTATTAATTGAGTAAAGTTTAAACACATGGTGGTATTCTTATGAAAGATAAAAAAACACGGTATGTTCTCAGCTTATTCATATAAGTCCACCTAGGATATGCACTTAGTAAAATAACTTATGGACCAACTCATCTTTTTCCGGTTTGAAGTTTGAAAAAAATTGCTTGACTTTTGGTTGGTTGTGTTACCCACATAAGATAGTTAGTCATTAATAATCTCTAAGTGATATGAACGAATACAGTGTCAATAGAAAAAGACAATGCCTTTATTTACGATACTCTGTACTAAAAAAAATTTAAACGCCTTACATCTCACAATTATAGAACAAACTACGAGATTTTTTTCATTTTCTCCGTCATAATAAATGCTAATGATGATGAAGTATTTAAAATCATGAACTACACGTTGAATCTATTTGGTCAACTCAAGTTGCGTGTACTACTCATACATATGTGTGCAGTCCGTAATAAAATAACTTATATCAATAAGGTTCTTAACAGGTTCCTAGACATGAGGTGACTAGGATACATAAAAGTCGGAGCTACTTGATTTCTGTCGGGGCCTAGACATCCATTCTTTAATGTATATAAAATATTTAGTATTAAATAATAATAAATAGATTTAACTTCAAATAAAAATCATCAAAGCATGGAATCCACAAATCGTATATAAACAATTATTAAGGAAAATAATTATTACTTCTATTTTATAAAAACTAAAAAAACAAATGAATTTAATTGGTTATGAATATTTAATGTTATTTAATATTGTATTTGTAATAGTTAAACACACTTAATTTAGAATTTATTTTTTTAAACGTCAACTATTAAGGAATAGATGAAGTAATATATATGTATATATATATATTGATTTTAAGAGATAATAATATAGATTTATATATTCATTTATATCATATATAAATCTAATATCATCTATATATATAATTTATTTCTGAAATGTATATAATATAGATAGATATATTGATCTAAAAGATAACAATATAAATTCGATAATGTTAGTAGGTCATAACTACAATAGTTATTATTATTATTTTGTATTTTTTCAGTCTACTCTCAAAATCTTGAGAATTATGATCTTTCAAAAAAGGAAGTTCAATGGGAATGAATCTAATAAAATAATATACAATTATTAAAGGAGACGGAAAGTAATATATTAGGAAACATAATATAATTGCATATTATTATAAGATACTAAAATTAATAGTATGTTATTATTAAAAGAAACCATAATTATTAAAGGATTCTATCTAATTATATATATATATATATATATATGCATTTTACCATTGTAAACACAATTTCAAAATTCAATGGA
Organism: Limnanthes douglasii subsp. nivea; assembly: GCA_036936605.1. Lineage (NCBI taxonomy): Eukaryota > Viridiplantae > Streptophyta > Magnoliopsida > Brassicales > Limnanthaceae > Limnanthes > Limnanthes douglasii. The sequence continues at coordinate 138,796,813 of JAUPFV010000001.1, read as the reverse complement.
TCACTTTACCATTTTTTTTTATAAAAAAGAAAATTATAATTGTCAATATGTCCCCTAAATAATTTAATAACCATAAGGTGGCTTCTAGAAACCACAATGTTTTGATTCTCGACAGTACATTTAAAAGTTACTATATAATCAAAATTCATGGAATATTTATAAATAGAATACTTAAATAGTTCAAAAACAACGTAAATAACTAAACACATATTGAAAATTATAAAATGAACAGTTATATATATATATATATATATATATATATATATATATTTTCTTATAAACACCTAACCATAAAATTAGTGATCTAAACTTTTTTACTCTGCATCTAAAAGATTCATAGTTTGTGCGAGCCATATAAAAATACATAAAAAGTTACATGGTTTATGAAAAAAAGTATTATGTCTAAAAAAATTAGATTATACAGTACCATGGTAGTGAAATATCTTTATACTAAATTTGATTCTAGATTTGTCAGTAATGGAATGGTGTGAGATTTATTTCTATCAAATAATTATTTTTTAAAATATTATTATATAAAACTAAACTGAATAATTATTATTTTTTTTGTTTTTTTAAATATTATTTTAAAATTTATTAAAATTAAAGATTTACCGAATAAGTGACAACTATAAGCTAAAAATTATCAAATTCCAAATTCATTTGGAATTTTATGGTATTAATGTTTTTGAAATATAATTAAAGTTTAGAAGAATAACATTTAGTATATATCCAAACTTTTAGAGCACAATCGATATTTCAAATAAAAAATTAAACTTTTAGATAAATCTACATGAATAGGGAGAATAGCGATAAGAAATAAAATATTTGGAGACTTACTATTTAAGACCCATCCAACCAACCTATTATTTATAAAGGTCCAAACAAGTTAAGAGACACTTAAAATATCATTCTATATTGATATCTTTCAAAACCATGACTCAAGAAAAAAAAATCCGAAAATACAATTGGTATGATATGTTTTGATTTTCGTCACATCCAATTAAATTAATTTTTCTGAACTTTTCACTGCCGTCATAGTTTTCATAATTTTATTGTTTAACACTATAGTCTACGGTAATTTAATTTCTTCAATTATAATTAATCGTAGTTTAATAAAATATATTTATCAATATTTTGGCATAGCCAGAATAAAAACACAAAACACGATAATGTCCTAGACCTGATGGTTATTATATTATCAAACACTATAAGATAAATAAATAAAATTTATTTGAAAAGTGATCCATTAAGTTGATGTTTATAATATTCAAAAGCATATATATATATATATATATATATATATATATATATATATATATATATATATAAACTTCCTCTCTCCTCTCTTGAGCGATCTCCAACGGTAACTTTCAATCTCCCTCCCTGGTTCCCCTTAGCTCCTTTGGCCTGAGGGCCAGAGCTAAGCTGAATCTAATGGTTCTCCCCCCCCCCTCTTTGGCTTTCCGATGTTCATATTCGAACTGTTTGGCCACCTCACTATTTCTCCTTTGAAGTCCCAAGTTAGAAATGGCTTCGCTAAGTCTCCTGCTTGTTATGTACTTTCTTCAGGGAAGCATCACCTCATGGTTTCTGCCTGTTTGTTTCGCTCCTCGGTCAATCTCGATTGCTTGGAAATCGTGGTCTGGTTTATGCATCAATCCCCCGTTAAGTCCAGTCTATCCTTGTATTTTCTGTCTTTTGCTCGTACTAATATCCTTGTTTTCTTGCTATCAAGCTCCCCGTCCAGAACCACCACAAACACATTTCTTACTTCCATTCTGTCTACCAAAGTCTCCATAATCACCGTGTAAATCTTCCTTCTGCCTTACAGCCTATCTCTGTTATCTTCTTCTCCCATATTGGCTTGAGCTTCTCCCTCTCAGTCTCTCTCCACCTCATCAACTGTTCTCCCATCCCTGTCTGGCAACTTAGTGATCCCAAGTCTAAGGTTCAATCCAGGTTCTGGTCATACATCACCCTCTCCAATCCATTCCCCTTGTCTTCCCTTTCCAACCTTCCTCACCTACTCTTCTAGTCTCTTCTTTTTCCCTCTCGTTGTGCACCAACCCCAGCCTGCTTTTCTTTTACCTTGTTCACTGCTGTAATTTTGGGATTTACAGTAACCCCAATTACATTCTGGTTAAAGACCTTAATGTAGTTAGGCCCTCTAGGTTGATTCCCAACGGTCATACCCAACATCCAAGTACCTATCCGTGTCTATCTCTTAAAAAACTCAACCCATACCTTGATACCCAAACCTCTCTCCTCTTTTGGGTTAATAACAGCCCTACTTTCCTCTCTGCTCCATCCTATTTCGAATTTTACTCTCTCTTTAAGCTCTTATGCTTGATTTCTGTCCCACGCCTCCCTCTGTTTCTGATTTCCCCTCTCCTTAACCTATCTCCTCCCTTTCTATTACCCATGACAAATCCTACTCCTCTGATCGATACCCAGTCTACCTCCAATAGCCCAGCCCCTGTTTTAATGTATCACCCTATTTGTCATTGGTTCTTCTTCTTTATCCACCAGACCTCTCTCTCAATCTCTGCTAAACCTACTTCTCCCTTTTATTTAACCAAGCCATCTGATAATTTCTATCTCACTCCTCTCTCCTGGCATCTCAAACTCACATATAAACAAAATATATTATTTTTTTCTGCGTACCTTAGTCTAACCTCCATGGATCCTTCCGACTTCCTGCGTCCTGCTAAACCCTTAGGCATAACCGGCTCCTTCTCCCCGATTCGTAAGGATACGTTCTCTTCCTCCCTGGCATCTTTCTCTGACACTAATCTTCCTGCCCAACCTCCTGCTTCTCTCCACCAAATCCCCCCTCACGAGGAAGCCTATGTCAAGAATGCACTCGCTTTGGCCAAACACCACATGGAATCTGGTCAAGCTCAAGTCATATTCCAAACTGCCGACTCGTCTGAACTTCTGGGTTATCTCCAATCTCCCAACCCTCAACCTCCCAGTCTCCCTCTGGTGCAATTCTCTTCTGTGTCGATTCAGAGTACTCAGCCCTCTTCTGTGCCGAATCTGACTGCCCAGCCCTCTCCAGATCTCCCTCGTCTACCTGTCTTCTCTAATGGTTTTTATTATAATCTGGTGTCTGCCATCAAGGATAACCCTCCTCATATTCAGTCGTTGCTTGCTGTTCTCTCCCCTGGTTTGGGTCTGGAAACCTTGCGTCAAGTTTCGACTCCACCCCTCCAACCACTGCATGCGTTGAACCCTAACTTCTCCACCCAGGCGTTTGCTTCTCGCTACTTCGCCTCCCCTTCGGTCTCGGTTAGCCCTTTCACCCGCTACGCCCATGCTCCCCCTCCTCTGGAAATTCTAAAACCGATACTCCGTCAAGGGTTCCAGTGGGAATGGAACATCAAGGTAAAACCACTGACTCCTCAACCCCGTCGTTCCCTAATCTTCCAGAAAACCTTGGGTTTGTTGTTTCGAGCTCGGCTAGGGTTGAAAACCAGGCTGTGAATAGAGTTGAAATGAAATCGATCTCTGGTACTGATTCAGAGATTAAAGGTACTTTTAACTCTCTGGCTGGGTCTCTATCGAGAGACATCTCAAAGGGACAGAACCCAATTGGAGCGGATCCCCATGGTCCTAGAGCAGTCCTTGTTACTGGGCCGATCTCAAGCCCAGTGATGTTGGGTCTAAACAAAACTGCAGGTCAAGCGGTTCCTTTCAATGGCCTGGTCTTAAGCCCAGATAAACTGGGTCATTTCAGTGACTCGAGTTAAGCCAAGAAGGGTAACATCCCTGTGGGTCGGAATTCAAAAGTAATTGGGCCCACCCAGATTCTTTCTATTAATAAACCGGGCCCAAACAAGAGTAAATGATTATTATGAGGGGGTAAATTGGGTGCCCACCACTCTATTATCCGAAATTTCGGAAACACGGGTAAAGGGCCGAAAGGAAGAAAATACAAGTTGGCCCATGCAATTCCTCCCTCCCTTAATTCACAAATGGACTTTTCAAGAGGTATATCAAATTCGAACTCGTTCTCCAAATCATCCTCTAACCCATCATTTGCAAGTATTGTAGCAAGTCATAGTGATAATCGATCCTTGTTGGTAATTGGCATTAGCCATATGGAAAAAGTGGGTGACGAATTCATTATGAACGATTCAGCTCTTGGTGGGAGTCTTGGAAGGCTTGTCTCTCAGGCTATTTTCTAAATCAACCATCCAATCTTGCCTTTCTAAAAGCAAATGTGGATTCTCTTTGGAAAAGATTCGGTCTTTTGGAATTCAAGCCCCTGCCTGAGGGGTATTTTCTTTTTAAATTTGGGCTATGGCCAAAAGAGTGTTGGATGAGGCTCATTGGCATTTTGGAGGCAATTTAATAATTTTGAAATTATGGGAACCTCTTACCTGCCTAATTAAAGACCCCCACAATGAAATTCCGATCTGGGTTAAGGTTTTTAATCTTCCTCTTGAGTTATGGACAGCGGAGGGCTTCAGCAACATTGGTTCAGTTATCGGAACCCCTCTTTATGTGGACCACCAGACGGAACGAAAGGAAAAGCTTCGTTTTGCCCGCATTTGTATAAAGATCAAGGTAGGGGTCCCCATTCGATCTGAGTTATCCTTCAAGATAAGAGGAAAAATCATCTCGGTGTCTTTTGAATAACATGGGCTCCCTTCCCAGTGTGAAAATTGTAAAATCTTTGGGCATCCTACCCGTCAGGGAAAGTTGGGCCCTGTCAGGCTTACTTTCCTTCATTCTAGAACCTCATCCTCTGAGGAAGATCCCTCCGAAATTAAGCCTGAGCTTCGGGAAGGATTCCGTCTTCCATCTATCAGCGAGGATCAGGAGGTGGAGATTGGAGAGGAAGTGAATTCCCCTCCTAAAAGGGCCTGTACGGACGAGGCAAAAGGCAAGGGCTTAATGGTATTATCCTCCGATGGGACCAGCGACTGACTCACTGTATTCTTTGTCTGGACTGGAGCGTGGATGCCGGATGTGATGATTATGGAGTCACCACTGAGCTACCCCAGCCACCTAGTCATGTTGCATTATTAGCTTTGATTACCTTTGGGAATCATTCTATATGGAATTCTCTATGGGGTCTTCCTTTTCAGCTATATCTTCTAAATGTTTGATATTGTATTCTTGTGGGATCTACCCTAAGATTATGTATGAAGCTTTCTAATTAATTTAAACTTTCATTCACCAAAATATATATATATATATATATATATATATATATATATATATATATATATTAAGAGCACTGACAATCATACAATTGTTTTTTAATTTTGATAGAAAAAAAGAATTTGCAAATTGATCTATTGACTTCTGAACTTATGTTTACGATATATATATATATATATATAAAAGATTTTTAGTCTTCTTTAATAATTACGTATACAATTTGAGTTCCCTATAATAATTAAATATTATTTTATTTTGTCTATATAAATATATAAAATTATATTTCGTCTTTCAGTCTCTTGTAATAATTGTATGATTCATTCCGATTAAACTTATCTTTTATTAATTTGGAAATTCTTTTTTATTTAAAAAAATTATTCAGTTTGAAAGTTAATAATAATAATAATAATAATAATAATAATAAATATCTTAGTTATTACTTATAAAATTTATATATAAATCTATGTTATTGTTTTTTAAATCTATCGATCTATTTATATTATGTATATTTATAAATAAATTATATATATATATGATATTATATTTATATCTGATATTATATGATATAAATAAATATATATATATATATATATATTATCTTTTAGATCAATATGTTTATTTATATTAATCCCTCCATTCCTTAGTAATTAACATTTTAAAAAAATCAATAAAATTAATTCTCAATGAAGTGTCGTTCACTATTACCAATAACATATTAAATAACATTAAGTAATCATTTCTAATTAAATTCATTTATTATTTTATTTTTTATAAAACAAAATATAGCTCCCATTATTTTGGATCAATCAATTCTTTTTATTAACGTATTATAATTATTTCAACTAGACTAAAATCTATTTATTATTCTTTAATACTAAAGATATTATCTACATCAAATAGTGGGTTCCTAAGATTTAATTAATTTCATTATACTAAAATATATTATTAATCTTTAATAATAAATATATTATTTACATAAATCAGTGGGTTCATTATACATATTATATGTATAATGTTTGGTTTGTTATTTAAATATTAATTGTTATACATTAAATTTGAAGTTTTATATATAATATTTATTCCATTTTTTATCGATTTTATTGGTTCAGATCAATTTTTTAGCTAATTAAGGGTTTGATAGCATTATCGAATCGATATCAAATACATTTAAAAAATTCTAAATTTAACTCTTGTCACTTTTTATATTATTAAACTGTCTTCAAACTATCACTTTGTTAATAAAATATGTTTTTATTTGTAAATAGAAAAATACATATGAATAGAGAATTTGTCTAATACATCATATTTTCATAGAAAAAACCATACTTGTTAAAAAATCTCAAAACTAATAATATAAAAAACTAATAATATAAATAACACAAACAAAGAAATCGATCATATATGCATATATTTGTTTTTTTCTCAAACTAAAGTAAAAATAAACGTTTATAAACAAGTAATTTATTTTATTTAATGTTTTAATTCTTAAACATACTTGTTATATTGTTTAAATTAGTGTTTTTGAATTTTTTTTGAATAAATTAGGTTTATGATTCAAAGTAGTTTAAAGAAGTAAATAGGATTACATCAAATGTACCTAGTCACAAACTATACTGCCATCTAATATCCAAACTATGATTTATTTGTTTAATAATGAGAATGATTTTATCGGTTTAGATGTATATCATGAGATATTTAAAAAGCATTAGTTTGTTATAGAATAACAACTTATTGATAAGGTTGTTGTTCAGAAGCGTAAACAACCTAGTATAAGTTTTGGAGAACCCTCGAATAAACAACTAACTAGTGTGGGGAGTAGTAATGGTTTAGGGTTTCAGATAAAAAAAAACTTGTTTCTAATGGTTGGGCTGATGCTATCACAGGTGTTGGTCAAGGTTTTGGATGAAGGTGCTGCAACTCTAAGGTTATCTTTATGTCAATATGCCTTAAATAATGGTTTTCTTTTCAAATACATGCATAATAACATAAGTAATATCACTGCTTATTGTGAAAATAAAATATTAATTGGATGTAAATGCTGACTTTATGCATTAGTTAATTCCAACACCGGTTTCATGATGATTAAGCGGTTTGTTGAACGATATAATTGCACCCCCGTTTCTCGAAACAACATAGGAGGCATTTTACATTAGATTTGATGGAGAAGAAAATTCATGATTCTATTAGGACATGTCATTTGGTAACAGCCAAAAGTATACAATCGTGTTTTTAAACAAGACTACAGTTAGATATCTGATACCGTCTCTCATGGAATGCTTTAAAGAAGTCAAGGGAGAGAGTTTTCGTCGATAGTTCTAGTTCTTTTAGTTTACGAAAGGGATACTTCAAACGATTGAACAGTCGCGATATCATTACCGACTATCACTTGGAATTAGTTGTTGGAAACATCTTCAAACGTTGTCTTATATTATTTGGTTCATGTCTTCAATGTTTTCATTCATGTCGTCCAATGTTGTTTGTCGATCAAACCTTATTAACTGGAAAACATATGAGTGTAGTTATTTGTACCATATCAAATGATAGTAACAACGGTTAGTTTCGTGATTTTCTTATATTTTGATGACCTGCAAGTTTAGTTAAAATTAGAAATGACTAAGCGATTCTAGTGTTAACAGTATTGAGAGTTGTGTTGTCATATGAACCATGTGAGTTCTTATATATTAAATCATTAGATTTTGCTTAAAAGGCCTATATGAGATCATAAACTTGTTATATTAACTAAAAAGAGGCTTAAATCGTTGTCTAGTCCCTTGACTATCACGTTTTCTGCCATTTAGTCTCTCGACTAAAAAATCACGAGTGAGGGTCCCTTAACTATTGAAAATCTATAAAATTACTCCCCGCACGTGGTCTTCTCTCTGGTTTTGCCACGTGTCACCATAGTTAAATGGTTCTTGTCTCACTAATAGTCCTTCGACTTTTAATTCCAATTTTACCCTTAAAATTAAATATATTTTTTTATTTTTTTAAATTTCTAAGAAACAGAGTATCGCAAAAATTGGGATACTCTGTTTTTTTCTCTCTTCAACCGAAGTCATTATAGCATGCACTGTTCCTATACATGTCGTTGTCGGTCAAACTTTGTCTCTTCCTAAACCCAGTCATACATAAATGTTACTCCCTCTGTCTCATAATATGTGTCTTTCTAGAAGAGATTTTTTGTCTAATAATATATGTCGTTCTCGTTTCCCAATGCAGCATTATTACATGTATTCCACTTTCAACCAATAAAATAGTTAACTTTCTGCATAAGTTATTAATTCCACCAATCAAATTTATTTTATTTTATTCTTTCAAAGTCATTATTACTTTTCTTAATATTGGTGAAGAAACTTAAATGACTAATATTATGAGATGGAGGGAGTACTAACTTACCATATTTCTTCATTCCCAAAGTCGATTTCACATTCAAGGTTAAAACTCAATCACCACCATGCCCATTTTTACAGATACTCCGTCTCCATTAAGCAAACAGTGTTGTCCAACAAAAACCTAAATTTCTCAACATAAACACAAACACTACTCACCCAATTAATCTAATTTTCGGATTAAAAAACCCAATTTCGTTTCATCTTCCTACTAATTCCACCGATGAATCAAAGAAGAAAAACTTTTGGGCTGCTCTCACTTTGATCAATGGCAGTGCAGTTGGCCCTGAAATGATTGGTTTACCTACTGTCACTTTTATTTTTTAGGAATCCAATTCAACCGAAGTTTCAGAAATTTCCAAAAATAATAATTGAATTTACCGGTTTTTCTTTCTGCTCTGTTCTTGTTTTTGACAAACTATGGTGCCCTTTAAGAGAAAGATGAATGAGGCTATGGTGCTCTGTTCTTGATTTTCCTGCTGCTTTCATAAATCCAATCAAATATGCAGATCATGTTTTATATATATATATATATATATATATATATATATATATATATATATATATATATATATATACGAGTATGTGGGTTGTTTTGAAATTAATGAGTATACAAGCACTTATCTAGTTTTGTTATGTGCTTGCAGAAATGGGTTCAATTCTGACACTATTTACGAAACAACTGTTATGATTTTGAGTCTAGGTTGGGCTAAAAAGTGATTACCTCAAAATATATGCAGCGAAAGAAAACGAAAAGGCTGGATGGAGAGAAGAAACAGTAGCGATGTTGTTAGATCTGCTTGCACTCGTTTAATTATTATTTTACTACATGTTTAAGTTTCTATCTATTTAATTCAAGATTACTCATTGTAGTAAGCTTAAAAATGAAAAGGGGAAAATTGAGTTTGTTCTTGAAGTTATCTGTTTGAGAATAGTGAAGATAAATCGAATAACTAGAATAGATTTTGGAACAAATCTGAATCACTTGAGTTCTAACAAAATGGATTCGGTCACGGAAGCTTTTAGAAAATCATAGTTAGAAAAAGGAAACGAACTAGAAAAAGAAAACAGAGTATCACAAATTTTGCAATACTCTGTTTTCAGAAAAATAAATAAAAATAAAAAAATAAAAACAAAAAAAAAATTAAAAAAAAATTAAATTCAAAGGGTAAAAATGGAATTAAAAGTCGAGGGACTATCTGTGAGATAAAAACCATTTAACTATGGTGACACGTGGCAGCAACAGAGAAAAAACCACATGCGGGGACTGGAATTATAGATTTTTTATAGTCAAGGGACCCTCACCCCTGATTTTTTTTGTTGAGGGACTAAATGGAAGAAAACGTGATAGTCGAAGGACGAATCAACAATTTAAGCCCTAAAAAGAGATGATAAGTTGCCTTGAATGAACAAAAAAAAAGTCCCTAACAATCTTCATGCACTCAACTCTAACAAAAACTTCCACCATAGTTTAGGGTTGCTCAAGTTACACGAAAACAAAAACATGCGAAAGAAAAACAATCAACCATCACAATAAGAGTCGTCTTCTTCAATCCCCTCCTCTTCATATATCTCGTCATCATCTTCCTACTCTTCAGTCTTCAAATCCATCTCGTCATCTGCCTCATCGTCTTCTTCTTCCGTGTTTGGGATATCTTTGATGTTTTCTTTTTCATCATACTCCTCTATCGTCTTTTTTCTTTGTGGATGCTCATTGGGCTCAGGCTCATCTCCCGATAGTGACCTAGTATCCACAGAGTAGTACTCATCATGAAACGCGAATTGGACCCCTCTCATGAACATTCCGAAGATTACTTGGTGTCGGTCGTGTGTTTGTAGTCTAAGAAGTGCTTAGATGAGTCAGAAAGGCCATCATCTGAAGAGGATGAGTAGCCAAAGGACTCAGAAAAGGAATGGAAATGGGGCATGATATTTTAAGATGAAGAGTTTATGAGTTTTTTTAATTTTAAGAGTTTATGTATACTTATCCTATGGGTACTCTTATTTATTGGCGGAACTCTAACTCAATTCTACCTAAATGTCGATATTTTTTTTTCTAGTTATTGGTTTAGTCATAATTAAATATCTACCTTTTTCAAATCAAGCAATAAATTAGCCAATAGAAATAACTATAAACTTAAATACTAACATGATTAGATAGAAGCTAGTTAATATTTTCTTTATTAATTACTATACGCGCTCAGTGTAGAGACCAGTTACCAACAGATTAAAAAAATAGACAAACACGCGAGTTCTTTGCAATTTAACTATGCGAGATTCTTGGAAATATCAACCTAACAGACAACACAACTTACATGACCGTACGAGTTGTTTTATATAACGAACATGCGATTTTAGGTATTGTACGACCATGCTATTTATATATTGTCACTAATCAAGCGAGATCAATTTTAAACAATATTGTGAGTTCAGACCTTACTCACTATATTTTTATTTTACTTACAAATTATTTCATATTATAGATTTGGTCACATCAGAAAAATCTCAAACAAGATAGCTACCACCAACCACTAGTGTTTATATTATTTAGGAAATAGTAAAATATTTAAGCTCTACTAGTTGGGCATATATCTTTGCTGTAAGTTTTTTATACGAAGCCTTTTTGGATAATAACTTTACTATCTTCACAAACAAAAATGCTACAGTCGAGGCTACCTCATTTTTGTTATGGGATATCTCTATATTTTTCACTATAAATCCATTCTTTACACTAGATATGTATCACTGTTTCATAAAATTTGGAAATTTTTAAGAATAGCTTAGAGCAGTTAGCAACTCAGATATGACAATGCGCTTTCTTACAAAAACTAATCGTGCGAGTTATTTAACAAACTACAAATGCGATATCTTTGAAAACATAACCATGCGAGTTATTTGAAGATCAAACAATGTGATGTCTTTGAAAACATAAGCATGTGAGTTAATTGAAAATCTAACAATGTGATGTCTTTAAAACAATAACCATGCGTTTGCTTTGAAAAATACTTACCAGCGACTCAACAGTTTTTCTTGTGTAGTCATGTGTGTATTTACTGATTGGCATGAGTGGGTTATAGCTTGTTTATGTTCCGTTCTTCAAATCAATAACCACCAAGGCCCATTGGTTCATTAGATCATTGCTTATAGGGCACATTGGAAAGGCACGAGATACATGTCGTGCCTCATAGTTTCAAATAATTTACCAACAAGTTTTGTATTAATAAAAAGGATTACAAACAATTTTATTATAATAATCAATAATTAATTTTAGCTACACTTATCGTTGCATTGGAAGAAATTTGTATCGTGTTGTATTTAGAACTGTAACAACCTTCGAAACCTTTGAATGATAAAATTGGCTTCTTTAAGAATCTTCTAAATCCAAGCATTAATAATCTACCAAATGACAAGTGGGATGCATATAACCCAATATGAGAGATTAATAAACATGTGAATTTCTAGTATAAGTAATCATCTAGACCAACACCACACATGTGAGTTCCTAGTATAAGTAATGAGGTTAAACTAGTTTAATCCAACTAACATGTGATTTTACCTTTAAATCCATCTATACAGTGCAACACTTGTATATTTTACCTTAAAGTCCATATCTCATTTGTTAGATAGCGCCATAACTTCACTCACACTCACGTTAAGTGTGTAGGAAAACTGTGATAATGGTAATATTCTTTACTTTTGGATCTTCTTGTTCTTCCACCCTTTGTAATTTAAGGACTTTGTGGTATTCACTGACCTCGATTATCTGTGTTGCTGTACTATTTTCCCAATCAAGGAAATTAACATTTTCCGCTTGTGTCATACCGATTAAATCCCAATGAGGATACACATCATCCATTTTCACTGATTCTTTCATGGTATGGAACATAGAAAATTGGCTGTCATATTATAACAACATGTTATATATATTCAATGCTTAATAATCTAAAGATCCACTTACAAGACACCCAACGACTACCAATGGTGTTCTCTCCTCTACAACATTGTCAGCAACAATATCTCCTAAATTTCGAGAAAGCATATCCTACGGGATAGAAATTAAAATCTATTGCATGACAATATTTTCCTATATCTTATAAACTTCATTGAAAAAATACTGTGTACATTGTATGAATAAATCACCAAATAATGGCAATTTTAAATATACAAGTTTATTCACCATATCAACTGATGGTGATGCTTCTCTTTTGCGTTGTTTTTGCTAGCTCTGGTACTACTGCTATAATGTTTTTTTGCAGCAACATCTCTTAAATTTTGAGCAAGTATATCCTCCGGGATAGAATCCAAACTCCATTGCATGACAACATTTTCCTCAACCCTATAAACTTTGTCAAAAAAATATTGTGTACATTGTATGAATAAATCATCAAAAAATGGTAGTTCTAAACATATTATTTTATTCACTGTATCAGGTGATGATGGTGCTTGCATTTTACGTTTTTTTCTAGCTCTAGTACTACTGCTATAACTTCTCCATAGGTTGGTTTTTCTGACTTTGTGAAGCCTGATTATTAGTGTTTGAATTTATCGTCAACTGGGCAGGGGACTTCTATTGATGCTTCTGGACTGGTGAGCAATCCACCTTTGTGCAGGGTTGTGCTTCTTGTTGGGGTTGTGCTTTCTTTTTCTACTTGTTGTGGACTTCTTAGGTTTTTATGAGTGGTTCACTTTATGAAGGCTGGTTTTTGATTTTTTGCTTTATGGTGTTGTTGGTGTTGGGTTTGATGTTGTAAGACATATTTTTCTTCTTGTTGTCTATGTAATACCTAGCACAACGAACATCAAATTCCTCATATGATGACTATGCGAGTTCTTATATACCAAAGCATGAAATCCAACTATGTGTTGATATTTTAAATATGTGGTTACTTTTATTTTTAAAGATACGATTGCTTTGATATTAGACCATGCCAGTTCTTGTATATTTAAACATATGAGTTTTTATATTTTTAGACTATACGAGTTATTTAATATATAAACAATGCGAGTTATTTGATATACAAACCATGCGAGTTCTTTAAAATTTCAACCATAGGAATTCTTTGAAACATTAAGCATGAGAATGTTTGAAATATTAACCATGCGAGTTATTTCATGCATCAGAGATCCCATTATAAAAAAACAACATGACAAAGTATAATAAAACAATATATCCAAACCCTAGACAATGTGAATTTAGAAAAAGACAATATATGATAAAACATATTCAGAAGTCGAATCGTAATATACTTAAGATATAGTTAGATCTTCATGACCTTCTTCTTCTTTAAGGGTAGATTCCTTTATTTCCATTTCATGTTCCAGTGGTTCCACTTAGTAGTTTATGAATCCTGTATTTGTTGTACCACTGGTGTAGTATCTGTTTCTTTTTAGGATATTTATTTGTACCCATTACCTCTTCAAGTTGTTCCACTGTTGTAGTGTATGCCCCATTTTCAGGTGGTACCACTGTTGTAAGAGACTAGTTTGTACCTATTACCTCTTCAGCTACCTCTTCAGTTATTTGGGTTGCTCTGTTAAGGATTTCTGGAGAAAAAATGGCAGAGAAAATATTTTTTAAAATTCTTGTTTTTCAGCAGTATTTTTTACGTGGTTCAAATCTCGCACGTAACTCAGCTAACTCTTTTTGTAGCTTTTCAATCTGTCACAAAAATACCACACATATACAGCAATACCAAACATCAGAGACATGTAATTACTTATTTTTGGGCAAGTGAATGTTGCATATGTTTCTTATAAAGAGAGCTAATGTAGATATTCCTCTTTGTTTTATGTTCTGATAACTGATGTAAAGTATAATAGGTATAGCTCTTGAGAGTGTTCATATTCTTTTTCGGATGCTAGTCCTTGCTTTGGATGTCGTTACAGAGTTCGTGGAGGTAGTTCGAGTCTTTTTCGACTTTGGTGGAGTCAGGTTATGTTGGATACAAAATTTAGATAGCGGTAAATTGAATTCATCTTCTACGCATCTAGTTTCAGGGGGGATGTCTGGGTTAGTGTTCATGGAATGGTTGAGGGCTAGTTTGTTCAGGGTTGGGTGGTTGGTGGTGGTTGTCTTGGATGTGGTCGCATTTTTCTTGTTTTTTGGGCTATACTTTAAGTCCTTTCCCAGACATTTTATCCATTACAAGCGGTACAAAATTTGGTTCACACTTGCTTCACCGCATCCATACGCTGCTCTTTCAGCCTGTATCAACGTCAACTTAACATCCAAAACCTATCTAGTGAAGAAAAACCAAGTAAAACATTCGTCACTAGTAATCTTATTGGTTTCTTGCAAACCATGCGCTTCGTGTATGTTCTCAAACATGCGAGTTCTATTATTCTAAAACTATGCGAGTTATTTTATCTAAAACTATACATGCTCTATGATACTAAAACTATGAGTGTTCTGTTACACTAAAACCATATGCGTTCTGTTATACTAAAACTATGTGTGTTTCTTTTAGTCTATTATGATGCGAGGTTTTTACAAAATATAATAATCTTTGGGAATATATAATTGATACCTCATCATCTTCTAGTAAGTGAAGCTTTTTAATCATCTCCATGGTTGCTGGTTTGAACTCAAATCCACATAATTTGTAGCATCTTGGGATTATGTTCGGCTTTATGAGTGCTTGCGTAATGGTTGTGTGCCCCATGATGAAGGGTCGCATCATAAAATTTATTAGCATCACGACATAGTTTTTAAACTTGTATTTAATTATATACCAATATTCTTACGAATAAATGTGCAACACAGTTGATAACTCTATCGAGTTTTCCAGCAGCAACACACACTCTAATTGACCCAAAAGCTTCTGTAATATTACTCCGAACCAATCGTAATTTTTTTATTTTCCTAGGTCACAACATAATATACCGCTGTCCAACCCAGTATATATTCTCAAACTGAGTAGAACCAGGTAGAGCAAAGAAACAAGTTCAATAGTCGAGATACATCCTTCGTAGTATGATCCCTGCTTTCCCTATGGCTTTGACTATACCTTCCTTCAAAACACCTTACACCACACTAGATTAGTGCAATTGAACATCATACTTATAATAGAACATAGATATAGAAGTTTTCTTATTGTAGCATTTGATACCAATTTGGTATTTCTTGAACCAAATTTTCTTAAACTTCGAGGCATGAAGTATGTTTGAATGATCCTGGAATTAGTTTCGGAAACTTCTACAAATCGAGTTTAGAATCCTCTTGATTTGGTTAAAGGCATTTTCTTGTGCCGTGTTTAAGCCTAAAAACAACCTTTACATCACTAGTCGTTAGCTTGACTAGTTTCGACCCAATTTGAAAAACGTCATCCTTAACAGAGTACGTCTTTATAATATCTTCAATCATCTAATAATGTTTTTTCTTAAAAAAAACTTGTGGTTGTAGAGTTCGAATGGGGCTTTCAAAATTGTATAGAAGGGTATGTATTTTGCAGCTTCGATATATTCTAGTGTAATTATATATTTTTCCATTAGATTTAGGATGCTCACTAATCCCGATCTGTAGAAACATAATTTTAGAGACATATTTTCTGCAAAAACATGAATTGGCACGAGTTTATTAAAGAGGAAATAAACATGTTACTTCTTTGAAACATCAACCACTCTACTAGTTTTAAAATTAACAATACAATTTGTTTGGAAAATCAACCACGCTACTTCTTTGAAAAATCAACCATGTTAGTTATTTGAAAATTTAAACTTTTGAGTTTAGAGGAAAATAGAATGCACAAACATAACGGTGCGAGTTCCTTGAACTAACACACAATGCCCTGGGCAAGTACAACCATGCGAGTTCTTCGTCAAACAACTAATGAAGATGCGATATTAATGTTTTTCGAAGGATAAAGATGCGAGTTAGTACTATTTTCACATGCACGTTGATGGAAAATAAAAAATAGAGCCACAACGACTAAACTGGGAAATAAAAAAATATATTAGAACCTAAAAACAACATAACACATAAATATGTAACATAATATATGCACCTAAGAACCCTAGAAAGTACCCTAAAACATAATATCCAAAAAATAGAAGCTACCATTGATCGACGATATACGTAACAACAATATGAGTTTAACTAAGAACGTAGTTCTAATGAACCATCAAAATTTATTCTAAATAGATTGAAAACTTACACAATACAGAAGCTAGGTGAAGGAAGAAATACACTACAATAGTTTCTGTAGTTTCAATTTTAGTACATGTAAGGTTTTTATCGATGTATGAACAGCAAACGAAATGAAAGATATGTATTCATTGATGATGATCAACGGCCAGTTACCTTTTTATTGTTTCTTCGGACTGAGAAATCGTCGTCAGAAGTAGGCAGTGAGGTTGGTTCGTTGATTTCCTGGAGGTAACTAGGTATTGTAGCATTTCGTGGATTTAATAATTTAAATGGTTTACTGTGTTTTTGAAGCGGAATGGTAATGACATGTTTTGGTTCAAAATGAGGAAAATGTTTACTAGTGGAGATATTTATATCTATTTTGTTGGCCTAAATATTTAATGGTAGCATGTTATTTTGTGTATTATATGGTAATTATAGATTTGAATTGGTATCTATAAATACTTTACTCTTATAAATAATTGTTCGTTAAATATATAGGTTAAGTTTATAGAATTATTTCCTTGAATTTGGTTTTAAATTAAAGTTCGACCATTAGAGGTGTGTCTTTAGGTTATATAAGGGTTTATGTAATTACTTCGTTACACATGTATCGATACATTATTTAATGGTTCAAACTAGTGTTTTTTTTTAAATTCTAAAATATATTAGATTTCTTATTATTTAATAAGTCAAATTAGTTCTAAATTATAAATAATTTCTAGTTAAGTATGTAGGTTAAGGTGATAATGTGATTTCATTGAATTTGGTATTCAATTAAAATTTAACCATTAAAGGTTTGTGTTTTAAGTTAAATATTTATGGTTTTGGAATTGCTTCGTTATAGGAGTTTCGAGATATTGGGCCAACATTAGTAGCTAATACCTGTAATACCTGTTAGAGTTCATAATTATATTTTTGTAAGGATAAAATAAACGAGACAACCGAACAGTAGAGAGATAAAATAGTTTTGAAAATCAGTATTTTACTCAAGTAAAATGACTTGTTTTATTCGTCGTATAGTGTTAGACTTCTACCATTGAATCACTTATATAAATAGATAAATTACATTGCAGCTTTTTATATTTACAAATAGTCTAAATTTCATCTTATAATTAAACAATTCATCATCCATACTTTTATCATTATTACATTAAGACCCATAATATTTCATATCCTTATCATTGGCTCTCTACTACTTAAGAAAAACAATGAATACGAACTAGTAATCATCGGAAGTCATGGTAGGTAGAAATTGTTAATTCCTAAAATCAAATTTGCTTCGAATTAAACTTTCCAATCTCCTCAATAAAATGATTTGTTTCCACTTTTGTTGTCCTCGAATAAATGCATATCTAGATTTTTCTTCAAATGTAAAACATTTCTTAATTGATTCAATACTGCTAGATTGCACACTTGTCATCCTCAAATATAATTATATTCATGCTTATTTTGAATATGGTCCAAACCGTTTACTCAACCCTTTGTTTCTGCTTCAAATAATCACACATGGAATCTTCAATCAGGCTTTAAGTAATGCTGAGAAACGTTTAGAATGCCCTAGTACGCATGCGAAAATCTCATAGGCCTGCCACTAGGTCTAACAACTAACATGTGTCACGTTATTCCATTCAAAGTAACCGTTTGGCATTCTTTCTTTATACCCAATAATCATCATTACCTCTCCAACTTCTCTAACCGTTTCTCTTTCATATTTCTATTATAAATACTTTCTCACCCATTATTTTTGTTTCACAAATACCTTATATTGAGAGAAAGTTCATATGAAAACCCAATTTATGGGCTCCCTTTATTTGAGATCTTCAATTTCTTGGCCACCTTCGCCAGAAAAATAATCTCTCCCAGCTAACCTTCAAACTTTTTGAGCTAATTTGAAGATTCTTATTCATCTTAGTTTATAAAAAAATTCCAGGTACTAAAACACATATTTTTGGCTTTTACGAGTACTTATGCATCATTGAAAGGGCTGCTGAATATAAAACTACAGGAGTGATAGACAATTCTCCAAATTTCTCAACTCAGAGTACCATATATGGTAACTTCAACCCCAACCAAAATTCTCCTGAAATCCAGAGTTCATCCAACCCAAATCTTAATAATCCTTTACAAAATCTTCTCGACAATCATTACCACAATCTCAAAATTATTCTTGAGTACTTTATGGCCACTCATCTGTTCCTTCTCGAAATAATTGCAAAGTAACACAAAGTACATCCATTCATAGAAGATCACAAAAAGATTTATCACACACCAGATCCAATCCACCTTGAAATTTATGCAAAGTGACTCTTCGAGTTAGCCAAAGGCCCATATCTCCTAAAACCTTCCTCTTAAAAATAAAAAAATACATAGCTATGAGACATATTGAAGTTGATAACACTTCACAAATCCATCCTAAACTTGAAACTCCCTCGAATGCTGAAGATGAAAATCTAGCCTCAAACGCCAACCCTCCTCGACTAATAGACAAAGCTTCGTAAGAAGAAGTTGATTCTAAAAAAAGAACAAAAAAATCTATAATGTCGAGACTACAGAAAGTGGTGTTGCTTCTGAAACCGAAGAAAATGCTTCAAAAAAAGGAAGCATAGAAAAAAAAGACAGAAGAAAAAATGCCAATTGAACTTCCGAAAGATGTTGCAACTAGTGTTAGTGTGAATTTAAAACCACTCATCCCCGAATATATCATGACGCTGAAATTTTTTCCATATGATTATTATAGTGAGGCTTAATCCGGTCGTTTGAAGAAGCAATGGGAAATGCCCGACAATATAGTTCTTCGACTGCCAAAAGAAGGAGAGACTCCACTTGATTGTAGGAAAGATGAATTGGTGGTCTATCATAAGATTATCAATAGGGGTCTTCGGTTCCCACTATATCCGGTGATATTGGAGTACTTCAAACTCCTGGATCTTTGCTCAACACAAGCAACAATAAATTTATGCTTCACGCTCTTGGTAGTGATTGTGGCTTCTAGACTAAGTCAAACCCCTCTCTCCACCAAAGATTTCATCGTTATGACTGGTCTTTCCAAAGGTCACGTATTGCCCTTATATCATCTAACACCTGTTGATGACTCCAAATAATCGATGATCTGCTCGAGGCTGACAAATTTTGGAAGAAAAAGTTTCTCTTCATATCTAGAGCATAGATTAATGGGAAAGAAATATCTAAAGTGAACCCTTCCAAACTTAACCTTGTCTGAAGAAGAAACAATAATTTTTCTCATATTTT
The DNA here is from genome assembly GCA_036936605.1 of Limnanthes douglasii subsp. nivea. Taxonomy (NCBI): domain Eukaryota; kingdom Viridiplantae; phylum Streptophyta; class Magnoliopsida; order Brassicales; family Limnanthaceae; genus Limnanthes; species Limnanthes douglasii. The sequence continues at coordinate 138,776,875 of JAUPFV010000001.1, read as the reverse complement.
TTTCTGATCTTTATAACTTAAATTACTTTTTCATGTGTATATCTATTGTATGCAGGAATTCCAAGGAGATACAAAGCTCGCAAGAAAAATGCGAAAGTCTATATTTTCGAAGTTGGCCACTTGGGCAGAAAATGAATGGGGCAACAGGTTCCACTCAAATTTTATGGCCATAAACTTTATCAATAGTCATATGTGGAGGATCTCCTTGAATTTTGATCTCCCATAAAATTTGATAGAACCACCCAATCTAGAGATTGTTGTAAAGGGATTGATACAACCTACTGGTATGGTTATTCTCCCAGTTCGAAATTGGTTGCAAAGTCATTTATCTTCTTAAAAAGAAGGCTAAAAAGAAAACAAAAATAGATAGTGCTGGTGCTAGCTCTTCAACAGATCCAATCCCAAAAAAGAGAGAGAGAAAAAAACAAAAGGAAGACAAATAAATCTAGTCTTCCAACAATTGAAGAAGGAGTCGAGGCTGAACTTTCTCTAAAAAGAAAGAAATTTTTTGTCGCGAAGAAGAAAAAGAACACTTCAAAAAATCCTCCAACTAAAAGGGCATAAAATAATTGCAAAAAAGCTCCTTCACAAGTGCCTCCTTCAAAAGTGCCTCCTTTCGAAGCTGAAGAGACTTCAGTTGAAGATTATAAAGGAGGTTATAACTTTAATTTTGAAGACCCCATTGGTGCAGAAGAACTGCAAGAGCTTTCCCAAGATGTGGATCCCTCAATTCGACAAATCCAAGAGCAACTTCAACTGATTGGGCATCAAGTTACTGCTCCTCTTCTGTATGAGATTTTCAAATCAAACCTTCCACCAGTTGCCTTATCTTCTGCTCTCATGCCTTACAATAATCAGAGGTTCATTCCTATCGAAGAGTCATCTGAAGAAATTTCAATTGCATTGCAACCATTTTCTAAACTCGAAGCAACAACCAAAGCGTTGTGCACATATATCGAAGGAGAAAAAAAAACCACTGTAAAATATTCTGAAAATCAATGTGGACGAGACACTTTTGTTGCGATAAAAAATGCCAAGAAGCAGAAAATAATTGAATTGATCTGTGAATTGCATGCAACATTCCCAAAAGCAAATATGTCAAGCTTTTGAGAATTAATCCTCGTGGAGAACCGTCATAATGAAGCGGTCAAAGTTATGCCATCTGATTCCTCGGAAGAAACTGATTCAAAAGAAGATAAAGAAAATTTAGCTGAAGAGAACTCCGAAGAGAATAATTAATTACTGTTTCTTTTTGTTTTGTATTATGGAGTCATTATTCGTTCTTGATGACTAATTTTTGTGAGTAGTTCTTGGCATTCAAACCTTTATTTTTTGTAAGATGAGAAATTTACTTCAATTAATAAATACTTTCCTCTTTCTTTATTTAATTGCCAAGTTTTAACTTATCATTATTTATTTATTTATTTATTTCATGAACAAGTCATTATTACCTCGAAGTCCAATATATGTCACAAATGAATTTGTAATATCTTAAATATACATAGTTCTTTTAGAAAACGTTAGCACCTCGAATACAATTAGTGCATTTAGAGAACGTTAGCACCTCGAATACAATTAGTGAGTTTAGAGAACGTAGCACCTCGAATATAATTAGTGTGTTTAGAGAACGTAGCACCTCGAATCTAATTAGTGCATTTAGAGAATGTGATATCTTGAATATAACCAATTACTCCAGGTCAACAGCTTTAAAGATGATCAATCCTTGACGAGTTACCAAGACAATATAAATACTTGTATTTAAAACATCTATTTCCACATAAGGATGATCAACTTCAAAGGTGATATGTGCACGACTTTATTCACTCCATTACCACATAAGGACCCTCTCAATTCGGGCCATCTGTCCAAGTCACTTGTCCTTTGTATGGAGGAAACCTTTCCTTTAGACTTTGTCATCTAATTTAAAATCCCTCATTCTCACCTTCAAATTATATCGACTCATCATCAAAGTTTGATAATGAGTCATATTCAAATAAGCTCTAACTTTTTTCTCTTCAAGCAAGTCATGTTCCGTTCTTTTTGCCTCTTCATTTACCTCTTCGGAATAATAAATTACTCTATAAGAAGGTAAAGTAGATTCTGTAGGGCTAAAAACATCTATACCATGCAACAAGGCAAAAGATTTATTTAAAGTTGCCTCCCTAGGAGTTGTACGATAAGCCCGTGACACATCTTGCAAATAGTTAGGCCATTTCCGTACAACATCTGTTAAATTTTTCTTCCAACCATCCAGAATAGATCTATTAGTTACCTCCACTTAACCGTTTGCATGGGGATGAAAAGGTGTGTAAAAACACTACGTGATACCCCTCGAAGCACAACAAGTCATTTATCTTGTTGTTAAATTGAGAACCATTATTTGTGGTGATTTTCTGAGGAACTCCAAAGCGACAACAAATATTATTCACAATGAACGTAATAAAATTGGCTTTTCTATCAGATAATGGTGCAGCTTCAACCCACTTCAAAAAGTAATCTACTGCCACTATAATCAGCTGACGTCTTCGAGAGGCCATAGGCAATGGCCCTACCAAATCTATTCCCCATCTATCGAAATGGATAACTTCGGATATGGAAGTGAGCGATACTTCTGGCGTGTGAATAGAATTGGCAAAGTGTTGACAAGTATCACAACCTCAAACTAAGACCTTAACATCATTCGTAATTGAATGACAATAATAACCTACCAACAAAACCCTGCACGTCAAAGACTTAAACCCACAATGAGCTGAACCTGCACTATCATGCAACTCAGATGAAATCTCCTGAGATTCTTGGCTACCCAAACAATGCAGCAATGGTCTACTTAAATATATTTTGTATAAAACTTCATCTAATACAACATAACCATGGGCCTTGTACCTTAACTTTTTAGCTAGCTGTGCATCTCGAGGTAGCGTACCTCTTAGTAAAAAATTAAGGATATCAGAACTCCAATCACTTAGAATTATGTCTAGGGTAACAAATACTTCCTCAACATATTTACATTGTTCTGAACGTGTTAAAATCGAAGGACTCTCCTGTAGCATAACCATGGATACTCTTATGTATAAGCAATTATTTCCAAAGAATCAGCAACTGTATTATCTCCTCGGTTAATATGCTCTACAATCACTTTGTCAAACAAAAGAGTCCAATTTTGAAGCTCGCCTAGATAAAAAATTAATTGATCTTTCTTTGCCTCAGATACACCTTTCATATGATTTGCCACTAGCTGCAAATTTGTTTCCAAATGAACTGTTGTTGCTTCACAAATATTTGCAAGGCTTAAAATAGCTAAAGTAACCTTATACTCAACCTCATTATTCAATGCATGAAAGCCAAACCGAATAGCCTAATATGTCTTCTTATAAAGAGAAACTAATTGAACCTTTGCCACTACATCCCAATATGATAGAACCACCATCAATTCAAACCAACCACATCAATATTTGTGGTAAGAACTCTTTATTTGTCCCCTCACCTGATCGGCTCGAATAAAATTTGACAAAAAAATCAGATAAACCTTGAGCTTTAATAGTCGTTCGAGGATAAATAATGATGTCAAAACCTCTCAATTCTACTGACCATTTGGTGATTCTCTGGTTGTTGTAACATATTCTTTAGTGGGTAATAAGTTTGAACCACAATGGTGTGAGCTTGAAAATAAGAACACATTTTCCTAACAACCACCATTAAAGCCAAAGCCAATTTTTCAAGTTTCAGATACCTTTTATCTGATGCTAACAAACTTTTACTAACATAATAGACTGGCTTTTAAACTTATTTATCTTCACATATAAAAAAAACACTCATAGCAAAATCAGACACTCCTATATATAAAAACAGCTGATCTCCAATTCGAGGCTTATACAAAATCTCTAGTGACAACAAAAGTTCTTTAATATTTGAAAAAGTATGTTTCACAATCTGGTGTCCACTCCAACTCTTTGGGTCTTTGTAACACTTGGAAAAAAGGAAAAAAATTGTAAGAAAATCTTGGTATAAATCGATTAAGGGGAGCTAACCTTCCTGTTAAGACTTCCACCTCCTTTTTATTTCAAGGTGATGTCATTGTAACCAAAGCCTTAAGTTGTTCAGGATCTGCCTATATCCCTTTTTTACTAATGATATACCCTAAAGATTTATCTAATCGGATACGAAAAGTACATTTTTAGGACTCATCTTCAAATGAATGACCCTTAAATTTTAAAAAGGCCTCTTTTAAATCCTTCAAGGGTTCACCATCAATCGGGCTTTTAACCAACATGTCATCAATGTATACCTCCATATTTCTTATAACCAGAGGAGCAAAATCCTTATTCACCAAACTTTGATATGTCACTCTAGCATTCTTCAACCCAAATGGAAGGAGTCTATAATAATACAGTCCTCGATCAGTAGTGAATGTAGTACTTTCTTGATCTTTTGGATCCATTTGAATCTGATTATAACCTGTAAAAGCATCTATCAAATCTGTGAAGTCAACACACATTGGCCACTTTTCATTCTTCTTTTTTACTATCACGGGGTTTGCAGTCCATACTGGATATTGTGCCTCCTGAATATGTCTGAACCGAAAGAGACGATCCACCTCTTCCACAAGAGCTTATGATTTCTCTACAGGAAAGGCTCATCTCTTCTGAATAACAGGATTTATCCTCGGATTTATAGCTAAGGTATGAGATAATATTTCAGATTGAACTCCTATTACAACCTCTATTTTTTAAGCAAAAACATCCAAATTATCAAGAAAAAATTGTAACAACTGATAACGCAAAGCAGGGGACAACAATGTTCATATTCGTAAACTTTTCCCATTAGAAAAAATATACTCTTCAATATCCTCACCCACTGTTAAAGAACCCAGGATCTCCCTCGGATCATCTATTCCCTTCGTCGGAGGTTAACCCCCTTTGTTGTTATTCAACCATTTGATCGCCAGAATTAAAACCTCTAACCCAAAGTGTTGTTCATAACATTCTCTAACCACTTTTTGGTTACTTCGAACCAATATAACACGATATTCAATAACATATTTCAAATATTGATGTCCAAAAATAGCATTATCACTGGTGGGACATTCAACCACCATAAACAAGACTTGAACTTTCTTTTTAAAAAGGCCTTTTCCCAAACACACTTCACCTGCAAATTCACCAATTACTTGAGTTGTTACCCCTCAAAACCCTATTTTAGTACGATCAAACCGAAAAACCTGAGGTGCACTATGCATCTTATCATACGTAGGCTTGAATAACATATTTGCATAAATCCATGTATCTATCTGAGCACGTCAAATTTCAGTTCCATATATGTCTGCCTCTATAACCACTGTATCCTCATGAGGACCAAGTATTCCTCTTAAATCATCCTCAACAACAACGTGCATTTTCCTAGAACTATTAGTATTGCCAGTCATATAATGTTCCATAAAGATTGCTAAAGATTCAAAATACTCACATAAGCTCTGAACTCGTCCTTGCTCTACTGGTTCATCCACAACCAGCATAATTAATCGATCTGGACCTATCTTCAAATATTATGATGCCGCATCCAATTCATAACATTTAAAAATCTAAGATCATAAATGCACTTTCTTGATTCGAATTTTCATTAGCAGTTTGTTATGTCGATTTGTTTAGAGTTTTTGACATACGACGTTTCACTTTGATCCACTCTTTTTTATGTACATAATCAAGTCCACCTCGAAACCTTGTTGACTCCTCTACTTTAATTTGATCTTCCACTTGAGCTATTGAAGCCCCAAAAGCTAATGCACTCCTTTTTCTCGTTTCATTTGCTGAATCTCTCGGTAACAACCTTTGTCAAAACGCAGCTATAGCAACCAGCTCTTCACAATTATTCAAACTTACTTTTGTTAGCACAAAAATCTCCGTATAATCCTTCAATTTCTCTCCCACGTCTTTCTTATATTGTATTATTGTATCTCCATTTGCACGTATTTATTTGCTTCGCACAAACTGTCATCCGAAAGCTGTGTAAAAAATCCCTAAAGTGGTAATAAATACCTTCGAAATCCTATTATACCACTTTAATACAATTCTATTTGAAAGTGTGAGAAAAATCTCTACATACCTGCATGTCATCATCTTCGAAGTTCATCTTATAGTTTTTGAATTGTTAAATGTGATCATAAGAATCCCGCGTCTGATCAATGTTTTTTACCTTGGAGATATCAAAACGTTTCGGAAAAATAATGGACCTAATCTCAGTTGTTAAAGAAGAATTTCTCCAATCTACTCCTTGTATGTACTGGTCATTTTTTCTTGTTCCTATAATAGCATAAATTTTTTGATCAGTTACACATGTCTATTGGTTGAATGTATTCCCTTCACAACATTCATTATACCTTATAAAATGAGGTTCATTGTCTCTTCTTGTCTTATATACCTTGCACAATTATTGATGTCGGCTTCTTTCTCTCTTCGAAGGTCCCTAGTATATTATTTGCTTAATCAAACCTCCCTCAAATTTTGAACTGTCAAATTCATCATCATTAGATGTGAAATACATATGCTTATCTTTTTTTTTCCTTTTCAGAAGTTCAATATTTTTGTTATTCTCAAAATATGCTTTCTTTGGATCACTTCAAACTTGATGAGTTCTATAAGATTGATCAGATTGATTTTTCATTTCACATTTCTCTTCAACTTGTTGTTCCTCAGATTTTAGCCTACCGGATTTAATATGAGTTTATCTTTGAACATACTTATTATTCAATGCTGTTAATTTGTCCACCAACTGATTCATCCGAACTTCGATGTCAGAATGACCTTGTTGTACCAGAATTTGATCATCTTCTTTACTTTCTTCCCTACATAAATCGAATCTTAAAGTTTCGATAGCTTTTCGAACTGTTGGATCAACTTTCTTTCATGGTTCCATATCGATCAAGAACAATATTACTACCTAAAAATTCAAAACTTTATGGTTTTTACGTGAAATCAAAGCGCGAATTGAAAATTTCTCCCATTGTGGTAGCCAAGTTGTTGAGTTTAAAATTATATTCTTAGAGAGAAAAAATAAAAGAGACAACTAAGTAGTAGATATAGAAAATTGTTTCTAAAATCAGTCTTCTACTAATGCAAATTGGTATGCTCTATTCATCGTCTCACTCCTTATCAATAAAAGTGTCAGACTTCTATAACTGAATCAGTTATATAAATGGGTAAATTACATTGCAACCCTATATATTTACAAATAGTGCAAATTTTATCTTATAACTATATAGTTCATCGTACATAACTTTATCATTATTATATTAAGGCTCCCAATATTTCATATCCTTATGGACACCGACTAAAAATGTTGATAGAGTGTATCACATGAAAATAAAACCCATCATCTAGGCCCCTTAGCTCTCTCAAAGGTATTTTAGGAGAGCTAACCAACACTTACACGAACTGCCTTCTAATTGCCTTTAATAGAGTCATTTGTGAATGGTTACTATCCAAAATTTGTAACTCTATTGGATCTACAAACACATTTTCTCCTTGGTAAAACTATCCAATAAAAAAATACAAAAGGTTACACTCCTCTAGAACCCCATAGCTACTACTGTCGATTACAATCCCCAATAGGGCACTCGAACGTTTTTTAGTTTCTATATAAACTTCTTTTGATTTTTTTATTTTAGGTATTTTTAGAGAGACAAAAGTTTGTATATTAATTCCAGATAGAGAAAATATTCTCCATAAATATCAAATTTATTTACAGTGATATTTCCTTTTCCCCACAACATTAGTCACCGTAGATCACTTTTTCCGGTATCATGTTAGGATTTGTATGTTTACAGCTAAAAACGCTCTAACTAATTCAGTTGGCCAAACTTTTCTAAGCTAGTGGAAGAGACAAACAAACGCAATAACTACAATTGGGTTGCCTACTTCTTGAGGTACGGTTCTCTGGTACAGTTGTTGTTACTTAATCTACTGATTACGGAGGGGTTTTGCCTTACAACAGGTGAAACATTCCCTCTGAACCTTCGTCTACTATCTAGTATTTTACATCACTCAATTATTCTCCTCATCTATTCAAGTCATCACAATCCAAAGGAGTCACTAGCCTTCACAATCCTTCAAACTTCAAAGCGATGATCAAATAATTATGAGAGTACTTTGCACAGGGTTACTAGGCTCTCTAAGGGAAAAAACAAACTATTTACAGAAAATGAGCCAGCAAAACAACCAATACTTATTAGTAACCCATCACCTCAAGTTCCAAACATGGAAGAAGAAATTGTTGCTCTCTTAACCGAACTCCTATCAGACTTAAATATGGGAGAAAACCCTGCAACGTTGCTCATTGAGTCCTCTCGCTTTAGGAAGAAAACCTGGGTGCTCAGCCCACATGACCTTTAGAGTTTAGACTAAATATTATGGAAGAAAAATAGAGGATAGTTGTGATGATTACCCTCCTAAGACATCTGGTCAGACTGGGGAAACTCTGAGACCATCGGAGAAGAAAAATCTGAAGGCATTTGAAGGTGGTGATAGCTAGGGCAAACGTAAAGCCCCGTAAACAGAAACTGAGCATCTTCCTCATTCCATCGTTGGGCGCATCAGACTTAACTTCACAAAGGTTAGTGTTTAATACCTTTTAGCTATGAAGAAAATGAAGTACATCTATTTTCTTGAGTCCTAACTGGAAGTCATCCAAACCAAATGGGGGTTCATTGATACAGTTAGAGTTACGCTACCCCAACCCAGAGAGACTCCGATGAACTATGGGGCTAGGTAGTTGGTATCTTACACCGATGTGCTCAACTGAGGCCTACGGTTTCCCTTGGACCCCGAGATAGTAAATTATTTTCGTTTGGTCAGGTTATGCCTAAGCCAAGCTAGCCCAAATATTTGGTTATCACTGCTGATGCCAATGAAGTCTTTGGCTGCTGTGGGTGGTTTATCTCACAATGACTACATTCCATTTTGATATCTGAATATGGGAAATAATTATAAAGTGGTGGATGATATTTTGGAGGCAGATAAAAATTGGATAACCCAATTTTTATTCATCATTGTTCATTGGGAAAACGACAAGTAGATCACCCAAAATGGAATCCAAGCCATCTTACCAAACACTGGAAGAATATACCTAAGTCTCTTTAGATATGTTTTATATTTTTGTTATTTTCTGTAACATTTATCATTCATCCCTAACTTCTTTGGTCCATCCCTAACAAGTTGTTCAATATTTTTGTCATACTCAAAATATGCTTTCTTTGGATCACTTCAAACTTGATGAGCTGTATAAGATTGATCAGATTGATTTTCCATTTCATATTTCTCTTCAACTTGTTGTTCCTCAGATTTTAGCCTACCAGAATTAATATGAGTTTATCTTTGAACATACTTATCATTCAATGTTGTTAATTTGTCCACCAACTGATTCATCCGAACTTTGATGTCAGAATGACCTTGTTGTACCAGAATTTGATCATCTTCTTTACTTTCTTCCCTACATAAATCGAATCTTAAAGTTTCGATAGCTTTTCTAACTGTTGGATCAACTTTGTTTCATGGTTCCATATCGATCAAGAACAATATTACTACCTAAAAATTCAACACTTTATGGTTTTTACGTGAAATCAAAGCGCGAATTGAAAATTTCTCCCGTTGTGGTAGCCAAATTGTTGAGTTTAGAATTATATTCTTAGAGAGAGAAAATAAAAGAGACAACTAAGTAGTAGATATAGAAAATTGTTTCTAAAATCAGTCTTCTACTAATGAAAATTGGTATGCTCTATTCATCGTCTCACTCCTTATCAATAAAAGTGTCAGACTTCTATAGCTGAATCAGTTATATAAATGGGTAAATTACATTGCAACCCTCTACATTTACAAATAGTGCAAATTTTATCTTATAACTATATAGTTCATCATACATAACTTTATCATTATTATATTAAGGCTCCCAATATTTCATATCCTTATGGACACCGACTACAAATGTTGATAGAGTGTATCACATGAAGATAAAACCCATCATCTAGCCCCCTTAGCTCTCTCAAAGGTATTTTAGGAGAGCTAACCAACACTTACCTGAACTGCCTTCTAATTGCCTCTAATAGAGTCATTTGAGAATGGTTACTATCCAAAATTTGTAACTCTATTGGATCTGCAAACTTCTTTTCTCCTTGGTAAAACTATCCAATCAAAAAATACAAAAGGTTACACTCCTCTAGAACCCCATACTACTATTGTCGATTACAATCCCCAATAGAGCACTCGAACGTTTTTTAGTTTATATATAAACTTCTTTTGATTTTTTGATTTTAGGTATTTTTGGAGAGACAAAAGTTTGTATATTAATTCCAGATAGAGAAAATATTCTCCATAAATATCAAATTTATTTACAGTGATATTTCCTTTTCCCCACAACATTACTCACCGTAGATCATTTTTTCTGGTATCATGTTAGGATTTGTATGTTTACAGCTAAAAATGCTCTAACTAATTGTAGTTGGAAAAACTTGTCTAAGCTAGAGGAAGAGACAAACAAAAGCAATAACTAAAATTGGGTTGCCTACTTCTTGAGGTACGGTTCTTGGGTACAGTTGTTGTTAATTGATCTACTGATTACGGAGGGGTTTTTCCTTACAACAGGTGCAACATTCCCTCCGAACCTTCGTCAACTATCTAGTATTTTACATCACTCAATCATTCTCCTCATCCATTCAAGTCATCATAATCCAAAGGAGTCACTAGCCTTCACAATCCTTCAAACTTCAAAGCGATGGGATCAAATAATTATGAGAGTACTTTGCACAGAGTTACTAGGTTCTCCAAGGGAAAAAAACAAACTATTTACATAAAATGAGTCAGCAAAACAACCAATACTTATTAGCAACCCCTTACCTCAAGTTCCGAACATGGAAGAAGAAATTATTGCTCTCTTAACCGAACTCCTATCAGAGTTAAATATGGGAGAAAACCCTGCAACGTTGCTCATTGAGTCCTCTAGCCTTAGGAAGAAAATCTGGGTGCTCAGCCCACATGACCTTTAGAGTTTAGACTAAATATTATGGAAGAAAAATAGAGGATAGTTGTGATGATTACCCTCCTAAGACATTTGGTCAGACTGGGGAAACTCTGAGACCATCGGAGAATAAAAATCTGAAGGCAGTAGAAGGTGGTGATAGTTAGGGCAAATGTAAAGCCCCGTAAACAGAAACGGAACATCTTCCTCATTCCCTCGTTGGGCGCATCAGACTTAACTTCACAAAGGTTAGTGTTCAATACCTTTTAGCTATGAAGAAAATGAATTACATCTATTTTGATGAGTTCTAACTGGAAGTCATCCAAACCAAATGGGGGTTCATTGATACATTTAGAGTTACGCTAGCCCAACCCAGAGAGACTCCGATGAACTATGGGGCTAGGTAGTTGGTATCTTACACCGATGTGCTCAACTGAGGCCTACGGTTTCCCTTGGACCCCGAGATAGTCAATTATTTTCGCTTGGTGAGGTTATGCCTAAGTCAGGGTAGCCCAAATATTTGGTTATCACTACTGATGCCAATGAAGCCGTTGGCTGCTGTGGCTGGTCTATCTCGCAATGACTACATTCCATTTTGATATTTGAATATGGGAAATAATTATAAAGTGGTGGATGATATTTTGGAGGCAGATAAAAATTGGATAACCCAATTTCTATTCACCATTGGTCATTGGGAAAACGACAAGTATATCACCTCCAAAATGGAATCCAAGCCATCTTACCAAAAACTGGAAGAATATACGTAAGTCTCTTTAGATCTATTTTATATTTTTGTTATTTTCTATAACATTTGTCATTTATCCCTAACTTCTTTGTACCATCCATTTCAAATCCCTACATGTAGTATTTGGATGATGCAAAAATAACCTTCACAAAGTTGAATCAATAGGCCAATGGAAAGTGGTTCAATGAGTTCCATGATTGTTTCATTCCATACAATTTTGTCAGGTCCGATATCTGGAGGACTAATCCCGTTTGGGAACTGGCGTGGGAGTAGTTCATCACTCTTCCTTGAGCTACTGAGATTATTAAGAGAACTTATTCATTTGATGAAAGATATTTATTGCAACCAGGAATAGAGCTCCTAGCCATCAGAATAATAACAAAAAGAATAAAAGGGCTCGTCACAATTTATTGCTGAAAAGGGAAATGAAGGACAGCTAAATGAATTTGATTCAGCCGGATGCTGTTATTGCCACTATTGAGAAGGGTAAGGTGCCTTCGGAATCTCCTGTGCCTAAGAAAAATAAAAGACTGAGATGGGCAAACAAGGCAACGATAGAAGAGATAAGAAAAAGAAAAAGACTTCGACTGGTTCGGAGATAATACTTTATTCAAAACATCCCGTTCGAACTATCCCAATTGTTGTTCCTCATATGACCATGGTATCTGATCCCCCTTTTCCATTAGTTCCCTCAACTGAAAGGAAATGTTTTGGAGATGGTGATCCAATTGAAGATATGGAGGCTTTCGACTTTCAAGCTTTTGAGACAGACTTCTCTAAGTCCACAAGCACCGCAACTACTGTGGTATTCAATGGGGTTCCATTTGAGTTATAAAAGGAGAAGATGTGTTAAGGTATTCAGTCTTGGCTATGTGAGGCTAATAGTCGAATTGAAGAGATAACTAAGATCTCAAGTTGAAGACATATCTTCTCTTTGGGATGAAAATAAGAATTTGAAGAATTCAATTAAGAAAGAAAAAAGAAAGATTGAAAGTATAAATGGAGAGGTGAAATATGTTAAAGATGAGCTACTTCAGGTAAAATCCGATCATGACAAGCTACAAAATGAGCATAAGAGTTTGTAGTCATCAAGTTTTGAGTCATCAAAGAACCATCAAACTTATGACAGAGCTAAAATTAAGCATTTGTCGGATGAAAATAAAAACCAATAGTCTCTTATCAAGAAGTAAGAGGCCAAGATTATATCTCTTAAAGCTAAATTTAACCAAGAGATAGTCGATGATGTAGATGCCTATGCTAAAAAGTGATATACTATTTGCAAGAGAGGTATGACTCAATCAAATTAGATATGATGCTGCTATTTTATAAGAAATTCCTTAAATTAGCCCTCGGGCCTTTGTGGGGACATGTGCTAGTGGACTTGCTGCCCTATGACATAACCTTAGAGTATCATCTTGGTATCTCTAACAATTAATCCGATGATGGTTTGATAATAGCAATGAAGAGAAAAACGAAGGAAAAGTTGATAGGAACGAGCCATAAGGCTAGTATGTTTTGATGTAATTGTTTCTATGCAAACCCTTGATATGTACAAACCTTTAAGTCCTTGGATCACCCAAGGCACTTTATATAATCTATCATTTTATCAACTTGATTTACCTTTTTGTATATTATTATCTTCATTTCTTAGTATTAGTTTATCCGAACATAATAATCGTAAGACGTGATTCATTTGTGGGTAATCAAAACTTGGTACATATGATCCATTCGAAGGAAATAAAAACTCGATAAACCTGAGACATTAGAAGGTGACAAATACATAATAAACATGAGTCATTCACAGGTAATTAATTCAAATGGAATAAAACCTTAATACACATGAGCCATTTGAAGGTAATCCACACAAAGGAAATAAAAACTTTATACACATGAGCCATTCGAAGGTAATCCATTCAACGATAAAAAAAATGATACACGTGATCCATTCAAAGATAATTCATTCAAATGAAATAAAAACTTGATAAACATGAGTCATTCAAAGGTAATCCATTCGAAGAAAATAAAAACTTGATACGGTTATAAGCACATTTTTCAAGGAAAATATGGTAGACTAATAATGATTCGGACACCTCATTAAGATCTCCCCGCGCCACCAAGGTAGGAAAGAGTATGCCCTTAAAATATAACCTTAGGTGTTCGATATTTTACGGGTGCCTCAAAGGATTCCCTTCTTGGTCAACTAGCTGGTATATCTCTTGTTTAATCTTCTCACACACAATGTATGGCCCTTTCCTAATTTAGAGCCGACTTTCCAAACTTCCTATCTTTGGTGTGCATAAATACTTTTCTCAAAAGTTTTCCCCCACTTGGAATTATCTTCTTCGTACTCTAGACACAAACCTACTCATCATTAAGCCCTGGTAATATATGGTTCTTAAATATGCTTTTATTATCTTGTCTTCGATCAAATCCAACTGATTTATTATTGCAGTTTTATTTTCCTCTTCGAATAATTTTGAACACTAAAATAATAAAGAATATTTTCTGTTTGTACGATTTCATCCATTCTACACACCAAGGCAAAAGAAAATTCTTGTGTGGCAGTATGTGAATTGGTTCGATGAGCCCATATCACTTCATGCACGTAATTAGGCTATTTACCAGCCGCTCTAACTAAGTTCTTTTTCAGACCCATCAAAATAGTTATGTTTGCTACTTCTATTTTTCCATTGGCTTGGGGATGAAAAGGCGAACAAAAACAATAACGAATTCCTCTTGATGCACAAAACATTTCCATATCCTTGTTGTCAAATTGAGGGCCATTTTATGTAGTAATATGTCTAAGGATTCCAAACCTACAACAAATATTGGAGTTGATAAATTTGATTACCGCTTTAGAACTCGTTCCGGAGAGGGATGCAACTTCTATATACTTTGAAAAATAATCAATTTCCAAAATAACAGTTTGACACCCGCCACAAGCCATCGAAAGGGTTCCAACCAAGTCAAGTCCCCATCTATTAAATGGTACTACTTCAGAAATTGACTATACTGGAACTGCTGGTATGTGTATTGAATTTTCATACCTCTTATGAGGATCACATCTTCTAACTAACTCTCTAGAATCTGACATAATAAATAGCCAATAAGACCTTTCTAGTCAAAGCTTTGTTGCCATATTGGGTTGATCCTTCCCCATCATGTAACTTAGAAAAAAAATGTCTGGGACTCATCGGATCCAAGGCAGTGTAATAAAGGCTTATTGAAAGAAATTTTATAGAGATCCCCTCTCATAACCAAAAAACTATGTGCTTTGAACTTAAAATTCTTGGTTAAGATTTTGCCTTCATGTAGGATTCCTTTAGTAATAAACTTTTGGATACCATACATCCCATCTTGACTAACTATGGCTGATATTTGGAAACTCTCTTCAGCGTCAACTTCTATTTCAAGAGTTGTTGTTATAAAAGGACATTCATGTACTAGAACCTAATGGTAAGTTTCAAAAAATGTAATAGTAGTCAGAGAATCAGTCATTGGATTTTCTGATCTTTGCACATATTCATATTTTACATATTTAAAACAAAGTATAATTTCTTTCACTACTTGTAAACACTTCACTAATTGTTATTTCTTGGTTTCAGATTTCCATTGTGCTTCATGTATGACTAGTTGTGAATCATTAAACAATCAAATTCTTTTGGCACCACATATCTCAGATAACCTTAAACCTGTTATAGCTACTTCATATTCGACTTCATTGTTTGATGCCCTAAAACCAAAACGTATATCTTGGTAGATTGAATCCTCGGGTGAGGAAAGCAAGCAGATTATAGTTTCACATCCCATCATACTGGATCTACCATCTATTTAAATTGCCCATTCTTTTTTAGGAATGTGATTTGAAAATTCCTCATAGGGCCTCTCCAAATAGAACTCAACCAAGAAATCGGGTACAGATTGAGCTTTGAGTTCCATTCGAGGGGAAAAGTCAATATCATAGTCCTTTAGCTCCACATACCATTTAGTTATTCGATCTGATCTATTCGGTTTGTGAAATATGGATTTAAGTGGAAAAGAAGTTCGAATTGTGATGCAATGTTCTTTGTAAAAAAACATCATTTTTCTGGTCTCTATTACCAAAGCTAAATCTAGCTTTGCCAACTTGAGGTATCTTTTATCAACATCTAACAAACTCTTACTAATCTAGTGAACTAGGCAAGGATAGTTATCTACTTCCCGAACTAGGTGAGGATAGTTATCTACAACATAATCCGATATTGTTATATACATGTAGAGTTTCTCTCCAATGATTGGTTTAAATAAAGTTTTTGGCAAATATATATATCGCTTGATTTCAAGGAACACCTTATCACAATTTGGGGACCAATTGAATTCTTTGGAATTTCTCAGTACTTAAACCTTTGCACGTTTATCTGTCGATCTTGAAATAAACCTATTCAATGCTACCAACCTCTTAATAAATACTTGACCTTCTTTGATGGTCTGAGGAGGGTTCATAGTTAATAATGCATCTAATTAATCTGGGTCGCATGGATCCATTTCTCACTGATGATGTAGCCTATAAATTTCCCTGATCGTACACCAAACATATACTTTTCAGAATTCAATTTTAAATTAATGGCCTCCATGTTACAAAAAGTTTCTTGAAGGTCAAGTAAATTATCCAGCAAAAGTATCCATAAATGATAACAAATTATTTCTTGAAGTGGAATCCACCAACTGATCTATTCCAAGCATGAGGAAATGATCCTTGAAACACGCACATCTGTCACTGGGATTCTGGAATGTGTCCCACATTAGTCAATCAATATCCCTCAAACTAAAATCTCTACTATTGTCAACCAAACGTGTTTTAGTAATATCAATCTTCCTACCACCTATCTATGTATTACTCTCAATACAAACAATCGAAACTGTAACTATCTCCTTTTAATTGATAAAATTAGAAACAAGATCCTTGAGTGGGAAATGAAGCATTTATCTTATGGTGCTATGATTATTTTAATTAATTACTTCTTAATGTCTTATCCTTTATATTGGCTAAAAAGTTGTAATCTTCGTAAAGGTATTATATCTAGAATTAAAAAAGTATTTAATAGATTCTTATGGGGCCCTATTCAAGATACTCAAAAGGTTCATTGGTCTAACTTCTCTACAATGGAAACATCATTTGGTTAACTTAAGATACTCAAAAGGTTCATTAGAGACTACAATGGAAACATCATTTGTGGCATTGGCAACATTACAGCAAGCTCACTTCCGTCATGGTTGAGGCAATAGCTTTTCTTGACGGTCTCCAACTCTGTAAGACGAAAAAACTTGTTAATATTGATATAGAACTATATAAGAAATATACTTATAAATCTTCTTTACATTGGAAAATACCCCTGCCCTTTTGAGTCAATTTTAAGCTGTTACGTAGGCCTGATATATCCTTTAATGAACGTAAGTCATATTTCTCTTGTCCAAAACAACGTTACCGATTGTTTAGAAAAATGTACTTCCAAATGTAAAATGAAGACTGATTTTAATAATACTCACATCCCCTCTCAGCTGAGTATTATTTGTCTACTTGAGAGTATAGGGTTCGCTTATATTCAAAATGAATCTTAATAATATTACTTCTTTATATTTTGTTCTTAACTAGATCATTATACTCGATCTTTTCTTGCTAGCAGTACAACCGACAAGCATATGTAGGATCTTGATTTTAATTTCAGATTGCAGAGCATAGACACAGATATCACAACTTTAATCTTTTACTTCTCTGACTCAAAATTCATTTAGCCCTGAAGTCTCTTAATCTTCATATGAAGGCTCTTCATACTCAACGAAATCATTTTCGTTTGTAGGCCTAATCTATCGTTATGATCTGTGTAAATCTATTAATTCTTTCCGTGGATTCTTTGATTTCTACGGTTTTAAAGACATTATTTTAGCTCAAATCTTTGAGTAATCCTTTTTTCTCCTCCTTCTCTCCTTAATCTTGAATCGTCCTTGCATTTCATCGAACAGTTAGATCATAATATTTCAAGCACCTCAGTTGAAGTGATCCGAGTTATATTTGGTTTTCTTTTTATCTCAATCCGCTCATGTATAATGGTCCTTCGCAGATTTTTATCTACTTTTGTATCTCGTATCTGAAGCTTCATGAAGCATTAATCATCGGTATTTTTAATTTGAAAATGACATGAAGATGGATTCTTTTTGGTTAACTCATTGTGCAACCCCAAATATATGTGTAGTTTCGATTATTAAGGGGAAATCAGATGTTTTTGCAGATTTATTGTGAGATAATTCCAAGAAAACCTTTTGGAGTCAATTTCACTAAATTTTAATGATATGAATATTTTGGTTAATGTCTTTTGCTCTCAATTTTTATTTGGCGCCTTCTGAAATTTAGACATTCATTCTTTCGATTGTTTATATTTTATTTTTAAAACAGAAGTATGTTTGATATTTTTATCATAAACTCGGGAATGTTAAAAACATATTTGAGACACACGAGAATCATTCTGTATCTAAATTATACAATTTACAATACAAAAATTTAATTACAAATATTTAAAAAAAATATACCATACTTATTATTATATATCAATAATTTATCATGTAGATACTAATTTGTGATGAGCTACTTATTTTCACAATAGGGATCAGATGTATATATTGCTCTACCTTTTAATAATGAGTGTTTTTAAAACAGACTATATTAAACACCCTTGAAATGATAAATAAATTCTATATTTTTTTTCAGAGGGAACCCGCAACCGCTACTCAATGAGTTCGCACATGGTAAATCTTCAGTTTGACGCAATAGCCTGCAAACCAATGCGAGAAGGTAAACCACACAAGGTTACAGGCTCAGCCAAGAAAGTGTATGTAGAAGGACTCAAACTCGTGACTTTTGGTCACAAGCATACCTTACTCAACCAACTTAGCTAGCCCTTGAGGGAATGAATCCAATATTTATAATCAATAGGATGGGGTTTCGCATTGCGAAAACCTTTGATTATAATATAAACATTATCGGATCCAACCAAAACATCATAAATTTTAAAATATTCCAGCAAAATATTTTATATGAACTCGGAATCAGACTTAATATTTATCTTTTCATAGGTCTGAGTAAAAGATTATTTTGAAAATAAAATTAATAAAATATATTAGAAAAATTAGAAATTTACCTTTTTTACGGTAAAAATTGATGGATATCAAATGAAATCGCATAATATCATTTCATCAAAATGCGATGGGAAATTATAATCCATGCTATGATTTTAGTATAGAATAAATAAAAAGTAATTATTGTTTTGCTTATTACTACTATTTTTTATTCGATTTCGAGATTCTACAGCTTTTCCGATAAATTTTAAGACTTATTTTTGAAAAAACTGTAAAAAGTGTTGAAGAGCTTCCGACTAACAAAACTGCATCTATACTGTATTTAGGTTTAGTTTTGATTTTGTTGAAATAATACAAGACATCTAAGTTTGAATTATATAGGCGATTACAAGTTGAAACCCATAATTATAAAAGCTCATTAACTTTGACTTTCTTGTGATCGAGGATCACAAAACTTATAAAATCAATTTACTCCCTTACTCATTAATTCGAGTTTACGTGTTCAGATTTGGACTTTCTTCTTCATACTGTCCAAATTCAATCTGGTTACCACACTTACGTCCTAACACATTTTTCATCTCTAGGTCCAATACAATTAATACGATTACTTTTATTATTGGAATATCTTAAGACAATAACCAAATATATATTTAGCATATCGGTCCATATATATCTCAACAATCTCCTACTTGGATTATCATATGCTACTCAAGAATATATTCAATCTGATGGAATCCCTAAATCAATTGTCAATAGGTGAACGGTAGAACCCGTACATAATCAATAACAATAAAGGACTAAAGACATCTATCTCGGAATATGAATAAAATGATGCAACAATAATCACAATATTGTTATTAGTTAATTACTTGAGCCAATTATAGAGTAGAGTTTAATTATAGAGTGTCCAAGTTACAATTTTCATATTTATAGGGTGGGAAAAAACTTATGGGATAACGAAGATATCTTCTTAAATATCTCATGTAGTTTTGTTCTTCTTATTTTCTATTTTTTAATCGTTGTAGCAATTGATTTCTTGATCCTTATTGAGAATAGAAGAGTCTAAGTATATATATTTCATTCAACAAAAAGGAAGATTTGTTGTATATAACCATCGAATGAATTATTCACTTAAGATCAACTTTTTATATGAAGTGTAATCTAGGGTTATAACTTATACCACCTAAGCTCCATTCATGTGATCATTGACCATAACCTAAATAATCTTTTTACAAATTAGTCTTTAAACTTTCTATTTAGTCTTAATCGTTAAAATTTGGACTGAGTTATTCACAAAATCCTAATTTTATCCAATATCCACATAATTACCTGCATAATTAGTTTTTATATATTGGTCAAATAGATATATATTCTATTTATCTGATTACTTATTAATTGGACTATTTATCAAAAAATATCCAAATATATCATTAAATGTGGTTCGGTCCACAAATTACTAACAATCTCCCACTTTGATTTCCATATGCTACTAAAAACGTATTTACTTAATAAATCTTCTGTAATTCTACTCCCAATATATGCACTAAACAATCTTGTACATGATGACGAATGATAAAAAACTAAAGACATCTTTAATACAGTGTGAGAAAATGGACGCAACAATAATTACATTATCGATATCATTCAACTATGATATAATATGGTGTGTAGCATAAGAATAAGACACATATCTATTCTTAATTGATCCTACTTAGCTGATTATCTACTTAATGAGCAAGAGAATTCGATGAAACATAAGTGCACATTATATATATCACAGTTTAACCTTAAGTATATACAACCAAATAAGAAATATATGTCTGGACATATTACAAAACTCTCACTGAGATCAATGATCCTCTAAACAAATAAAACCCATCATAATGACATGTCCCTCAAAAACTCTATGTACCGTTGTGTTCGTAAGAGGATTTTTACCATGGTTTTTGTACTGATATCCTATATATTTATTTAACGATTTTGTAAACTCTTTTTACATGAAAAATATGAAATCTATATGTTTGGATTTAGACGAGCTCCTGTTACTTAACTACAAAATTATTATCACATTATACCCTTACGATATTTTTTATCCTTTCTATGATGACCAATTTCCTTAACCATAGTGGTTGGTCATATGCTTTGAATCATGCAAATAATTCCACAACATAATGGAGGATGCAAAATATGAATGAGAACATTGAATGATCTCTATATTATTTGATTTCCTACATGTCAATATGTGTCCATTTGTTTGTTTTGTTGCTTGTATCGAGGAATCCTTTTAATCGCTTCCTAGTTGTCCATTTTTGAATTACTTAAATAGCTTCCCAACAACCTGACAATAATGGTAATATTTGTTATTGTACAAACTTGAGCTTACATCATACTCTCGACTACCAAAGCATATGTAATCTTTGACATACATTCAAGCTTAATTTTTATCTTTACACATTCACTTATACTTGATTTGTCTTATTTTAAAATAGAGGTATTAAAGGGTATATTAAAAATATAAACTTAATCGCGTTGGACTTTTGATACACATAGTCCTCAACCGAGTTCATATACAAAGCTAAATGAGACTATTACCTTAAAGAACTTATAGTCCCACTCTCGAGAATTCTATTTGGATTTCTTAAGTTTTCATAGCATTGACATTTAATTACCAATTACAAAATACTCAGGTTACACGACATATATCGTTTTCTTAATGTTAACATCAAGAAAAATGGTATTTTTATCCATCTAATGAAGCTCTAGATCAAAGTGTGCAACTAGTGTTATGATTGTACTTAAATATCCTTCGTAAAAATGGAGAGAATATCTCTTTAAAGTCAATCCCTTCATACTGAGTATAATCTTTTGTCACAAATTACACTTTATATCTCTCTATATTACCCTCATAATCTAAATTGGTTTTATAAATTCACTTACGACGAATCAATTTATTTTATTTAGATAATGAGATAAACTCCCAAGCCGTATCATCGTGCATTGATATGTACTTTTATTTCATACTGTTGATCCATAACAGATAATCATAATTCTACATGGATTCATGGAAACACAATGAATTGGTTAGCATTGATAGCGTCTAAGATTTCTGGGGGGTCGTTTAAGTAATAAAAGAAGAAATAATTGAATTTTTTGTGAACTATGAAAATATAATTTAGTTGCTTAGGAAATATATTGAGAAATATTTTATGAAATGTTAGATAACATGTAAAAACTTCACCATCTTTCATTTAATACCTTCAAGGTCTCTTTATAACAATATGGGCTTAGTAGGTTTGCACGGTCAAGTGGCCATTTTGGTAACACAAGCCCAAATACTCACAAAGCCCTTTATTATTTAAAATATCTCTAATACACCGCATTACATCATAATAGAAAATAAACTTTGGTTTAATAACCCATTTGTCCAATTTTCCTTGCGGATAAATCAGTCATCATCCGTAACCCTCTTAGTCCTCGTGAAGATCCTTCAGGATGACTCATGCATGAAATCTATTTGGATTTCAGTTTGGAACCAATTCGTATTCAAGTGTAAGTACATAACCTTTTTATAGTATACTAATTGAACTGAACACGTATTGGAGAGATAATATTGAATTGACTAATGAAGTCGTTCAAATATACTTGCCGTCATTCTTTCGAGATGGTCATTTAGATATATTCATGTGCATTTTCCATATAAATATCGGGTCCACGACCTCTTCTCTAAATGGTGAAGTGTAATAATGTTTCGAGACGATTCCACTTTTCTAGAAAAAATAGTGATTGAAGATTTTTTAACTTCTTAATGCTCATATATTTTGGGCTTGTGGGAGATTTATTATACTTTTTTACAGTTTTCTATAAATGCTTTCCCCTTTATTTTCAATATTATTTCCTTATTGCAACAATTTTTAGAGAGGGAAGCTATAAATTTCCATTACCACCAGAATCTTTAATCCTTTACCGGTAACCTTCGCGAAATACTTTCTAGGTGATTCTTTTTAATTTGTATTTCACAACGAGAACGTTGTTAATCGATTGTATATATTTGTGAGATAAAGCCAACGTAGAGAAGAAGGTTAGACAAGCTAATGTTCTTCTGGAACCCAAATGGCCAATAATTAGTTATCAGACCTCCGACTATGGAGGTACCTACCCATATGACAAACATATTATTTTTGTTGAACCTCCATCCACTGCTCAATCCTTCACTTCTAGAGGTCATTCTTTGAGGAAAACACAGTTTTAAGAAGAAACTAGCAGTAACATCCATCAATTTTTATATTTATGGGTTCAAATACCAAACACAAGTCTCGTTAAAATAAAACTACCCAAAAAATGGTTACAAAAGGGCCAACAAGCCTCCAAGAACAAGGTAAATAAAAAAGAGCACGCCAAACATGCCTCATCTCCCTAAGTTTTTTCTCAAAACAGTTAGCCAAAATCAAAATAGTTATCCCTCAATAGCATGAGCCTCAAAATAAATCATTGGCCTTTGGATCTAACCTGAGGCAGTTAGTTGATAAAGAAGAATATATTGATATGGGGTCATTATTTGGGACATCAAATTAATCCGGAAGAAATTTTGAAGTCCCAAAAGAAGGATTTGGGAAAACTAAAAAGTCCAACGATAGTAAAGGCAAGGATAAAGAAGCATAGAAAATGAAAATACATATTTCTCTAGCCAAGTGTGTGGGGTCTAATTTCCAGAAAGTAAGCAATAAATATCTGATCGCTCTCTCTCGGATATCATACAACTACTACTCGGATAATGAGTTAGGAGTACTTTGAGCTAAATAGGGAATTCCTAAGGAGGTGATCATAAGCCTACCGAAGGACGAAGAGATACCCATGAATTGTGCAGTAGAAAAAATGTCGTCTATCCCAACATGCTAAACTAGGGTCTTCAGTTTCTGTTAGAGCCTGAGATAGTTCGATATTTTGATCTAGTTGTCCCATGTCGGAACCAAGCTAGCTAAAAATCACAGTTCACCTTGATTTCATGTATCATGGCGTCGAGGTTGTCAAAGATTATGATGTTGATGAAACAATTCATTTATATCGTTGGGCTATCGAGGAATCCTCGGATCCCCTTATGATTTCTTACTCTAATGGATGGGTAAAAAGTAGTAAATAACTTAGTGGACTTTGATAAGATGTGGAAGATGCAATTTTTATTTCTTAGTGGCTACTGTAAAAATGGTAAAAGGATCTCTTTGAAGGATAAATCTAACCACGTTTAAAGAATTTGAAAATACGGATAACTCATCGAGTCTTGCTTTTAATTACAACTTATGTTATTCTCCAGCATTTATAAATCATTTTATTCTTCTTACAGCTATACTAAAGTTTCAACAACAATATTTGGAAAAATTAACCTTAAAAGAGGTACACTAATGGGCTGCGTAGAACTGGTCCAATATTTTCCACAATTGTTTTACTCTAAACAATCTCGTTTAGAATCACCACTGTGATTCACCTCTATGGAACCAAAGTTGAACGTAACTTGTCATGGGAGGAGTTCACTACCCCCCCTTATCCATCATCTATTCTTGACCAAATATAAGGTTCTAATGGCAAAATCTACCTTTCAAACAGGACGAGGGACCCAGTCACCAGGAAGTGAAAGATGATGCTAGGGGGCTGGGTTCAAAGAAAAAGACTGCATCAGTCTATAAAATCAACACACATTCTTTATTTCCTATTTTTCTTCTTAAAAACTACTAGATTCTCCATCCATGATGTATAATATGACTCCCTTATATGTCCAAACTTGGATAAACGGTCTACTTCAGAAACAATGGCCTCATCCTTTTCTGATGAATAAGCCCGCCTTCTTTGGATAACAGGTTTCACCTTCAGATTAATAGATAGGCTAGGGAAACATTACTTCAATTGGTACTCCTATCATGTCTTTTTGTTTTCGAAGCGAAAACATCCAGATTATGGGATAAAAATTGTAAGAGTTGTTAACGTAGAATTCGGGTCAATAAAGTTCCTATTCGAAGTACTCTTCCCTGAGACAAAGTATATTCCTCTATTTCTTCACTTACTGTCAATGATAATGGAGTTTCCCTTGGATCGTCAACCCTTTCTTCAAAATTCGAGGTCAACCCCCTGATTGTTATTCATTCATCTTAACACCACTACTGGATCCTCGAATCCGAAGCGCAGTGGCGTCGCATTCCCTAGCAACATTTTGGTCACTCCTGACAACCCCTACACGGTCTCCAACAAAATACTTGAAACATTAATGGACTATTGATACAACGCCATACATCTTTGACAACCAGGATCTACCAAAAATGGCATTATAGCTTGTTGGACAGTCCACCATTATGAAAAGTACTTGAACCTTCTTCTTAAAAATTCTCTTCCCAAACTTACCTCCCCCTCGAATTCTCTTATTACACACGCAGTTACTCCAGTAAAACCAATGATAGTGCGCTCTGACTGAGAAATCCAAGGAGGATTGTACATCCAATTATAAGTAGCTTTAAAAAGAACGTTCGCAGAACTCCCATTATTAATCAATATGCGTCGAATCTCAACGCTCGCAATATCTGCACCAATGACCATTGCATCCTCATGTGGCCCTATAGTACCCTGCAAATCGTCTTCATTGAAAATAATTAACCAAATGTCACTATTTCCATACAAATGAGTAGACATTTTTACCTCAAACTTAGTAGCCAAGCTCACAATATGTCTTTTCCTAGAGCTATCGGTGTTTCCAATCATAGAATCACCGCCGGAAATAGTCAAAGACTTAAAATTCTCACACAAGCTTCGAGCATGGCCCTTCTTTACTGGTTCTTCCACCTCCAACAAAATTAACCGGTCCGGATCCATATACAAGTATTCTGATGCAGCATCAAAATAATCAACTTTCAAATCCAGGATCATTAAATTTTTAGCTTGTGCATCTGGATTGGTTGGTTGTGAAGTTGATGCAATGGGATTTTTCGATGCATTGCTCTGTGCTTTTACATAAGTCAATAACTTGCTATTTTAAATCAAATTTTGAACTTTCTTCTTCAAGGCAATACAGTCAGTAGTATCATGACCAATATCATTGTGATACCTACAGAACTTGTTGTCTAGCTCCTCCCTAGGCCTATTGATTGGAGCGGGCTTTCTAAAATTTACATATCCTTTAGTTTTATCAAAAATTGCAGTCGTACTTTCAATCAGATCTATATAGTATTCAGGCCTTATCTATTGATTTGGCCTCATCCTATTAAATTGGTTTGAAAGAGCTTGATTCGAATACCCTCCAGTTCAAAGAGGTAGATTATTGTTCCTCGGGTGTGCTTGTTGGGCAGAATTTGAAGATTTCCCCTAGTTATGGGGAGTTTTTCCTGAATTCTTTGGAATATTAACTGTCGTCCCTCACTCCCTGGTTGACTCTTCAACCTTAATCTAGTCCTCCACTTGAGCCATAAAGCCCAAATGTTAAGGCTATTCTTTTCGTTGTTTCATTCGCCCGATCCTCTAGCAATAATCGTTGGCGAAAGGCTGCCATCGCTATCAGCTCTTCACAATTATCCAGACTTGCTTTTGTCAAAACAGAGTATTTCGTATAATCCTTCAAATTTTCTCCAACTGCTTGTTAGCATTGGATGATTGTATCTCCATTTGTGCTCATTACCTTACTCCTAACGAATTGTCTTCGAAAAGCAATATAAAAGTCTCTAAAGTTCGAAATCGACCCCCTTGGAATTAGGTTATACCATTTCAAAGTTGTTCCCTTAAGAGTCTGGAAAAAATCCTGACACACTAGCATGTCTTGGTCCTTAAAATTTATCATATAATTCTTGAATTGTTCGATGTGATCGTCTAGATCCTGCATCTCGTCTAACTTTTCAACTTTCGAAATGTCAAAACGCTTCGGAAGCGTGATAGACTATTTGTCAATGGAGAATTCCTCCAATCAACACCTTGAACATACTGATCCTTGGTTCCCATTACCGCATGAAAATTCCCATCATCCCCATTGTACTTATCCGACATATTTTCTTCACACCAGTTAGACTCCCTCAAACATCGAGGTACACTATCTCTTCTAGATTTATGTTCCTTCTTAGTTTTGTGAGGCTGATCCTTCTCTTATTTCGAAGAACCTCGATATCTTTTAAAACCTGATCCCAAAGCTTTCAACCTCCTCAACACTAGATGTGACATACCTTTGTTTAACTTTCTTTTCTTTTTGAGAAGAATGACGCTCCTTTGGCGCTTTAAAGCGCGCCTTTTTCTTTTCTCTTATGACTTGATGATCGGTGCAAGATTGATCAGATTAACAACCAGCATCATTTTGGTCATTCATTTGCCTCACCTTGGATTTCAGCCTTGCTGATTGAATCTCTTGCTCTCTCTGATCGTATTTCTCGTTCAGAATATTGATCTTATCCAGAAGTTGATTCATTCGCAACTCTATCTCAGATTGAGTCTGATGAATCGGAGTTGACCCTTATTACCTTTCATCTGTCTCTTGTAAATCGTTTTTCAGCGTTTTGACAGTTGATCGAACCAACAAATCATTTTTTGGATTTATTGCAGAACTTTAAGATTGTTTTTCAAGATTAATAAAATTTGAACTAGCAAAGTAGGCACCAATTGTTAACCAGTCCCTAATAGAGTTGCCAATTTGGTGAGTTGGACGACTTGAATTGCTTTAGTTAATCGAGAGAGGTTAGATTATAGAGAGAGAAATATATTTTGGAGAGATAAAGTCAAAGTTCTCAAATGATTCAACTCAGAAAAAAAACCAACTCCTTTATTAGATCTGCCTTGGCCTTTATACAGAGGTGCAACGACTTAGCTCATAACATAATTTGGTTACATAAATGGGCTAATTATATATTAGTCTCTGATCTAAATGCATAATCTTTAATTCCTCCTCTAACTATACAACCTTTAAAAAGAAGTTTTATTGTTTACATATTAGTCCTCTAAATTCCATTTCCTTATCAACATTATTAGTTATATCTCTTTGAAGAGACATATGCCTAAAAGAATCAATATCTCCTTGCAATTTTCTAACTCATTCTTAGTCTAAATGAAACGTTTAGTGTAATCACTTAAAATGTCCTTAATCAACCGGTGGCACTGAATTATCGTGTCTTTATTTCCTCGTATTTCTTTGCTTCACACAAACTGTCTTGAGAAAGTAATCTAGAACATATCAAAATTCTTGATAGATCCTTGCAAAAGCTGATTGTACCATTTCAAAGCCTTATATTTGATTGTTTGGGATAAATCCATGCACAAAAACTTATCATCATTGTCATAATTCATCATAAAATTCTTGAACTGCTCGATGTTGTTGTCCAGATCGTTACTCTCATAGGATTTCTCCATCTTGGAGATTTCGAACCGTTTAGGCAAATGAGTAGAGATAATTTCTTATAAGAGAGGTGATTATCTCTAATTATGTCTCTAACAATATTGGTGACCTTCATTAATTGTCTCATAAATTCCCTATTCGGACTAGATGGCAAACTGATCATTCACTTGATAATCAACAATGTGGTTCTACGAACCTCCATTTTTCCCTCAATTTCTGTTTTTTTACCTCTATAATGTCCTCATTTATCTGAGGAAGTATATTATTTGCTCGATCTACGATGTTGATTGGACTGTTTCTTTGAATAATGTTTATCACCATGATATTTTCTATTTTTACGAAGATGGTCGATATTCAAAGAGAATGAAGACTCCTCGGACTTAGACATAAAATCTTTGCTAGAATCTAAAGGACAATAAAAGTTTATGTTCTTACGTTCTCTTTTCAAGGAATAGTGGATTTTATATCATCGGCCTCTTTGATAATTTTTTAGTTTGTGTTGAACACCCGAGTCTACAGGTTCGTCATTTGAACCCTCTTGTCCTTCGAGGTTTTAAAATTTGGATCTCATTTTACCTAAAGAGGTTATTAGTGCTTCTCTTTAGAATTTTAATGCCTTAATATCCCATCGTAATTGGTCATGCTCTTTATGCATGAGAAACCATTATTGTTTTTCGTCAGACATATGCGGTATTTAATTAAATTATTCTCTAGTCATGACTCTATTGGTCACCTGGGCAAGATCCACATGCATCTTAAAGTCCATCATTTAGTATACTATGAAGAAAAATTTAGAAACCTAAGGTTTTGGATGTTGTTATCTCAGTACCTAACTAGACTCCTAATGTGGTCGCCACTGATAAAATCAAATATTTTCGGATGAAGTTTAAGTAATAACATAATAAATAATAAATATATAGATGAGTTGTAGAGAGAAAAATTAAGTTTCTTAGGAAAGTTTTTGGAGCGAGATGCTCTGGCAGATTAGGTAAGAAGTAACAATGTCGCCAGTTTCATTTAATGTCTTCAATGCTTATTTATAGCAATATAGGTCCAATGATTTTACACGGTTCATGGGTCCATTTTGGTCATCTTAGCCCAAATACCCACAAATTCTATTAATATGTAAAATACCTTTAATTATTACACCTTATTACATTATAATATAAAATAAACTTTGGTTTAATAACCCATTTTCTGATTTTCCCTTTGGACAATTTGTTTTTCATCAACCATTACACCACATAAATCATCATATTATTTAAGATGCATTATATAATCCTATTATATATTGCTTTTCCAATCTCTAGTTGTTTTTTAAGGGTATTATATCTCAATTTTCATTTCTTGAGAAAATAGAGCTTGATCTTCTTAAATAATTTTATTTGTTCCTTATGCAGAAAAATAATATCCTCTTGAGTAGCTTCATTCCCTAATGTGACTAGAATTTAAACCACATCATCTTATATATATGAGTATTAGATCACTTTGATGAAATATTGGCTTTATGACCTACTTATCTTTGAGTATTAGTTCACCAACATGGATCATTGTGGTGTGATATGATGGCGTTATGACCTACTTATCTTTGTTATAACCTTCATGTATCTCTATGAATTCTTATTCAAAATAAATTTTTACTCCTAAATCTGCCCCAACTCAACATCTTACAAGAAACTTGATGTTCGCGAGTAAAAAACATATATATATATATAATGGAATAATCATAAAATTTACATCCTTTTGAATATTTAGAATACCTAATGAAATAACAGTTTACCCTCTTAGTATTTATTTTTTTAAATTCATCCTGGAACGCTTTACTTTAGATGAGCATCCCCAAACATGGGGTAAAAACATGGTAGGTCCTCCATGTTTGCCAGTTGTCCCACGTCAATCTCCTTTCTTTATCTTTACAACAAACAGGTCCCTCACATTTTCAAAAATGGAACAAACAGATCATTTTTGTAATAAACATGTCCCTCAGGTTTGTAATAAAGAGGTCCTTCACTTTTTCAAAAAAGGATTCATTTGTTGCGTTTTTTAAAACACGGGGGACCTATTTATTATAGAGGTAAACGAAGAGGACTCACGTGGGACAACTGGCAAACATTAATGACCTGCCATGTTTTTTACCCATGTTTAAGGATGTCCATCGAAAGTAAAGTCTTCTTTGACGAATTAAAAGAATTACATACTACGAGGTTTAACTGATATTTCATTAGGTATTCTAAACATTCAAACATATGTAAATTTTATGATTATTCCATTATATATACATGTGTGTGTGTGTGTCTGTATTTTTTTTTCTCGTGAACATCAAGGTTCTTTTAAGATGTTAAGTTGGGGGGGAGGGGTAAATTTAATGATATGGATATGAAAATGTATAGATAATCCAACCTTCCAATTAATATTTATACTTCCTTGATGGATCTCGGAGAATTCATAATAGTTGAAGAATTCAAATGCATTGGGTCAAATTTGATTCTTTTTTTGCTTACGATATACCCAAGAACTTTCCAGATCACTTCCGGAATGTATATTTTTTCGGATCCGATTTCAAATTTATTGCTTCTAAATTATGAAAAATTTCTTCTAGATCAAAAAAATAATAATCATCTTTAGCACTTTTACCAACATGCCGTCTATATGAACTTTAATATGTCTTCCAATCTGGTTACCAAAATGTTTTTCACTAATCTTTAATAAGTTGCTCTTGATGTGGTCGGAGATCTTCAAGGGAGATCGCTTTGTCAAGGTCAGAAATATTTGAGGAGCAATTCTGACCAAAGACAAATACCTTAGTTTAAACCATTTGACTTTAACTACTTTCAACCACAATGTACTTACTAGTTTATATCAAATGTTTGATGGGATATTCAGCCTTTGGGATTGACCCAAGACTATGATTTGGCCCGTTAGGCTAGAAACAACCTATAAGTACTTTTTAAGATCATATTTAATGAGGATGGACTTTATCTCTCTAAATAGTAACTAAAACAGCTTAATTATCTCACTATTTTTCATCCAACATGTATTACACATTCACCAAATTACGTAAAAACCCTATGAACCAAAAATATCCTTACCCAATAAAAATAAATAATTCTCCAAACTATGTTACCTTTGCCATAGAAGTTTTCTTTGACTAGTGATATAACAACATTTACTTATTTTGATATGTTGTGTGTTACTTTACATGAGATGGATCCCAAATGGATATTCCAAAAATAATTATGTGGATTTTATCTATTGGTAAACACAACAAAATCTATAATTAGCTAGTATCTTAAGGTGTTTGAATCTTTTTCGAATTAAAAATAAAAGTATGTTTCTTTTGTTCGATAATACATCTATGAATGGGAAAATTATTGAGTATCTTGAAAATTATTATAACTTTGTATAATCTAAAATATTCCACATTAGACGTTTATGTCATATAATTCAATTGGTTGCAAAAGATAAAATATATATGATAACTGAAGATTATATCAATCTTATCAGTTAAAGGGTCCAACTATGCTCGACCTCATGTCCAAAAAACATTATTAGCAAGAAATTGTTGAAGGCTAGTAGAAACGCAATCCACTCCGGTGTGGGAAATGATTTTTGGGCTGAATCTATCAATACAGCGTGTTACTTGGTAAATCGGTCTTAATCAACGACTATTGATTGTAAAACTCCTTTTGAGATTTGGTCTGGATCGTCGGCTGATTATGAACATTTTTTGAGGGTGTTTGGTTTTCCTGAGTATGCTCATGTGAGAGATTGTAAGCTTGAGCCGAGGGCAAAGAGGTGCATATTTCTAGGATATGCTACTGGAGTGAAGGGATATAGGTTTTTGTGTACCTCTCCAAAGTCTCCAGGTTTTCTCATCAGTACGTTACTTTTAATGAGTTTGCTTCCATAGACAGTTAGAAGGAAGTAGGAGAAATGGTCGAATCAGGATCGATTGTGAGTAAACAGGTGGAGCTTGAAGTAGAATCAGTTCCTAGCAGGTCCAATAATTCAAGTGGTTATGAGGTGTATCCAGAATCAGGAAGTGAAGCGTCAACATCGGATGATAGTGACGATGATGCGCCTGAACCAGAACAACAACCTTATAGCATAGAATTCGGCAGAGAAAGAAGAGATATTAGACTTCCAAAAAGGTATTTGAATCTAGTTGCATATGCTCTATCACTTGCAGAAGAAGTTGAGATGTAGGAACCTAGTAGCTACAGAGAAGCTATAGCGAGTTCAGAGATACATCGATGGATTGGTGCTATGGGAGAAGAGATTGAATCTCTTCATAAGAATCAAACATGGAAGCTTATTAACTTGCCTAAAGGACAGAAGATAGTAGGAAGTAAATGGGTGTGCAAGAAAAAGGAAGGTAATCCAGGGGTTGAGGCATCTCGATTCAAAGCAAGACTCGTCGTTAAGGGTTTTACTCAAAGGGAAGGAATCGACTTCAATGAAGTGTTTTCTCCAGTGGTGAAGCATAGTTTGATTCGAGTTTTGTTAGCCATAGTAGTTTTGCAAGATTTAGAGCTTGAGCAGTTGGATGTGAAGACTGCGTTTCTACATGGTGAATTGGAGGAGAAAATCTACATGAGACAACCAGAGGGATTTATCGAACCTAATATGGAGGACAAAGTTTGTGTGCTGAAAGAGTCATGGTATGGTTTGAAACAATCACCTAGGCAATGGTACAAACGTTTTGATACATTCATGGTGTCAAAAGGGTTCATGAGGAGTCCATATGATAGTTTTGTGTATCATCAAAAGATGTCAGATAATTCTTATATTTACTTGCTGTTGTATGTGGATGATATGCTTATTGTTGCTTGTAGTATGTCACACATTATGCAGTTAAAGAAGCAACTTAGTGCCGAGTTTGAGATGAAGGATCTGGGTAGAGCAAAGAAAATTCTTGGTATAGAGATTATCATGCAATTAGCATTCCATTTGCTACTCATTTCAAGTTGTTTGCAGTAGGAGCGGTCAAGGACGATGCTGAGTTGGAACAAATTTTGAAGTTTACATATGCAAATGCAGTTGGTAGTATTATGTATGCACACGTCCTGATATTTCACATGCGGTTAGTGTAGTTAGCAGGTACATGGGATGTCCAGGGAAAGAACACTAGCAGGCAGTGAAATGGATACTTCGGTATCTTAAGAATACTGTGAACGTTCGCTTAACTTTTAACAAGACCGATATTGGTGAATCGTTGAATGATGTTGTAGGATCATTGGTTGGTTTTGTTGATTCTGATTTTGCAGGTGATATGGATAAAAGAAGATCTCTGACACGATATGTATTTACTCTAGCTGGGAGTGTGATCAGTTAGAAAGCACAGTTGCAAGCAGAGTACATGGTGGTAACAGAAGCAGTTAAAGAGGCAATATGGTTACAAGGTTTGGTGGCAGATTTGGGCTTAGATATGACTCCTACAAAAGTGTTTTGTGACAGTCAAAGCGCCATACACCTTACAGGGAACCAGATGTACCATGAGCGTACAAAGCACATAGATGTCATGTATCATTTTATTCGTGATATAATATCAAAGGGAATTGTTAATGTGAAGAAAGTGTCTACACACCATAATCTAGCAGATATAATGACCAATGCAGTATCAGTTCGAAAGTTTAGGGAGTGCCTAAACTGGATTGGTGTTCGCAGTATAGAGTGAATGCCTTATGGGAATTTGGTGAGTCGGAAAAATAGAATTTTCTTTGTTGATAGTGAAGAAAGGATATTCGCCTCAAGGGGAAGATTTGTTATGAATGAGTCGATTAGTGCCTTGACAGTGTACAGTGCTCGGCGGTACAGTTTTGTGTCATTAACAAGCTGTAATACAATGGATGATTTTCCTAAAAGAGTCTATGAGCCCATTAGGCCCACTGTCTAGTAAGTCTATTAATTCCCTATAAATAGACTATTAAGGCTACACAAAACATAATCTGAAATCTGTAACCTTTTCTATCATAGTGAAACTCTTTTCTCTAGCGGCGCCCGTGGATGTAGACAATTGTCGAACCACGTTAAATATTGTGTTCATTTAAGTTTTTCCTTCACATATGTTTTGTGCTTGAGCAATTTTGTGATAATTTCATAGTAATTTAATAACAAAATAAATATCAGTATATAAGTTAAGAATACATCTCCATTAGATGAGGCCTTTTGGAAGTGGACTAAAACCAAAGCCGCGCGGGCCTTCGGGTGCCAAAGCGGATAATATCATACTAGTGTGGAGATCGGTTGTTCTTACTTATATAAGGAAGCGGAATATGCGGTCCTCATATTCCCAACAAATGGTATCAGAGCCAGACCCAAACATAACGCGATGGTGGTGAAATTCTCGGAAGTCGGACATAGTCAGATGTCGTCCTTAAGGTGATATGTTCTAGAGATCCTAGTTCGGAGTGCACGTGACTCATCAAGCGGTGGTACTTGATTGGAGTGGGGAGTGGCGCTAAGGAAAAAGACAATATGGTCTAAAAGGAGGTGAACATTAACATTCGTAATGCCTCTATGGTCAGGTAGCCCTAACCTGATTAGAGTGGGCGGATGGAAGTCACTTGAGAGGAGGCTAGAATGGTACTTTGTTCGAGAGAAGGATTTGTTATGATGACGACCAAAGTCTCATATCCCAAATCGGTTAGACATCGGAAGGATCAATGGTGTATAAGTAAGAACATACCTCAACTAGTATGAGGCCTTTTGGAAGTGGACCAAAACCAAAGCCGTGCGGGCCTTCGGGTGCCAGAGCGGACAATATCATACTAGTGTGGAGATCGGTTGTTCTTACTTATATAAGGAAGCCTAATATGCGGTACCTATATTCCTAACAAATGGTATCAGAGCACCAGGCCCAGACGGAACACGATGTGGTGGGTTGTGATGTGGGTGAAATTCTCAGGATGCCGAACATCTTGTCAGGAGCCATACTCAAGGTGATTGATCTGCTGGATAGATGGAGTACTAGATGGCTCATCAAGCAGGTGGCTTGATCAAGGATCGACGCAAATTCATCTATAGATGGAGCGTCAAATCGCTCATCAAGCAGGTGGCTTGATCAAGGAGCGGCGCAGATTCATCAATAGATGGAGCACCAAATGGCTCATCAAGCAGGTGGCTTGATCAAGGAGCAACGCAGATTCATCTAAAGATAGAGTGCCTGATAGCTCATCAAGCAGGTGGCTTGGTCAAGGAGCGGCACAGTGTCATCTGATAGTGAGCAGATAGACCCGCCCTAAAGCTCTAGAGTTCAGGTTTCTCTCCACCTAACTAGAGTAGGCGGATGGAAGTCAATTAAGAGGAAGCTAGAGTGGTACTTTGTTCGAGAGGAGGATTGTTAGGTGCGACCAAAGTCCCACATTCCACATCGGTTAAACATGGGAAGAAAGATTAGTATATAAGTTAAGAATACATCTCCATTAGATGAGGACTTTTGGAAGTGGACCAAAACCAAAGTCGTGCGGGCCTTCGGGTGCCAAAGCGGACAATATCAAACTAGTGTGGAGATCGGTTGGTCTTATTTATATAAGGAAACGGAATATGCGATACCCATATTCCCAACACACTCGATTTTAGTTACATCAGTATGACTCCTAAAAAAGACAAATTTTATATTATTTGCAAGTTAGTTAGAGATATTTTTTCAATATCTATGTCTATGGTGGTAAGTAAATGTGTTTTCAATCAGGTCATGTTACAATGCACGATTAGAATAATATTGATGGTCGAGGTACTTAGAGTGCTTGCGGAAATTAAAAACTAGAATGCGGCGGATCATAGGATGCAAGATGAAAAGTATAAAATTGAACATAATCTAATGTACATCTTTGATGAATTTTAAGAAGATGTTGAAGAATAACTTGAACAAGATATTCTAGATGAAGCTAAAGCTGATGCTGCGGGAAATGATGTAATGACCTTGAATCAAAAGATAAAACTTGACTATATCAAGATGAATGACATTTTTAATAGAGTTTGTAATAGGTAGTTCAATTCGAAATTATTTGTACAACTAATGGCTCGTTAGAGTATAAATTGTGAAATACTTAAATTAATAAAAAATATTTTTTATCTTTTAGTTTTAAAATGTAACAACTTATCACAATTTCTTACGACTAATAAAAATAAACAAACGGTAACAAGTTATAATATATTAGAACTATTTGTACAATATTTTTATTACTAGTAATTGACGATTTAAATATAACAACACTTAGAAGTATTTATAATCAAACTATAATTATGAGAACGTAATAATAAAACTATCATAATTTTATACTACTTTTAAATTATAATATACAAATAATATAACGATTTGTTTCTCAAACAATAACAACATCTACACAAATAAACAATAATCAAAATATAACAACACCGGTAATATTTATAAATAAACATAATAATAATCAAAATATAATAATAAAATTAAATAATATAAAATTGATAATTAATATTACATTTAATATATATCTTTTAATATTTATTATTATATTTTTTTAGTATACGAATAACCAAAAAATATATATATATCCTGATTATGTTTTGCTTAATACACTTTTAACACTAAATGACAATACTATAATATATAAGATAATTAAATAATATTATTCAATAGATTAATTATTATGATTTCTTTACACTTAAAAAATTACAACGACCAAAAAGTGAAGGCATGTTACTAGTGCAGCTAACATTTATAGTCCAAGTTGAAAAGATTACAAAAGTACTAAACAAAGCCCAAATTTGTTGCTAGAGATACTTGCTCTTTGGGGTATTTTATTGATATTATTTTAGGGTTTGGTTAAATTTGGGCCTAAAATATGTTAACCAGTCTCAAAAAACAAGCATTTTTGAAGTTTTACAATTTTACTCTTACCTTTGCGGTTGAATCTTTCTCAACCGCGGGTTGAGACCCTCCCACCCGGCGGAAAAGCTGTTTCACCCGCCGGGGTAAGCTTCACCGCCGGTGGAGAGGGTCTCAACCGACAGGGTAAAAGACGGTGCTAAAATTTTGAGGTTAGTTATCATTGAGGGCCCTAATTTAGCCAAACCCATTATTTTATTAGAAGTTCCTTGAAAAATCTTTGTGTACGGTAAAGTTGAATTGTATAATCTCATGAGTTTTAATGAAGAATTGACAATACCATCCAACAGTTTATGACTGATTGTGTAACCTTGTTCCTGCAAGTAGAGGTGGCAAACGGTTTGAACCGCGAACTATCAGAACCGTTTAAACCACGCGGTCCTGCCGGTTTGCAGTCCTAATGGGCCAGTTTCGCAGTTAAACCGTCAGTTCAAACCATCAGACAAACCATTTAAGAACCATTTATCAGAATATTTTATAATGTTATTTAAAATTAATTTGTAATTGTTAATTGAATCTAATTTCAATAATTGAGATATGTACCATATACAAGAGTTATTTATGCTATTTCATGTATTTTAATTTAAATATGTTATCATTTTAATCGAAATTTTATAATCGAGCAATTACATTCTAAAAAAATAATTGTAATTTGATTTTGATACGTTTGATTATATTTATGTATTTAAGATATTTTATTTATTATTAGGTAGATATTAAATAAAATATATACATATGTATTTCGATTACAACTTTCAATATTTAATATTACTAGATATTTAAGATGTTTATGTAATTACGATGTTTTATTTAATATTACGGTTATTTTTTCGAACTATTCAATATTTGAAGTATAAATTTTAAGTTTTTAAAATTGTATAAATTTAGATTATGTTCCTTGTGTTTCAATTAACTATAATTTGGTTCTAAAAGGAATTATATTCGATGGCATAATTAAATATAATTAATTAAATATATTTATTTAGGAGATTAACATTATCAACAATACCTATTCTGATCGAAAATGAATAGTAAAAAAATATTTTTATCAAAAATAGACAATCGATAGATTCAATCCACATTAATATTAATTTTTAGATAATCAATAGAATAATTATGATTCAAATTAACTTGTTAATAATATAAAATTTCTTTCAATATTAATTCGATCAATTTAAAGCGGATTTTTTTAATAGATAACGAAGTACTTGTGGTGTGTTATAAAATTGACAATAGGATTGCTATATTTATGACATTAGGCTAAGTCAAGTCTTTGATCAACTCAATTGCAAATAAATATTTTCTATGCCTTAAAGATTTAAGTAGAAAAAGAAACGGTTAAATAAAGAATAGAATATTACCATCAGGATAGAATATTACAAACATCGAGATAAAAAAGAATAGACAAATTAGAGAAGGGTTAAATTGACAATATTAAGCCCTCTTTTTGTCGGTCGGAGATAGAATATTTAAGACAAAAAACCATCTTAGTTTAGTCGAACACCAGAAATAAATTAATTTGAAATAAAACAAACATGAACATATCATCATCATCATCATCATCATCATCATCATCATCATCATCATCATCATCATCATCATCATCATCATCATCATCATCATCATCATCATCATCATCATCATCATCATCATCATCATCATCATCATCATCATCATCATCATCATCATCATCATCATCATCATCATCATCATCATCATCATCATCATCATCATCATCATCATCATCATCATCATCATCATCATCATCATCATCATCATCATCATCATCATCATCATCATCATCATCATCATACGATTTGTGACTGTGTGAGTCGATTAATTTATGTCAACCCAATTGCATAATTTGAATCAAATCTAGCCCAATGGCCAATTGCATGATTTGCATGAAATTTTGGCCCAATTGCAACTACTGCAACTTGCAAGTACCATTACTGTACTGAGTCTGAAAATAACGGCGCTCCACTAGCCGTTAGAAAACTCCGGACCATCTGGAGAATTCTCTGGATGGTCCGAATTTGCAGTCCGGACATCCGGAAATTACGTTCGGATGGTCCAGATGGTTCGGACAATTTTTTTTTTGTTTTTTTAATTTTTTTTTGGGTCTCTTCTATTTAGGAGACCCCAAATCCAAACTCACAAACTCATATACTCCTCCCTATCTCTCTAAATCTCTCTACTTGTTTTAAATATTCTTGAAAACTCAAATTTCTTATTTTACATATTGTAGTTCTACTTTCGGAATTGTTTATTTTTTTTCGCAAATTGTTTCTATTTGATAAAAACACTTAAATAACGTTGGGATAACATTATAATAGCTCAATTAAGAGCTTTGTATAATTTATAAAGTTATTTACTTGTTATAGTTATTTAAATTAGTTCTTTTAATTCTAATTGTATTAGTTGTTATTGTTTGTTATTAGTTGGTATCAGTCTAAATTTAGTTTTTATTATTTAAAATATTAATTAGTTTCGATTAGTATTTTATTGCATATTTAAAAAAACGTTGTTTTAAGTTTTAAAATACCTCTAAAACGTAGACTTACTAATGCTCACCCACCAACTAATTTTCACTTGTTATGAATGATGTTTGTGATAACCAAAACAAATTAATACTAACCAAAATGTAATAATAATTTTATAATCATTATTAAAATTACAATAATAAAATTCAAAATGTAATATTAAAATTATAACAATATAACTTGTAATCTTTTACCATGATAAAATATGATTTTGGTTTAAAAAATAATAAATAACACTTGTAATATTTAAAACCAAATCACAATAATAATATTCAAAATGTAATATTAAAATTATAACAATATAACTTGTAATCTTTTACCATGATAAAATATGATTTTGGTTTAAAAAATAATAAATAACACTTCTAATATTTATAACTAAATCACAATAATAATATTCAAAATGTAATATTAAAATTATAACAAATATAACTTGTAATCTTTTACATAAGATCTCATTTTGGTTTAAAAAATAATAACAAACACTTGTAATATTTAAAACCGACTCACAATAGTAATCAAAATGTAATATTAAAATTATAACCATAAAATTCTTAATATTTTAACATGATAAGATATAGTTTTGGTTTGTAATATTAAAATCAACACTACTAATATTAGATCTAAAAACATAATAATAATATTCAAAATGTGATAATAACATAAGTAATATTTAAAATTTTGGACTATATAATAATTAAAACTCTTAAAATATTAATAACCAAAACAAATTAATACTAACCAAAATGTAATAATAATTTTATAATAATATGCAATATCTCAATATTTTTTATATATAACATTTTGGTTATAAAATAAATAAAACATTTATAATATTTACAAATAAACCGTGGTTTTTTACAAATAAAACATGGTTTCGCAGTCCTAATGGTTTGCGGTCCTGCCGGTTTGCGGTCCTGTCGGTTTGCGGTCTTGCCGGTTTATTCCTTATGCGGTCCTGCCGGTTTGCGGTCCTAATGGTTTGCAGTCCTGCCGGTTTACGGTCTTAATGGGCCAGTTTCGCAATTAAACTGCCAGTTCATAAACAGATTGCCAGTTTTGAACCGCGGTTCCAGAACCATTTGCCACCACTACCTGCAATACTTAAAAAACAATTGGAGAAGAAGTGAGGTATTAATTGTTTCGGAAAAAGATTTTTTTTTTTTGGGTATAAAAACGCTTAAATTAATGAAATAATGTACATAGGTTTCAGGAGGCGGATGCCTCGTTACAAGGAGAAATACGAAATGGACTAGAGGAGGTTGTTACAGAATTTAAATTACACTTGTATTAAATGAAAAGATAGCAGGAGTAGCCAGGCTATCATGTGAAGTTGGCTTTGGTTCCTTTGAATCGGTATCTGAGGTCCGATAGCACATGGTGTGCTATACTGGAGAAGGGGGATTGCTTGTTGTTGTAGATTCTATCATTCCTTTCCTTCCAGATGTAATAGATGGTGGCACAGAAGGCTGCTTTCCAGTGGGGCCTTCGGTTATCCTTCGAGGCATTCCATGTGCTCGCCTGCTCTAACCACTGCGGCCATGGGGAAAGGGGGGAGGGGAACAACAGTTTTTGGGTGAGGGATTCCCAAATTGCGGTAGAGTAATGGCACTGGGTTAGGAGGTGTTCTAGATTTTCAGACGATGTTTCACATAATACACAGGTCGGGGGGAGTAAAGAACCCAAGAAATGAGTTTGTCTCTGGTGGTGAGTTTGTTATGAATTGCAAGCCATGCGATGAAGGTGTGTCTGGGGATCGAGTATTTGTGCCAGACTAGAGCAGACCAAGCGACCTTATTTCTGGTGGGCTTAAGGGTTTTGTAAGTGCTGCTGATGGAGAATGTATGATGAGGTTTGTTGGGGAGCCAAATGAATGAGTCCTTTATTGATGGGGAGGGGGGGAGGTTTTGGATGGCAGATATTATTTCTG
Organism: Limnanthes douglasii subsp. nivea; assembly: GCA_036936605.1. Classification (NCBI taxonomy): domain Eukaryota; kingdom Viridiplantae; phylum Streptophyta; class Magnoliopsida; order Brassicales; family Limnanthaceae; genus Limnanthes; species Limnanthes douglasii. The sequence continues at coordinate 138,735,331 of JAUPFV010000001.1, read as the reverse complement.
TGAGGAGAGGGTTGAGATTTCTGTTGGGGGCTCTGGCTTGGGGAGGCCACGTCCAACGGCCGTTTTGAAAAAGGTCTTTTACCATTTGTAAGTTTCGAAGACGGGAAAGGTTTTGGATGGAGGGTCCGTAGCGGTTGGTCAGAGAGGTGGAGAATAGCCAGGGGTCATGCCAGATGGATGTGTCAGCTCCATTTCCTATTATGACTTTGTAGAGATTTGCTGCTACTTTCCGAAGGTTGAGGATTTTCCTCCAGCTCCAGCTATCATTCGGAGGAGTGAGGATGGTCCAGAAGCAGTTGTTCTTTATTTTTTCCAGCAGTATTCATTGGGTCCAGAGGGAGTTCTCGCTTTTTGTGAGAATGGACCAGAGGAGTTTTAGGGCGGCAGCCTGATTCCAGGTTTTTAGGTATGGGATCCCAAGACCACCCTCCTCTTTGGACACGACTACCCTTTCCCAAGCGATCTTTGCTCCTGCAATCTTCATTTCTGAGCCAGACTAGAGAAATCTCCGTAAGAGCTGTGATATCTCTTTGAGGACTCTGACTGGGAGAATGAAAATTGAGGACCAATAGACTTGGCTGGCGAAGAGAACAGAGTTGATGCTTTGTGGTCCAAGAGTTGATTCGGTTAGTGATTTTGAGGAAGAGGGGTCTGCAGTCGTTGTAGGTTAGGCGATAGGTGATGAGGGGAACTCCAAGATAACGGACAAGGAGGGATCCTTCGTTAAAGTTGAGGTGGGAGAGGATTTCTTGTTTGGTGCCGGGAGAGGTTCCAGAGAAGAAAATGTGGCTTTTGGAGGGGTTTAGTTGAAGACCGGATAGGATTGCAAATTCTTGAAGACCTTCAAGGATGAGCTTAATGGAGGGAAGGTTGGCTCTGCATAGGATCAGGAGGTCGTCTGCAAAGCACAAGTTGATGATATAAAGTTTTTGACATTTCCAATGAAATCCAAACAATGGATGTCTGCTTTTTTCCTGCGGGATGCTGGAGAGTACCTGCATTACAAGAACAAAGATATACGGGGAAAGTGGGTCTCCTTGCCTGAGACCTTTAGCACCCAGGAAGAAATCCGAAGACTTACCATTTATGCTAACGGCGAAGGAGGGGGTGGTGATGCATTGGATAATCCAGTTTATCATGTTAATGGGGAAGTTCATGGCAAGCAAGATGTCAAGAACGAGTTACCATCTGACATTATCAAAAGCTTTTTTAAGGTCAATTTTGAGGGCACATCTGGGGCCTTTGCGGTTAGAATGATACCCATGCAGGAGGTTTTGAGAGAGGAGAATGTTGTCCACAATTGATCTTCCTGGGACAAAGGCGGATTGGGAGGGGTCAATAAGGGATGGAAGGGCTGGTTTTATACGGTTTGCAATGATCTTAGAGATTGTTTTGTAAATGACATTACAGCAGGCTATGGGTCTGAAGTCTGACGGGTGGGAAGGGGTATCTATTTTGGGGATGAGGGCTATTAGTGTTCTGTTCCAGATGGGGTCCATTTTCCTCTTGGTGAAGAATGATTTAACCCCCTTACAGACATCATGACCTACTGTTGTCCAGCAGGCCTTGAAAAAATCTGCGTTGTAACCATCAGGGCCTGGTGCCTTGGCACTGTTAATCGAAAAGAGGGCTTGCTTGATTTCTTCATTTGAGATGGGTTTAGTCATGTCCGGGATTAGGTTCTGGGGGACCGAGGATTTAATAAGATTTCTTATTCGATCTGGTCCAGGGTAGTCTTTTGAACTAGGAGAACCTAATTGGTTACGGAAGAAATTGTTGAAGGTGGTGGCAATTAAGCGGGGGTTAGAGCTTAAAGTGTCGTCCTCCTTTTGGATGAAGAGAATCTTATTCCTGGCTCTGTGGGCTCGGATGCTATTATGGAAAAACTTAGAGTTCTTGTCCCCTAGCTTAAGCCAGGTTTCTCTGGATTTTTGCTTAAGGAAGGATTCCTCTGCTCGACTGAAGAAAATGTAGGAATCAGAGGCTGATTTTTCGAGAGAGATGAAAGTACTGTTCGAGGGGTAGCTAAGGAGGTTCTCCTGGGCTTGGGCTAGGTTAATTCTAGCCTTCTTAACACGGTCACTAATATCACTAAAAGCGTTTTTGTTTAGGGATATTAGAGAGGGGACGAGTCTAGCTAGCTTGGAGGCTAAATTTTCCATTGGGCTTTGATGCGTAGGGATATTCCAGTTACTGAGGACCAAGTCCTGGAATCTCGGGTGGAGTTTCCACATGTTGAAATACTTGAAAGGGCTCGGGGAGGTCATGTAAGGAGTGGAAAGGTGGATAATTATCAGGGTGTGGTCAGAGGTGAACGGGAGGTCATAGTGAGCAAACGAGTTAGGGAAAGAGTCATCCCACTTTGCGTTTATCAACGCACGATCAATTCTAGAGGATATTGGGTTGTTCTCTTGTTTGTTGAACCAAGAGAATTAGAATCCAGAGGAGCGGAGATCGTCCAGATTACAGGCCCGACAGCAGTCATTAAAAGCTTCTATGGAACAGTTCCATCGTGGGTCTTGGCTGGTTCTCTCATGGGGATTTCTAATGGCATTGAAATCCCCGAGAACAATCCAAGGGGAGCTTGCAATGTTGTGAGCTATGGACCTTAGATTGCTCCAAAGCGGAAGATGGTCTGAGTGGTCATTGAAGCCATAGATTGTCGTGAGATTGAAGCTAGTGTTTCTGGCGGTCCAAAATAGAGAGCAGTGAATGGTCTGGGCCGTTATATCTAAAATGTTTAACTTGTAAACACTAGGGTTCCAAGCGATCCAGATTCTACCTAGATGGTGGTGGTCATGGTTCGTGCGGAAGTGCCAGAAAGGTAGCATGTTCCGCATAATCGTCTCAGCGTTAGGGGCTTTGACCTTAGTCTCCAGGAGGCAAATGACATTTATACTATTCGAAAAAACTAGATGACGTACGTCTTTTTGACGCACTGGGTCGTTTAACCCTCTAACATTCCAACATGCAATTTTCATTCAAATCAGGATAATAAAATAAAAGGAAGAGTTAATACATCTTGGGGTTTTCCCCGTACATACTTGTAAAAGCAGCATTACCGGCTACTTTTTGTCTTGGCGAAGTGATCTCGGTTGAGGATGGTTCTCCTTCTTCATGTTCTATCTGGGTTGCTGCTGGGGTGTTGCTGGCGATGATGAAGCTTTTGGTCCAACTATTCTGGACGATCATTTGTCTAAGAGTGTCCGGGGTGGGGGTTTCGCTGTTGCTTGAGTCCGATAGAGTGATATGAGGCGGGTTGATCATTGGTTCTTTTCCAGGTCGGTGGGCAGGGAGGCCTGAGGAGGGGGGGAGGGTCTGCGGCAAGGTGACATGCTGCTGCCGCATGTCCAAACGAATAGCATCTGTTGCAGATTGTGGGAAGGCCTTGGAATTCTACTTGGATGACATGGTCTTTGCCGAGGAAACGAATGGTGATGGAGGAGGGGAACTTTGAAGTCGCATGCATTATGATACAGATCCGGGCATAATTTAGTCTTGTTTTGTCTGCTATCTGGCTGTCTACGTAGATAGGAGTTCCCAGATAGCTCCCCAGGATGCCTAGTCCTTTCTCCGACCATAGTTCGTGGGGCATTCCGTGGAATTTGACCTAGAGGGGGATGGATTTTAAGGCCTCTCTTGTCAACGTTTCCATCGGTTCCCATCGCTTTAGAAAAACCGGGTGGCTGCTGAAAAACCATGGTGCCTTTTCCAGAACTTTCGTAGCGTTGTCGGCAGTAGAGAACTTGAAGAAATAGTGGCCGGAAGGCGTCGGCTTGCATTCTTGGAGACCATAAGTACTCCAGACTTGGTTTGCCAGGGTTTGGACATGGGATACGGCTCTTTTCTTTGAGAGAAAGTAACCCGAAAAACATTTTTCCCAATCTTCTTTGTCACCTGTCAAGGCATCATCTGGGAAGACTAAAGTGCCGTTGTCTACGTGGATGTCTTCTGTTTTTTGGATCTTCATTGGTGAACGAGCATCCGGTTGGGCGACTATATGGGCCCATGATCTTGTTGATGCTCCGGGGAGGTGGATGTTTACCATAGAGGCTGATTCAGCGGCGAGGTGAGGGGTGATGGTGCTGGAGTTTCCTCGGACGTGACGGAAGGCACTGTTAGGTTTCCAAGAACCTGATAGGTCGGGGCGGATTCTAAGGGGTCGTTGTGCTTTAGAGGGTCTTGAGAAGGAATGACCCTTACTGTTGCGGCCGGGAAAGGATTCGGGAAAGGAGGTTGGAATCTGGATTGGGTTTAGTTTAGGAGTTTGAGATGAAGGATGGGCAGCAGTGTGAATGATTGTGGAGGGTCGGTTCTGGTTACAGGGGGGTGAGACTTTGCTGGCTTGGGATGCATGTTGGAGCGTGAGGACAGCGGTTGAGAGGACGCTGGTTTGAGGGGGTGGGGTGGTAAAAGGGTGGAGGGTTGAGGGGAGGGCATTGTTGAAAAGGTAGCGGTTTGTCACGGATGTGGTTTCTACTAATGAAAGAGGGGGGGCTAGGGTTAGGAAATTGGCCAGGGAGGGAATGAGTTGGTTGCTAGGGTTTTGGCATGCATGCATGGGAAAGTTTGTTGCATGCATGCAAGAAGCAAGGGAGGTAGTGTTAGGTTTTGGCAGAGAGGATGAGGCCGAAGTGCTGGAGGGAGGGGAGAGCTGTATCGGTGATAAGGTGTTTTGGGTAGGAGGGTTCGAGAGAGCGGAGGAGGATGAACGGAGCAGTCCCGGGATAGGGGCTATCTCGCTGCCGTGATGGCTAGGTTTGGTGAGGGATTCTGGTGATACTATTGAGGGGCGAGGAGTGTCTTCTAAGGCCGTAATGGCTTTGAGAAGGCGGCCATTACTTTCGAAAATGGCGCGTAACTGCTGGTCTCTAGTCGGAGAAGGGGAGAGACCTATTTCAGAGGGGTCTTCTTCTTCGGAGCTTTCTACGGCTATGATTTTGGTTCCCGGGGGGAGAGGGACAGTGGGGATACTTCCCTATCCCTCATTTCTGAGTCACTGGATGGATTGGATAGTGGTTTGCGGTTAGAGGAGAGTGGAGGAGGCGAGCCATGGACGGATAGAGGCAGTCCATGCATGCCGGAAGATTTCGGCGGGGAGGAGGAGGGTGACGAAGATCTGGTTTCCAAAGACAGAGAAGTGCTCGGGCTGGACGGTCTCGGGGATGCGGTTGATGGAGGAGGAGCTGCTTTTTCATTGAATCTAGGAGTGATTTTTCGGGTTGACCGCCTGGAGGAAGAGCTTCTCCTGGTTTCCACCATTGTTGAAGTTTCAGACGAGTGAGTTGGGAAGAAAAGGGGCTGAGCAAGTTCGCCGATTTGGGAACAGAGAGAGAGGGAAGGAGTGGTAGGGGGGTGGAGACGAAAAACGAGGGAGTGTATAGGAGATGAGTTTGTTTTGAGGTGCTGGCTATAGAAATCCAAAAAAGAAAAGTTTATGTTTGAAATTTCAGGTGAGCAAGTGGGGAGGTAGTGGGGGTGGGTGAGATCGAAACTTTGGTGACTGTGAGACATAGTGGGGGCGTCAGAGAGATGGAGGTGTGTAGTGAGGTTGAAAAGAGGAAAAATTTTAAGGTGAGGTCGATAGAACTGCCAGGGGAGCGGTTTTCTTTTTGCTTGAGAAGTGGGTGGTTTTAATTTCTTGGCGAGGTGGTGTGAGTGGGTGAGGTCGAGAGATCTGGTTTTAAGGGGTTGAGTTGAGAATGAGGAAGGTGAAAAGATTGAGGAGGCAGGCGGATAGAGGTAGGGTATTGCTTGCACGGTTTGGGTTACTATTAATAAGGAGAGAGAAGAGAGGAGAGAAGAAAGAGCCATTAATGCGGCTCTGCAAGCTCGGTTTTTTTGATTGGCTAGAAGGGGAGTAAATGCAGGGCAGCAAAAGGAATGAGGAGTAAGGTCAGAGGGCTGTCTTCGAGGTATGTTGGTGCTCGCAAGGGAGGGCTGTCTCGGGGATGACACCATAAACGGCGCTGCTCGCTGGATTTGCGGGTGGTAGTTGTACAGGAAAAAATGATTTGGTTTCATTGAGTCTGTGTTGGAAAACGGAAGGGTGCCTGGAGAATTTAATGCCCGTTGATGAAGCATGGCATTAAATTCATGCTGAGCTACGAGGAGGCTTGGGAAGGACAGCATTAACTGGGCTGTCTGTGACCTTAATGGAGAACTTGAAGACTCCATTAATGGAGCTAGGGGAGGAGTAGGTTGGGTTTTTTGAGCTCCAGAACCCACTGCTAAGTAGGGAAAAATGATGGTTTCCCCATCTACAAGCCAAGAAGCTTGTAGTGGGGAGAGGAACAAGTTAATAATGGAGATCAGGCTGAAAATTGGTAGAGATTTGAGATAGATTGAAGTGGTTTCTAGAGAGCTTCTCTCTCTAGAAACTAGCCGTTTTCTTTTTCGTACCTGTTTCGGAAAAGATTAGTAATAGTTTAGAGTTGATATGGAATTTATCAATGGATCAAAATCTTGTTTTCAATCAATTGTCTACTCTGAGATATCCTATATTTAAACTCTCAAACAACAATATGGCCTTAGAAGGGCTGGAGCATCAACTATACTGAAATCACAATTTGTTTAAGAATTGAGAGCTCATTAATTTTTATCTCTATATACGTGTTTGACAGTCATGGATGATGTTATAAGTTTTCCAAAGTTGAAACCAAATTACATTTGGAATTTTATCCAGCTTGTCATCAGAGATCATTGGCTCTTTGAGAGAAATAAAATATGTTTTTCAACTTTTATTATTAATTTAAATTTGTATATGGTCCTTTTATTGCCTACACACGGCCATTCCAATTTAATATTGATATGTTATTTGAAAAGTGAATTTATGGATCTCGAAGATCATTTAAAGTTGATACTTTTATAGATCACAGAGCCTTTATATGTTTTAGTTCTCGATTGTTTTTTAATTTTTTGGTAATTTTTTTTTATTTCTTTTCGACAGTATTTTTTTCAAGATCATGAGTTAAGGGTAAACTTCCATTACTTAAATTTTTAGGTGATACTTGGTCATTGCAGAGGTATTTATGTCATTTGAAATGATGAAGTCGTTTATTAATCTAATTATGTTGAGTGCTTCTATTATCTCATTGATGGTGACTTCAACATAACTTTTATCTTGTGTTGAAGTCAAGTCTAATTCTTGTTTATTACTCTTATGATCATTTTGAAATTTCTCAATGTTATTATTGTTGAAAGTTGGGTTTGATAAGTTTTTTTTGGATAACAAAGCATCTTCAGACTTTGGAGAGCTATTTTTGTTTGTGTTTTAGAGGTTCTAGTATATTCATTTGAATGGACTTGTTTGTTATTTACTTCTACATATTTTATTTTTTGAACCCACGTTTCCTTTTGGGGAAGTGGTTATATGATGGAATTAGTATAGGAATTAGTTGGGTGATGATTATCAATTTTATCAGGTTTTATTTTTTTATTTTTGGAAGCCTTATTACAGTTACTGTCTTTGTGACCTAGGTGTTTACATGTTAAAAAATAAGCTTGCATATCACCATAGGTGATATATTTCTAGTAGTCTTCTCTATCCTTAAAACCTATCCATATTTTAGGGGGTAGATGGTTGGAAAAATCAATTTCGAGCCAAGATTTACAATAATTAAACCCATACTGGAGTAAGATGTTATGTGGACTTGATTATACAGATATTCTAAGATATTAGGGAATGAAACCCATATTGTAGTAAGAGGAGACTTCATCTCAGATTAAAACCCCCGATGCCATTTTGGTAATATTAGAGTAAATTGTCCAATGGTCCAAACGTTTCTTTTCTATAATATTTTAACATCTTCTAGGTTTTCTAGTTCTATTAATATCTATTTGTAATTCAGACAGAGATACTAAATAATCCTACAACATTCAAAGATTCTAGAAATTGTTTAATTTCATCTAATTTAAGTTTTCGAAAATAAAATTTTGCTACCAAACTAAAATTTGTATTGGTATTTCATATATTTGTGTGTAAAGGCCTTTCTATTGATTCTTGTTGCATCCCTATATGTTCTTGTATTGAAGATGAAGGGTAAGATATGCTATTGTCTTTGAATTGGAGAGTTGTTTTAAAAAACATGATTATTTCTAATTTTCGTTTTTCTATGTGAAGGTTGTTCTTCCGATTGTATGGGAATGGTGGAAAGTCATCATCTTTTACCAGCTAATGTAGATTTTGATTGTTTTTTGCAGATGGTCTTCTAGATCTTGATTTTGATTTTATGAGGGCTTTTAAACTCTAGGAATCTAGATTTTGTAGTGGAATAATTCTGAGGTGAAGTTTTATGGTGATATTGGCCACAAATTGAGACACAAATGATGGTAGATGGTGCTAGATTTGGGGTTTAGGGATTTATATCGAGGAGAAAAAGAAAGGGTTTCTTGGAGAACCCTTTCATTTTTTATCATAACACATATTTTTTGTGATAAAGCCATGTTGGCAATTTTACAGCTTAAGACAATGTGTTTTTCTCAATGTTGAGTTATAGTGTTGAATTGTAATGTTTATTTTTTCCCTATATATATCAAACTCTTCTTTCCTGTTTGTAGTGATCTTTGCTTAATCCAATAATCATGAATCTAATGATTGTGTCTTTAGATTTCTCCCCTGAAATACCTGTGAGAACCTACAAAATAGAAGATGATATTTGATCAGTATTGCTCCCATTAATAAAGAGTTAGTCACATTAATATAAATCTTGAACTTAAGGTGTCTATCTTTATATTTTTTTATTTTTTAAGGCTTAAGTATCATATGTGTAGACCTTCTAATAGAATGATTTCATTAAGGTTTGATGAAGGTTGGCTTAAGGGGGAGTCATAAATGGGTTTGGTCTTGATGACACATTTGGAAACCCAATCACCAGTAAAACTCCATTCATGATTGGTATGTTTTAAATTCAATTGAGGTTTAATTAATTTTCTACAACAATCCAATATCAGAGAGAGGTATCAACGAGACATGTCGGCACTTAACATTACTATTAATATCATAGAATCTGTTTCTATATCAACTTGTGTGAAGTTGTTTGAGTTACATAGTGATAGACCATAAATCAATTTTATGGTTTTAGCTATAAGGGATGTGTTGTTACGATATAAATGACCTACGGACTTGATTAAGATATCATTTTGATGTCTTAAAATGATTCCACTAAAGGATTCTCCATTTGTCAAACAAGAGCCATCACAATTTAATTTTAATCTATTCGTGGAATGGGAGATCCATTTGACAAAGAATGATGGATATAGATATGGTTGAAACAACCAAGTTCTTTTACTGTTTTAAGATATTCAAACCAATTTTTATAATTAAATAGGTTTGTACTACATGGTTTAACAAGAGTATGTATTATTTTACCTATTAATATTTTAGAGGAATTGCTTTTACCTTTTTATTTTAAGTTATTTCTTGCTGACTAAATGGTCCAACCAATAATTGAAGGAATGATGGATCTTATGTGAATAAATTTTTTATAAGATGGTTAAAAGACATGAATTGGCCAATAAGAATGTCAAATAAACCTACAAAGTATGTTCACACTTCTCATACTAATTGGTAAGAGAGAAATAATGTTGGGCTCTTCCTATGTGGGAGTCCAATTATCAAATGGGCTAAAGCCAAATAAGGGTAACATATAAGATTTTTTTTCCGTATAAATATTATTCTCTTGTCTCGTGCTTTATGTTGTCACAATTCTACGTACAGTTCAGTTTAAAAAGAAAAAGCAATTCGAAAAGAGAACTTTGTGCTTTCAATCGGATTGTCTGCCATGGTCCGATCGACTTCTTTTTTGGTGAACATGCTGATCTATTTGTCCTCTGCAATCTGACCAGAGGGATTTTCATTTGGAGTCTTCTAAGTATATTTTTTATCAGCTTCTTCTAATTACATTTTTGGGATATTTCAGTGAGTTTTATGATTTCGGTTTACTATCTTGTGTATTAAAGTTGTCTATGAAGTTTTCATACTTTGTGTGGTGTATGCTCTAGTTTTATCTAGAGAATAGCTTTGTAACATGTCTTCTGATAGTGAATATTTGGTTGGACACTGAAATCAGTCCCGTGGTTTTTACTTCCTACAATATGAAGTTTTCCACGTAAATCCTTGTCTATGTTATTTGCGTTGATTTCATACATATTTTGTATTTTGTTTGCGATCACTATCTCTAATCATATTTGATACAAAAAGGAATATTTCATTTTTGCGTCTATTTTTTTATAAATGGTATCAAAGGTATTGGTTGTGTATTTGTCTTGTATCAAGTATGGAGGTGAATACTAGCAGAATGGTGGCAACGAATAGTTTGAACTATCATATATGAAAATCAAAGATGAAAGATCTTATTTATTTTAAGGGTGTTCATCTACCAATGTTCGGTGATGAAAAACCTACAGATAAGTCTGATGCAGAATGGATAACTATTCATAGAGAAGCTTATGACTTTATTCGACAATGGGTTGATGATAATATGTTGAATCATGTTTTACACGAAACAACTGCAAAGACTTTGTGGAGTTAACTTGAGAAATTATATGCTCGGAAGACAGGAAACAGTAAGTTATTTTTGTTCAGACAGTTGATGTATTTGAGGTATCAATATAGATTTCCTCTTACAGATCACTTGAATACCTTTCAAGGCTTGATTAATCAGTTGGTTGTTATGGGTATCAAATTTGATGATGAGGTTTTGGTGTTATGGTTGCTTGGTTCGCTGCGAGACTCGTGTAATAATTTCATAATATTTCTTTCTAATTCAACTCCCAAGGTAATATTTCAATAGAATTGGCTAAAAGTAGTGTGCTGAATGAAGATATGAGAAGAATAGAAGTTGGTTTCTCTTCACATTCGGAAACTCTAGTTGTTGAGAAATATGGTAGAAATGAAAATTATGGTTGGAAAACTAGAGGTAAAAGTAGAAGAAGAGTCAGAACAAGTCCAAAAAATTTGCAGATTGGGAGTGCTACTAATGTCATGAGATCGGGCACACTAAGAAATTTTCTCAAAACTTGAGAAAGAAGAATAATTTTGGGAAATCCAACAATGATAAGGAAGAAAAGAAATTATGATGAAAGTGGTGATGAGAAAAATGTTGTTGCGGTTTCAGAAAGTTACTTCATTGTTATTGATGATTTTGTTGTGAATTCTGTGTCTGATGAAAGTGTTTGGGTAGTTAACAGTGGTGCTACACTTTATGCTACTCCTCGTAGATAATATTTCTTATCTTACACTTCTGGTGACTTTGGTTCTGCGAAGATGAGAAATAATGATTTGTGTAAAGTGGTGTGTATTGGTGATGTTTATCTAGAAACAAGTATGGGTGCAAGATTAATTTTTAAGGGTGATAAACATATACCCAATCTTCGATTGAATTTGATCTCCATATGGAAGCTAGATGATAAAGGCTATTGCAGTATTTTTGCGAATTGGCAGTTGAAGCTTACTAAGGGCTCGTTAGTTGTGGTAAGATGGCATAAATATTCTGCCATCTACATCATGTCTGCAAGGGTGCCTGTTGAGAAAATCAATGTTGTTAATGATGAAGCAATGGTTGATTTGTGGCATAAAAACTCGGTTACATTAGCCAAAAAGGATTAGATATTCTAAGGAAAAACAATACATAAGTGAGTTACACAAAGCTCATTTAAAAAAATACATACATTGTTGGGTTGGAAAGCAGAATAGAGTGTCTTTCAAGAGCTCGGCTCATCAAGAAAACCAATTTTTCTTGACTTGGTACATACTAATGTTTGCAGTCCTTTCAAAACCAGATAACTTAGTGGTTGTCTGTACTTTGTTACTTTTATTGATGATCATTCGAGGAAAGCTTGGGTTGATACTTTGAAAACAAAAGATCAAATGTTAGATGTCTTTAAGCAGTTTCAAGCTTCAGTTGAGATACAAACTCGGAAACAATTGAAGTGTGTTAGAAGTGATAATGGAGGATAATACATTGATCATTTTGATGATTATTGTAGGCAGCAAGGTATTCGACATCAAATGACACCTCCCAAGGCCCCTCAGTTGAATGGTGTAGCTGAGAGACTAAACCAAACATTAATTGAAAAAGTGAGATGTATTCTTTCACAATCACAACTCCCTAAATACTTTTGGGGTGAATATTTGAATACAATGCCTATGTCTGAGAATGACTTGGTAGATGTGGGGCATATTCCGCTTGCACCTACACGAGTTGAAGAAAATTCAGATGGTGACTCATCCGCTTCAAGAGTTTTGCATATTTTTTATACTGCTGATCATGATAATAATTTTGTGGATAAACAAGAGAATAAAGAAGATGTTAACCTGAAGTTCCAACTTAGAGATCTACTAGAGATAGGAAATCATCTACTAGATATCTTTCTGATCAATATATTTTGTTAACCGATGCAGGTGAGCTGAGTGTTATGATGAGGCTGTTAGTGATGTGTGTAAAAATCAGTGGATTGAAGCAATGAATGAATAGATGCAATAACTTCATGAGAATCACACATTTGATTTAGTGAAGCTACCGGAAGGGAGAAAAGTCTTGAATAACAAGTGGGTGTATAGGTTGAAGCAAGATGATAATTCTCTTCAACCTTAGTATAAAGAAAGATTGGTAGTCAAAGGATTTGGTCAGAAAAAATAGATTGATATTGATGAAATATTTTCTCCAGTTTTAAAAAATATCGTGTACTCGTGTGGTTCTAGGCATTGCAGCTACTCTAGACTTTGAAATTGAGCATATGAAGCATTCTTGCATGGTGACATGGAAGAAGATATTGTTAAAAAACAACCTGAAGGTTTTGTGGTTGAAGGAAAATAAGATTATGTTTGTAGACTGAAGAAGAGTCTATATGGTTTGAAGCGAGCTCGAGACAGTGGTATAAGAAGTTCATCTCAGTTATGGGAGAGCAAGACTACAAGAAGACTTCTTCTGATAATTGTGTATTTGTGGAGAAATTTATCGATGTTGATTTTATTGCTCTCTTACTTTATGTGGATGATATGCTTATTGTTGGCAAGAATATTTCATGGATTGATTCTTTGAAAAATAGTTAAGTAAGTCTTTCACAATGAAATATTTAGCCATAGCGAAGCAGATTCTTGGCATTCAAATTACTAGAGAAAGAGATTCAAATAAGTTGTTCTTGTCACGAGAAATATATATTGAGAAAATTATTCAGAATTTCAAGATGGACAAAGCTAAAGTGGTTGGCTCACAACTTTCCATTCATTTCAAGTTAAGCAAGAAATAATGTCGTTCAATTAATGAAGAAAAGAGAGATATGGTTAATCTTCCATATGCATTTGTAGTTTGAAGTCTCATGTATGTCCAGGTATGTACTCGTCGTGACTTAGCTCATAGTGTTTGTGTTGTGAGCAGATTTTTGTCAAACCCATGTAGAGAACATTGGGAAGCCGTGAAATGGATTATGAGGTATCCCGCGAGTAAACGTCTAATTTAAAGCTCAGTTTTGGGATGGAGAAACTTGAGTTGTTGGCTTATTATGATTCATACTTGGCTGGAGATGTTGACACTCGCAAGTCTACTTCTGGATATTTGATTACTTTTGTGGTGGCGTTGTTTCAAGTAAATAAAGACTACAAAAGTGTGTTGTCCTTTTAATAACAAAAGCTGAATTTATTGTAGTGATAGAAGCGAGTAAAGAGCTACTCTAGATGAAGAAGTTTTTGAGAGAACTTGGATTTGAGCAACACAGGTATGTAGTGTTATGTGATAATCATAGTGTTATTCATCTCGTGAAGAATTCGTCGTTTCACTCAAAGTCGAAACATATTGATGTGAAATATCATTGGATTCGAGATATTCTTGATGCTAAACTAATTGAGGTTGATAAAGTTCATACAGATGATAATGGGTCTGACATGATGACAAAAGCATTGCCTAGCGAAAAGCTTGAACATTTTAGATTGATCGTTTCGATGGGGAATCCTCCCATATAGTCGTGAGGGGGGAGATATGTTGGGCCCTTCCTATGTGTGAAGTCCAATTATCAAATGGGCTAAGGCCAAATAAGGGCAACACATAGGATTTTGGTTTCCATAATATTATTCTCTTGTCTCGTGATTTCTGTTGTCACAATTCTACGTGCAGTGTAGTTTAAAAAGAAAGAGCAATGTAAGGCAGAACTTTGTGCTTTCAATTAGACTATCTTCCGTGGTCCGATCGGCTTCGTTTTATGTGAGCATGCTCGTCTATTTGTCCTCTTCAATCTGACTAGCGAGATTTTAATTTGGAGTCTTCTAAGTATATTTTCGATCATCTTCTTCTAACTGCGCTTTTTTGGGGATAGTTCAGTGAGTTTTCAGATTTCGGTTTACTATCTTGTGTATTGGGTTGTGTATGAAGTTGGCATACTTTGTGAGGTGTATGATCTAGTTTTATCTAGAGAATAGTTTTGTAACCCGTCTTCTGATAGTGAATATTTGGTTGGACTCTGAAATCGGTCATTTGGTTTTTAATTCCTACATTGGAAAGGTTTTCCACGTAAAAAATGTAAAGTATTATTTGCGTTGATTTCTTACATACTTTGTATTTTATTTGGGATCGCTATCTCTAATTATATTTGATACATAAAGGAAGATTTCGTTTGTGTGTCTATTTTCTAATAAATATATGAGAAATTCATTCAATATTGTTACAATGTTGGCATCTTGATAAAAAAAATTCTTTTACATTATAAAATCAACTAAAGTATGATTTTTAAAAAATCTATGTATAATAAAGTAACAGTTACTAGGTATTATATTATTCTAAATTTTGAAATACATTATAAAATCAACTAAAGTATGATTGAAAAAAAAAATCTATGTATAATAAAGTAGCAGTTATTAGGTATTATATTATTCTAAATTTTGAAGTATAGCATTGATTTAGAACGGTTGTCTTAAAAAAAAAATAGAACGATAAAGATATACATTTGGAGGACCCTCTCGTCATTTTTTCTTGTTTAATTGATAAACTGTATCCATATATAAATTATTAGGTTGTATTCTTTATTATAATTAAATAAAAACAAAAATAAATAATATTAATACAGGTTAAAACTTGTAATTTTATGTTAAATAACACCATTTCAAATAATTTTATAAATTTTGAATATTTGAATCTAATTTAAAATTAGACACATATAATTCTCCTAAATATTGGTGTTAATTAATCTAATGAATGCAGTAGCTTAATTGGTTTTTAAATGCTTCAAATTTTATTTTTTAACAGTTATTTTTTTAATAAATTTAATTCCAAACAATTATTAATTAGTTCTTCACGAATTAATAAATTACTAACTTAAATATTATTTTATTAACTTATATATTAATTCAAGACTACGTATTGAAACTAAAAAAATATAGCTAATATATATGTATTAAAAATATTTAAATAAAAAGATTGTTAACCTTTTTAGGTTTCCATCATTATACAATCCTAAACTAATGATGTTATGCTAATATTTATGGAAAAGTGAATACTACTAACTATCGGTCCCGTTCGGTCCGGGTTTTGAAGGAACCGGACCGCTAAGCTTATCGGTTCGGACCGGACTGGACCGCTAAGCTTTCGGTTCTAATTTTTGGAACCGGACCGAACCGCTAAGTTTTTGGTTCGGTTCGGTCCGGTTCGGTCCGGTCCGGTCCGGTCCGGTTTGGTTCCGGTTTCGGTTCGGTCCGAGTTCGGTTCGGTCCGAGTTCGGTCCGGTCCGGTTTCGGTCCGGTTTCGGTCCGGTTCGGTCCACTTAAAAAAATAAAATCAATTAAAAATTGATTTTTAATTATTTTTTTATTAAAATAAATGATATAAAAACTAAAGTTTATAAGTTGATCTTTCATTTTTTTTAAAAATTGGTAATTAACTATTAATTTTAGTACTATAATTTATAATTATAATAATAATAAATAATCGGTTTTAACGGTTTTATTGGTCCGATTTCTTATCGGTTCTACCGGTTTATCGGTTTCATCGGTTCGATTCTGTATCGGTTCTTTCGGTCCTATCGGTTTTATCGGTTCGGTTCCTTATCGGTTCCATCGGTTTATCGGTTCTATCAGTTCGGTTCCTAACCGGTTTTTTTGTTTCGGTTCCTTATCGGTTTTCGGTTTTTAGAATGGAACCGCGAACCGGACCGTTAAGGTTCGGTCCGGTTCTTGGTCCGGTCCTTATCAGTTCGGTCCCGGTCCGGTTCTCTGTTCCGGAGAACCGTTGACAGCCCTACTACTAACCCGTCCTTTCGCATCCATTCGCATTACCCTAAATTAAATTTAGGGTTAGTGTTAACTCAAGATCCGGTTTTTTTTATAACGAAATCTAGTTATAGTGAGATCCGGTTTAGTTATAACTAGATCCCTTTTAATTACAAATTTTTTTTTATATATATATATATATATATATATATATATATATATATAAAGTCCTACATTATACAACTTTTTTTCTTCGAAATCATAAATCTTTCTAAACCCAAAATTTTTAAAGTCAAGATTTTTCAAATCCAACACCAAATACTTGTTAAGGTAAACATTCTCTACATTTTCCTGTAATTATTTTTTAATTTCCATGTGTGGTTTTAGAGATATTTAGATTTTAGTATTATGAGAGAAAAATCGAATTTTCCTCTAGTTATAGTTGTTTTCTTGATGTTTAAATACATGTAGGTGTTTAGTTAGACGAATAGGTTCGATTTGGCATGTTTTTTTTGTTAGATTTGGGGTAGTTTATGGTACTTTTAGGATTTGGGGGCAAGGTTTATGTTCTTGGTCTGATCCACATAACGTTGATTGGGGAAATCCTTGCACGATTTCGTGCGTGGATTTCCCCAATCCATGCAATTGAATGCGTGGATCAGCATTTTCTGATATTTAGCCCTGTTTTTTATTCCGATGAATTGTGTTGCGTGTTACGATGCATTTTTTATCATACATCGACGATTTCACAATTTTTTTATTCGTTTTAAATCTATTTTAGTAAATTATGCTTGTTTAACGGAAAATATTGATTAAATTGTTTACATGATTGTAGGATGCCTCCACAGCTCCGTTCTCCCAATATGGTGGAGCGAGATACCGTTGATGATACCGAGGCGATGGTAGTAAGCGAGACATCTCGGAGTGCACGTTTCCGTGCTAGACAAGACGTGAATGTCGACGTTGTTCCCCGTCATCGAACTACAGGCCAACGATTCCGTAGATATAACCGACATGTGATTGACCTATATTCGACCTTCCACTCCTACAAAGACCATGAGGCTTATAGCGTCTTCAAAAACGATGTAAGGTTTTAATTGTTAAATACAATGTGGTTTATATTATAGTTATAGGTTTATGTTTAAAACATTGTTGAATATATAGGTTTAGGTTTAGGTTTGAATGCATTTGTTTAGATTATGCTGAATTGGTATCGGTTAATGATTTATGTTATATTTGTTATTGAATTTATTCGTTTATGTTTGAATGCATTGGATTGGTTATTGGTTTATGTTATATGTTATATTTGTTATTGAATTTATCCGTTTAGGTTTGAATGCATTGGATTGGTTATTGGTTTATGTTATATGTTATATTTGTTATTGAATTGATTCGTTTAGGTTTGAATGCATATATGTTATATGTTATATTTGTTATTGAATTGATTCGTGTAGATTGTAATGTAACGGTTTATGTTTATATTGCATATATGTTTATATTGTATATTTTTATACAGGCAAGGGTACATATGCGGTGCTATGGTATGTACCAAACACACCGTGGTTGGGATTTGAAAGTGCATCAGACACGGGTACATGATGAGGTGATGGGAACGTGTTTTGGACCCATTGTTGACGCTCTCACTCGATGGGCTACAAACGTCCATCTGATAGAGGTATTTTTGGATAGATAACTGTCACACTTGATGAGGTTATATCATCACGAGTTTACCACTGGTCGGTATGAACTGCGAGATGTTTGAGTATCCTATTACCGATGTGCGTAATGCGGCATACGCTCGCTTACTTGGGTGCACTGTTTTGGAGTTGGTAAAGGAGATTGACGGGAACAAAGGGGATGACATGAGGCATGTTCACCTTGCATGGCTGAAGAGGAGATTTTGTACGCATCAGTATTATGACGATGAGATTACTGATGCTGATGTTCGCCAAGCTACTAGGGCGTATTTGTTACACTTGTTTGGTTGTACCATACTAGCCAACAAGTCGGGCAACAATATTTTCCTCGACTACTTACAGTTCATAGATGATTACAGTAGCTCAGGCAGGTACAATTGGGGACATATGATACTCGCTCAGCTCTACTTCCAGCTAGGCAGAGGATGCCTACACTCCATTTCCGGTATGTCTAGATTCCTGGGTTTGTTAGAGACCTCGATTTACGACCATTTCCCCATATTTTCTGCTCCGTAATACTCTAGATTCAGTATCGCACCGCCTATGATGTGCAAGTATGCGCCTCCACCGTTTGGATAGATGCGACATTGAAGTCTTCGGACAGTGTCGAAGCATACTATCCGCTACGGGTGGCTAGACAGTTGGGTCGTATCCAGCAGGTAATATTTTATGATACTCGATATAATATATTGTTTGTTTTGCATATACTATTATGGACTAATAGTTTCATTACACGTACCTGGTGTACTACGTCTCGTTCTTACAGGTTCTCGTAGGGTTCACTGTGCGAACTCTTTCGACAACTAGGACACATTCACTTGGGATAACTAGGAATCCTACATTATATACCTTAGTCTGCAAGGTGGGCAGTATATTCCGGGTCAAGAGGATGGTACGACCTTGATCTACTCTGCATGGGTTTCAAAAAACCCGTGGTACGTCATTACCAATCCAGAGACGCACCGCGACGATGTAGTGGTAGGGGTGAATCCCTCTTCACCCACACATGCCACCAGACTGTATGATTTTCACGGGTCACCTTCTCGATTTACAGGCATATGAGCAGAGCCACCCTGGAATTAGTTTGGAGGACCTTCGTGCACCTTTGGACGAGTGCTAGTGTCTTGCTCACGAGTACATGGATTGATTCTTAGGTTTTATTATTTTTTGTTTTAATGGTTGACAATTTACGACTTTTTACGTTCATATATTGTACGACTACTTTAAATTTTGTGTTATGGTATTTTGTTACACTTTTATTATGTTACCCTATTTTAATTTTATAATATAATCATTTAACATCATTTCTATAACATTTATCGAAGAAAAAAAAACTTCTTCGAATTGAGATCTAAAAACAACATCAAAGTAGCATTTGATAAGGGCATAAAATACCAAGTAAAATAGAGGATCCAAATTGTAATACATTAATGTATAGGGACTTAATTATAAATAAATAAATAGGTGACATAAGTGCAAATATAAGGAAAGATTATGTCCCCTAAAAGGGGACCTTCTAATGATTAGTACTTTATTTTGACTACTTTCTCTCTCTAGAATCTTGTACTTATTTACCTGACACACTTTTCCCATTCACGTTTCCCGATAAACCACCTTAGATATTCTGACACTTATCATTGGCGTTGTGTGTGGGAACGAGAGATACCCGAAGATCAGGTTCCCAAAATCTCGACTTTACAAAAAAGTCAGCGAATGAATACCGAGGCTAGGAAGGGAAAGGCAAAGGAATAAGGTTATGATAAGGAGATGTCATTCTCGGAGGGTCGGAACTCTGAAGACTTGTTTGGTGATGATGATCAAGGAAATCAGGGCCGAAGTAAACGGTCGACCCTAATCATGACTAGGAAACAACTATTAGACGACATTGCTAAGCTAAATGCCGAGAAAGAACTGGCTATGGATGAGTAGAAAGGTCGGCTGGATGATCAAAGCGAACGATCAGATGAAGAAATAAAAGGGGCCTGACGCACTGTTAATTGGGAGGAAGTGGACTTTTACAAAGGCAGGAATCGGATGCGAAGGTTCAACGGGGCTGCACGAAAGAAATTCATATTCCGATCCAAGCTTGAGTACGAATTTTCTTCAGGGGAGGATATATGCGAGTCTTCTTCCCCGGTCAGAGATTTCCGACGCTTCAGAAAGGACAAAAGGATGATCAAGGAGCAAGAGCTCAGAAGGCGTAAGTCATTGCGAGCTAAGATAGTCAAACCTCAGGGAGGTATCATCGACAAAGTGACTCCCACATCTGTTGAAAAAATCGGTACGGTTACTTTTAAGAGAGAGCAGCTGAATTGCCCTCAGTTCCAATTTCCATCAGGGATCCAATCTTACGGCTATAGGGTGGGGAGTCAATTTTCTAACACATTTGATGAACGATTGTTCATGATTCGTGCAGAAGGATTAGGAGGTGGAACTTTCAGCATTAGGCATAATTGGAGGTCGTCCTCTTTGTCAGATGAAATTTTGTCGGGAAATCTCCCGAAGCGTTTTGACATCTCTAAGCTTGAAAAGTAAGATGGAAAGAAAGACCCACATAATCACTTGGAAGCTTTCAAAAAATTTATGCTAAGTTTTGACAATGACGACAAGTTGGTCTGTCGAGCTTTCCCAATAACGTTTAAAGACCGGGCATCAAATTGGTATAATCGATTACCACAAGGATGCATTAAGAATTTCAATATATTCTGGATAATGTTCAAATATCAGTTTATCGGAAGCAAGAATTTCTGAGCAAACGGGGATACAATAGTTAATTGCCAACAAAAGGTCGGAGAAATCTTGAGGGATTATACTCGAAGTTTTATAGACACAAAGACAGATCTCGATTATAGTGACCAAAGTGTGGCCTTAACTGGTTAAAGATTAGGCTTGTTATCGGGGCTGATGAAGCAAGCTGTGACGAAGAAGCAAGCTTTCACTTTTTCAGCTTTGTTAGCCCAGGTCGAAAAGAAGATCATGATTGAGGAAACCGAAGCGTCAGAATTGGCAGCACAGATCCAACAAACAAATCAAGCTTCGGTGGCTACGTATCAGAAAACTTCGAAAACAAGTACGATCCCTCAGCCACAACCGATAAATACCGTAGCACCAGCAGCACATGTGAAAGGATCAGGAAATCAAACTCAGAGGACGCGAAATGGCTACCAAGGAAATAATTACCGACCCATATCGAACAAATGGATTCGGCTTGATTATTTTTCTGATTTAACTGAATGTGTTGCGACTATCTTTGACAAGTCACAGAAGAGCGTGCATTTTCGGAAGCCATTTCCGATCGGAATTCCCCACCATGATGATGTAGGTCATGATACCAAGGATTGCATCGCGCTCAAGAAGGAAGTACAAGCGCACATTGACAGTGGTAAATTGCTAGAGTATGTGAAGAAACAAGCTCAACAAGATGGAGCAGCCAAGCAAATTGTACCAGTGCCAAAATAGGAAATTTCTTTGGTGATTTCTGAGGTCAATGATTCGTTTGATTTGTCCACCGAATATCTGGACCCGGATAAAAAACATGAATATAATCGGAGTGATTGAGGAAGTGGTACCCCCAACAAGAGAAAAGGTAAGAGAATTATGAAAAACTTTTGGGTCTCTGACTATCGTCGGGTGCAATTCAATGGCAGGTACTACCAATTCTTCACGAAAGAGACATATAGTAAATATGGCTACTCAGCTAGAGACAAGAACTTCACTTCATTTATACGAAAAACCATATTTTACTTTATGCTTTGACGACGATAACATGAGAGACGTTGTTGGCTCTCATGAGGATGCAATCGTTATTGTGGCGGCTATTGCATGGGAGGCGGTGCAAAGAATTTTGGTGGATCCCAGTAGTTCAGTAAATATTATTTTATTATCAACTTTTTCAGGGTTTAGGAATAAGCCAGTGATTGTAAAATCAGATCGTACAATTATCGTCTTTACAGGAGCATCGACAGAAGTAGTAGGTGAATTTGAAGGAGTGGTTCAACTCGGAAGAATTAACAGTTTTGTTTATTTTCGTTGATGCACCCACGTCGCACAATGAAATTTTTTGGCCGCTCCTGGTTGTCAAGAATGCATGTCGTAACTTCTACGGTTCACCAATGCTTGAAGTATGTAATCAGATACAGCGTCGGAGTTGTCAGAAGCAACCAAAAGACCGCGAGGGAATGTTAGCGGGCAGCTTCGGCAGTGAAATCAGATAGGGAAATGGTCGATGTGAGGGATTAGCAGTTAGCAGGGCCGGCCCATGGATCAGAGCCTGCAGACGATCCTAGGGAGACCTCAGGTTTTTTTCTTACGGACGAAAGTTGTGAGAGTTATGAATTTTCCAATGGAAATGTCCTGAAGATTGGGGTAAACTTGTCCCCTTGGTTCCGAAAAAAGTTGATCAATTTTCTTAAACAAAAGCTATATTTCTTCGCTTTGTGTTCAGAAGATGTAACGGGAGTCCCTGAGAGCGTAATCTATCACAAGTTCTCTATAAATCTAAGTATTCGACCCATAACACAAAAGCGCCGAGCATTTTCTCAAAAAAAGACAGCGGCAATCATTTTAGAGGTCGAAAGATTGAGAAAGGTAGGGCACATACGGGAGTCCCGGTACCTGCGTCGACATCGAATCCAATTCTGGTTAAAAAGAAAAACGGAAAGTGGAGAATGTGTTTAGATTTC
The DNA here is from genome assembly GCA_036936605.1 of Limnanthes douglasii subsp. nivea. Classification (NCBI taxonomy): domain Eukaryota; kingdom Viridiplantae; phylum Streptophyta; class Magnoliopsida; order Brassicales; family Limnanthaceae; genus Limnanthes; species Limnanthes douglasii. Next base: position 138,712,757 of record JAUPFV010000001.1, on the reverse strand, counting down.
AGAGACCTCGATCGAGAATGACCCAAGGATCCTTTCCCAATGCCAAGGATTGATCAGTTGGCAGATTTGACATCAGGTAACAAGATATTATCTTTCATGGATGCCTACGCAAGGTATAATCAGATAAAGCTGGATCCTAAAGATTAGAAAAGCACAACATTTATTACAGGAAGGGGTTTATATTGTTACAAGGTTATGCCATTTGGTCTAAAAAACACGGGGGCTGCCTATCAAAGACTTGTGAATAAGGTTTTTGAGGAACAAATCGGACGGAATTTAGAGATCTACATTGATGATATGTTGGTCAAAAACGTCAATAATAAAATTCATTTTGCAGATCTAGAAGAAACATTCAGAAAGCTTGCAAAAGTGAACCTTAAATTGAATCCAGAAAAATGCTCATTTGGAGTTCGATGTGGAAAGTTGTTAGGGATCATGATCAGCGAGAAAGGGATAAAGGCGGATCCAACCCAGTTAAATGCTCTGAACAATATGGCACCTCCGAGGAATGTTAAAGAGGTACAGATTTTGACCGGGCGATTAACAACGCTGAACAGATTTATCTCGCGATCATCGGACAAGTGCGCACCATTTTTTCAAGTTCTAAGGAATGCTAAGAATTTAAGCTGGACTCCTGAATGTACCGAAGCATTCCTCAACATCAAGAATTATTTTTCATCGACAATGTTGCTGACAAAACCACTACCCCGGGAAAGGTTGTTTCTTTATATAGCGGTTTCGGAACATGCGGTGAGCGCAACGTTAGTTCGAGAAGAGGATATGATCTCTAGACCTCTCTATTATGTGAGTAAGAGTTTGCTGGACGCAGAAAAGCGATACTTAAAGCTTGAGAAATTAGCGCTGACTTTGGTAACAGCCGCAAGAAAAATTCGACCGTACTTCCAATGCCATTCTATTACAGTTCGAACTACTTTCCCCTTAAACGTGTTTTACAGCGACCTGATGTTTCTGGTCGTATGACGAAATGGTCGGTAGAAATCGGGGACTTTGATATCGATTTTGAACCAAGAACGGTTATCAAAGGGAAAGCGTTGGCAGATTTCTTAGTGCAATTTTATTCCAGCAGACCCGAGGAAGTATCACTCGAGCTAGAGGTTAACACGGATGAATGGATAGTCAGAACGGATGGGGTCTCAAGTATCATCGGATGGGGGGTGACGTTCAAATTTCTACACCAACAGGGATTGCAATGCATCAAGAGATCCATTTGGGTTTCAAGGCTTCGAACAACGAAGATGAGTATGAAGCAGTGTTGGCAGGACTAAGGTTGGCGCAGATTTGCGGGGTAAGAAATGTTCAGCTGATCAGTGATTCATAGCTACTGATAAATCACGCAACTGGAGCAGCTGGTGAAATATTTAGCGGCTTTGAGAATCTTTGCTTTGTCGTTTAAAAAGATTACTTATGAACATGTCCGAAGGGAAGATAACACGATCGCTAATTCACTGGCAACAACGACGTATTTGGGAGCGTACCCCTGGATTTGACGCAAGAATATCCGTCCATCTTGAAGAGAAAATACCTGGAGAGTCGACCAGATGTAGCTTGTCAAACTTCCACGGTTTCAAGCACTGATTGGAGGAGCAACATTATGAAGTTTTTGACTGAAGAAGTGTTGCCCACTGATAAGAATCTGGAAAAAAATGTTCGGAACAAGGCGCGAGGCTTTGTCATTTTGGGAAATGTTCTTTACAAAAAATTTGCATGCAGAGCTTTGTTAAGATGTTTGGGGCGTGAAGAGTCACAGACGGTGAAGGATCAGCACAATGCGGCTTTAAGACATTGATCAGGAGAGTCCTCTTTTCAGGTTTTTATTGGCCTACGCTATCTGCTTATGCTAAAGAATTTTCAAAAGATGTGATACGTGCCAGAGGTTTTCCAATTCGATCCACACTCCAGCAGTCCCCCTAGAGTCTATTTATGAGGGTGTACAGTTCGATAACTGGGGGATAGACATGGTAAGACCGCTTCCACTAGCAACTGGAGGAAGGCACACTATTGTAGTGGCAGTAGATTATATTTCAAAATGGGTCGAAACAGAACTGTTGTCTAGCACAAGAGCTAAGGATGTGGTGAAATTCATATGGTCGAACATTTGTTGTCGGTATGGGGTCCCTTAGAAGATAACCATGGAAAATTGTCCTCAGTTTGACAACAACGAAATGAGAGAATTTTGTGCCAATCACAATATACATCACTGTTTTTCAGCCCCATTCCATCCTCGATCAAACGGGCAGGTCGAAGTTACTAACAGAACGATCATTAGTGGATTGAAAAGGATATTGGAAGGAAATGCTAGGAAATGACCGGATTTCTTACAAGAGTTATTGTGGGCATACCGAACCACGCCTTGAACAACGACGCATGAATCACCTTACACTTTGGTATACGGAATGGATGCAATAATCCCAACAGAAACAATGTTCCCTTCTTTCAGGGTCGGTCATTACGAGGAGAGCATCAACGATGAAAATTGGGCTTTGTCTTTGGATTTGATAGAAGAAAAGTGAGCTAAGGATCATCTCAGTTCTTTACATTATCAGACCCTGATGAGGAGTAGGTATTCATCTAAAGTACGAAGAAGAGATTTCAAGGTTGGGGAAAAAGTTTTACGAAAAGTTTTCCTCCACACAAAGGACAAGCACCTTGGAAAGTTGGCACCAAACTGGGAAGGACCATACAAAGTGGTCGAAAAAATAAAGTCGGGGACTTATCGTTTGAAAGAAAAATTTGGTCGACCTTTGCGCCTTTCGTGGAACATCGAGCATCTTAAACTCTATTTAGAATGAGTTGTAATTTTCTACCCTTCTCTTGTAAAAGAAAATTTCGTCGGGGCACACTCTTTCCTACCCTGGTGGCGCGGGGAGGTTTTAACGAGGTGTCTACTTAAACCGACCCATTTTAGTACAATTTTAGAGCCTATAAACAAGCATGCAAAATTTCAAACCCATCAAAGGGGTTTTTCAACTTTCAAGTTGATCAACAAAATGTCGAACCCATCAAAGGGGTTTTTTAACTTTCAATTTGATCAACAAAATGTCGAACCCATCAAAGGGGTTTTTCAACTTTCAAGGTGATCAACAAAATGTCGAACCCGTCAAAGGGGTTTTTCAACTTTCAAGTTGATCAAAAAAATGTCGAACCCATCAAAGAGGTTTTTCAACTTTCAAGTTGATCAACAAAATGCTGAACCCGTCAAAGGGATTTTTTAACTTTCGAGTTGATCAACAAAATGTCGAACCTGAGTGGAATCTGAGGCCACAAAGCATGGAAGTTCAGGACATAGCCGACCCTTGCATCGGAAACTTGTTGTTCCGTGATCTCTTTGCATTTAACACCAAAAAACTGATTTTCTTCTTTACTCTGGTCGAGAGCCGTTCGGAGCCCCTGCAATTCCCTGACCATTTTTGTGGACCGACAACGAAGAAATTTGTCCCGAACTTTCTGAGCAGCTAGCTCCTCGAAAGCTTTGGCGCATTTTTTCTCGGCTTGGGAAGTAGTTTTCTCCCACTGTTTTTCCTTCACACCAAAAGCTTTAACCTTAGCTTCGGCAGAAGAGGCTCGTTGTTTAATAAGGTCGATCGAGTCCTGCGACTTCTTGGGCTTAGGGGAAATGCTTCTTTTAAGCTCAACGAGCTCCCTCTGAAGATTCGGTACCTCTCTTTCTTTTTGGGCTATTGGAGCAAGCAGAGTCTGTAGAGAGTTGGCTAAGACGTCGGAATCCTGGAAGAAGAAGGAGTTCGAACTCTGGGGTCGGACGGGTAATAGTGCACCATCGGGGTGCATCAAAGTTCCTTGGCCTAGAGAGATAGGCCCTTCCGATTTCGCCTTTTTCTCGCAGCTGTCCACATGAGCACGTAGCTTTGCACCCTCAAAGTGTTCGAACATAGAAGGTATGGTGGTTTGTTCGGTGATAGGGTTGGCATGCACCTCGTGCGCAATAGCTTTCCCCTTGGACTTTTTGTTCAAGGAGGAACCGTCTCCTTCTTCAGCCACGATGTATTTCTTCCGCTTTTTGTCGTGGCCCTTTTGTCCTCCTTTAATAGCTGTAGGGGATTTGTCACCACTTGCAGTTGGGTCACTAAGGATGATGGTAACCTCCGGCTCTGAAAGCGGAACTTCAATAGGTTGGTCCACAGCATTACCTTGTTCGTCCTCAGCAGCGGACAACTCCTCAGACTTTACACGTTTGCTTGGAGCCCGATCCCGTTTGGGCAAAAACACCTCGTAATCTGGGGCCTCGAGCCTCTTGACAAAGTCAACAACGTCAGGAGGGGTCTGCAGTTCTTCAGAACTTAGGGTTTGGTTAGAACAGCGCCAGAGGTTGCTGTTAATGAGGTTAGTGTTCTTGAAGAACTGATGAAACTTCTGACCCCAACTTCTCCTTGCAAAGGCTCGAAGTTGAGCAAAGATTGTCGAAGCTTCTTTAAGATACTTTTTCCGCAGCTGTTGGATAGTCACCTTGAAAACTAAAAGACCATCCATTAAATATATATATATATATATATATATATATATATATATATATATATATATATATATATATATATATATATACCTTCAAGGGTCTATTTAAACGTAAGCCGCCTCAGATTCTCTTGGCTGTAGGGTCAACCATTTTCCCAAGCGCCGCTGACAAAGACAAATCTGTACTTCTACGATCTGTCAGCCTCCAACAACTTATTCACAATCTTCTTTGGGTTGACCAGGGATAAATAGAAAAATGCCAGATTTGGGGATTTGGAGACCCGGATATCCCTATATACTGCTCCATGGAGATGGGGATTCCTGATAGTCGTGAACCCATGATGGTCGACATCAAGGTATACCAAGCGTTAGGGGTCAATTGGGTCGGACATATCTCTAGAATTTCGAAGTATCTAATAATTTCAGGATCAAGGGGAAGTCGCAAACCCCAGTTGAAGAGTTCGGTGAAAAAGACTACCTCTCGACCTTGGCCAGATAAAGGAGTTTCACCAGGTTCACTGAGGAATTCTCCAGATCTTCGTCAAACTCTCTTCTTCGTCGGGGGAGTAGTACAAGTATTTGGCGTTGAATAAATAAAGGATGTGGTCGTTGGTCAGACGAATATGGTAACCAGTTACGACGTCGGCTGTTCCAGATGGCAGTGGTTCCCTTTCGACGCCATCAACCATGATTACTGAAGGATTGGTTGGATCATCTAGGTCGGCATCCTCACCTTTAATTTCTATAAGCCCAGGTTCTATAGCAGGCGCGTCGTCAACTTTGGCTGGTGCAGCTGTGTTGGAAGTACTTGGATTGGTCGGTTTGGCATCTTTGACTCTGGTTTTCACCGACTTGGAATCTTTGTCCCCAGTTTTCGCCGGTGCTAGGACCTTGGAATGAGGTCTATGGACGACTTTGTTAGCAGCATTATCGTCAATTTTTATCACCATGTTTGGCTTGGAGTATTTATGCAAGGATTTTTTAACAGGTCGGTCAACAATTTTTCCTCTGACTTCAACCGACGCTTGCTTTATGGAAGATTTAGGGGCTTGGTTTACAGCCTCTGCATTTACTATCCCTGTGGGTGGGAATTTGTTAGCAGACATCAAGTCGTGAGGAGAAGGAGTTGCGAAGACAGCACTTGAGCTGCTGTGGGTTCAAATATGGCCAGGCTTTGTAGCACCGGTTTTTGTCGCAGCCTCTTTTCGTCTCCTTTTCTCTTCATCTGTCAGAACACCCTTCTTGGCAGTCTTCACGGTGTTATGGCTCGTTCGAATCCCTATAATGTCAGGAGTTAGTTGAACGTACTCATGCGGAGGAGTAGAGGAAGAGCTGGAGTCGCCCATGGTTAAAAATGGGGGTTTTGGTCGGTTGGTAATGTTCTGAGGCCGTGAGGGAGTGAGAAGATTTTCAGCACCAGACTTTTTGGAAAAAGAGTGAGCAGCAGGAGACCTTGACGAATAAGCCTTTTGTGAGGTCGGAAAATCGTTGTGAGTTGAAAGGTTCAAATGATCGGGATTTTTAGGTTGTGGAAAACGGTTGAGAATACGTTGGTGAAACAACACCTTTGTGGATCAACCCAGCGGCTCGGTATTCTTCTACTCGTTCGGTGATCTACCCTTCTCAGGGGCGTCGGATTTCTTCATCGATTTCTTGTGAGACATGGGTCTTCTCATAAACTAAGTAGAAATATCTCTCTCTAGAAAGGGAATTTGGCCAGAGTTTATCTCCCTTGAAAAAATTTAGTGAAAATAAGAATGAAAAGGGAAACTATTTATAGAAGTAGCAAGCATGGTAAAGATCCGCTCCATGGACAAGCGCAATCGAAAAGAGCCTCGAGAATATCAAGAGTAGTTTTACCAAAATACTGGTTAAAGTACGACCCAATTACCATGAGACACGTGTCCAATCGAGTGGTTGCAGCAGACCTAGGGGGCTACGGTTGCTACATGCGCGTAGGCGGCTAATGATGAAGAACACGCTGACCAATTGAAAGAGGACACGTGGGTAGGCAGATAAAACGGTTAGACGTAGGAGCTTGGTGGGATTCAAAGGGTCTAACCCGATTTTGAGACCACAAAAACAGCTCAAACAATTTTACAAACCATCGATGCCTTGGCTACAAGAATGTAGAGGGTCGACGTTTAACGGTAGTAGTAAACGGTCGACTCTGGCATCAACGATCGATCAACAACAAATTCGAACTTGGCAAAAGAGTATAAGAATCTAGGTTTCAAATTAATGGGAAAGCGCCGACCCTGCATTCGACATTTCAGATCCATGGGAAAGCGCCGACCCTGCGTTGGACATTTCAGATCCATGGGAAAGCGTCGACCCTGCTTTCGACATTTCAGATCAATGGGAAAGCGCCGACCTTGCGTTCGACATTTCAGATTATATGGAAAACGCCGACCCTGCGTTCGACAAATAGATTCATGAAGAATCCTAACCTTGCACTCTACCCTCGATTAGATTTTGCTCGATCCTCCGCAAAATTAGGGGGCTACTGATAAGGGCATAAATACCAAGTAAAATAGATGATCCAAATTATAATTCATTAATGTATATGGATTTAATTTTAAAGAAAGAAATAGGTGACATAAGTGCAAATATAAGGGGTAACATGTAATTAGAATAGATTTAGCATGTGACAGTGGGCCTCACAACGGTCACTATATAAGGAAAGATTATGTCCCCTAAAAGGGGACCTTCTAATGATTAGTACTTTATTTTAACTACTTTCTCTCTCTAGAATCTTGTACATATTTTCTTGACACACTTTTTCCCATTCACGTTTCCCGATAAACCAGCTTAGATATTCTGACACTTATCAGCATTAAACAAGGTAAAAGTACATCAGAAATCATAAAAAAACATTGACAGAAACTTTTACGGAAACATGAACTTACTTAAACATTAACTTAAGAAAACATTAACCCATAAAATAACTAAGAGATTTATTTCCAAGAACTCCTAGTAAACTTAGTTTACCTATCACGTCAGTTTCATTTCATCAACTTCCTTTCTTCTTTCGTATTACGGTACTCCTCCGCAACAACACACATTTCCTCTTCCTTGATGGTTAAAAATTCGAAATAGACACGATCCAGCTGATCCCCCGTTATAGTATTCGTGAGTTGGCAGTTGAACAAGTTAAACGCGATATGACGTTCTAAGTCGTTGAGGTGGGAAATGAGAAGTACACGATTGTTTTTTGTTTTTTATTTATTTTATTCAAAAGTTGTTTAAATGACGTGATTTAATCATTACCTATAATAGAGTATCATTTCACACCCCATAAGTAAGCCTAAAACCATTTTTTAAAAATTTCCAAAACATTATCTCGCACTCCCCTACAAGAAGATGTACATATCCACGCGCGACTATGTGTGCCGATGTACACGTCTTTGCATGGATGTGTGAGGATTTGTACATTTGCTTGCAGAGGAGTGCGAGATAATGCACTGTAAGTTTAAAAAACGGTGTTGTACCAATTTGGACTTGTTGTTTGAATCATACTTATAAGCTGAAAATGTGTGAGCATAATAAAAAGTCTTAATTAATATAAACAAAAACAATAAATTCAAAGGTAGGGGAATGGTAACAGAATGGATTAAAAAACACACGAAATATTAAAAATACTATAGCAAATTATGCATCACGTGACAAATCATAGAACTAATCATCCCCATCTTGTAATGTTTGTGGTTGTGTTGGTTTGATTTAGCGATATTTGTTGAGATATTCGCCCAGTGGGATGGTCCAATTTGTAACGTCATCGCTAGTGCAGAACGTAAACCAGCAAGGATATATATCTGGAAACGGTCCATCTAAGACAATCTGCAAATTTCCAAAAAATAGAAAAATTAAGTAGAAACAAAATTAGTGACAAAATAACAAAGAAACATGAATAGAATATATTGGTTTACTTACCTTCGCAAAATTATTACTGTGCAAGAAACCGATGCCAACTTCTATTATAGGATACGATCTGGGAGGCATACTATGCAGAGGAAGATACATGTATAATAGTTGGAGAGATACGTGGTATACTATACATTGATACCGAGTGGCTATCACCAAGCCAAAGTCGGGTAATGTCATCTAGTGCCTAGAACCGCTCTCGTACATTTTGAAACAATCCAATCCTCGTAATAGGTTATCAACACGTTGTGCACCATCAAAAACGATCTCCCATAGATCACGTTGACTCGACCGTTCGTACATCAAATTCCGTCTTACTTGATCCCATGAATCTGCATTATCTGTAATCGTTAAAGCTACGGCCCTAAATCCACAACTACCGTCAGGAGCAACGTCTTCAACGCTAGTTATGTACTTGTGCAAGTATTCTAGAAAACAACTCTTGTACGCACTAAATTCTTTTCCCTTATTTAATTTTCCAAGATCGAGTCACTTTCTCTTTTTTTGGTTGGGCTTTAGATTTGGATTTGGCTTTGGATACTAAAAATGTCATAACCGATAAGGCGGTCGTGCTACCTATCCTACCAGGAGTATTAGCTCCTAAACTACCATCATATTTCCACTCGGATGTGTTTCGTTTAGTTGACTTGTCGAGACCGGCTTTTTTCTGACTTTAGTGACAACCGGCTCCTTAGGTTCCAAAAGATGGATTTTAGCGGGATATAGGATTTACATCATCCTATTTATTATGTGATCTTGTACTTGTGGACCGCAACCGCGGATGGTACTATCTATTAAGGATAGTTTTCTTGTAAGCTCATCTTCGGTATCAACGTTATCTCTAGACTTGATCTCTAAAGTACTACAATGAACATCACATTTACTCTTTTAAATTCCCCTACATTCTCTCGCGATCATAGTGCACTCGCGCACATGGTAAATTATGTGTTGTCGTAATAAAACAACCACATGTTGCAGGAGTAATTCATAAATCCCTGCCTTTTTAATAGTTTTCTCTAATATTTCTAAGGTCGTACATGAAAGTTTACCTTTGATGTCGCTAAAGATAGTTCCCCTAGATACAAGTCTAGGACAAAACAAAATTTGTTCGAACGTTTCGAAGATGGTAGAGTGTTGAATGTGAAGCAACGAGTGAACTTTATTCTAACATAAATTACTTGTGTCGATTGCCTGTTTTAGGCTCGAGCTGTTTTAGGCTCGAGTGAGCACTCTCCACCCTATAACATAAACTTGAATTATTTAGAACTCTAACATTTAATAAAATAAAGTAACGTATAGATATAATAATATAACTCACAGGTTACTAGTGTGGTTGCTCAAATGTTTAATTTTTTCCGTGTAGATATTAAAGAATTTGTGTCCGTAAGGGTCTATCCGTTGTTTCATCAAGTAATCGACAACCTTGGGACAATAGGCGTAGGCTTGGTGTAACTCGACAAGGTTTTTGTTATGCTCTTGGATCATCGTCGAATAGGCAACCGCGGCATAAAATTCTAAGAACTCTTCACCCATGTACGCTTTCGTTAAAATTTTCTTAGCGTAGGAGCTAATCTTCCTATTAATATGCCAAGTGCATAGCATATAGCTTGCATCCGGAAATACATCATCGATAGCGTTCATTAAATCCAACTCCCTATCAATGACGATAATTTTGGTAATGCGCACATGTTATTCACGATCACTCTCCTTAGAACACTCAATGCCCACGTGTAGTTCTCTTCTTTCTCGGAGCTCATAAAAAGAAAAGCTATACAAAATATCTTTTTCGTCGAAGTTTGGCAAACTATTTCTAGCAAAGGAATTTTATACCTTGTAGTTGTGTATGTGCTATCCATTATAAGAACTTGAGGAAAAGTGCGCAATAAATCGATGCTTATAGGATGAGTGAAAAACAATTTAAGGATCTCGTCCATTTATTTGTATGTTCGCTCCCGAACATAGTACTTCTGCTCTTTCAACTGACCGTACAAGTATTGCATTTGGGATTTTCCCGCTTTATCTACCAAATGGTGTTTTTACCGCATGTTGTAGATGGTACGCATACTAGATACATTTTCGGATCTTTTAACTTCAAACCACGGTATAAATCTCGTGGACGAGAATCTATTGTTGTGAGTTTACGAACATACTCCTCTTCCTCCGCTTTTAGCCTCGCGGCTCGTGAATGACCATCCAAGTGTAAGAAGGGTTGGTGGTTGTGTTTCCCTTTTGTAACTACAATTTCCAATAATCGGGTAGTTCTAAGACCAGATTTCCCCTTAGCGTGAACGGACAACCGCATTTTTTAGATGAACACTCTCGGCTCTTATTCACAATCCCCGGTTTGGGCCTCGGTTTGTAGACATTGTGTCTCTCTCACTTAAAATATATCTTTGGGGTTTACCATTTTTACTACCATCGTCATCTTTATCGACCAATAAAATGACTCCTATGCTTTTGCTTTCCTTGTCAACCCATGTAAGCAATTATGATTTGGTGTAGACGCTCTCTATGGTACAAATTTGGCTATAATCAGTGATGTTACATGGTACTTGTCTCGGTTCCTACATAAAGCAATATCAATTGAATGAATACAATATCACAATTCATTCAATTCACAAACAAAAATAACTAATTTTATAACTAAGTAACACATTCAATTGTCAACAAGTTCGTATATGTATTTAGACTTTGAAATAAGAACACAAACGCAAAATTCGGCAATAAACGGACATATAAAACAGCACAAACCGAAATCGCGCATAATTGTGCCACGATTTGACAAGTCTTCGTACGAAATTGCGCGATTTTATATCTTCCACGCATGTTCTTGCATAGAAGTGTACATTTCAATGCATGATTTCATGCGTGGAATTGTTCTGTTAAAAAAAAAAAAAATTTACGTCATGGCCACTCTCTAGATGGTCAGTAAGCGGCTTCTCCTCGTCCGAAAGAAAATCATCAACATTGCAGTTGAAATCGTCGTTATAGTCACTCAAATCCATAATATGGATTGATTTGAGTTGGTTTATGCGTTTTTTGGGTTTTTAAGTCTTAGATTTAAAGTTAATTTTATGTTTTTTTCGAAATTTGGGTTTATGAGTTTTTAGAGTTTTTTTATATTAAAGAAAAAAATAATAGGAAGAAAGAGGAAAAGAGATAGAAAATGAGGTAGTTGAAAAAGTTAAGGATTTTATAAGAAGGAATATTTAATAAAAAAAAAAGATTAGAATTAGTCCTACCACTAGAAAACCGGTTCTCCATTTAGCCTGCGCTTAAACTTAGTATCCAGCCAAATCTGTCTAAATCCATGTCTCCATGGGTAGGTCCGTAGGTGCTTCACAAGTAGTTCCGTATGTCGGTCAGTCAACTAGAGACTAGAGAGAGCTTATTTTATTGAAAGTAGGGAGATAAGATAACAAGTCTAAGGCCCAGGTTTTAATATAATTAGATCTGTAATCCAAGAAGCAGCACAAGCAGTTACCGTGCCAAACACGATTGATAGAAAAGGTTTTGGGATCGATTCGTCTCAAACTAGCTGACGGTAGGAGATGATCGAAGATTAATATCCGAACTACGTCAGATTTATTATAAATATATATATATATATAAATCAACAATAAATATATGTTTAAAAAATCATTAAAAAATTACAGATTAGCTAATGAATGAACAAAAGGAAAATGACACACTAACTACCTTTTGACCAAACCTACTATTATCTAGTACTCAAAAATGGGTTAATACTCACTTAATACTCATCTCAATAAAACAATTCCCTTTCAATACCTAATTTTCTTTTAATACCATAACTACCCTTAACCTAGTATATAAGCCTTATTCTGAGAATTAATGGGTATTTTCATCCAATCATCAATTTTGAATTTTGAATTTTGAATTTCAAAACAGCCTCCACTCTCGATCTGTCTTCTCTTACTTCGTTTTTTTCTCTCCTCTTTCTCTCTCTCTCTCTCCACCTTCGCTCTATTTTATACTCTTAATTGAAAAAGTTGAGTTTTCGTCTAATTTTGTTTTTACCCCTTACCGTAATCCTAATTCCACCCATCGTCCTCGGTGACTGTTGCAGATCCGGGTAACCCCAGTAGAAATGGGGGTTTCACAACCATCGGGACAGGTGGTGGTAGAAAGAGAGGAAGTTTTCATCACCGATGGTGAAACAGAGGAAGAGAGGCTAAAGGTAATATTATATTAGTCTACAAAATGGATAAGGAAGACGTAGTCATTACTCTATCGGGCTTACTGTGGATTTGGGGGTATGGATTGGTACCGATCTCGCTCCTGATAAAACTTTATGTGTATGTATAATAAAAGTAGAGACAATGAATTGTTGTAAAGAGTATCTGTCTTTCCCATTATAAAAAATGTATCGCTTCTATAACATATATGTGCACTAATTTTATACAGGTATACTACTCATTTACACTATTTTGTTGGCTTTTAAGCTAGAGTGTTTTACTCTCTTTTGTTAACCAGTTCTTTTGGTGACATCAATATCATGAGTGTGTTCGATTAACCCCAATCCAGTCTTATTACATCAACTTGGTTATGCGGTGTCTGGACTTGGACTTGGATCGTTCACGCTCGAAAGGGCTGCCGTTTCATCCTACCTTGACAGTCACTTTGTCAGTCCTGTCTTTGCCACTGTCAATATTGCTATTGGTTTCTTCTTTGTATTGTATTGACCATGTTTGTAAATGTTGTATAACATTTCTCAAATTCTTGTATTTAAGTTGATTTATAAGTTCAAATTTGGTTTAAGTGTGTCTACAGATATATTTGGTTTTGTACGATTTTCGGTAGCCTGGGTATAGATGCAGTAGCAGGATGCGAGTTTAATTGGACATGATGCGTTTTCTGAATTGGAGATATACATTGCGATTTTGCTAAACTATAGACGTTGCTAGATACTCTACTAATTTGTTGAATGTCATTGCGATTTTTGATTGTATATATTGCTAGCTAAGACATCTTGCTTCATTGGTTTGCTGATATTGATAGATACAACCGCATATCATTGCTAGATACCTTATAACGATATTGCTAGATACCGCATCTGAACATTGCCAGATACAGTATAACGACTTTGATAGATGCAGCATCATTTGTAGTTGCATTGTAATTAAGTTTCTGATGCCACATTGCTAGTTACAGTGTAATACCTCATTGTATATAAACCTACAATGAGATTGCTAGATACGTGTATATGAAGTTGATAGATACAACATTTTCCAGACATGAACATTCCACTAACATGAAGTACATGGACGTCCTAACCAGCATAAAAAAATGGTAGATGGGTTGTAACGAGGTTGATAGATACAGCCGCATATCATTGCTAGATACCTTATAACGATATTTCTAGATACAACATCTGAACATTGCTGATACAATATAACGATTTTAATAGATGCAGCATCAAAATATTACTAGATTGGTTGTAACGAGGTTGCTAGATACAGTATAACGAGTTTGATAGATTTAGCATCAAAACAATGGTAGATGGGTTGTAACGAGGTTGATAGATACAGCCGCATATCATTGCTAGATACCTTATAATGATATTGCTAGATACAACATCTGAACATTGCTAGATACAGTATAATGACTTTGATAGATGCAGCATCATTTGTAGTTGCATTGAAATTAAGTTTCTGATGCCACATTGCTAGATACAGTGTAATACCTCATTGTATATAAACCTACAATGAGATTGCTAGATACGTGTATATGAAGTTGCTAGATACAACATTTTCCAAACATGAACATTCCACTAACATGAAGTACATGGACGTCATAATCAGCATCAAAACAGTGGTAGATGGGTTATAACGAGGTTGATAGATAGAGCCGCATACCATTGCTAGATACCTTATAACGATATTGCTAGATGCAACATCTGAACATTGCTGGATACATTATAACGACTTTGATAGATACAACATCAAAAGATTGCTAGATGGGTTGTAACGAGGTTGTTAGATACAACATGTGAACATTGCTAGATACAGTATAACGACTTTGATAGATTCAGCATCAAAACAATGGTAGATGGGTTGTAACGAGGTTGATAGATACAGCCGCATAAAATTTCTAGATATGTTATATAGACATTGCTAGATACGTTATAAGGAGATTGATAGATACAACAGTGTAACATTGCTAGACACGATATAAAGACATTGCTAGATACAGCAATATAGGATTGCTAACTAAGTTAAATTTATTCATACAATAAAAATGACAGGATCTCCCTATAAACTTTAGAAAAACATGACATTGGTAGAAATACTATAAAAATTGATAGTATACTAAAGTTGGTAGAAATGATTTACATAACATTTTTTTATATCCTTAACACAATCAGATATGTTGCAATTGCTACTAAAGTTTCGAGTAATCGTCTTATATTGGCATCCAATTTTAAATGAATCACACAACCCTTGTCCAAAAATATAAATTACATAAAAACATTCCTCCCAACATTGCCATCGTCAGTTTGTGTTTAAATCATTGAGGAAATGCTTAAATATTTCAGCTCTTGTTTTGCATTACATATCCTTTCCATATTCTTTAGGAATATACCCTTTCTGAATGATGTCTTTCGCGTACTTACAAACAAAAATCCCACAGTCAAGGCTGACATTCTCTTGTTTGGGATATCTCTCATTGTCTTGATTTTGTATCCACCTTTCACAACAGGTATGTGTTTTTTCTTCATGCAATAGGCCAACTGAAAATCCAAGAAACACCTTGTTATAATCTGATTTAGGAGACTACTTCATTGCTAGATACGACTTATGGCATTGCTAGATACACTAGGAGACATTGCTAGATTCAGACTGAACTAGCTTGGAAAAGGTATCTAGCATTCTTATTATACCGTATCTAGCAATGTCTAAATACAAGCCGAAAATCGCATATTGCCTCGAGCACAGATCGGAATGAAATATTCCTACAATAGGTTGGCAAAAGACTACGACAAGGATGGAAAACTGTCAGCCGTAATCCTACGGATATTTCCTCGAGCACAAATCTTTTCGGAATGAAATATTCCTATAACGCCGCCGGAATCTGCCTAACACAATCCCATAGCTTCCATGAAATATGTTGATGGGCTCTGCATTTAGTTTGTAAGACAAAGGTAATTACAGATTTACAATGATAGAATCGTGTAAAAGAGCATCAATTTATTTGAAATTCACTAGCACCTGTGCCATAAGGATATACGTGAATAGGCCTGTTATACCTAGAAAAACCTTACCAGCTTGTTAACAGAGTTAATAGTCTACTTGATTCAACCATGTGTAATTATTGACATTCAATCTAATTTCCATGAGAAAGAAGAAACAAAACTTAAACCTAAGCTTGATAGTCAGGCCCTCTAATCATCAAGTTGGAATCATACATACCCAAAGTAATATTACACCGAATATTTTCAGAAAATCAAAAGCACTTAAAAACCTAAGAGAGAGAAACACGAACCATATGAGTTTAATGTTTAATCTTTCAGTTGTTATCAATTGATGGCGAGATATGTCTACTAATATATAGGAAAACTAAACTAATTGTAGAAACCATGTAAGAGAAAGAAAGACCTTTGACGAAAAGCGTAGACGCTACTCTAAAGAAACCCTGTCACCCGTAATACTCTCCGGCAACATCGCCACCATCACAACCACCGTAAAAAACCTCGTCGGAGACGTTAAAACACTCGACTGTGACATCTACGAAACTACATTGCAACGTCCGGGGACAACAAAAACTACGTTAAACTAACATGTTCGACAATAACGTCGCTAGTGGCTCGAAGTCGGTGTCCTTCTCTAGCTGTTGATCAGTGCCGGGGAAAATGATATCGTAGTCGGAACGATTATCATGGACGGATCGGTTACAGCAGGTTGGGTTGAAATTCGTATTTTGGGTTCGCTCTCGTTTTTTGAGTTTCTCTCTCCTCACAATTAGAAATGTGAAAGTGGAGGAAATTGGAATCCAAAAGTGAGGATTAGAAGGTGAAAAAAGTGGGTTTCAACCGAAAAACCCCTTTTATACCCTAGAGGGTAGTTTGGTCCAAAATATGGCTCTAGGTATTTTATGAAACTAGTCTAAAAGTGGGTACCATTTTGGTATTTCAAAGTTGAGTAGGTATTTATGAGTACTTTCCTCTGAACAAAATAAGTTTTTTTCCTCCGTTGAAAAAAATTAAAAACAATAGTAGAATTTAAAATTAGATAAACTAACTATTGATTCATTTTTTAAATATTTTTTCCAGTGAGACGTAAAAAAATTTGAAAAATGTCAAATCAATAAAATAATTGCATGGTCGATTGAAAATATTAAAAAAATAAATTAAACAACTTTTTTTAAGTATATAACTTTATTGAACAAAACTAAGATTTATATTGGTTAAGAAATATAAGTTTAGAAATTATAGAATTTTTTCTCGAATTTACAATAATTTTGGTAGAATGCAAGATAACTTGTTGAGGAAGCAAGCTAAGAGCAACTACTTGGGCTTGAGAATATTTGAGAATGAATCAGCATCTATGGCCTCCTCTTACTAGCTAGAGACCTCTTTTATCTATAACCTTTGATTGAGAGATATGTTTCATCTTGCTTCTCCAATGAAAGCTCTTCAAAATCAGAATCATGGTCATGGTCCAATTTTGATTGAATATTCAAGCATATGGAAACTCCAATAACATGTCTTCAAGGCAGCAAGTTATACTTGAAATTTCAGAAAAAAATAAAAGTAGTAATATTATACAATAAAAGCCTATTTAATAGCATAATCAAGGGTTAACAAATTGATTGGCAAGACTAATGTATCACATACCTAAATTCTCGAGAAGGACAATATCTCGGAGAAATTCAGGGATAAAATTTCTATCAAAGTCTAATTTCATTTTGGTCCTTACGGTCCATCAGACCAACCAATCATCTGCCTCATTTAAGATTCTCGGGATATGATAGTTATATGAGGGTGGATAAGAGATCTACAACAAGATATTAGATGATTTAAATATCAGAGAGAATGACTTTTAGCAAGGATGTTTATTAAAATTTTATAATCAAATTCAATATCTACAAATTTATAACCCTTTTTATTGCAAAAAATTAAGCCATCTAATAAGGCTAAACTCTCAGCAATAAGGGGGTTAAGTTTTCTATAGATTATGTCATAAGTGTTAACAACATCACTCTTAGTATTTCTAATAATGCCAACACCACTAGCTTCACCCCATAAGGAGCAAACACCATCGCACTTTATCTTGAGTCTAGTTATAAAAGGGCTTATCCATTTAATAACCTTTATTTGAGTAATGGGCTTAGTTTTAAAGAAGCACCCAAAACTATCAGCAATATTTAAGTCACCAGACCAAAGATTGTTGTTAAAATTATTTATGGTATTTAATTGGACAAGAGTGTGAAAGATCTTGTCATAAATGATGGTAGTGATAATGATTTTACCATCAAATTTAGCCTTATTTCTAAAATTCCATATTGAAACAATAAGAGATATATAGAATAATGTTTTTGATATGGGTTTTATTGTTGGAGAACCAGAACCAATTTATGACCATATGATAGATGGTCATAATTCTATTAATAGGAATGTTGAAAATAAAAGATAAATGAGTCCAAATATTCCAAGATAATGGTTGACAATTTCAATGGCAAGACAGAACATGCATTTTGAAGCAAGACTAATGTTTTAATTTTGACGATTTGTTTCAACATGGATCCATCCTCTCATGGATTTTCATAAGAGGAATGAAAATTTTGTGGGAGTGTAGTTGTTCCAGATTCTATCAAAAAGATTAGATAAGTTATGCTTCTGTCTTACCTGATTCGAGATAGCTTTTGTGTTGAATTCACTAGAGCTACTTAAGTTCCAAATAGTTTGTCCTTGGTCTCAGGGTGAACATTAAGCTCAGTGATCCTATTAATATTAGAAGTAATGACATTGAATTTAAGGTTTCCAATGTCCCAATGATTGTTAATCTAGAAATAGTTGACTTTAATAGGAGAGTACCAGTCATTATTTTTATTTTTGGGCAACTGGATAAGGGGTTTGTTCATATTCCAGCTATCATACCAAAACTCAATGTTCCCATTGCCAAGACCCCAAAAAATATGAGGCTCAACGTGATCTTTAAAATAATTTAACCTTTTTCGAAATGATTGAACCATTAAGGTTATTTCTAAGTTGAAGAGGATGCTTAGTTTTACAGTAAATAGAAGTTCATAAAAGTTTCCCAAAGGGTGGTGTTTTTACGGTAATTGAACCAAAGCTTGCAGGAAAATTTATCCTGCAAGGCTTTGATATTCCTAATATTTTGGCCCCTTATGTATAAGGGTAGCAAAGATTTTCCCATTTGGAGAAGTGAATAGCAAATGAGTCATTACTAGACCCTCATAGAAATCTATTAAAAAAAATCAATCCTATTTATTATAAGATATAAAATCTTGTGATGGTCAAAAGTATTGACTGGATCAGTACTAATCTACCCCCAAATGGTATAGATTTAAAATACCAATCTTGAATTTTATAATTTATATCTCATCATAAATATAGGCATCATTATTATTAATTATGTTCATGCCTAGATATTTGATATGAAAGTTCTTATGCTTGAAGCTAATTTAATCTTCTAATGTTTTAATTTTGTGAGGATTCATATTAATATTGGTGTGGTTTATTTTCGTCTGACGGTAAGTTTGTAATTTTTGTTTAGACTTTTGTGGAAGTTTGTGAGTATTTAATGTTTGGGTAGGGAGTAGAGGGAGAATTAATTAGCCTGGTTGTATTTAATTTTCATTACCCTCATTTAATGTTGGTGGTTGGGTATTTATAACCTTATATTTGGGCCATATGGGCTTTCAGGTCGTGTTTAATGGATTCGGGTCGAGTTTAAGGACTCATTAGTTCTAAGTAGGGGAACATGCAGCTTAGTCAAGAAGTTTAGGCAAGAAGTGATTAGGATTTAAGTACTTTAGTTTTGTTCGAACAGTCCAATGGATGACGACGTCCGAACTGCCTTGTCCGGTTAGGTAGACTTTGTCTGAACTGACCCTGTCTGGTTCCCATTTAAGACATGGTGACAAAATCCGGACTCATCAAATATGAGTGAGGAGATTGGATTTATCATGGTTAATATTTTGGCCAGAAATGTCTTAGTAAAGACTTAAGAAACTTTTTGGTCTACCAATATTCTTTTTGGAGCCAACTTAAACAAATCAATTAAATAAATTCAAACAAATAATCTTCAACAATGACTAAAAATTTGGCTTGTAGATCAATTTCAATTTTCTCGTTAGAAGATCCCTAAAACATTATCTAGGAAAATTATTCTGAAGTAATACTAACAATACTTTTCTTGAACAACTTATATTTTTGAAGAAGACTTCTCCTTAAAAACATTCGAAATTTCACAGTTCCTTGGATTTTATTTGAACCAGTAATTAAAACTTTCAGCTCACTGGACTTTATGCGAAATGGTAAAGTTGGTTTTCAAGAATATTCTATAAACTATTATAAATTAGCAGAAAATTTATATTGTTTGTTCAAACACACCTTACACTTGTCAAGCTATACTTGTTCCCATCATTATGTACCCATTAGATGTCAAATCAATACCAACCAATGGGTATTCACTTGACCATTCAACTCTTCATTAAAAAAATCTAATTATCCATCTCCACAACCTTTTCTATAAATACATTTTCATATTACATTTCACCTAAAAAATTTAATTCTAGAGATAGAAAAAAAAGTCTAATGTTCAAATAGCTCATCCACCATCACCACCATATTCTGTCCATGTGTCTCTATCCGATATGCTTCCACTCTGTTTATGTTTGTTTCAAAAAGCCCTTGGGAGCTGCTGAGAGAGAAGTTACTGGTATAGTTTCTGATAAACCCCTTTAAGTTGTCAAAACATTCATTTATGGTCCTTGGTCACCTATAAATAAACAACAACCCTCTACCGATATCGGATCTTCCTCTATCAATTCTTCTAACTTGACCCCCGTAATTTGTTCACAAAAATCGCCTAGAAAAGTCAGGAGATATAGCCTTGAAAAATTCAAGAGAAACTGTCTCGAAAAAATAAATTTATCGTTACTCCTAAAGAAAATATTGCCACAAATAACCAACAAGGTCACACGAAACCTCCTCCTCGAAGAAAACAAATGGGACAAACAAAAAGTTGTCGGTGATTCATTCGGAAAATATTAATAAACCTGCTTCAAAGATTCCTTGTAATCCTCAAGATGTCTCAATTGCTTTAACGTCGTCTTTTCAGTTTCAATATCGACCGACGAGTTCAAGCGCACCTCTCCAACTTTAAGATAAACCATCCGATGAAGTAGGTGACTCTGAGTTGAGAATTGATAGTCATTCAGAAATTCAAGTATCTGACAACACTCCTACCCGTGATTCCGAGAAGAATATGGTGAAAAAGAAATATAGAAAAGAAAAAAAAGAAAACAAAGGAAGTTTTTATATTGCCTGCAGAAATTGCTACCATTATGAGTGTAAACCTCAAAGACATTCTCCCGAATATCTTATTGCACTTAATAATGTGAAATGTAAATATTTTGATCAGTCTGAATCAACTGCACTTCGTAAACAATAGCAGATTCCAGTAAACATCTATTTTCATCTGCCCTCTATAGGAGAAACTCCTCTATCATATGGTGCAAACAAACTAGTTGTTTACCTAAAAATCTTGATGTAGGGTCTCTAGTTCCCATTGGATCCAGTAATTGTGGAATACTTTGAAATCATTAATGTATGCTCTATCCAAGCAAGTCCCAACCTCTCGTTCATATTCCTATCTTGAATTATGGCTTTGAGACTTGCAAAAATTCATCTTCCTATCGAGTAGTTTATAGCTAAGATAGGTGTCTTCAAGAATTTAGTGCTTCAATTTTACTACAGTATCCTCGAAAACTCTTCGAAAATAATTGATGACATCCTCGAGACATATAAAAAAGAAACAAAAATTCTTATTTCTGATTGTTGGGAAAATAGAAAAAAAAAATCTCCACTGAAAATCAACACAGACTCTCTCTGAAGTGGAAGAGCACTCGTA
Organism: Limnanthes douglasii subsp. nivea; assembly: GCA_036936605.1. Taxonomy (NCBI): domain Eukaryota; kingdom Viridiplantae; phylum Streptophyta; class Magnoliopsida; order Brassicales; family Limnanthaceae; genus Limnanthes; species Limnanthes douglasii. Next base: position 138,691,227 of record JAUPFV010000001.1, on the reverse strand, counting down.
AGTTTTATTTTTCTCTAATTGAATTGTTTTGACAATTTTACTAACTTTATTTACAGTATGCAGAAATTACGAAGCACTATCAATTACATTTTGCTGTCTCGGAGGAGACATTATCTAAATTGAGTGAATGGGCCACAAAAGAGTGTTCAAACCAAATTTACAAGTGTTTTGATATACTAAACTTTGTCCAAAGTTACTTGTGGAAGATATCTTCTGATTCTGTCGTGGTTGTTGATAAACTAATGGAGCCTCTTTTGGTAAGTTATATGGTGAAAAAATTAGCTTCCCCCGACGCTCGAGTTGTTCTTCCTGCTCAGAATAGGGCCCCATTTTATAAACTAAAGAAGAATTCGAAGAAGGGTACTCAAGCTGAGTTGTTTATGGCAAAGAAGAAAACCAAGGTCAACACAAAAAATAAATCTAAGAGAAAGTTTGTAGAAATTATTACTCCTGACACCGAAAATTCTATCCTCGAAGATTCCAAAAGAAAGAAAACGGTTCCTTCGAATAAAAATACCATAAGTGAAACTATTTCTGAACAAGCCATTGATATCACATCCCCAAATCCGACATTTGAGTTTGATGGAAATGAGGAGGAGAATCAAGACCATAAATTCTATGACTCCGAACCATAATTTCAAGAGAATAAAAATCAAGTTGTTGATATCGTTGATAAGATTTCAGAGAATCCTAGCGAAGATTAAATAATACGAGGACATGAAAATAAATCACTAGGAATTTCAGGGAACCCCTCATAAACATATGTATTAAAGAAAACCTTCCTTTTCATACCCTAACGATGGATAATCTTCAACTTTACTAAATATGATTCAACCTTTTGTGACCCTTGAAAGTACTACAAGAAAACATAGCCATGAGGCTACAACTGTCAGGGATCAATTCGAAGCCATGACAAGAGATCTCGAGCATTATAAAAAAACAAGTTCCAGACAACAAAAGATGGGCTGAAGTGGCACAAATGAACCTTCTTGATTAGTTCCAAGTATTGTAAATTGATAGAGGTGAATAACACAATGTTGTGATACAAATAAAGGACCACCTGACTACGAAGCAGAAAGAAGAATTACAGCAATTGACTGCCAAACACAAAGAATAATTGCAGGAAGAACATGTTAATCTTAAAGCAATCAATATTTTGTACGAAGAGAGTGAAGAGGGAAAATAGAAAGCCCTATAAGACTTATGGTTGTTCAAATTTGACGTTAAGAAAGAGAGGGATGCTGCTATAACTTTGGCTGTGAATGCATGTGCCAAAGACTATCTTAAAGATATAAATATTCGCGAAAAAGAAGCCCAAATTTCTATGATTTTTTACTTTCATCAAAAAATTCTAAAGGTAAATATGGCAGATTATTGGTATTTGGTTCATTTCGTCACGAAGAAAAAACTTGTAAAATGAAGGTAGTTCCTTTAAAAGCAGCTCAGGTGAACCTTCGAACGACGACGAAGGTAAATAAGAAGAAATTATATTTTGTGTTTATAAAATGTGTGTTTGACTATATTTTTGTGTATTTTGATTAGTGATTATCCCATCTCACTGTTTATGTTTTTGTAAGTGCATATCACATGGCACTGTTTGTATTTTTGTAAGTGATCACCACATGTCACTATTTATGTTTTTTGTAAGTTTCTGTCACATCGCACTGTTTGTATTTCTTATCAAATGTTATGTTAGTGTGCCAATTTCACAATTTGTCTTATTAAACCAAACACCTTAAAAAATATCCTCGAATAATATCGCCATACACATTGGTACCTCGAATAATGTCTCCACACACATTAACACTTCGAAATATATTGCCACACATATTGGCACTTTGGATAATATCGTCACACACACTGACACGTCTAATAATACCGCGATACACATTGGCAATTTGAATAATAACGCCACACATATTGACACTTTTAAAAATATCTCCACACATATTGATACTTCGAATAATATCACCACACACATTGGCACTTCGAATAATATTTCTTTAAAAAAAAATACCATTTTATAAATTTGTAAAAGGGTGATCAATCCTTGTTTAATTTTCAATATATTTTCATTATTTGTTTATAATATACATATTTTAAAGGGACATGATACTAGAGGTACCTACTCACAAACTATAGTATCATCTAATACCCAAACTATTATTTATGCTTACTTATACTCATCTCAACTATATAACTCTCATTCAATATCTAATTCTTTAATAATACATCCAATACCCATGGTTCATGACCAGCTATGTAACTACTTCTAATTATTGAACCAAAGTATATTTTTCTTACTTTTTATTTTTATTTTATTTTATATATATATATATATCTGATGAGTTGATAAATGATTGATAGAATATTTTGTATCTTGTGTCTGATATGACTAGAGAGAGAAAGTGTAGAGAGAGAGTGCAAAAAAGATAGAATAATATTCAATGTCCCACCTACCAAGAAAGTGGGTCACCTTTTATAGTAAAGTAAGGTGGACCCATTAATATTCTTAGTGGGTTGATTTTATTACTACTTTGGTCCCTGATTAAACATATCGATTACAAATTTGCCTCTAAAGGACAATAGATACATTAATAGTCTTGCCAAGTATTATTTATTCGTAATTAACTCCTAAGTATTTATTCTCGCGAATCTTCCCCTTATCAGTAGCCCCCCAGTCTTCGGGAGCATTGGGAGCGAAGACTTATAGAAGAGCCTGAACATGATTACTGCTGTCATCCGTTCCCTGAGTCGTCGGTCAGTCTTCTTCGGGCGGATTCCCTTTCTACTGGGCGTCGGGCACTTTGAGATACTTACCGTCCTGGTTGAGTTTGCAGAGACCTTCTTCATTCCGCAGTCCTCCCTAGCGAACTCTATCCGAGGTACACGTTCGGATGTTCTTCTTCCAATCATCTTGCATCCTGATGGGGATCATGGTTCTGAGCGGATCGGGTCCCGCGCCGCCTCAGTGGGCTTAGTGTGGTGGGCCGTCTGTTGTCGCTAGTCTGACTGAGACGGCCCATTCTGCAGAGCAATTTTGAAGAATCTAGCCTAGGTGAGCATTCGTCAGGAAATGGTTGACACGTGTCGACTGTTAATGCGACGCGTGCTTGCGAGCGCGGTTTCTTAGAGAGACTCTTCGTCTTCCCGCTGTTTTTTGTTGATTGGTATTCCCCGGTCATGTAATGTTTTCTTATAAATACTTCATAAACTCTGATCTCTCTCAGAGGCGTTCTAGAGAGAGAAAGTGCTGTCCAAACTTTTCTAGAGAGGGAATGCTCGTTTTATGAAACCCAGATACCCGAAGCAACCATCAACTAAGAAAAAGAAGAAACCCGTGTTCGGTTTCAAGGAGTGGGCGAGTATTGGTGACCGAGCTGAAGAGTACCGACGTGCCGGATTGATTTGGGGTTCTAATTCCAAACCGTTCACACCCGTTCCTCAGCCCCACGATCCCGTTCTAGCTACCCCGATCCCTGCTGAGTCCTTCTTTTCTCCCGAACCACCCGACGATCCATCCCCTAGGTTCGGTCTATCTCCGGAAACCGTTAATATCCCATCTAGCAGTAGTTCCACTCGTTCTCCGGTAGTTAGGTCGCAGAATCCGACCCCGTCGTCAGTCAATTCGTACGCCACTTCGCCTCCATTACCCCCCCGACGCGTACTCAAGACAAAATTCTTAGCTATGGGAGAAAATAGCCCTCCGACCTCTCCCTTAGGAGGTAATTATATCAAAATGGTTCAGCTCACTCCCTCTCCCGAACTGGTACTAATACTGCAGTTACTTTTTTAGGTCTTAACCAGCGGCGGTTGACGCCCGAGGAGTTAAACCCCGAGTTGGCTCGACGGGAACATGACGAGGCTAACCTGGTGCATACTGGGAGCAGTGTTGGCCCCACGAGTTCCCGAGTTCGGCCTTCAGACCCAGACGTTGCCGCTGCCCATAGTTCTGCTCAGGTCCCAACCTCGAATATGGATGAGTCTGAGGTGGATATTCTTCCCGCTGAGGTTAGTATTGTCGCTTCTGGGAACACTGCTAATCCTCCTGAGGATCCTCTTCCCGAAGAGATAGAGGTTGCAATCACCACCACCTACTTCTGCTGGCTTCCTTCGAAGGACGTCGTCTCTCTTTTTGAAGGAAAGTGCCTCTACTTTCCAGCGGCCGAGCACAAAGAGCTGCTGATTCGTTGGGGGATTCCTGAGAATGTCACGGTTCGGTTCTCGGTCCCCGGGGAGACTCGTGTTCATGTCCGATCACGGGAAATAGTGGTGTTTACCGAGCTATTCAACTGGGGTCTTCGGTTCCCCTTAGATCCCGAAATCGTACTATATTTCCGCACCCTCTAGATTTTCCCGTCTCAGCTGACGCCTAATGCCTGGTATACCTTGATGTCTTGTATAATGGCTTCGCGTCTTTCGGGTCGGGTTATGCTTATGGAGGAATACGTCGCTATGTCTGGTTTGTCCAAGGCCCCTAAGTCCCCATTCTTCTATTCTTCCCTAGGAAACAAATGGAAGATAGTTAACGATTTTTTGGAGGGAGACAAAGGCTGGAAGCATCGCTTCGTATTCCTGAGCGGGTGCTGGGAAAACGGTCTTCCTTATAGCAAGGAGAACCAGAGGCAGCTACTCCGGTCCTGGGTTCCTGACGGTACTCCCTTTTTTTTTAAATACCGATCCTTTGTGTAGTGTCGAAGGAGTTCCTACAGGGGCTGAAGAAGGACTTCTCGAAAGCCGGTGAAGTCACTTTCCAGGTGGTGAAGGATTATGCTGGGAAGCATTTGGGGTCGGGCAATGCACCAGACCTTCAAAGATACCAATTTGATCAAGAGTAACCTCTGGCGTTGCTCGTCAGAGGTGCTCACCATTGAGCAACTGCGGGTGCCCCCGAGCATGGAGGATCTGATCGCGAAAACAGACGCGCCCGAGTCCCAATTGTATCTCCCGAAACTCAACAAGGCGCCTAGCAAGCGCCCAAAGTCGGATGACGAGGCCGGGGAGGATAATGCTGGGGCTGAGGAGGCAATGGTTTGGGAAGAGGGAAATGTTGCTGAAGGCGGTGCAACCAATCAGGCCCAGGCTCCGGTGCCTAAGAGAAAAAGTCGAGCCGACGCGGATGAGGCCAAGTTGAAGAAGCCAAGGCGTGCCAAGGAGAGCGGGATCATTGCCGGGGCGGACAGTGCCACCGTACCAGAGTTGTTTGATCAATATGGTGGGGTTAAGGGTAATTCGACAGTGGATCCCGTAGTGGTGATTCCAGATGATGTGAGCCCCCCCAAAGCGTCGGACCCAGTCGCGGCCTCGTTGAGTGGTACGAAGTACCCGGTGCTAACGATGCTTGTGTCTCCGCATACTTTCCCGCTGCAGGGATCGGACGGACTGGCCTTATCTTTGTATAATCTGCTTATACCAGCGCACATGAAAGAGCGTAAGGCGATCGAGCTGAGCCAGAAGCTAGGGGGCGTAGAGGCCAAGATTGCTGGCCTAATGGAGGACGTGCAAAAGGCCAATGCGGCTCAGGAATTGGCGGAGGGGCGGGCTGCAGAAGCCAACCGTGTCGCAGAAGAGACAAAGAAAGCCGGGGAAGATCGTGCTGCCACTTTAGCTCAAGAGGTCCAAAAGCTGAAAGCTTCAAACACCGCCTTTGCAGATAAGTGTAAGAAGTGGGCGGACAAAGAAGCAGCCGACGCTAAGGCCGTGTATGTGCTATCGTTCCATAACCGCTTCCCGGACCTTCACCTCGGGGCAATGTGGCTGGATGTACCAGAGGAGGACCGCCCTGCGGGAGTCGTATGCGAAGACGAGTCGGACGACACTGAGTCCGGGGAGGAGGATGGCGAGTGATCCGGACACAGTGTTTGTTGTTTTAAGTGTTCGACTTGGCTGTTTTTGTTGTTTTTTGTTGTAAGATCTTTGGGGGCCGCGGGGTCCCCTAACAATATTCCCTGTGAACACTCTAATACTTATTTTTATGTTGTTTATGTTGATATGCAATCGGTGTTTCTTGCCATAATATTTTAGATGTTTTTACTTAGGCAAACCATAGTGGTTCTGTGAAAAACCAAAGTAGGTTCTGTAGGTCAATGTAATATTGAAAATTCCTGATGGGATCGGGAAAATTAAACATGTAGATCAGTATAAACGCTGAAAAACCTGTGAAGGTTCTGTAGATCAATGTAACATTGAAACATTTCCCATAGGGTCGGGAAAATTAAACATGTAGATTAGTATAAACACTGAAAAACCTATGAAGGTTATGTAGATCAATGTAACATTGAAACATTTCCCATAGGGTCGGGAAAATTTAAACATGTAGATCAGTATAAACACTGAAAAACCTATGAAGGTTCTGTAGATCAATGTAACATTGAAACATTTCCCATAGGGTTGGGAAAAGTAAACATGTAGATCCATCAAGATCAGTAGGAACAGACGCTGACCAGCTCGTCAGCTGATCGAGTTTGTAACACGTCAAAATTTGGAAGGCAAAAGAAAATTTTGATTAACTCAATCAGGGGGGGTCGGGTGTTTATGATGCCTCGTTAAAACCTTCTCGCGCCACCGAGTTAGGAAAGAGTGCATCCCCGACCAATAAGTTTTTACAGACCATGTCGAACAAATTACAAATACTTTATAACTATTCTAAGTACAATTTTAGATGTTCAACATTCCACGACAACCTCAAAGGATGTCCGAGCTTGTTTTGCAGGCGGTATGTCCCGTTCTTGATTTTTTCCACGATTTCGTAGGGTCCTTCCCAGTTCGGGGCGAGCTTCCCGAGGCTTTTGTCTTTGGTATGCAGAAAAACGCGTCTCAAAACCTTGTCACCGACTTTAAACTCCCGACGGAGGACTTTAGATGCGTATCGGCTTCTCATCAAGGTCTGATAGTGTAAAGAGTTCAACAGAGCGCGACTGCGCTTCTCTTCGACAAGGTCGAGGGCGAGGCGTTTGCTGCCCTCATTTGTGTTTTCATCGTAGGTACTGATTCTGAAAGATGGAAAGATGGACTCTGCCGGAGTAACCGCGTCCATACCATATACCAAAGCATAAGGTGATTCCTGGGTGGCCGTCCGGGGGGTGGTTTGGTAGGCCAATAACACTTCTTGTAGGTAGTCTGGCCATTTACCAGCTTTTCTTTCGAGGTTCTTTCTGAGTCCGTCTAGGATGGTTCGGTTAGTGACTTCGACCTAGCCATTCGCCTGGGGATGGAATGGGGCGGAGAAACATTGTCTGATTCTGTGAGTAGCGCAAAAGGCTTTCATTTCTCCGCTGTCAAACTGTGGTCCGTTATCCATGGTTAGCCTCTGGGGTACCCCGAACCGACAACATATATTGGACCAGATAAACTTGATAATGTCTTTGGTCTTGGTAGCTGACAATGGTTCTGCTTCGACCCACTTGGAAAAATAGTCTACTGCCACGACGATCGTCTGTCTCCCTCCCGATGCCATCGGAAGTGGTCCGACGAGGTCGATTCCCCATCGATCAAAAGGTAGTCCTTCTGATATGGACTCCAGAGGAGCGGCGGGAACGTTTATCGCGTTTGCGAATCTTTGACATGTGTCACAAGTTTTCACGATCAGTCGTGCATCTGCTGTTATCGTAGGCCAATAAAACCCTGCAAGAAAAATCCTTCTAATTAAAGCCTTGTATCCGCAATGTGCCGCACCCTCACCGTCATGCAGTTCGGATACAATTATTTGTGACTCATGGACCCCCAGGCATCTGAGCAGAGGGCGACTGAATGCTTTCTTGTATAGTACGTCACCTAATAGGGTGTAACCCCGAGCCTTATTGCGAACCTTTCGAGCTGAGGCGCCATCGCTAGGCAATTTTCCTTCGGCTAAGAAAGTGATGATATCCCGCCGCCAATCCGAGATTGTTACCGAGGAGACCTGACAGGAGATCTCAGGTCGGTTGTCTAGCTCCTGGCTTTTGATAATGGAGGGATTTTCTTGCTCGGTTATCCAGGGATGATTATTGGAGCAGGAAGCCGTTGCTAAGGAGTCTGCCACCACGTTCTCACTCCTCGAGAGGTGTTCGTAGGTGATTTTGATGAATGAAGCAGCCAGTATTCTTAGTGCTGCTAAGTACTGGACCAGATGCTCTTTTCTTGCCTCCGCAACTCCCGAGGCTTGGTTTATGAGAAGCTGGGAGTCGCTAATTAGGCGTACTTGTTTTGCTCCACATACTTGTGCTAGCCTGAGTCCAGCCAGGGCAGCTTCATATTCGGCTTCGTTGTTCGAGGTTGAAAAACCAAAACGGATAGCCTGGTGCATGCTGATGCCCGTTGGAGTGACTATATGTATGCCCGCTCCGCAACCATTGACATTTGCCCCTCCGTCTGTACGGACGGTCCATTCATTCGGCCCGATCTCTTTGGACGGCGTATCTTGATCCGGTCGCTCGGAGTGGAACTCTACCAAAACAATCAGCCAGAACTTGGCCTTTAATAGACGTCCGCGGTTCAAAACCGATATCAAAATCGCCCAGCTCGACTGACCATTTAGACATTCTTCCGGACATGTCCGGTCGCTGGAGGACGTACTTGAGTGGAAAAGATGTTCGGACCACGATAGGGTGGGCCTGAAAATATGGACGCATTTTTCGTGCCGCGGTCACTAGAGCTAAAGCCATTTTCTCCAGGCGCAAATACCGTGTTTCCGCATCCAGTAAGCTCTTGCTTACGAAGTAGACCGTTGTTGGGGCTAGTCCCGACTCGCTGATCAAAGCCGCACTAACTGCAAAATCTGTAACTGTAACATAAAGAAAAATGATCTCGCCTGCCAGAGGCTTCGTCAAAAGGTTCGGGGATGACATATATCGCTTAATCCCTGAGAATGCTTCGTCGCACTCGGGGGTCCACACGAAGTTCTTGGCTTGTCTTCAGACATGAAAAAAGGGCGCGCACTTGTCAGATGAGCGAGAGCTAAAACGATTTAGAGCCGCCAAGCGCCCGGTCAGGATCTGGACTTCTTTGACATTCTTCGGGGGGGGGGGGGTCATATCGGTAATTGCTCTCAGTTGGATGGGATCGGCCTCAATTCCTTTCTCGCTAACAAAGAAACCTAGGAACTTGCCCGACCTGACTCCGAAGGAGAATTTCTCTGGGTTGAGCTTGAGGTTTACGCCTCTAAGGTTGTCGAAGGTTTCTCGCAGATCGGAAAGGTGGTCATCATCTGTCCCGCTTTTGACCAACATGTCATCGATGTATACTTCCATATTCCTGCCAATCTGGCCCTCAAAAATTTTATTCACTAGCCTCTGATATGTTGCCCCGGCATCTTTCAGTCCGAATGACATGACCTTGTAAGAGTACAGACCTCGGCCCGTTATAAACGTGGTGTATTCTTGATCTGCTGGATGGAGCTTAATCTGATTATAGCCGGCGTAGGCGTCCATGAAAGACAGCAGCCTATTTCCCGAGGTCGAGTCTACCAACTGATTGATCCTCGACATCGGGAAAGGGTCCTTTGGGCATGCCCGATTGAGGTCGGTAAAATCCACGCACATTCTCCACTTTCAGTTTTTCTTCTTGACCAGAACAGGATTAGAAGTCCACAGCGGGTAACTTGCTTCCTTTATGTGCCCGACGCTGATCATTCTCTCAACTTTGCGTAAGATTATGTCTGCCTTTTCCAAGGAGAAAGCCCGACGCTTTTGGGAGATCGGTCTGACGTTTTTGTTGATAGTTAATCTGTGAATGACACAAGATTCGGGGATCCCGGTTACATCTCTTGAGCACCATGCGAACAAATCTAGGTTTTCCGGCAATAAGCATGCACCGACCTGCAGAATCTTCCCTTCGGCAAATTGGTGTTGCTCACATTCTTCGTCGGTGGTCAAATAACTTGGGCTTCCCGAGGGTCATCAACGGGTAACGATCCCGGGGCGAGCCCCTTTAATTGCTATTCTCGGGCTTGAATCATCTCTTGATCTTTTTTAGGTGCCAATGTTGCTCGGTAACACTCCCGTGCTGCTTTCTGGCTGCTTCAGACTATACCCACGTTGTTCCCGACCACATATTTTAAACATTGGTGGATTGTGGAAGATACCGCATGCATTCGCGATATCCACGATCGACCGAAATTTGCATTGTGGGAAGCTGGTGCGTCTACCACAAGAAATAAAATGGTAACTTCTTTTTTAAACGGGCGCGGCCTAATTGGACGGCGCCCTCAAACTCTCCTATAACGTCGGCTGCTGCCCGTAAATCCTACTATGGTACGGTCGGATCGTGCGATGACCGGTGGTGTTCTAAACTTAGCAAAAGTAGATGCGAAGATTATGTTGGCCGAACTACCGGTATCTACCAAGATGCGTCGAACTTCCTCCCCCGCGATGGCTGCCCCGATCACAATGGCATCCTCATGGGGGCCGGTATGTCTCTCATGTCGTCGTCGTCGAAGTATAAGATCGGAGACGGGACGCTTCTGGACTGGGAGTAAGGTCGAGCCTCTAACTGAGTGGTTAGGTTTACGATGTGCCTTTTCCTGGATGAATGCGTGAATCCTGCCATAGAATCTCCCCCAAAGATAGTTAGGGATTCAAAACTAGAGAGTACCATTGGTTATATTTTTTTAAGACAAACAAAACTAGATCCATTGATGATTTTTTTGATTTTTTTTTATAGCAAAAATTCGCAGTAACATGAGAGTTCTGTACATTTTAACAATGAGAGTTTTGTACATTTTATGGGTACTTTTTTCCACTTTTAATTTAAGGTGGATTTTCAAATCCATATTTACTAAGATTAACTTGGCATAATGAAAAAAGTAATTTTTTGGCCAAAGATTTATTGATCTCACAATATCAGCTATATATGCATCTCATTAAAACCTTCGTGCGCTACCAGGAAAGGAAAGAGTATGCCACCTGTTCATATACACACAAGTAAGATAACACCCAAACAAATGTTCACAAAATCACTCACAATATAGTCGCAAATATTCAATATTTTAAGGGTGTTGCAATGGTCTTCCCTCTTGATCTTCCAATCGATATGTCTCTTCTTGATTTTTTAACCACTAAGTACGGTCCTTTCTAGTTGGATCTATTTTACCAAACCTCTTATCTTTGGTATGCAAAAAGACCTTTTTCAAAGCTTTATCACCTGCTTGAAAAGCCTTTCGTCCTACCTTGGAATCTAGAACCTTGTAATTAAATTGTGGTAATTGAGTGAGTTCAAATGCGCCTTATCCGTTTTGCTTTCTACCAAATCGAGTTATGATCGTCTAGCCTCATCGTTATCTCTATCGTAATAGTTAAGTACTCTATAAGATGGAAGAGTAGACTACACTAGGCTCACTGTGTCTATTCCATATACTTGAGAAAAAAAAGTCTTCTAAGTTGTAGTTTGAGGTGTTGTTCTATAGGTCCATAACACCTCTTAGAGACAATTAGGCCATTTTCCAGCTCCACCTTCCAATTTTTTCTTAAGGCCATCCAAATTAGTTTTATTAGTGACCTATAATTGGTCATTTGTTTGTGGATAAAACTTTGACAAAAAATATTATTTAATTCATCTTGAAGAACAAAAGGATGACATCTCTTTATTGTTGAACTGAGGTCCATTATTTGTGGTAATTATCCAAAGCATCCTAAATCTACAGCAAATGTTGGATAAAATAAATTTGATAACATATTTAGCTCTTATCCCTGATAAAGGTTCTTCTTCTTCCCACTTTGAAAAATATCATCCGCAACAATAATAGTTTGTCTTTCGCCAGAGGCCATAAGTAGTGGCCCAACCAAATTTATCCAATCAAAAGGAAGCGCCTCAAAATAGTATTTGTAAATCATTGACAAATATCATTGACAAATATTTAAATCAGACAAGATTATTTGAGATTCAGTTTTTCCTTAAAATATCAACAATGGTCGAGTCAGATATTTCTAATACAACACACCCCAAGAATTGTAAGTCATAAGCTCTAAAACTTAGTCTTTAAGCTAAAGTTTTATCAAGGGTCAATGCTCATTTGAGTAAAAACAATTATATTAAACTGCCAATCTCTTTGATCTTCCTCGGTGGCTACAAACACTTTTTCGGAATATTGGCACTGCTCAGATTTCATCATTATAGATGGAATCTCTTGTAGTAGAATCCAAGAATACCACTAAGAATAAGCAATTTTTGCCAAAGAATCTGCAACAATGTTTTCTCCTTGATTAATATGTTCAATCGTCAGATTATCAAATAGGACTCCGTTGCCCTAAACTTTCACAAATATTGGATAAGTTGATCTTTATTATCCTCAAATATTCATGACACATGATTCCTTACAAGCTGCGAATAAGTTTCCAAACGGAATTTCTTAGCTTCAAAAATATTTGAAAGCCTCAACCTAGCCAATCTCGACTCATATACTGCCTCATTGTTCGATGCTCTAAATCCGCACCGTATAGCTTGATACGTAGCCTCCCAAGATGGAGCTATTAGCTGAATTCATGTTCCTGATCCTAAAATACTTAAACCTTTATCAGTTATAATTACACATTTTTTTGTTGATGTTAATACATGTGTATGGTTTCCCTCTTTATTAGAGCGTTCTAACTGAAATTCGAAAAACAAATCTGCTAAGGCGTGAGCCTTGATAGTTGTTGGAGGAGTAAAGTTAATGTCATAATCCCTTAATTCCATAGACCACTCTGTCAATTCCCCCGAAACATCTAGTGTTTGTAATACATTCTTCAATGGAAACAAAGTTTTAACTATAATAGAAGTGACTTGGAAATAAGGATGCATTTTTCGAGCTGCCACAACCAAAGCCATAGCTAATTTTTCTAGCTTCAAATATATTTTTCTAAGGTCAGGAAATTGTTTTCTCACATAATAAACTGGTCATCGATACCCTTCTACTTCCCTTATTAAAACTACACTTACAACATAATCCAAGACAACGACAAACACGAACAACTACTAACCTGAGAATGGCTTAGAAAAAACTTTCGAGGAGGACAAATGTTCTTTAATTTTTGAAAATGCTACATCACACTCTGGTCTCCATGAGAATTTCTTTACCTTTCTGAATACTTGAGAAAATGGAGCATGTTTATCAGAAGACTAAATATACATCCAATTAAAGCTGCCGAATTGCTTGTCAAAATTTGAATTTCTTTAAATGACTGAGGCAGAATCATGATTATCAAGATTTCAACTGCTCTGGATCAGCTTATATCTCATTTTCACTTATTATGTATCCTAAGAATTTTACCAAACAAATTCTGAAGGTACATTTCTCAGGGTTTAATTTATAATGAATAGCTCTCAAATTTGAAAACAGTTCCTCTAAATCACGCACGTGATCTTCCTTCAGAATAATGTTTACTAATATATCGTTTATGTACACTTTCATATTCGTCCCAATTTGAGTGGCAAAATATTTATTCACAAATATTTGATAAGTAGCTCCAACATTCTTGATGCAAAAAGGTATAACTCGATAACAATGGAATCCTCTATCAGTAATAAAAACAGTACTCTTTGATCCCTCATATTCATTTGGATATGATTATACCCTACATAAGTATCCATGAATGAAAGAATCTTATTACCTAATGTTAAGTCAACAAACTAGTTTATTCTTTGGAGTAGAAATAGAGCATTCAGATATGCATGATTGAGATCAGTAAATTCGACACACATCCTTCGGTTTCCATTATTATTCTTCACAAACACAAGATTTGTAATCCAAAACGGATAATGTGTCTCTCGAATATAACCTACATTCGACAACCGATCCATTTTTTCTTCTATCGTCTCAGATTTTTATACCGAAAAAGTTCTTTGTTTTTATATGATAGGTCTGACCCTGGGGTTAGCTGCCAAGCTATAAAAAATCACATGAGAAGGAACTCATACAACATCCTCAGTTTTCTTAGAAAAAATCTCTAAAGTTTTGGACAAGTATTTTAAATTTGATAACACAATAATGATGATAACAACGTTTATTTTTACAAAATATTTCCATTAGACCCAGGCTCTCCCTCAGATCATCCATCTTTTCTATATCCCAAGAAGACCCCAAGAACTGTTAATTGGTCATTCTATCAACATTCAGGCCTTGTTTGGCATGCAAAACTGTTTATAACACTCCATAGCCCCTTGTTGACTACTTCTAACTACCCTTACACGATCCCTAGTTTTATACTTCAAGAATTGATGAACCGTAGAAGTTACGACATGCCTTTTTTTAATAACTAAGATCTCCCCAAAAGAGTGTTGTATCTCGATGGATAATCAACTACCAAAAATAACACTCGTAATTTTTTCTTAAACGGGCCACGACCCAATAAAACCTCACATTTAAATTTCCCAATAACTTGTGATGTCACCCCATTAAATTCAACTATTATTCACTCGGATCAGAGAATTACAAGAGAATTATGCATGTTTTCATATTTTTCAGAAATAACACATTGGCGTAACTGCAAGTATCAATGAGTCTCATTATAATCTCGTTTCATGTTATCTCCGCTCCAATCACTCATGTATCTTAAATCATCTTCATCAAACAAGATGAAATCTATAACATTATTTCCATAGAGATAAGTTGAGATTCCTCATTCTAACTGAGTAGTTAAACTCTCCATATATATTTTTTAGAACTATTAGTGTTCACAATCATATTGTCTCCTCTATAAATTACCAAAGACTCAAAATAATCACATAAGCTTTGCATTATCCCTTGTATATTTTATTCGTTAACTACCAACACTTCCTTTCGATCTGGATCAACATCAAGATATTTCGAAGATACATCAATCTCATCCATAGGCCCAATTATAAGCAATGTATTTTCTTGCTTGAAAGATAAGTTTACACATTGTCTTCCTTACGAATTAAAACTTTGGATATGCCGATTACCTCCTTGTTATTTCATAATAGTCGTGAGCTTACCATAATCAATCAAAATCTAAATTTCTTTTCATAAAGTTATGAAATCTGATGTATCATGCCCAATATCATTATGGTATTTACAAATCTATTACTCATCTCCTTCTTAGGTCTAGTTATAAGAGGATGTTTTCAAAAATGGACATGGTTATTAGCTCTTTCGAAAATTGTTGCTACATTTTCGATTAACTCTGCAAAATAATATGATCTCACCCATTGGTTCGACGTAGCTCTAGGTTGATAGGAATTATAATATAACATTGTGTCAAAAAAATTTGGAAGTACCATTGATCTAATATCAACTGATAAATGAGAAGGCCTCCACTCCACCCCTTGCCTATATTGGATACCTCCTAAAATATTACCCACGAGCGTATACAGGCCTTGACCTGAAGCCACAGATCTATATTCAGATGGCTTGTTGAACTTGCGCTCCTTTCGATACTCCCAACACCGACTATCACGTCTCTTCGAATAATGTCTATCTTTTTTCCTTCTGTATGAATTACCTCTTTTAAGATTTTAAGAATTCCCCTCGAATCTAACAAAGGAGATTCGCTAGTGTCCAAAGAAATATAACGATGCTTATATTTCTTCTCCTTTTAAAGAAGTGATATCCCTATTATAACTGAAAATTCGCGACGAGTGCCCCTTGCTCGATGAACCTCATGAGACTTAGTGGAACGGTCCTTTATATCGTTTTTTTATTTAATCGATACACCTCAGATTGTATTGTGTACGATTTAAATAATTGTTCCCTTTGCATAAGTTGGTCATCTAACTCACCTATCCGTTGCAGTAGTTGATTCATCTGATCCTCTAGATTTGACTTATCATGTTGATCATTCACTTGTATACCATCCTATTTCTCTTCTCTAACTATACAACACTCTACCACCTCCCCTTTGATATATACCGGTAGATCGATTTGAACTTCAAGATCTATAACACTTCTTTATTTCGAATGTTCGTCTATTTGGTTTTAGATATTAAATACGGGTACCAAACATACCTCCCACTATAGTCGCCAATAGTAAGTTTAAATATTTTTGTGAGTGAAAGAGTGGTATAATTGTTTTAACAACTTGACTTAAGGAGTGTTTAGAGAGAGAAAGTTGATAGAGAGTCTTTGGAGATAGAAAGTTACCAAATGTCAAAAGTATCAAGTCTTATCCATTTCCAAGCAAAATACACCTATTTATAGGTGGTTTATAATAAGTAAGAGACTATTGTTTGTTACGTGGATATCTTAACCCACTTTAGTCCTTTACGTAAACATAATTCAACACATATGGTCCTTTATATTTATATTTTATGTCAAACTCCCCTAATACATTATTTATTTATTCTTTTTCCAATGTAAAATAATCACTTTCATTCTTCATTTATTTATATCTTTATCACTACTTGAGTGTGGTATCTGTTCTTGCTAGTTGAAGAATTTCCGTAAAATTTATTATATTTTTTTTCTTCTTTACATCTTTATTTGATTATTCTTCATGATGTGATAAGCTTTATTCATCCAATATTAGATAGCATATTCCTAGAATTTCTAGAAATGTGATTATAACAAGTTTGGCTCGATTTGTATCTTTGGTGAAGTCTAGTCCTTTTTCTGTTTGAGAGATTTCTTAGCAAGTCAGCCAGCTATATGGTTTTACTTTATGAAGTTATGCTATATTGGCATCCCAGATTTGAGTAATACTCTTAAGTTTTCAATTAATAAGATCATGAACCAAAGCACTTTACGGTTTACAATTATTTTCATTAAAATCAATGAGTCGATTTCATTATCTAAATTAGTAATATTTATTACATTGCAAATCATCAGTCCATCAAATAAGGCTCTATATTTTGCTAGTAAGACAAACTATTTTCCATATAATCATCCAAAACCTAAAATAATTTCTCATTTGTTGTCTCTGAAGATCCCACCAACATTTGATTCATCCGATGATATGCTAGAGACATCAGTATTGAGTTTTATTCTATTGCCACTAGGAGATGACCATTTAACTAAGGTACCAAGACTTGTATTCTTGGTGTGAAGATAGTAGCAAATGTTAGAAGAAGTTGTGATGTATCCTACCTAATGAGAAGATATGAACAAGTTTATATTATCTAGCTTGAAGATTAAATAACTAATTTAATGCATTTATTTTATCAAAGAGTACTAAATATTTCATTTTTTATTTATAGCTCTCTAAATAGACCAGCAAATGATATAAGGCATGATAGTTCTATTATGGATTTGTTTCTTTGTTAACCAAAAATATGAGTGTTTTAGGATTCATCTTCTTTGCATAATTGACATTTAGATACCAACGAGTAATATATTATTTACATGATAAAGTCAATAAGAAGCCATTGTTTTAGTAGTCTCCATAGCAAAAAAGAGAATTTTTTTGGGGTGATGTTATTATATAACCTTATGAATAATTTTAATTTTTCTTTTTTTCCTTTATTTGAATATACGTTTTCTTCATTTTGAAGTCCCTATTATTATAGAGAGTCCATCTAATTTCATCAACTCAATCAAAATAGAATCTAATTCCATATATTTTTCAATATCTAAGAAAAGAACACCAAATATAAGCTTATCTATGGCCAAATTACCATATATCCAAAATTGATCAATAAATTATTTAAAGATAGGTAGAGATTATGAGAATGGGATAAATTACTTTTTGTTATACCATATTTCCATCCTCCTCTCATGGGATAAATATATTGGGCATGTTTATTTTAACCATGACATTACCTCCTTTAATTTTTCTAGTTTATCTTGTGAGGAAGTTCTTGAGTTAGTAATATGTTTTCTTGAATGTTTCAACCTTTGACAAACCCACCATGTTCTGTTTATATTAGTTTAGGAAGAAGAGTTTATAATCTTTCATTGAGAAATTTTGAAAAAATTGGTTGAAAACTGTACATTAACCTATACATCCATATTCTCCCCATGTTTTAGAATAATCGGATTAAGTAGACGGTTGCGGTATAGACTCTTTAAGAAACTTGATAGTATTTAATGATCAAGTTTATGGCAACACAAAGGTATTTGAAGATGATTGGCCAACAGAATTGGTTGAATTTTATGTTGAAATCATCCACACTAACTACATTATTAGAGTTCAGGTTGTTCACAGTGGTAAAGATTTATTCCTTTGTTGTTGAAGTTAAAAGCATTGCATATTACTAATCAATCACTACTTTAAGGATTGTATTTTGTAAATTTTCTAATTTCAATAGTTGAGGTTGCGCATTTAAGATTAGTTTAAAATTATTCTCATATTATTTGCCAATTGCTGATTAATCGATGATCCTACGACCTTCATCTAAAATACCATGAATTTTGTTTGACATAATTATAAAATAATTTAGAGTTTATATCTCCATTTTTCATCCAGGTCACTCCGTTTTTTTGTTCCAAAAAAGGTTTATTCTCTAGCCAACAATTGCAATATGTAGCTTTAACTTGTTAGTATTTGATTTTGTCTTTTATGGTTTGATTTATTTTAAAGCAATGTTCAAGATACCGAACTTCTTATTCTAATGTAGTTATGACATCAAATATGTTCCCAAATATGTTGTAGTTGCAGTTTGTTAATCTATGTTTAAGTCTCTTGAGTTTATCCTGAAAGCCGAATATGGGAGAGCCAAAATAAATTCTTTTCAACTTTGCTCAACGATATTTAGAAATTCACGGTGTTGAGTCCACATATTATTAAGCTTAAAAGAGGATTTTGTGTGTAGATTTTCTACTAAGATGTTGATACTTAGAGGTGAGTGGTCTGAGCCAGTCCTAGTTAAGTGTTTGACTTTAGTGGTATCAAAATAATCAAGCCAGATAGTGTTCTATAAAAATTGGTCATGTTTTTTCCATTTATGATTGTTTGACCATGTATATCTAGTTCCTGTAAAACCAACATCTACTATTGAGCAATATTGAATTGCATTATTGGAGTAATTTATGCTTCTATGTCATAAAGTTAAGCAAGATAATTGTTCATGCGAGCTTGTGATTGCATTAAAATCACTCATGATTGATGAGTCCGAATACTGCTTCCTCTCCGGACAGGGACAGACCGGACAGACCACTTCGAACACTTAGCCCATTGGACTGTTCGAACTATGACAAAAGTACTAAAAAACCTAAACACTTCTTGACTAAGCTGCTTGCTCTCCTACTAAGAGCTCATGGATCTTTAAACATGACCCGAAAACCCATAAAGCCCAGATACAAGGGTATAAATACCCAACCACCTGCATTAAATATGAATAATAAAAATTAACGGCAACCAGGCTGCTTAATTCTCCCTCTACTCTCTACTCAAAATATTAAACACCCATAAACCTCCACAAAGCTCTAAAACAAATTACCAAATTACCCTCAGACATAAATTAACCACACCAAATTGGCGACCATAGTGTGAGCACGAACGTGCCTGAATCAAGCATTCGAAACCAACAAGAAAAGTCAGTCCAAATGAATCCGGACGCCCTGGAAGTACCACCAGCTTTGCTCGAAGTGGTGGGTGAAAACAATGAGTACACCATCGAGGAGCGTGATAGGTTAAAAGGCGAGATAAAAGCTCTAAGGGCTGAAAAGGCTAAGATGGGGATGAAAGAAAAATCGAAAGCATCAGTTGCTCATCATACCGATAACCCTAGAGAGCATGAGCCTTCAAAGACTCATGTCAGTACCAAAAAGACTCATGCCAGCTCCAAAAAGTCTCACCGGTCTAAGCCAGTGGAGAGTTCTGACTCAGGCTCAGAGTCTTCTCATAGCTCTTCGGATGATGAGGGAGTTGAAGAATCCTTATCCTCTAGCACCGATGAGGGTCGAACTAAAAAGAAGCAAAAACAGATCAAAAAATACTCAAGGAAAAGGGATAGACATGGAAGGTTGAAGAAGAATATTGGCAAAGGGACATCTCACAGCCGGAGGCATGTAGACCGGATGCTGATGGATCCTTTTGCCTTCCACGATGAACCAGGTATCTTTGCAACTCCCAATGAGGATACTGTGTTCAGTCGTGGTCGGAATTGGAGGCAATCTCCATTA
Source organism: Limnanthes douglasii subsp. nivea (assembly GCA_036936605.1). Classification (NCBI taxonomy): domain Eukaryota; kingdom Viridiplantae; phylum Streptophyta; class Magnoliopsida; order Brassicales; family Limnanthaceae; genus Limnanthes; species Limnanthes douglasii. The sequence continues at coordinate 138,671,258 of JAUPFV010000001.1, read as the reverse complement.
TCTTCCAAAATTCTGTCCGGAAACCTCCCTAAGAGGTTTGACAGCACTAAAATAGAAAAGTACGATGGCAGTACTGATCCGGATAACCATTTGGAGAAATTTAAAAACTTTATGATGAACTTTGATGATGATGACAAGCTACTTTGTAGAGCATTCACCCAATCGTTTACGGAGAGTGCTCTAAAATGGTATAACAGCCTACCACAAGACTGTATCAATAATTTCGATACTTTTTGGGTGGCCTTTCGAAGGCAGTTCGTTGGGAGTAAAGAATTAAAAGGCAATGGGGACACAATAATCCATTGTGCCCAGGAACCGAACGAGTCCTTAAAAGAATATATAAGTCGTTTTTTGAACACCAAGAATGGGTTGGCTGATTGCTTCGAGCAAGTGGCAATAGCATCCTTAAGACAGGGCTTGAACCCTGGGAATTTGGCTGATTCGGTGACCAGAAAGAAGGCCATGACTTGGGGAGGGTTGCTGAATCAGGTTGGAAAACAGATTAACGTTGATGAAACAAAGAAAACCAGGGTGCACAGGCAGGTGAGGTCTACCCCGGTGGCACCAAACCCCAATAAGAATCAGTCCGGGAAAGGCAAAAGAGACCGGACAGGGGCATGGCAGGGCTAAAGCTCAATCTCAGCCAGCTGCACCTGCTCAGAGTCAGCAATCCAGAAATAAGAGAGGGCCTTGGGTTCAACTGGAGTGGTTCACAGAATTGAAAGAAAGTGTGGCTACCATTTATGATAAAACAAAGGAAGAGGTGCACTATCGACCACATTGCAATCTCCTAGAGAACACCGCAATAACTCTTTCTGCCAGTATCACAATGATACTGGCCATACCACCGATGATTGTATAGCTTTGAAACAAAAAGTTCAGAACTTGATTGAAAGGGGAAAGCTGGGGGCTTATGTCAAAAGAAGAGGAGGTAACAAGCCTGACAATACTCACCGGGTTGGTCCAAGTAATGCTGCTCCGGAGGGAGCCATGGTTATAATCGAAAGGTTTGATGTGGAATCTGAATACTTGGATCCTGATCCAACTCGAAATAGAGTGGGTGCAATTGAGGAATGTTCTAGGACGGTCTCCGAACTCATCAAGTTTTTTGAGTCACTTACAATTTTCGGAGGAGATACTATGAAAACTCCTACTGCTTCTTAGAGGAAGAGGCATGTTCATACTTTAGCTACCCAGCTAGAAGGAGGCATGACCTCCTATCAATCGCAAATTCCGTTCCCCTTCATTGTTTCTTATGAAGATGACTTAAGAGATATAGCTGGCCCTTATGAAGATGTTGTTGTCATAGGAGCATCTATTGGGGGCAATGACATAAGACAAATCTTGGTGGATACTGGAAGCTCGACCAATATCCTTTTCTTAACCACTTACAAGAGAATGAAAAATCCAACCGTAATTCAGAGTTCGGACAGATCAATTGTGGGCTTTACTGGCAGCTCAGTAGATGTGATCGGGGAGTTCGAAGAAGAAGTTTTCTTGGGCAAGGGCCCTTTCAAGAAGATGGTCAGGATACTTTTTATTGTGGTAGATTGTCCCACTTGTTATAATGCTATTCTAGGGAGGTTTTGGCTCTCTAGGATGCATGCAGTGGCTTCGATAGTCCACCAATGTTTGAAATATGATGTTCAAGGACAGGTTGGAGTTGTCCGAAGCAGTCAAAAAGTTGCAAGAGAATGTTATGCTACAGCCCTGGCTCCCCGGACATTGGGGGCAGTTCGTATCAACGAGCAATAACAATTTGAGGGGCTTTCTGGGGGTGAGGGTGAAATTGATGACCCCAGAGAGACCCCTGGAGTATTAATACCAGTCGAAGAGGTAGAAACACATTGTTTAGAAGAAGGGAAGAGTGTCAAAATAGGGTCCAGAATGCCACCCGATCTGAAAAGAGAGATGCTAAAGTTTTTGAAAAGCCATTAGCATGTTTTTGCTTGGTGCAATGCTGATGTTACTGGGGTTCCAGCAGATGTGATATCACACCACCTATCTGTCCGGAAAGACGTAGCACCAGTGGTTCAAAAAAGAAGGGGTTTTTCCAAGGAAAAGACTGATGTTATTGTACAAGAGGTTGACAGGCTCACAAAGATGGGGCATATCAAGGAGTCTTAATATCCTTTGTGGATTGCCAATCCGGTCTCGGTGAAAAAGAAAAATGGCAAGTGGCGCATTTGCATTGACTTCACGGACCTCAATAGGGCTTGCCCAAAAGATTTATATCCAGTTCCCCGGATTGACCAGCTAGTAGACTCCACCTCTGGGAATAAGCTTTTATCCTTTATGGATGCTTTCTCCGGATACAATCAGATCCAAGTAGATCTGAAGGATCAAGAGCATACCACATTTGTCACTGACAGGGGTCTTCATTGCTACAAGGTAATGTCATTTGGATTGAAAAATGATGGGGCTACTTATCAGAGATTGGTGAACAAAGCCTTTGCTGATCAGATTGGAAGGAATACGGAAGTATACATCGATGACATGATGGTGAAAAGTGTGGATGAGCAATTGCACTTGGCAGACCTCCAAGAAACTTTTACCAACTTGGTAAAGGTGAATTTGAAGTTAAATCCAGAAAAATGTGTGTTCGGAGTGCAATCCGTGAAGTTTCTAGGTTATATAATAAGTGAGCAAGGGATACAGCCCGATCCGGACCAGCTTAATGCTTTATTTCAAATGGAACCTCCTCGGAATATTAAAGAAGTACAACGATTAACGGGGAGGTTAGCTGCTTTAAACAGATTTATCTCAAGGTCTTCGGATAGATGCGCCCCGTTTTTTCAAACCTTGAAGGGTGTGAAGGGATTTGACTGGACCTCACAGTGTGATGAGGCTTTCAATGAAATCAAGAAGCATTTGTCCTCTCCCCCAACCTTATTTAAACCAGTTGATGGAGAGACAGTCTTCGTATATTTGGCAATTTCAAGTTGTACCATCAGTGTTGTGTTAGTGAGAGAAGTAGATAATTACCCCCATCCAGTGTACTACATCAGCAAAAGCTTGATAGCTGCAGAAAGGCGTTATTTGAAACTTGAAAAATTAGCACTGGCCCTGGTGATAGCTGCAAGAAAGATGAGGCCTTAATTTCAGGCTCATCTTATTATCGTCCGAACATATTTTCCTTTGAAGAATGTTCTCCAAAAGGCAGACATTTCAAGTAGGATGATTAAGTGGTCGGTAGAATTGGGGGATTTCGATATAGATTTTGCTCCCCGAACAGCAGTCAAAGCCCAAGCTGTGGCTGATTTTTTAGTTGAATTCCACTCTGATAGAGATTCGGAGCAGACTACTGAGAAGAAAGACAAAAAGGTCTGGGTCGTCCGAACTGATGGTGGGTCCAGCACTATGGGATGTGGAGCAAAGGTGTGCTTGACTTCTCCATATGGTGACAAAATGTACCAGGCTATATGTTTTGCTTTCATGGCTTCCAATAATGAGTCTGAGTATGAGGCAGCTATAGCTGGTTTGAAGTTGGCTTTTATTTGTGGGGCTAAGAGGGTCAAGCTATTGAGTGACTCCCAGCTTCTTATCCACCATGCCCAAGGTCAATCTGAGGCTAAAAAGGAGCAGCTAGTGAAGTATTTACTTCTTCTTAAAAATGAAGCACTCAAGTTTAAAAGCATTATTTATGAACATATACCCCGGACAGAAAATGAGTTGGCAGATTCATTGGCAACCATAACATACACAGAGTCGTATCCATGGATCCATGTGCTGGAGAGCCCCTCCATTCAACTTAATATGGGTAAAGAAGAGGAAATTTTTGAAGTACAAGTGAAACAACCTCAGGATTGGAGATTTCCTCTCCTGCAATACCTCTCCGATGGCATCGTGCCTCCGGATAAATCACTGGCAAGAAAACTGAAACACAAGGTTCGTGGTTTTATCATACTAACATTCTGTATAAAAAGTCTTACAGTAAAACTCTTCTGCGCTGTTTGGGGGATGATGAATCTCAAGTAGTCCTCTCCGAGTTGGATGAAGGTGAAGGGTCAGCTCATTGTGGATTCAGGGCTCTAACAAGGAGAGTTTTACCGGCTGGCTACTATTGGCCATCTATCATGCAGGATGCTAAAGAGCTGGTGAGAAGGTGTGACCCATGCCAGAGATACATCAATGAAATTCATGTCCCAGCCATTCCTTTAGAGTCAATCTCTGAGCCTATACCTTTTGCTCGATGGGGGTTGGATTTAGTGGGGCCTCTCCCTATGGCGTCCGGAGGGCGCAAAACTATAATTGTTGCAATCGATTACTTTTCGAAGTGGATTGAAGAAGCCCCTCTGGCAGGAACAACATCAAAAGCCATTATAAAATTCATTCTATCCAACATTTGTTGCAGATTTGGTGCTCCACAAAAGATAACGACAGATAATGGGCCTTAGTTCGACAATAGGGAAATGGAGAGTTTCTGTGCCTCAAGGGGTATACAACATTGTTTCTCTTCACCTTTCCACCCACAAGCAAATAATCAGGTTAAAGTGGCTAACAGAACTATACTGTCCGGTTTAAAGAAGAATTTGGAAGGGGATGCTGGGAAGTGGCCTAGCTATTTACAAGAAGTTTTGTGGGCCTACCGGACAACACCAGGGGCTGCAACACAGGAGTCACCCTTTGCTTTGGTCTATGGGATGGATGCAATAGCTCCCATAGAAGCAACTCTCCCATCATTTCGTGTTCACAACTTCTCCGAGTGCGCTAACGAAGTGGAAATCAGAAGTCAGCTCGACCTAGTAGAAGAAAGACAAGTTAAAGCTCACCTTAGAGCTGCACACTATCAGGGTTTGATGAGAAGCAGATTTGCTTCTAGAGTTAAAAGAAGAGATTTCTAGCCGGGGGACAAGGTATTGAGGAAAGTCTTCTTACACGCTAAAGAGAAGCTGCTCGGAAAATTGGCCCCGACTTGGGAAGGACCTTATATGGTTGTTGAAAGGCTTAAACCTGGAACATATTGGCTGGAAGACAAGGATGGAAGAGTTTTGACCCACCCTTGGAATATCGAACATCTCCGGATGTACTTGGAGTAGCATTTGTGTAAATATTTACTTGTTTAAACATCCATGTAAATATTTGGGGGCATACTCTTTCCTACCCTGGTGGCGCGGGGAGGTTTTAATGAGGTGTCCGGGTTTTTAATGAAATTTGATGCCTTCTTAAAAAAATTCCGAAGTATTCTTACTTTGTCTTTTGTCACACCATCCGGATTGAAATAAAAGAGTGATGACCACTTAAACATTCGTCATCGGAGAATTTAAACACTCTCACTATGAAATAACTAAGGGCTATTTAAACACTAGCCACCAAAATTGAAACAGACTATGAAAGAATGTGAGAATTGTGCAAAACAAGGATATTCATTGAAATAATTTAAGTGTCTTGGCCTTCCAAGGACTTTCGAATTGTCAAACAGGGTAAAGGATCTATCCGGTCAGATACCGGACACAATTACAAAAAGAGTGCCTTGGCCTTCCAAGGACTTTAGTTTAGATAACATGAAAAAGTAAAAAGTAATTCATAATTTAAGGCTGAGCCTTTGAAGATGGCTCAACTTCATCTATATTCTTCTTCCCATTGGGATCATCTTTCTCTTCATTTGGGCTCTCCCTTGTGTTCTCTTCGTCATCAGATGAGGATGCACTGGAGAAGCCAAGCCTGTCGCCTTCGGCCATTGTGTGATATGGGAGGTCTTCAGGCTCTACGTGAAGCCATAAATCCCCCAAGTTCCTCTTCGAGAACTTCTCATGGAAGAGCAGGACCATGTCTGATTTCACCTTGGCATACATTTGCTCTTGAGTGTCTATCACATTGTTGGCATAAGCATCGATCTTGGCCTGGATGTTGGCCTCCTGCTCCTTTAGCAGATCAGCTTTCTCCCCTGCAGCTTGGGACACTGCATTCAAGAGCAATCTTGTCACTGGTCAAGTTGTGGATAACTTGATCTTTAGCCTTGGTCTCCTCTTTTGAAGAGTTGAGGTCTTTCTCCAGTCCGGACAACTTCTCCCGGAGCTCCCTGATACTGTCTTCTAGAGTGGCAACTTTTGTGGTACTCACCTCTTGGCTTTTCTTCAGCTCTTCGTTTTCTCCCTTTAGAATGGCAGCGTTTGAAGTGGCAGTAAGAAGGTCGTCGGACAACCTCTCTTTATCAGACTTGAGGTCTTTGATAAGATCTGCCTGACTTCGAACTTGTTTCTCCAACGCAAGCAGCGGCTGAACATTGATTACTAAAGAGTGAGCTATAACATCCCTTTCACTTGAAATAGTAAAGGTCTTACCATTAAAAGTGACTGTGTTTGAAGTGCTCGGAGGGAGATAAGGCCCAGCAAAATCATCTCTGGGGAGATTGATAAAGTACTCACTAAGCCCACCAAGACCAGTGATGTCTACCCCATCAATGCTAAGACCTCCCCCTTCGACCTCTTTGGTTTGGAAGTCACCAGGTATCTCCTCTGCTTGTGTTGGGTCAGTGGGGTCAGCTTGGGGGAGAGGCTCCGGAGGTCAGAGAGAAAGTTCGTCACCGTTAGAGGTCTTTTTCTTCTTGGCCTCTCGGTCTTTGCTTTCTGCTCCCCGTTTACGGTCTCTATTGGAAGCCCTTGGAGGATTTGGAGAGTGAACTTCTTGCCTAACACTCTCTTGCTCTACCGCTTTCAAAAGAGCAGCATCAATCTGGCTTGGGGCTGGCCCCTCCGGATTTGATAAAACAGCTTCCTCCACCTCAGCAGGGTTAGCTCCACCCACCACTTTCTTGCCCTTCTTTTTTCCTTTCATTTTACTCGGGGCCTTGGCCCGGCCTGGCAAGTAAAGTGTCCCATCCGGTTCATGCGTCCTTTTGAGCACTACATCCGGAGGAGGCTGGGTGGTAAGCTCTTCCCAAGTTAAGTCTTTCCAACCTGTGGTGTTCCAAAGATAAGACCTTGCTAAGTTGCCCCCTGTGAAAGCATCATGGAACCGGTTGCCCCACTTATCAGCAGCCCAAGCGTTGATCTTGGTGCAAGTGGTCTGCCCGGTTTTCAAGTGGTCATTGAAGTCCTTGGGCAGTACTGATAAGAAGAAGACAAAGTTAATTAGTTTAAACAAATTTGATAAAAGAATAGATAAAAATATAAGGTAGGAGCCTTACCATCACTCCTCCATCTGCTGGTGAGGAGACTGGGGTTGACTCCGGCCTTGATTTTCTTCCCGTTCTCCGAAGCACCACTTACAAAGAGGAATTGAGTCCTCCAATTCCTCTCCGACTCTAGAAAGTCATCCACTGCCTTGAACTCATCCCCCATATTGAAGTGATAAAAGGGGATGTGGTGGTTTCTACAGAGGCTGGCCACAGCAGCAAATTCCTCCATTGATAGAGAGATCCCGGAGAGCCTAGAGGCCATAATGCAGGCCATAAGGGTATACCAGGCATTGGGACTCAGTTGGCTTGGGCAGAGCTTTATCAGATGAAAGTATCTGACGATCTCTGGGTCCAAGGGGAATCTGAGCCCCCAGTTAAACAGCTCCGTGAAGATGACTATCTCGCTCAACTTGCAATCCATGGGAGTTTCGGGGTTTATTGGGATTCTTATCTTCACATTCTCCGAAATTCCCCACTTCGTACGCATCCGGCCCAGCTCAGCTGTGTGGATGAATGCATAGTTGATCATTTGTAGGGCAAGGAGCTACTTAACACTAACCTTGTGAAAACAAGGCCCCACCCTTCCTTCGAGACACCCCGGCAGATCCGGATGCCTCAAGCACAACTTTTCTTTGCCCTTGTCTTTTTGGGCAGCAACAACACCACTAGTCTGTCCGGAAGGCTCAGACTCGAATGGGGCCTCTTCGACAGAGTCCTCCATTACTTCCTCCATGATTGATGAGGGTTTTTCAGTAGCAGTGGTGAGGGGAAGGTTTAGATTTGGCTCAGCCTGGCTTTTGGACTGCTGAGTTTCAGTGTTTTCTTGGTTCATGGCCTCCGGTTGGGGCTCTGGTGCAGATGTTTCCTTCCGGGGACTTGAGCTAGTGCCCTCCGGACCGGACAACCTGTCCTTGGGAGCTCTAATGGGCACTTCTGACCCCGCACTGCTGTCTTTGGCACCCGATTTCGAAGGAATGCCCTTAGAAGCTAGACCCTTGACCAGCCGGCCTTTTCTTCGGTCAACTAATTTCTGAGGAGAGGTTTCAGCGTCTGACCCCATAGCTAAGAAAGGGGAGGGTTTTTAAAGCTTGTAACTATTAAACCTGGTTCAACGATGGGTTCCGACTCTTGAACCGAGGAGCCTGAGATAATAGGTGAAAGATTGGTGTGAAATAACTTCTTCGGTTTGATGCCCCTTATGGAGGAAGAACCTTGGTCTGATTCTGTGGGTGAAGTTGCTGGTTTGTCGATGGGTGAAGCGGCTAAGCTTGCTGCAATGCGCCTTTCCCTTTCAACCTTTTGCGCCTTTTCTAATTCAGGGAGGTTGAGCCACCCGCCTTTGATCAAAGCGTTCCGAGCCGTGAACATAAACAATATGGGTAAAAACTTTCTTTGGAGAGAAAAAGCTTTAAGAAATTGTAAAGTAAAAACGAGAGTGATGGTGAAACTGTAGAAAGCATTTCAATTTATAGTAAATCTGAAAAAGGAGTTTGATTCCTAGGAGAATTCGAAAAGATTGGTAATGATTAAAAGACGGCGCTGATGTCACCCTCTTTAATGAAGAGGTTGCTTTTCGAAGAAGGTGGGTGCGAGATTCAAGGTGAAAAAACGGCTGAAGAAACAAACCAAAAAGTGACACGTGTCCCATAAACTCTGGAAAAAAACCATTTGGATTCACAAAGCTTTATCAGTCCGGATAAAGCCACAACACAAGTCGAAAGACCTGTCCGGATAAAACTGCCCCTGATATCGAACTGTTTTTCAGGTTTTTGACAAAGGAATTTGAACAAACACCTAAAAAAGGGGCTCTTGATGAGTCCGAATACTGCTTCCTCTCGGGACAGGGACAGATCGGACCAAGGCCACCAGACCGGACATACCACTTCGAACACTTAGCCCATTGGATTGTTCGAACTATGACAAAAGTACTAAAAAACCTAAACACTTCTTGACTAAGCTGCTTGCTCTCCTACTAAGAGCTCATGGATCTTTAAACATGACCCGGGTCCATTAAACATGACCCGAAAACCCATAAAACCCATAAAACCCAGATATAAGGGTATAAATACCCAACCACCTGCATTAAATATGAATAATAAAAATTAACGGCAACCAGGCTGCTTAATTCTCCCTCTACTCTCTACTCAAAATATTAAACACCCATAAACCTCCACAAAGCTCTAAAACAAATTACCAAATTACCCTCAGACATAAATTAACCACACCAATGATAATCGAAGGCTTAATGTGTTCTGATATATCCCTTAGGGCGTTCCAAAGATCTACTCTTAAATATTTGGTATGTTTTGCATAAACAATTATCACTAGAAAAGTCTTGTGAAAAGTAGAATGACTAATATTTAAGTGTAGAAATTGATCATGGTTTGTGAGAAGTTTTACTTTGAGCTCATCTTGCAAAAACTTCCAAATCTTGTTAGAAGAGTTGACAACGCTATTACAAATATTTTTGGTTAGGTTTACTAGCTTATCTGCCTGAGTGTTTGGTTCTTGGATTGCAATGAAGTCAACTTTAGCAACATTTTTTAAGTATATGATTCTTATAATTTTTCATTTGTTCCTCACTCCCCTAACATTTCAACTAAGGATTGTGAGTGTCATTTAACTTTAAGCTTGAAAGGGTTGTGTTGGAATTTTAGCGTCAAGTTCTTTGTGGTGTGTTTGTTCATGTTGTATTGTATAAGTGCTCGTTTCTTTCATTTTTGGACGGCGTATCTTGATCCGGTCGCTCGGAGTGGAACTCTACCAAAACAATCAGCCAGAACTTGGCCTTTAATAGACGTCCGCGGTTCAAAACCGATATCAAAATCGCCCAGCTCGACTGACCATTTAGACATTCTTCCGGACATGTCCGGTCGCTGGAGGACGTACTTGAGTGGAAAAGATGTTCGAACCACGATAGGGTGGGCCTGAAAATATGGACGCATTTTTCGTGCCGCGGTCACTAGAGCTAAAGCCATTTTCTCCAGGCGCAAATACCGTGTTTCCGCATCCAGTAAGCTCTTGCTTACGAAGTAGACCGTTGTTGGGGCTAGTCCCGACTCGCTGATCAAAGCCGCACTAACTGCAAAATCTGTAACTGTAACATAAAGAAAAATGGTCTCGCCTGCCAGAGGCTTCGTCAAAAGGTTCGGGGATGACATATATCGCTTAATCCCTGAGAATGCTTCGTCGCACTCGGGGGTCCACACGAAGTTCTTGGCTTGTCTTCAGACATGAAAAAAGGGCGCGCACTTGTCAGATGAGCGAGAGATAAAACGATTTAGAGCCGCCAAGCGCCCGGTCAGGATCTGGACTTCTTTGACATTCTTCGGGGGGGGGGGGGGGTCATATCGGTAATTGCTCTCAGTTGGATGGGATCGGCCTCAATTCCTTTCTCGCTAACAAAGAAACCTAGGAACTTGCCCGACCTGACTCCGAAGGAGAATTTCTCTGGGTTGAGCTTGAGGTTTACGCCTCTAAGGTTGTCGAAGGTTTCTCGCAGATCGGAAAGGTGGTCATCATCTGTCTCGCTTTTGACCAACATGTCATCGATGTATACTTCCATATTCCTGCCAATCTGGCCCTCAAAAATTTTATTCACTAGCCTCTGATATGTTGCCCCGGCATCTTTCAGTCCGAATGACATGACCTTGTAAGAGTACAGACCTCGGCCCGTTATAAACGTGGTGTATTCTTGATCTGCTGGATGGAGCTTAATCTGATTATAGCCGGCGTAGGCGTCCATGAAAGACAGCAACCTATTTCCCGAGGTCGAGTCTACCAACTGATTGATCCTCGACATCGGGAAAGGGTCCTTTGGGCATGCCCGATTGAGGTCGGTAAAATCCACGCACATTCTCCACTTTCAGTTTTTCTTCTTGACCAGAACAGGATTAGAAGTCCACAGCGGGTAACTTGCTTCCTTTATGTGCCCGACGCTGATCATTCTCTCAACTTTGCGTAAGATTATGTCTGCCTTTTCCGAGGAGAAAGCCCGACGCTTTTGGGAGATCGGTCTGACGTTTTTGTTGATAGTTAATCTGTGAATGACACAAGATTCGGGGATCCCGGTTACATCTCTTGAGCACCATGCGAACAAATCTAGGTTTTCCGGCAATAAGCATGCACCGACCTGCAGAATCTTCCCTTCGGCAAATTGGTGTTGCTCACATTCTTCGTCGGTGGTCAAATAGCTTGGGCTTCCCGAGGGTCATCAACGGGTAACGATCCCGGGGCGAGCCCCTTTAATTGCTATTCTCGGGCTTGAATCATCTCTTGATCTTTTTTAGGTGCCAATGTTGCTCGGTAACACTCCCGTGCTGCTTTCTGGCTGCTTCGGACTATACCCACGTTGTTCCCGACCACATATTTTAAACATTGGTGGATTGTGGAAGATACCGCATGCATTCGCGATATCCACGATCGGCCGAAATTTGCATTGTGGGAAGCTGGTGCGTCTACCACAAGAAATAAAATGGTAACTTCTTTTTTAAACGGGCGCGGCCTAATTGGACGGCGCCCTCAAACTCTCCTATAACGTCGGCTGCTGCCCGTAAATCCTACTATGGTACGGTCGGATCGTGCGATGACCGGTGGTGTTCTAAACTTGGCAAAAGTAGATGCGAAGATTATGTTGGCCGAACTACCGGTATCTACCAAGATGCGTCGAACTTCCTCCCCCGCGATGGCTGCCCCGATCACAATGGCATCCTCATGGGGGCCGGTATGTCTCTCATGTCGTCGTCGTCGAAGTATAAGATCGGAGACGGGACGCTTCTGGACTGGGAGTAAGGTCGAGCCTCTAACTGAGTGGTTAGGTTTACGATGTGCCTTTTCCTGGATGAATGCGTGAATCCTGCCATAGAATCTCCCCCAAAGATAGTTAGGGATTCAAAACTAGAGAGTACCATTGGTTATATTTTTTTAAGACAAACAAAACTAGATCCATTGATGATTTTTTTGATTTTTTTTATAGCAAAAATTCGCAGTAACATGAGAGTTCTGTACATTTTAACAATGAGAGTTGTGTACATTTTATGGGTACTTTTTTCCACTTTTAATTTAAGGTGGATTTTCAAATCCATATTTACTAAGATTAACTTGGCATAATGAAAAAAGTAATTTTTTGGCCAAAGATTTATTGATCTCACAATATCAGCTATATATGCATCTCATTAAAACCTTCGTGCGCTACCAGGAAAGGAAAGAGTATGCCACCTGTTCATATACACACAAGTAAGATAACACCCAAACAAATGTTCACAAAATCACTCACAATATAGTCGCAAATATTCAATATTTTAAGGGTGTTGCAATGGTCTTCCCTCTTGATCTTCCAATCGATATGTCTCTTCTTGATTTTTTAACCACTAAGTACGGTCCTTTCTAGTTGGATCTATTTTACCAAACCTCTTATCTTTGGTATGCAAAAAGACCTTTTTCAAAGCTTTATCACCTGCTTGAAAAGCCTTTCGTCCTACCTTGGAATCTAGAACCTTGTAATTAAATTGTGGTAATTGAGTGAGTTCAAATGCGCCTTATCCGTTTTGCTTTCTACCAAATCGAGTTATGATCGTCTAGCCTCATCGTTATCTCTATCGTAATAGTTAAGTACTCTATAAGATGGAAGAGTAGACTACACTAGGCTCACTGTGTCTATTCCATATACTTGAGAAAAAAAAGTCTTCTAAGTTGTAGTTTGAGGTGTTGTTCTATAGGTCCATAACACCTCTTAGAGACAATTAGGCCATTTTCCAGCTCCACCTTCCAATTTTTTCTTAAGGCCATCCAAATTAGTTTTATTAGTGACCTATAATTGGTCATTTGTTTGTGGATAAAACTTTGACAAAAAATATTATTTAATTCATCTTGAAGAACAAAAGGATGACATCTCTTTATTGTTGAACTGAGGTCCATTATTTGTGGTAATTATCCAAAGCATCCTAAATCTACAGCAAATGTTGGATAAAATAAATTTGATAACATATTTAGCTCTTATCCCTGATAAAGGTTCTTCTTCTTCCCACTTTGAAAAATATCATCCGCAACAATAATAGTTTGTCTTTCGCCAGAGGCCATAAGTAGTGGCCCAACCAAATTTATCCAATCAAAAGGAAGCGCCTCAAAATAGTATTTGTAAATCATTGACAAATATCATTGACAAATATTTAAATCAGACAAGATTATTTGAGATTCAGTTTTTCCTTAAAATATCAACAATGGTCGAGTCAGATATTTCTAATACAACACACCCCAAGAATTGTAAGTCATAAGCTCTAAAACTTAGTCTTTAAGCTAAAGTTTTATCAAGGGTCAATGCTCATTTGAGTAAAAACAATTATATTAAACTGCCAATCTCTTTGATCTTCCTCGGTGGCTACAAACACTTTTTCGGAATATTGGCACTGCTCAGATTTCATCATTATAGATGGAATCTCTTGTAGTAGAATCCAAGAATACCACTAAGAATAAGCAATTTTTGCCAAAGAATCTGCAACAATGTTTTCTCCTTGATTAATATGTTCAATCGTCAGATTATCAAATAGGACTCCGTTGCCCTAAACTTTCACAAATATTGGATAAGTTGATCTTTATTATCCTCAAATATTCATGACACATGATTCCTTACAAGCTGCGAATAAGTTTCCGAACGGAATTTCTTAGCTTCAAAAATATTTGAAAGCCTCAACCTAGCCAATCTCGACTCATATACTGCCTCATTGTTCGATGCTCTAAATCCGCACCGTATAGCTTGATACGTAGCCTCCCAAGATGGAGCTATTAGCTGAATTCATGTTCCTGATCCTAAAATACTTAAACCTTTATCAGTTATAATTACACATTTTTTTGTTGATGTTAATACATGTGTATGGTTTCCCTCTTTATTAGAGCGTTCTAACTGAAATTCGAAAAACAAATCTGCTAAGGCGTGAGCCTTGATAGTTGTTGGAGGAGTAAAGTTAATGTCATAATCCCTTAATTCCATAGACCACTCTGTCAATTCCCCCGAAACATCTAGTGTTTGTAATACATTCTTCAATGGAAACAAAGTTTTAACTATAATAGAAGTGACTTGGAAATAAGGATGCATTTTTCGAGCTGCCACAACCAAAGCCATAGCTAATTTTTCTAGCTTCAAATATATTTTTCTAAGGTCAGGAAATTGTTTTCTCACATAATAAACTGGTCATCGATACCCTTCTACTTCCCTTATTAAAACTACACTTACAACATAATCCAAGACAACGACAAACACGAACAACTACTAACCTGAGAATGGCTTAGAAAAAACTTTCGAGGAGGACAAATGTTCTTTAATTTTTGAAAATGCTACATCACACTCTGGTCTCCGTGAGAATTTCTTTACCTTTCTGAATACTTGAGAAAATGGAGCATGTTTATCAGAAGACTAAATATACATCCAATTAAAGCTGCCGAATTGCTTGTCAAAATTTGAATTTCTTTAAATGACTGAGGCAGAATCATGATTATCAAGATTTCAACTGCTCTGGATCAGCTTATATCTCATTTTCACTTATTATGTATCCTAAGAATTTTACCAAACAAATTCTGAAGGTACATTTCTCAGGGTTTAATTTATAATGAATAGCTCTCAAATTTGAAAACGGTTCCTCTAAATCACGCACGTGATCTTCCTTCAGAATAATGTTTACTAATATATCGTTTATGTACACTTTCATATTCGTCCCAATTTGAGTGGCAAAATATTTATTCACAAATATTTGATAAGTAGCTCCAACATTCTTGATGCAAAAAGGTATAACTCGATAACAATGGAATCCTCTATCAGTAATAAAAACAGTACTCTTTGATCCCTCATATTCATTTGGATATGATTATACCCTACAAAAGTATCCATGAATGAAAGAATCTTATTACCTAATGTTAAGTCAACAAACTAGTTTATTCTTTGGAGTAGAAATAGAGCATTCAGATATGCATGATTGAGATCAGTAAATTCGACACACATCCTTCGGTTTCCATTATTATTCTTCACAAACACAAGATTTGTAATCCAAAACGGATAATGTGTCTCTCGAATATAACCTACATTCGACAACCGATCCATTTTTTCTTCTATCGTCTCAGATTTTTATACCGAAAAAGTTCTTTGTTTTTATATGATAGGTCTGACCCTGGGGTTAGCTGCCAAGCTATAAAAAATCACATGAGAAGGAACTCATACAACATCCTCAGTTTTCTTAGAAAAAATCTCTAAAGTTTTGGACAAGTATTTTAAATTTGATAACACAATAATGATGATAACAACGTTTATTTTTACAAAATATTTCCATTAGACCCAGGCTCTCCCTCAGATCATCCATCTTTTCTATATCCCAAGAAGACCCCAAGAACTGTTAATTGGTCATTCTATCAACATTCAGGCCTTGTTTGGCATGCAAAACTGTTTATAACACTCCATAGCCCCTTGTTGACTACTTCTAACTACCCTTACACGATCCCTAGTTTTATACTTCAAGAATTGATGAACCGTAGAAGTTACGACATGCCTTTTTTTAATAACTAAGATCTCCCCAAAAGAGTGTTGTATCTCGATGGATAATCAACTACCAAAAATAACACTCGTAATTTTTTCTTAAACGGGCCACGACCCAATAAAACCTCACATTTAAATTTCCCAATAACTTGTGATGTCACCCCATTAAATTCAACTATTATTCACTCGGATCAGAGAATTACAAGAGAATTATGCATCTTTTCATATTTTTCAGAAATAACACATTGGCGTAACTGCGAGTATCAATGAGTCTCATTATAATCTCGTTTCATGTTATCTCCGCTCCAATCACTCATGTATCTTAAATCATCTTCATCAAACAAGATGAAATCTATAACATTATTTCCATAGAGATAAGTTGAGATTCCTCATTCTAACTGAGTAGTTAAACTCTCCATATATATTTTTTAGAACTATTAGTGTTCACAATCATATTGTCTCCTCTATAAATTACCAAAGACTCAAAATAATCACATAAGCTTTGCATTATCCCTTGTATATTTTATTCGTTAACTACCAACACTTCCTTTCGATCTGGATCAACATCAAGATATTTCGAAGATACATCAATCTCATCCATAGGCCCAATTATAAGCAATGTATTTTCTTGCTTGAAAGATAAGTTTACACATTGTCTTCCTTACGAATTAAAACTTTGGATATGCCGATTACCTCCTTGTTATTTCATAATAGTCGTGAGCTTACCATAATCAATCAAAATCTAAATTTCTTTTCATAAAGTTATGAAATCTGATGTATCATGCCCAATATCATTATGGTATTTACAAATCTATTACTCATCTCCTTCTTAGGTCTAGTTATAAGAGGATGTTTTCAAAAATGGACATGGTTATTAGCTCTTTCGAAAATTGTTGCTACATTTTCGATTAACTCTGCAAAATAATATGATCTCACCCATTGGTTCGACGTAGCTCTAGGTTGATAGGAATTATAATATAACATTGTGTCAAAAAAATTTGGAAGTACCATTGATCTAATATCAACTGATAAATGAGAAGGCCTCCACTCCACCCCTTGCCTATATTGGATACCTCCTAAAATATTACCCACGAGCGTATACAGGCCTTGACCTGAAGCCACAGATCTATATTCAGATGGCTTGTTGAACTTGCGCTCCTTTCGATACTCCCAACACCGACTATCACGTCTCTTCGAATAATGTCTATCTTTTTTCCTTCTGTATGAATTACCTCTTTTAAGATTTTAAGAATTCCCCTCGAATCTAACAAAGGAGATTCGCTAGTGTCCAAAGAAATATAACGATGCTTATATTTCTTCTCCTTTTAAAGAAGTGATATCCCTATTATAACTGAAAATTCGCGACGAGTGCCCCTTGCTCGATGAACCTCATGAGACTTAGTGGAACGGTCCTTTATATCGTTTTTTTATTTAATCGATACACCTCAGATTGTATTGTGTACGATTTAAATAATTGTTCCCTTTGCATAAGTTGGTCATCTAACTCACCTATCCGTTGCAGTAGTTGATTCATCTGATCCTCTAGATTTGACTTATCATGTTGATCATTCACTTGTATACCATCCTATTTCTCTTCTCTAACTATACAACACTCTACCACCTCCCCTTTGATATATACCGGTAGATCGATTTGAACTTCAAGATCTATAACACTTCTTTATTTCGAATGTTCGTCTATTTGGTTTTAGATATTAAATACGGGTACCAAACATACCTCCCACTATAGTCGCCAATAGTAAGTTTAAATATTTTTGTGAGTGAAAGAGTGGTATAATTGTTTTAACAACTTGACTTAAGGAGTGTTTAGAGAGAGAAAGTTGATAGAGAGTCTTTGGAGATAGAAAGTTACCAAATGTCAAAAGTATCAAGTCTTATCCATTTCCAAGCAAAGTACACCTATTTATAGGTGGTTTATAATAAGTAAGAGACTATTGTTTGTTACGTGGATATCTTAACCCACTTTAGTACTTTACGTAAACATAATTCAACACATATGGTCCTTTATATTTATATTTTATGTCAAACTCCCCTAATACACTATTTATTTATTCTTTTTCCAATGTAAAATAATCACTTTCATTCTTCATTTATTTATATCTTTATCACTACTTGAGTGTGGTATCTGTTCTTGCTAGTTGAAGAATTTCCGTAAAATTTATTATATTTTTTTTCTTCTTTACATCTTTATTTGATTATTCTTCATGATGTGATAAGCTTTATTCATCCAATATTAGATAGCATATTCCTAGAATTTCTAGAAATGTGATTATAACAAGTTTGGCTCGATTTGTATCTTTGGTGAAGTCTAGTCCTTTTTCTGTTTGAGAGATTTCTTAGCAAGTCAGCCAGCTATATGGTTTTACTTTATGAAGTTATGCTATATTGGCATCCCAGATTTGAGTAATACTCTTAAGTTTTCAATTAATAAGATCATGAACCAAAGCACTTTACGGTTTACAATTATTTTCATTAAAATCAATGAGTCGATTTCATTATCTAAATTAGTAATATTTATTACATTGCAAATCATCAGTCCATCAAATAAGGCTCTATATTTTGCTAGTAAGACAAACTATTTTCCATATAATCATCCAAAACCTAAAATAATTTCTCATTTGTTGTCTCTGAAGATCCCACCAACATTTGATTCATCCGATGATATGCTAGAGACATCAGTATTGAGTTTTATTATATTGCCACTAGGAGATGACCATTTAACTAAGGTACCAAGACTTGTATTCTTGGTGTGAAGATAGTAGCAAATGTTAGAAGAAGTTGTGATGTATCCTACCTAATGAGAAGATATGAACAAGTTTATATTATCTAGCTTGAAGATTAAATAACTAATTTAATGCATTTATTTTATCAAAGAGTACTAAATATTTCATTTTTTATTTATAGCTCTCTAAATAGACCAGCAAATGATATAAGGCATGATAGTTCTATTATGGATTTGTTTCTTTGTTAACCAAAAATATGAGTGTTTTAGGATTCATCTTCTTTGCATAATTGACATTTAGATACCAACGAGTAATATATTATTTACATGATAAAGTCAATAAGAAGCCATTGTTTTAGTAGTCTCCATAGCAAAAAAGAGAATTTTTTTGGGGTGATGTTATTATATAACCTTATGAATAATTTTAATTTTTCTTTTTTTCCTTTATTTGAATATACGTTTTCTTCATTTTGAAGTCCCTATTATTATAGAGAGTCCATCTAATTTCATCAACTCAATCAAAATAGAATCTAATTCCATATATTTTTCAATATCTAAGAAAAGAACACCAAATATAAGCTTATCTATGGCCAAATTACCATATATCCAAAATTGATCAATAAATTATTTAAAGATAGGTAGAGATTATGAGAATGGGATAAATTACTTTTTGTTATACCATATTTCCATCCTCCTCTCATGGGATAAATATATTGGGCATGTTTATTTTAACCATGACATTACCTCCTTTAATTTTTCTAGTTTATCTTGTGAGGAAGTTCTTGAGTTAGTAATATGTTTTCTTGAATGTTTCAACCTTTGACAAACCCACCATGTTCTGTTTATATTAGTTTAGGAAGAAGAGTTTATAATCTTTCATTGAGAAATTTTGAAAAAATTGGTTGAAAACTGTACATTAACCTATACATCCATATTCTCCCCATGTTTTAGAATAATCGGATTAAGTAGACGGTTGCGGTATAGACTCTTTAAGAAACTTGATAGTATTTAATGATCAAGTTTATGGCAACACAAAGGTATTTGAAGATGATTGGCCAACAGAATTGGTTGAATTTTATGTTGAAATCATCCACACTAACTACATTATTAGAGTTCAGGTTGTTCACAGTGGTAAAGATTTATTCCTTTGTTGCTGAAGTTAAAAGCATTGCATATTACTAATCAATCACTACTTTAAGGATTGTATTTTGTAAATTTTCTAATTTCAATAGTTGAGGTTGCGCATTTAAGATTAGTTTAAAATTATTCTCATATTATTTGCCAATTGCTGATTAATCGATGATCCTACGACCTTCATCTAAAATACCATGAATTTTGTTTGACATAATTATAAAATAATTTAGAGTTTATATCTCCATTTTTCATCCAGGTCACTCCGTTTTTTTGTTCCAAAAAAGGTTTATTCTCTAGCCAACAATTGCAATATGTAGCTTTAACTTGTTAGTATTTGATTTTGTCTTTTATGGTTTGATTTATTTTAAAGCAATGTTCAAGATACCGAACTTCTTATTCTAATGTAGTTATGACATCAAATATGTTCCCAAATATGTTGTAGTTGCAGTTTGTTAATCTATGTTTAAGTCTCTTGAGTTTATCCTGAAAGCCGAATATGGGAGAGCCAAAAAAAATTCTTTTCAACTTTGCTCAACGATATTTAGAAATTCACGGTGTTGAGTCCACATATTATTAAGCTTAAAAGAGGATTTTGTGTGTAGATTTTCTACTAAGATGTTGATACTTAGAGGTGAGTGGTCTGAGCCAGTCCTAGTTAAGTGTTTGACTTTAGTGGTATCAAAATAATCAAGCCAGATAGTGTTCTATAAAAATTGGTCATGTTTTTTCCATTTATGATTGTTTGACCATGTATATCTAGTTCCTGTAAAACCAACATCTACTATTGAGCAATATTGAATTGCATTATTGGAGTAATTTATGCTTCTATGTCATAAAGTTAAGCAAGATAATTGTTCATGCGAGCTTGTGATTGCATTAAAATCACTCATGATTGATGAGTCCGAATACTGCTTCCTCTCCGGACAGGGACAGACCGGACAGACCACTTCGAACACTTAGCCCATTGGACTGTTCGAACTATGACAAAAGTACTAAAAAACCTAAACACTTCTTGACTAAGCTGCTTGCTCTCCTACTAAGAGCTCATGGATCTTTAAACATGACCCGAAAACCCATAAAGCCCAGATACAAGGGTATAAATACCCAACCACCTGCATTAAATATGAATAATAAAAATTAACGGCAACCAGGCTGCTTAATTCTCCCTCTACTCTCTACTCAAAATATTAAACACCCATAAACCTCCACAAAGCTCTAAAACAAATTACCAAATTACCCTCAGACATAAATTAACCACACCAAATTGGCGACCATAGTGTGAGCACGAACGTGCCTGAATCAAGCATTCGAAACCAACAAGAAAAGTCAGTCCAAATGAATCCGGACGCCCTGGAAGTACCACCAGCTTTGCTCGAAGTGGTGGGTGAAAACAATGAGTACACCATCGAGGAGCGTGATAGGTTAAAAGGCGAGATAAAAGCTCTAAGGGCTGAAAAGGCTAAGATGGGCATGAAAGAAAAATCGAAAGCATCAGTTGCTCATCATACCGATAACCCTAGAGAGCATGAGCCTTCAAAGACTCATGTCAGTACCAAAAAGACTCATGCCAGCTCCAAAAAGTCTCACCGGTCTAAGCCAGTGGAGAGTTCTGACTCAGGCTCAGAGTCTTCTCATAGCTCTTCGGATGATGAGGGAGTTGAAGAATCCTTATCCTCTAGCACCGATGAGGGTCGAACTAAAAAGAAGCAAAAACAGATCAAAAAATACTCAAGGAAAAGGGATAGACATGGAAGGTTGAAGAAGAATATTGGCAAAGGGACATCTCACAGCCGGAGGCATGTAGACCGGATGCTGATGGATCCTTTTGCCTTCCACGATGAACCAGGTATCTTTGCAACTCCCAATGAGGATACTGTGTTCAGTCGTGGTCGGAATTGGAGGCAATCTCCATTATCTTCCAAAATTCTGTCTGGAAACCTCCCTAAGAGGTTTGACAGCACTAAAATAGAAAAGTACGATGGCAGTACTGATCCGGATAACCATTTGGAGAAATTTAAAAACTTTATGATGAACTTTGATGATGATGACAAGCTACTTTGTAGAGCATTCACCCAATCGTTTACGGAGAGTGCTCTAAAATGGTATAACAGCCTACCACAAGACTGTATCAATAATTTCGATACTTTTTGGGTGGCCTTTCGAAGGCAGTTCGTTGGGAGTAAAGAATTAAAAGGCAATGGGGACACAATAATCCATTGTGCCCAGGAACCGAACGAGTCCTTAAAAGAATATATAAGTCGTTTTTTGAACACCAAGAATGGGTTGGCTGATTGCTTCGAGCAAGTGGCAATAGCATCCTTAAGACAGGGCTTGAACCCTGGGAATTTGGCTGATTCGGTGACCAGAAAGAAGGCCATGACTTGGGGAGGGTTGCTGAATCAGGTTGGAAAACAGATTAACGTTGATGAAACAAAGAAAACCAGGGTGCACAGGCAGGTGAGGTCTACCCCGGTGGCACCAAACCCCAATAAGAATCAGTCCGGGAACGGCAAAAGAGACCGGACAGGGGCATGGCAGGGCTAAAGCTCAATCTCAGCCAGCTGCACCTGCTCAGAGTCAGCAATCCAGAAATAAGAGAGGGCCTTGGGTTCAACTGGAGTGGTTCACAGAATTGAAAGAAAGTGTGGCTACCATTTATGATAAAACAAAGGAAGAGGTGCACTATTGACCACATTGCAATCTCCTAGAGAACACCGCAATAACTCTTTCTGCCAGTATCACAATGATACTGGCCATACCACCGATGATTGTATAGCTTTGAAACAAAAAGTTCAGAACTTGATTGAAAGGGGAAAGCTGGGGGCTTATGTCAAAAGAAGAGGAGGTAACAAGCCTGACAATACTCACCGGGTTGGTCCAAGTAATGCTGCTCCGGAGGGAGCCATGGTTATAATCGAAAGGTTTGATGTGGAATCTGAATACTTGGATCCTGATCCAACTCGAAATAGAGTGGGTGCAATTGAGGAATGTTCTAGGACGGTCTCCGAACTCATCAAGTTTTTTGAGTCACTTACAATTTTCGGAGGAGATACTATGAAAACTCCTACTGCTTCTTAGAGGAAGAGGCATGTTCATACTTTAGCTACCCAGCTAGAAGGAGGCATGACCTCCTATCAATCGCAAATTCCGTTCCCCTTCATTGTTTTTGATGAAGATGACTTAAGAGATATAGCTGGCCCTTATGAAGATGTTGTTGTCATAGGAGCATCTATTGGGGGCAATGACATAAGACAAATCTTGGTGGATACTGGAAGCTCGACCAATATCCTTTTCTTAACCACTTACAAGAGAATGAAAAATCCAACCGTAATTCAGAGTTCGGACAGATCAATTGTGGGCTTTACTGGCAGCTCAGTAGATGTGATCGGGGAGTTCGAAGAAGAAGTTTTCTTGGGCAAGGGCCCTTTCAAGAAGATCGTCAGGATACTTTTTATTGTGGTAGATTGTCCCACTTGCTATAATGCTATTCTAGGGAGGTTTTGGCTCTCTAGGATGCATGCAGTGGCTTCGATAGTCCACCAATGTTTGAAATATGCTGTTCAAGGACAGGTGGGAGTTGTCCGAAGCAGTCAAAAAGTTGCAAGAGAATGTTATGCTACAGCCCTGGCTCCCCGGACATTGGGGGCAGTTCGTATCAACGAGCAATAGCAATTTGAGGGGCTTTCTGGGGTGAGGGTGAAATTGATGACCCCAGAGAGACCCCTGGAGTATTAATACCAGTCGAAGAGGTAGAAACACATTGTTTAGAAGAAGGGAAGAGTGTCAAAATAGGGTCCAGAATGCCACCCGATCTGAAAAGAGAGATGCTAAAGTTTTTGAAAAGCCATTAGCATGTTTTTGCTTGGTGCAATGCTGATGTTACTGGGGTTCCAGCAGATGTGATATCACACCACCTATCTGTCCGGAAAGACGTAGCACCAGTGGTTCAAAAAAGAAGGGGTTTTTCCAAGGAAAAGACTGATGTTATTGTACAAGAGGTTGACAGGCTCACAAAGATGGGGCATATCAAGGAGTCTTAATATCCTTTGTGGATTGCCAATCCGGTCTCGGTGAAAAAGAAAAATGGCAAGTGGCGCATTTGCATTGACTTCACGGACCTCAATAGGGCTTGCCCAAAAGATTTATATCCAGTTCCCCGGATTGACCAGCTAGTAGACTCCACCTCTGGGAATAAGCTTTTATCCTTTATGGATGCTTTCTCCGGATACAATCAGATCCAAGTAGATCTGAAGGATCAAGAGCATACCACATTTGTCACTGACAGGGGTCTTCATTGCTACAAGGTAATGTCATTTGGATTGAAAAATGATGGGGCTACTTATCAGAGATTGGTGAACAAAGCCTTTGCTGATCAGATTGGAAGGAATACAGAAGTATACATCGATGACATGATGGTGAAAAGTGTGGATGAGCAATTGCACTTGGCAGACCTCCAAGAAACTTTTACCAACTTGGTAAAGGTGAATTTGAAGTTAAATCCAGAAAAATGTGTGTTCGGAGTGCAATCCGTGAAGTTTCTAGGTTATATAATAAGTGAGCAAGGGATACAGCCCGATCCGGACCAGCTTAATGCTTTATTTCAAATGGAACCTCCTCGGAATATTAAAGAAGTACAACGATTAACGGGGAGGTTAGCTGCTTTAAACAGATTTATCTCAAGGTCTTCGGATAGATGCGCCCCGTTTTTTCAAACCTTGAAGGGTGTGAAGGGATTTGACTGGACCTCACAGTGTGATGAGGCTTTCAATGAAATCAAGAAGCATTTGTCCTCTCCCCCAACCTTATTTAAACCAGTTGATGGAGAGACAGTCTTCGTATATTTGGCAATTTCAAGTTGTACCATCAGTGTTGTGTTAGTGAGAGAAGTAGATAATTACCCCCATCCAGTGTACTACATCAGCAAAAGCTTGATAGCTGCAGAAAGGCGTTATTTGAAACTTGAAAAATTAGCACTGGCCCTGGTGATAGCTGCAAGAAAGATGAGGCCTTAATTTCAGGCTCATCTTATTATCGTCCGAACATATTTTCCTTTGAAGAATGTTCTCCAAAAGGCAGACATTTCAAGTAGGATGATTAAGTGGTCGGTAGAATTGGGGGATTTCGATATAGATTTTGCTCCCCGAACAGCAGTCAAAGCCCAAGCTGTGGCTGATTTTTTAGTTGAATTCCACTCTGATAGAGATTCGGAGCAGACTACTGAGAAGAAAGACAAAAAGGTCTGGGTCGTCCGAACTGATGGTGGGTCCAGTACTATGGGATGTGGAGCAAAGGTGTGCTTGACTTCTCCATATGGTGACAAAATGTACCAGGCTATATGTTTTGCTTTCATGGCTTCCAATAATGAGTCTGAGTATGAGGCAGCTATAGCTGGTTTGAAGTTGGCTTTTATTTGTGGGGCTAAGAGGGTCAAGCTATTGAGTGACTCCCAGCTTCTTATCCACCATGCCCAAGGTCAATCTGAGGCTAAAAAGGAGCAGCTAGTGAAGTATTTACTTCTTCTTAAAAATGAAGCACTCAAGTTTAAAAGCATTATTTATGAACATATACCCCGGACAGAAAATGAGTTGGCAGATTCATTGGCAACCATAGCATACACAGAGTCGTATCCATGGATCCATGTGCTGGAGAGCCCCTCCATTCAACTTAATATGGGTAAAGAAGAGGAAATTTTTGAAGTACAAGTGAAACAACCTCAGGATTGGAGATTTCCTCTCCTGCAATACCTCTCCGATGGCATCGTGCCTCCGGATAAATCACTGGCAAGAAAACTGAAACACAAGGTTCGTGGTTTTATCATACTAACATTCTGTATAAAAAGTCTTACAGTAAAACTCTTCTGCGCTGTTTGGGGGATGATGAATCTCAAGTAGTCCTCTCCGAGTTGGATGAAGGTGAAGGGTCAGCTCATTGTGGATTCAGGGCTCTAACAAGGAGAGTTTTACCGGCTGGCTACTATTGGCCATCTATCATGCAGGATGCTAAAGAGCTGGTGAGAAGGTGTGACCCATGCCAGAGATACATCAATGAAATTCATGTCCCAGCCATTCCTTTAGAGTCAATCTCTGAGCCTATACCTTTTGCTCGATGGGGGTTGGATTTAGTGGGGCCTCTCCCTATGGCGTCCGGAGGGCGCAAAACTATAATTGTTGCAATCGATTACTTTTCGAAGTGGATTGAAGAAGCCCCTCTGGCAGGAACAACATCAAAAGCCATTATAAAATTCATTCTATCCAACATTTGTTGCAGATTTGGTGCTCCACAAAAGATAACGACAGATAATGGGCCTTAGTTCGACAATAGGGAAATGGAGAGTTTCTGTGCCTCAAGGGGTATACAACATTGTTTCTCTTCACCTTTCCACCCACAAGCAAATAATCAGGTTAAAGTGGCTAACAGAACTATACTGTCCGGTTTAAAGAAGAATTTGGAAGGGGATGCTGGGAAGTGGCCTAGCTATTTACAAGAAGTTTTGTGGGCCTACCGGACAACACCAGGGGCTGCAACACAGGAGTCACCCTTTGCTTTGGTCTATGGGATGGATGCAATAGCTCCCATAGAAGCAACTCTCCCATCATTTCGTGTTCACAACTTCTCCGAGTGCGCTAACGAAGTGGAAATCAGAAGTCAGCTCGACCTAGTAGAAGAAAGACAAGTTAAAGCTCACCTTAGAGCTGCACACTATCAGGGTTTGATGAGAAGCAGATTTGCTTCTAGAGTTAAAAGAAGAGATTTCCAGCCGGGGGACAAGGTATTGAGGAAAGTCTTCTTACACGCTAAAGAGAAGCTGCTCGGAAAATTGGCCCCGACTTGGGAAGGACCTTATATGGTTGTTGAAAGGCTTAAACCTGGAACATATTGGCTGGAAGACAAGGATGGAAGAGTTTTGACCCACCCTTGGAATATCGAACATCTCCGGATGTACTTGGAGTAGCATTTGTGTAAATATTTACTTGTTTAAACATCCATGTAAATATTTGGGGGCATACTCTTTCCTACCCTGGTGGCGCGGGGAGGTTTTAATGAGGTGTCCGGGTTTTTAATGAAATTTGATGCCTTCTTAAAAAAATTCCGAAGTATTCTTACTTTGTCTTTTGTCACACCATCCGGATTGAAATAAAAGAGTGATGACCACTTAAACATTCGTCATCGGAGAATTTAAACACTCTCACTATGAAATAACTAAGGGCTATTTAAACACTAGCCACCAAAATTGAAACAGACTATGAAAGAATGTGAGAATTGTGCAAAACAAGGATATTCATTGAAATAATTTAAGTGCCTTGGCCTTCCAAGGACTTTCGAATTGTCAAACAGGGTAAAGGATCTATCCGGTCAGATACCGGACACAATTACAAAAAGAGTGCCTTGGCCTTCCAAGGACTTTAGTTTAGATAACATGAAAAAGTAAAAAGTAATTCATAATTTAAGGCTGAGCCTTTGAAGATGGCTCAACTTCATCTATATTCTTCTTCCCATTGGGATCATCTTTCTCTTCATTTGGGCTCTCCCTTGTGTTCTCTTCGTCATCAGATGAGGATGCACTGGAGAAGCCAAGCCTGTCGCCTTCGGCCATTGTGTGATATGGGAGGTCTTCAGGCTCTACGTGAAGCCATAAATCCCCCAAGTTCCTCTTCGAGAACTTCTCATGGAAGAGCAGGACCATGTCTGATTTCACCTTGGCATACATTTGCTCTTGAGTGTCTATCACATTGTTGGCATAAGCATCGATCTTGGCCTGGATGTTGGCCTCCTGCTCCTTTAGCAGATCAGCTTTCTCCCCTGCAGCTTGGGACACTGCATTCAAGAGCAATCTTGTCACTGGTCAAGTTGTGGATAACTTGATCTTTAGCC
Organism: Limnanthes douglasii subsp. nivea; assembly: GCA_036936605.1. Taxonomy (NCBI): domain Eukaryota; kingdom Viridiplantae; phylum Streptophyta; class Magnoliopsida; order Brassicales; family Limnanthaceae; genus Limnanthes; species Limnanthes douglasii. The sequence continues at coordinate 138,643,874 of JAUPFV010000001.1, read as the reverse complement.
TTGGTCTCCTCTTTTGAAGAGTTGAGGTCTTTCTCCAGTCCGGACAACTTCTCCCGGAGCTCCCTGATACTGTCTTCTAGAGTGGCAACTTTTGTGGTACTCACCTCTTGGCTTTTCTTCAGCTCTTCGTTTTCTCCCTTTAGAATGGCAGCGTTTGAAGTGGCAGTAAGAAGGTCGTCGGACAACCTCTCTTTATCAGACTTGAGGTCTTTGATAAGATCTGCCTGACTTCGAACTTGTTTCTCCAACGCAAGCAGCGGCTGAACATTGATTACTAAAGAGTGAGCTATAACATCCCTTTCACTTGAAATAGTAAAGGTCTTACCATTAAAAGTGACTGTGTTTGAAGTGCTCGGAGGGAGATAAGGCCCAGCAAAATCATCTCTGGGGAGATTGATAAAGTACTCACTAAGCCCACCAAGACCAGTGATGTCTACCCCATCAATGCTAAGACCTCCCCCTTCGACCTCTTTGGTTTGGAAGTCACCAGGTATCTCCTCTGCTTGTGTTGGGTCAGTGGGGTCAGCTTGGGGGAGAGGCTCCGGAGGTCAGAGAGAAAGTTCGTCACCGTTAGAGGTCTTTTTCTTCTTGGCCTCTCGGTCTTTGCTTTCTGCTCCCCGTTTACGGTCTCTATTGGAAGCCCTTGGAGGATTTGGAGAGTGAACTTCTTGCCTAACACTCTCTTGCTCTACCGCTTTCAAAAGAGCAGCATCAATCTGGCTTGGGGCTGGCCCCTCCGGATTTGATAAAACAGCTTCCTCCACCTCAGCAGGGTTAGCTCCACCCACCACTTTCTTGCCCTTCTTTTTTCCTTTCATTTTACTCGGGGCCTTGGCCCGGCCTGGCAAGTAAAGTGTCCCATCCGGTTCATGCGTCCTTTTGAGCACTACATCCGGAGGAGGCTGGGTGGTAAGCTCTTCCCAAGTTAAGTCTTTCCAACCTGTGGTGTTCCAAAGATAAGACCTTGCTAAGTTGCCCCCTGTGAAAGCATCATGGAACCGGTTGCCCCACTTATCAGCAGCCCAAGCGTTGATCTTGGTGCAAGTGGTCTGCCCGGTTTTCAAGTGGTCATTGAAGTCCTTGGGCAGTACTGATAAGAAGAAGACAAAGTTAATTAGTTTAAACAAATTTGATAAAAGAATAGATAAAAATATAAGGTAGGAGCCTTACCATCACTCCTCCATCTGCTGGTGAGGAGACTGGGGTTGACTCCGGCCTTGATTTTCTTCCCGTTCTCCGAAGCACCACTTACAAAGAGGAATTGAGTCCTCCAATTCCTCTCCGACTCTAGAAAGTCATCCACTGCCTTGAACTCATCCCCCATATTGAAGTGATAAAAGGGGATGTGGTGGTTTCTACAGAGGCTGGCCACAGCAGCAAATTCCTCCATTGATAGAGAGATCCCGGAGAGCCTAGAGGCCATAATGCAGGCCATAAGGGTATACCAGGCATTGGGACTCAGTTGGCTTGGGCAGAGCTTTATCAGATGAAAGTATCTGACGATCTCTGGGTCCAAGGGGAATCTGAGCCCCCAGTTAAACAGCTCCGTGAAGATGACTATCTCGCTCAACTTGCAATCCATGGGAGTTTCGGGGTTTATTGGGATTCTTATCTTCACATTCTCCGAAATTCCCCACTTCGTACGCATCCGGCCCAGCTCAGCTGTGTGGATGAATGCATAGTTGATCATTTGTAGGGCAAGGAGCTACTTAACACTAACCTTGTGAAAACAAGGCCCCACCCTTCCTTCGAGACACCCCGGCAGATCCGGATGCCTCAAGCACAACTTTTCTTTGCCCTTGTCTTTTTGGGCAGCAACAACACCACTAGTCTGTCCGGAAGGCTCAGACTCGAATGGGGCCTCTTCGACAGAGTCCTCCATTACTTCCTCCATGATTGATGAGGGTTTTTCAGTAGCAGTGGTGAGGGGAAGGTTTAGATTTGGCTCAGCCTGGCTTTTGGACTGCTGAGTTTCAGTGTTTTCTTGGTTCATGGCCTCCGGTTGGGGCTCTGGTGCAGATGTTTCCTTCCGGGGACTTGAGCTAGTGCCCTCCGGACCGGACAACCTGTCCTTGGGAGCTCTAATGGGCACTTCTGACCCCGCACTGCTGTCTTTGGCACCCGATTTCGAAGGAATGCCCTTAGAAGCTAGACCCTTGACCAGCCGGCCTTTTCTTCGGTCAACTAATTTCTGAGGAGAGGTTTCAGCGTCTGACCCCATAGCTAAGAAAGGGGAGGGTTTTTAAAGCTTGTAACTATTAAACCTGGTTCAACGATGGGTTCCGACTCTTGAACCGAGGAGCCTGAGATAATAGGTGAAAGATTGGTGTGAAATAACTTCTTCGGTTTGATGCCCCTTATGGAGGAAGAACCTTGGTCTGATTCTGTGGGTGAAGTTGCTGGTTTGTCGATGGGTGAAGCGGCTAAGCTTGCTGCAATGCGCCTTTCCCTTTCAACCTTTTGCGCCTTTTCTAATTCAGGGAGGTTGAGCCACCCGCCTTTGATCAAAGCGTTCCGAGCCGTGAACATAAACAATATGGGTAAAAACTTTCTTTGGAGAGAAAAAGCTTTAAGAAATTGTAAAGTAAAAACGAGAGTGATGGTGAAACTGTAGAAAGCATTTCAATTTATAGTAAATCTGAAAAAGGAGTTTGATTCCTAGGAGAATTCGAAAAGATTGGTAATGATTAAAAGACGGCGCTGATGTCACCCTCTTTAATGAAGAGGTTGCTTTTCGAAGAAGGTGGGTGCGAGATTCAAGGTGAAAAAACGGCTGAAGAAACAAACCAAAAAGTGACACGTGTCCCATAAACTCTGGAAAAAAACCATTTGGATTCACAAAGCTTTATCAGTCCGGATAAAGCCACAACACAAGTCGAAAGACCTGTCCGGATAAAACTGCCCCTGATATCGAACTGTTTTTCAGGTTTTTGACAAAGGAATTTGAACAAACACCTAAAAAAGGGGCTCTTGATGAGTCCGAATACTGCTTCCTCTCGGGACAGGGACAGATCGGACCAAGGCCACCAGACCGGACATACCACTTCGAACACTTAGCCCATTGGATTGTTCGAACTATGACAAAAGTACTAAAAAACCTAAACACTTCTTGACTAAGCTGCTTGCTCTCCTACTAAGAGCTCATGGATCTTTAAACATGACCCGGGTCCATTAAACATGACCCGAAAACCCATAAAACCCATAAAACCCAGATATAAGGGTATAAATACCCAACCACCTGCATTAAATATGAATAATAAAAATTAACGGCAACCAGGCTGCTTAATTCTCCCTCTACTCTCTACTCAAAATATTAAACACCCATAAACCTCCACAAAGCTCTAAAACAAATTACCAAATTACCCTCAGACATAAATTAACCACACCAATGATAATCGAAGGCTTAATGTGTTCTGATATATCCCTTAGGGCGTTCCAAAGATCTACTCTTAAATATTTGGTATGTTTTGCATAAACAATTATCACTAGAAAAGTCTTGTGAAAAGTAGAATGACTAATATTTAAGTGTAGAAATTGATCATGGTTTGTGAGAAGTTTTACTTTGAGCTCATCTTGCAAAAACTTCCAAATCTTGTTAGAAGAGTTGACAACGCTATTACAAATATTTTTGGTTAGGTTTACTAGCTTATCTGCCTGAGTGTTTGGTTCTTGGATTGCAATGAAGTCAACTTTAGCAACATTTTTTAAGTATATGATTCTTATAATTTTTCATTTGTTCCTCACTCCCCTAACATTTCAACTAAGGATTGTGAGTGTCATTTAACTTTAAGCTTGAAAGGGTTGTGTTGGAATTTTAGCGTCAAGTTCTTTGTGGTGTGTTTGTTCATGTTGTATTGTATAAGTGCTCGTTTCTTTCATTTTTGGACGGCGTATCTTGATCCGGTCGCTCGGAGTGGAACTCTACCAAAACAATCAGCCAGAACTTGGCCTTTAATAGACGTCCGCGGTTCAAAACCGATATCAAAATCGCCCAGCTCGACTGACCATTTAGACATTCTTCCGGACATGTCCGGTCGCTGGAGGACGTACTTGAGTGGAAAAGATGTTCGGACCACGATAGGGTGGGCCTGAAAATATGGACGCATTTTTCGTGCCGCGGTCACTAGAGCTAAAGCCATTTTCTCCAGGCGCAAATACCGTGTTTCCGCATCCAGTAAGCTCTTGCTTACGAAGTAGACCGTTGTTGGGGCTAGTCCCGACTCGCTGATCAAAGCCGCACTAACTGCAAAATCTGTAACTGTAACATAAAGAAAAATGGTCTCGCCTGCCAGAGGCTTCGTCAAAAGGTTCGGGGATGACATATATCGCTTAATCCCTGAGAATGCTTCGTCGCACTCGGGGGTCCACACGAAGTTCTTGGCTTGTCTTCAGACATGAAAAAAGGGCGCGCACTTGTCAGATGAGCGAGAGATAAAACGATTTAGAGCCGCCAAGCGCCCGGTCAGGATCTGGACTTCTTTGACATTCTTCGGGGGGGGGGGGGGGGGGTCATATCGGTAATTGCTCTCAGTTGGATGGGATCGGCCTCAATTCCTTTCTCGCTAACAAAGAAACCTAGGAACTTGCCCGACCTGACTCCGAAGGAGAATTTCTCTGGGTTGAGCTTGAGGTTTACGCCTCTAAGGTTGTCGAAGGTTTCTCGCAGATCGGAAAGGTGGTCATCATCTGTCTCGCTTTTGACCAACATGTCATCGATGTATACTTCCATATTCCTGCCAATCTGGCCCTCAAAAATTTTATTCACTAGCCTCTGATATGTTGCCCCGGCATCTTTCAGTCCGAATGACATGACCTTGTAAGAGTACAGACCTCGGCCCGTTATAAACGTGGTGTATTCTTGATCTGCTGGATGGAGCTTAATCTGATTATAGCCGGCGTAGGCGTCCATGAAAGACAGCAACCTATTTCCCGAGGTCGAGTCTACCAACTGATTGATCCTCGACATCGGGAAAGGGTCCTTTGGGCATGCCCGATTGAGGTCGGTAAAATCCACGCACATTCTCCACTTTCAGTTTTTCTTCTTGACCAGAACAGGATTAGAAGTCCACAACGGGTAACTTGCTTCCTTTATGTGCCCGACGCTGATCATTCTCTCAACTTTGCGTAAGATTATGTCTGCCTTTTCCGAGGAGAAAGCCCGACGCTTTTGGGAGATCGGTCTGACGTTTTTGTTGATAGTTAATCTGTGAATGACACAAGATTCGGGGATCCCGGTTACATCTCTTGAGCACCATGCGAACAAATCTAGGTTTTCCGGCAATAAGCATGCACCGACCTGCAGAATCTTCCCTTCGGCAAATTGGTGTTGCTCACATTCTTCGTCGGTGGTCAAATAGCTTGGGCTTCCCGAGGGTCATCAACGGGTAACGATCCCGGGGCGAGCCCCTTTAATTGCTATTCTCGGGCTTGAATCATCTCTTGATCTTTTTTAGGTGCCAATGTTGCTCGGTAACACTCCCGTGCTGCTTTCTGGCTGCTTCGGACTATACCCACGTTGTTCCCGACCACATATTTTAAACATTGGTGGATTGTGGAAGATACCGCATGCATTCGCGATATCCACGATCGGCCGAAATTTGCATTGTGGGAAGCTGGTGCGTCTACCACAAGAAATAAAATGGTAACTTCTTTTTTAAACGGGCGCGGCCTAATTGGACGGCGCCCTCAAACTCTCCTATAACGTCGGCTGCTGCCCGTAAATCCTACTATGGTACGGTCGGATCGTGCGATGACCGGTGGTGTTCTAAACTTGGCAAAAGTAGATGCGAAGATTATGTTGGCCGAACTACCGGTATCTACCAAGATGCGTCGAACTTCCTCCCCCGCGATGGCTGCCCCGATCACAATGGCATCCTCATGGGGGCCGGTATGTCTCTCATGTCGTCGTCGTCGAAGTATAAGATCGGAGACGGGACGCTTCTGGACTGGGAGTAAGGTCGAGCCTCTAACTGAGTGGTTAGGTTTACGATGTGCCTTTTCCTGGATGAATGCGTGAATCCTGCCATAGAATCTCCCCCAAAGATAGTTAGGGATTCAAAACTAGAGAGTACCATTGGTTATATTTTTTTAAGACAAACAAAACTAGATCCATTGATGATTTTTTTGATTTTTTTTATAGCAAAAATTCGCAGTAACATGAGAGTTCTGTACATTTTAACAATGAGAGTTGTGTACATTTTATGGGTACTTTTTTCCACTTTTAATTTAAGGTGGATTTTCAAATCCATATTTACTAAGATTAACTTGGCATAATGAAAAAAGTAATTTTTTGGCCAAAGATTTATTGATCTCACAATATCAGCTATATATGCATCTCATTAAAACCTTCGTGCGCTACCAGGAAAGGAAAGAGTATGCCACCTGTTCATATACACACAAGTAAGATAACACCCAAACAAATGTTCACAAAATCACTCACAATATAGTCGCAAATATTCAATATTTTAAGGGTGTTGCAATGGTCTTCCCTCTTGATCTTCCAATCGATATGTCTCTTCTTGATTTTTTAACCACTAAGTACGGTCCTTTCTAGTTGGATCTATTTTACCAAACCTCTTATCTTTGGTATGCAAAAAGACCTTTTTCAAAGCTTTATCACCTGCTTGAAAAGCCTTTCGTCCTACCTTGGAATCTAGAACCTTGTAATTAAATTGTGGTAATTGAGTGAGTTCAAATGCGCCTTATCCGTTTTGCTTTCTACCAAATCGAGTTATGATCGTCTAGCCTCATCGTTATCTCTATCGTAATAGTTAAGTACTCTATAAGATGGAAGAGTAGACTACACTAGGCTCACTGTGTCTATTCCATATACTTGAGAAAAAAAAGTCTTCTAAGTTGTAGTTTGAGGTGTTGTTCTATAGGTCCATAACACCTCTTAGAGACAATTAGGCCATTTTCCAGCTCCACCTTCCAATTTTTTCTTAAGGCCATCCAAATTAGTTTTATTAGTGACCTATAATTGGTCATTTGTTTGTGGATAAAACTTTGACAAAAAATATTATTTAATTCATCTTGAAGAACAAAAGGATGACATCTCTTTATTGTTGAACTGAGGTCCATTATTTGTGGTAATTATCCAAAGCATCCTAAATCTACAGCAAATGTTGGATAAAATAAATTTGATAACATATTTAGCTCTTATCCCTGATAAAGGTTCTTCTTCTTCCCACTTTGAAAAATATCATCCGCAACAATAATAGTTTGTCTTTCGCCAGAGGCCATAAGTAGTGGCCCAACCAAATTTATCCAATCAAAAGGAAGCGCCTCAAAATAGTATTTGTAAATCATTGACAAATATCATTGACAAATATTTAAATCAGACAAGATTATTTGAGATTCAGTTTTTCCTTAAAATATCAACAATGGTCGAGTCAGATATTTCTAATACAACACACCCCAAGAATTGTAAGTCATAAGCTCTAAAACTTAGTCTTTAAGCTAAAGTTTTATCAAGGGTCAATGCTCATTTGAGTAAAAACAATTATATTAAACTGCCAATCTCTTTGATCTTCCTCGGTGGCTACAAACACTTTTTCGGAATATTGGCACTGCTCAGATTTCATCATTATAGATGGAATCTCTTGTAGTAGAATCCAAGAATACCACTAAGAATAAGCAATTTTTGCCAAAGAATCTGCAACAATGTTTTCTCCTTGATTAATATGTTCAATCGTCAGATTATCAAATAGGACTCCGTTGCCCTAAACTTTCACAAATATTGGATAAGTTGATCTTTATTATCCTCAAATATTCATGACACATGATTCCTTACAAGCTGCGAATAAGTTTCCGAACGGAATTTCTTAGCTTCAAAAATATTTGAAAGCCTCAACCTAGCCAATCTCGACTCATATACTGCCTCATTGTTCGATGCTCTAAATCCGCACCGTATAGCTTGATACGTAGCCTCCCAAGATGGAGCTATTAGCTGAATTCATGTTCCTGATCCTAAAATACTTAAACCTTTATCAGTTATAATTACACATTTTTTTGTTGATGTTAATACATGTGTATGGTTTCCCTCTTTATTAGAGCGTTCTAACTGAAATTCGAAAAACAAATCTGCTAAGGCGTGAGCCTTGATAGTTGTTGGAGGAGTAAAGTTAATGTCATAATCCCTTAATTCCATAGACCACTCTGTCAATTCCCCCGAAACATCTAGTGTTTGTAATACATTCTTCAATGGAAACAAAGTTTTAACTATAATAGAAGTGACTTGGAAATAAGGATGCATTTTTCGAGCTGCCACAACCAAAGCCATAGCTAATTTTTCTAGCTTCAAATATATTTTTCTAAGGTCAGGAAATTGTTTTCTCACATAATAAACTGGTCATCGATACCCTTCTACTTCCCTTATTAAAACTACACTTACAACATAATCCAAGACAACGACAAACACGAACAACTACTAACCTGAGAATGGCTTAGAAAAAACTTTCGAGGAGGACAAATGTTCTTTAATTTTTGAAAATGCTACATCACACTCTGGTCTCCATGAGAATTTCTTTACCTTTCTGAATACTTGAGAAAATGGAGCATGTTTATCAGAAGACTAAATATACATCCAATTAAAGCTGCCGAATTGCTTGTCAAAATTTGAATTTCTTTAAATGACTGAGGCAGAATCATGATTATCAAGATTTCAACTGCTCTGGATCAGCTTATATCTCATTTTCACTTATTATGTATCCTAAGAATTTTACCAAACAAATTCTGAAGGTACATTTCTCAGGGTTTAATTTATAATGAATAGCTCTCAAATTTGAAAACGGTTCCTCTAAATCACGCACGTGATCTTCCTTCAGAATAATGTTTACTAATATATCGTTTATGTACACTTTCATATTCGTCCCAATTTGAGTGGCAAAATATTTATTCACAAATATTTGATAAGTAGCTCCAACATTCTTGATGCAAAAAGGTATAACTCGATAACAATGGAATCCTCTATCAGTAATAAAAACAGTACTCTTTGATCCCTCATATTCATTTGGATATGATTATACCCTACAAAAGTATCCATGAATGAAAGAATCTTATTACCTAATGTTAAGTCAACAAACTAGTTTATTCTTTGGAGTAGAAATAGAGCATTCAGATATGCATGATTGAGATCAGTAAATTCGACACACATCCTTCGGTTTCCATTATTATTCTTCACAAACACAAGATTTGTAATCCAAAACGGATAATGTGTCTCTCGAATATAACCTACATTCGACAACCGATCCATTTTTTCTTCTATCGTCTCAGATTTTTATACCGAAAAAGTTCTTTGTTTTTATATGATAGGTCTGACCCTGGGGTTAGCTGCCAAGCTATAAAAAATCACATGAGAAGGAACTCATACAACATCCTCAGTTTTCTTAGAAAAAATCTCTAAAGTTTTGGACAAGTATTTTAAATTTGATAACACAATAATGATGATAACAACGTTTATTTTTACAAAATATTTCCATTAGACCCAGGCTCTCCCTCAGATCATCCATCTTTTCTATATCCCAAGAAGACCCCAAGAACTGTTAATTGGTCATTCTATCAACATTCAGGCCTTGTTTGGCATGCAAAACTGTTTATAACACTCCATAGCCCCTTGTTGACTACTTCTAACTACCCTTACACGATCCCTAGTTTTATACTTCAAGAATTGATGAACCGTAGAAGTTACGACATGCCTTTTTTTAATAACTAAGATCTCCCCAAAAGAGTGTTGTATCTCGATGGATAATCAACTACCAAAAATAACACTCGTAATTTTTTCTTAAACGGGCCACGACCCAATAAAACCTCACATTTAAATTTCCCAATAACTTGTGATGTCACCCCATTAAATTCAACTATTATTCACTCGGATCAGAGAATTACAAGAGAATTATGCATCTTTTCATATTTTTCAGAAATAACACATTGGCGTAACTGCGAGTATCAATGAGTCTCATTATAATCTCGTTTCATGTTATCTCCGCTCCAATCACTCATGTATCTTAAATCATCTTCATCAAACAAGATGAAATCTATAACATTATTTCCATAGAGATAAGTTGAGATTCCTCATTCTAACTGAGTAGTTAAACTCTCCATATATATTTTTTAGAACTATTAGTGTTCACAATCATATTGTCTCCTCTATAAATTACCAAAGACTCAAAATAATCACATAAGCTTTGCATTATCCCTTGTATATTTTATTCGTTAACTACCAACACTTCCTTTCGATCTGGATCAACATCAAGATATTTCGAAGATACATCAATCTCATCCATAGGCCCAATTATAAGCAATGTATTTTCTTGCTTGAAAGATAAGTTTACACATTGTCTTCCTTACGAATTAAAACTTTGGATATGCCGATTACCTCCTTGTTATTTCATAATAGTCGTGAGCTTACCATAATCAATCAAAATCTAAATTTCTTTTCATAAAGTTATGAAATCTGATGTATCATGCCCAATATCATTATGGTATTTACAAATCTATTACTCATCTCCTTCTTAGGTCTAGTTATAAGAGGATGTTTTCAAAAATGGACATGGTTATTAGCTCTTTCGAAAATTGTTGCTACATTTTCGATTAACTCTGCAAAATAATATGATCTCACCCATTGGTTCGACGTAGCTCTAGGTTGATAGGAATTATAATATAACATTGTGTCAAAAAAAATTGGAAGTACCATTGATCTAATATCAACTGATAAATGAGAAGGCCTCCACTCCACCCCTTGCCTATATTGGATACCTCCTAAAATATTACCCACGAGCGTATACAGGCCTTGACCTGAAGCCACAGATCTATATTCAGATGGCTTGTTGAACTTGCGCTCCTTTCGATACTCCCAACACCGACTATCACGTCTCTTCGAATAATGTCTATCTTTTTTCCTTCTGTATGAATTACCTCTTTTAAGATTTTAAGAATTCCCCTCGAATCTAACAAAGGAGATTCGCTAGTGTCCAAAGAAATATAACGATGCTTATATTTCTTCTCCTTTTAAAGAAGTGATATCCCTATTATAACTGAAAATTCGCGACGAGTGCCCCTTGCTCGATGAACCTCATGAGACTTAGTGGAACGGTCCTTTATATCGTTTTTTTATTTAATCGATACACCTCAGATTGTATTGTGTACGATTTAAATAATTGTTCCCTTTGCATAAGTTGGTCATCTAACTCACCTATCCGTTGCAGTAGTTGATTCATCTGATCCTCTAGATTTGACTTATCATATTGATCATTCACTTGTATACCATCCTATTTCTCTTCTCTAACTATACAACACTCTACCACCTCCCCTTTGATATATACCGGTAGATCGATTTGAACTTCAAGATCTATAACACTTCTTTATTTCGAATGTTCGTCTATTTGGTTTTAGATATTAAATACGGGTACCAAACATACCTCCCACTATAGTCGCCAATAGTAAGTTTAAATATTTTTGTGAGTGAAAGAGTGGTATAATTGTTTTAACAACTTGACTTAAGGAGTGTTTAGAGAGAGAAAGTTGATAGAGAGTCTTTGGAGATAGAAAGTTACCAAATGTCAAAAGTATCAAGTCTTATCCATTTCCAAGCAAAGTACACCTATTTATAGGTGGTTTATAATAAGTAAGAGACTATTGTTTGTTACGTGGATATCTTAACCCACTTTAGTACTTTACGTAAACATAATTCAACACATATGGTCCTTTATATTTATATTTTATGTCAAACTCCCCTAATACACTATTTATTTATTCTTTTTCCAATGTAAAATAATCACTTTCATTCTTCATTTATTTATATCTTTATCACTACTTGAGTGTGGTATCTGTTCTTGCTAGTTGAAGAATTTCCGTAAAATTTATTATATTTTTTTTCTTCTTTACATCTTTATTTGATTATTCTTCATGATGTGATAAGCTTTATTCATCCAATATTAGATAGCATATTCCTAGAATTTCTAGAAATGTGATTATAACAAGTTTGGCTCGATTTGTATCTTTGGTGAAGTCTAGTCCTTTTTCTGTTTGAGAGATTTCTTAGCAAGTCAGCCAGCTATATGGTTTTACTTTATGAAGTTATGCTATATTGGCATCCCAGATTTGAGTAATACTCTTAAGTTTTCAATTAATAAGATCATGAACCAAAGCACTTTACGGTTTACAATTATTTTCATTAAAATCAATGAGTCGATTTCATTATCTAAATTAGTAATATTTATTACATTGCAAATCATCAGTCCATCAAATAAGGCTCTATATTTTGCTAGTAAGACAAACTATTTTCCATATAATCATCCAAAACCTAAAATAATTTCTCATTTGTTGTCTCTGAAGATCCCACCAACATTTGATTCATCCGATGATATGCTAGAGACATCAGTATTGAGTTTTATTCTATTGCCACTAGGAGATGACCATTTAACTAAGGTACCAAGACTTGTATTCTTGGTGTGAAGATAGTAGCAAATGTTAGAAGAAGTTGTGATGTATCCTACCTAATGAGAAGATATGAACAAGTTTATATTATCTAGCTTGAAGATTAAATAACTAATTTAATGCATTTATTTTATCAAAGAGTACTAAATATTTCATTTTTTATTTATAGCTCTCTAAATAGACCAGCAAATGATATAAGGCATGATAGTTCTATTATGGATTTGTTTCTTTGTTAACCAAAAATATGAGTGTTTTAGGATTCATCTTCTTTGCATAATTGACATTTAGATACCAACGAGTAATATATTATTTACATGATAAAGTCAATAAGAAGCCATTGTTTTAGTAGTCTCCATAGCAAAAAAGAGAATTTTTTTGGGGTGATGTTATTATATAACCTTATGAATAATTTTAATTTTTCTTTTTTTCCTTTATTTGAATATACGTTTTCTTCATTTTGAAGTCCCTATTATTATAGAGAGTCCATCTAATTTCATCAACTCAATCAAAATAGAATCTAATTCCATATATTTTTCAATATCTAAGAAAAGAACACCAAATATAAGCTTATCTATGGCCAAATTACCATATATCCAAAATTGATCAATAAATTATTTAAAGATAGGTAGAGATTATGAGAATGGGATAAATTACTTTTTGTTATACCATATTTCCATCCTCCTCTCATGGGATAAATATATTGGGCATGTTTATTTTAACCATGACATTACCTCCTTTAATTTTTCTAGTTTATCTTGTGAGGAAGTTCTTGAGTTAGTAATATGTTTTCTTGAATGTTTCAACCTTTGACAAACCCACCATGTTCTGTTTATATTAGTTTAGGAAGAAGAGTTTATAATCTTTCATTGAGAAATTTTGAAAAAATTGGTTGAAAACTGTACATTAACCTATACATCCATATTCTCCCCATGTTTTAGAATAATCGGATTAAGTAGACGGTTGCGGTATAGACTCTTTAAGAAACTTGATAGTATTTAATGATCAAGTTTATGGCAACACAAAGGTATTTGAAGATGATTGGCCAACAGAATTGGTTGAATTTTATGTTGAAATCATCCACACTAACTACATTATTAGAGTTCAGGTTGTTCACAGTGGTAAAGATTTATTCCTTTGTTGCTGAAGTTAAAAGCATTGCATATTACTAATCAATCACTACTTTAAGGATTGTATTTTGTAAATTTTCTAATTTCAATAGTTGAGGTTGCGCATTTAAGATTAGTTTAAAATTATTCTCATATTATTTGCCAATTGCTGATTAATCGATGATCCTACGACCTTCATCTAAAATACCATGAATTTTGTTTGACATAATTATAAAATAATTTAGAGTTTATATCTCCATTTTTCATCCAGGTCACTCCGTTTTTTTGTTCCAAAAAAGGTTTATTCTCTAGCCAACAATTGCAATATGTAGCTTTAACTTGTTAGTATTTGATTTTGTCTTTTATGGTTTGATTTATTTTAAAGCAATGTTCAAGATACCGAACTTCTTATTCTAATGTAGTTATGACATCAAATATGTTCCCAAATATGTTGTAGTTGCAGTTTGTTAATCTATGTTTAAGTCTCTTGAGTTTATCCTGAAAGCCGAATATGGGAGAGCCAAAAAAAATTCTTTTCAACTTTGCTCAACGATATTTAGAAATTCACGGTGTTGAGTCCACATATTATTAAGCTTAAAAGAGGATTTTGTGTGTAGATTTTCTACTAAGATGTTGATACTTAGAGGTGAGTGGTCTGAGCCAGTCCTAGTTAAGTGTTTGACTTTAGTGGTATCAAAATAATCAAGCCAGATAGTGTTCTATAAAAATTGGTCATGTTTTTTCCATTTATGATTGTTTGACCATGTATATCTAGTTCCTGTAAAACCAACATCTACTATTGAGCAATATTGAATTGCATTATTGGAGTAATTTATGCTTCTATATCATAAAGTTAAGCAAGATAATTGTTCATGCGAGCTTGTGATTGCATTAAAATCACTCATGATTGATGAGTCCGAATACTGCTTCCTCTCCGGACAGGGACAGACCGGACAGACCACTTCGAACACTTAGCCCATTGGACTGTTCGAACTATGACAAAAGTACTAAAAAACCTAAACACTTCTTGACTAAGCTGCTTGCTCTCCTACTAAGAGCTCATGGATCTTTAAACATGACCCGAAAACCCATAAAGCCCAGATACAAGGGTATAAATACCCAACCACCTGCATTAAATATGAATAATAAAAATTAACGGCAACCAGGCTGCTTAATTCTCCCTCTACTCTCTACTCAAAATATTAAACACCCATAAACCTCCACAAAGCTCTAAAACAAATTACCAAATTACCCTCAGACATAAATTAACCACACCAAATTGGCGACCATAGTGTGAGCACGAACGTGCCTGAATCAAGCATTCGAAACCAACAAGAAAAGTCAGTCCAAATGAATCCGGACGCCCTGGAAGTACCACCAGCTTTGCTCGAAGTGGTGGGTGAAAACAATGAGTACACCATCGAGGAGCGTGATAGGTTAAAAGGCGAGATAAAAGCTCTAAGGGCTGAAAAGGCTAAGATGGGCATGAAAGAAAAATCGAAAGCATCAGTTGCTCATCATACCGATAACCCTAGAGAGCATGAGCCTTCAAAGACTCATGTCAGTACCAAAAAGACTCATGCCAGCTCCAAAAAGTCTCACCGGTCTAAGCCAGTGGAGAGTTCTGACTCAGGCTCAGAGTCTTCTCATAGCTCTTCGGATGATGAGGGAGTTGAAGAATCCTTATCCTCTAGCACCGATGAGGGTCGAACTAAAAAGAAGCAAAAACAGATCAAAAAATACTCAAGGAAAAGGGATAGACATGGAAGGTTGAAGAAGAATATTGGCAAAGGGACATCTCACAGCCGGAGGCATGTAGACCGGATGCTGATGGATCCTTTTGCCTTCCACGATGAACCAGGTATCTTTGCAACTCCCAATGAGGATACTGTGTTCAGTCGTGGTCGGAATTGGAGGCAATCTCCATTATCTTCCAAAATTCTGTCTGGAAACCTCCCTAAGAGGTTTGACAGCACTAAAATAGAAAAGTACGATGGCAGTACTGATCCGGATAACCATTTGGAGAAATTTAAAAACTTTATGATGAACTTTGATGATGATGACAAGCTACTTTGTAGAGCATTCACCCAATCGTTTACGGAGAGTGCTCTAAAATGGTATAACAGCCTACCACAAGACTGTATCAATAATTTCGATACTTTTTGGGTGGCCTTTCGAAGGCAGTTCGTTGGGAGTAAAGAATTAAAAGGCAATGGGGACACAATAATCCATTGTGCCCAGGAACCGAACGAGTCCTTAAAAGAATATATAAGTCGTTTTTTGAACACCAAGAATGGGTTGGCTGATTGCTTCGAGCAAGTGGCAATAGCATCCTTAAGACAGGGCTTGAACCCTGGGAATTTGGCTGATTCGGTGACCAGAAAGAAGGCCATGACTTGGGGAGGGTTGCTGAATCAGGTTGGAAAACAGATTAACGTTGATGAAACAAAGAAAACCAGGGTGCACAGGCAGGTGAGGTCTACCCCGGTGGCACCAAACCCCAATAAGAATCAGTCCGGGAAAGGCAAAAGAGACCGGACAGGGGCATGGCAGGGCTAAAGCTCAATCTCAGCCAGCTGCACCTGCTCAGAGTCAGCAATCCAGAAATAAGAGAGGGCCTTGGGTTCAACTGGAGTGGTTCACAGAATTGAAAGAAAGTGTGGCTACCATTTATGATAAAACAAAGGAAGAGGTGCACTATCGACCACATTGCAATCTCCTAGAGAACACCGCAATAACTCTTTCTGCCAGTATCACAATGATACTGGCCATACCACCGATGATTGTATAGCTTTGAAACAAAAAGTTCAGAACTTGATTGAAAGGGGAAAGCTGGGGGCTTATGTCAAAAGAAGAGGAGGTAACAAGCCTGACAATACTCACCGGGTTGGTCCAAGTAATGCTGCTCCGGAGGGAGCCATGGTTATAATCGAAAGGTTTGATGTGGAATCTGAATACTTGGATCCTGATCCAACTCGAAATAGAGTGGGTGCAATTGAGGAATGTTCTAGGACGGTCTCCGAACTCATCAAGTTTTTTGAGTCACTTACAATTTTCGGAGGAGATACTATGAAAACTCCTACTGCTTCTTAGAGGAAGAGGCATGTTCATACTTTAGCTACCCAGCTAGAAGGAGGCATGACCTCCTATCAATCGCAAATTCCGTTCCCCTTCATTGTTTTTGATGAAGATGACTTAAGAGATATAGCTGGCCCTTATGAAGATGTTGTTGTCATAGGAGCATCTATTGGGGGCAATGACATAAGACAAATCTTGGTGGATACTGGAAGCTCGACCAATATCCTTTTCTTAACCACTTACAAGAGAATGAAAAATCCAACCGTAATTCAGAGTTCGGACAGATCAATTGTGGGCTTTACTGGCAGCTCAGTAGATGTGATCGGGGAGTTCGAAGAAGAAGTTTTCTTGGGCAAGGGCCCTTTCAAGAAGATCGTCAGGATACTTTTTATTGTGGTAGATTGTCCCACTTGCTATAATGCTATTCTAGGGAGGTTTTGGCTCTCTAGGATGCATGCAGTGGCTTCGATAGTCCACCAATGTTTGAAATATGCTGTTCAAGGACAGGTGGGAGTTGTCCGAAGCAGTCAAAAAGTTGCAAGAGAATGTTATGCTACAGCCCTGGCTCCCCGGACATTGGGGGCAGTTCGTATCAACGAGCAATAGCAATTTGAGGGGCTTTCTGGGGTGAGGGTGAAATTGATGACCCCAGAGAGACCCCTGGAGTATTAATACCAGTCGAAGAGGTAGAAACACATTGTTTAGAAGAAGGGAAGAGTGTCAAAATAGGGTCCAGAATGCCACCCGATCTGAAAAGAGAGATGCTAAAGTTTTTGAAAAGCCATTAGCATGTTTTTGCTTGGTGCAATGCTGATGTTACTGGGGTTCCAGCAGATGTGATATCACACCACCTATCTGTCCGGAAAGACGTAGCACCAGTGGTTCAAAAAAGAAGGGGTTTTTCCAAGGAAAAGACTGATGTTATTGTACAAGAGGTTGACAGGCTCACAAAGATGGGGCATATCAAGGAGTCTTAATATCCTTTGTGGATTGCCAATCCGGTCTCGGTGAAAAAGAAAAATGGCAAGTGGCGCATTTGCATTGACTTCACGGACCTCAATAGGGCTTGCCCAAAAGATTTATATCCAGTTCCCCGGATTGACCAGCTAGTAGACTCCATCTCTGGGAATAAGCTTTTATCCTTTATGGATGCTTTCTCCGGATACAATCAGATCCAAGTAGATCTGAAGGATCAAGAGCATACCACATTTGTCACTGACAGGGGTCTTCATTGCTACAAGGTAATGTCATTTGGATTGAAAAATGATGGGGCTACTTATCAGAGATTGGTGAACAAAGCCTTTGCTGATCAGATTGGAAGGAATACAGAAGTATACATCGATGACATGATGGTGAAAAGTGTGGATGAGCAATTGCACTTGGCAGACCTCCAAGAAACTTTTACCAACTTGGTAAAGGTGAATTTGAAGTTAAATCCAGAAAAATGTGTGTTCGGAGTGCAATCCGTGAAGTTTCTAGGTTATATAATAAGTGAGCAAGGGATACAGCCCGATCCGGACCAGCTTAATGCTTTATTTCAAATGGAACCTCCTCGGAATATTAAAGAAGTACAACGATTAACGGGGAGGTTAGCTGCTTTAAACAGATTTATCTCAAGGTCTTCGGATAGATGCGCCCCGTTTTTTCAAACCTTGAAGGGTGTGAAGGGATTTGACTGGACCTCACAGTGTGATGAGGCTTTCAATGAAATCAAGAAGCATTTGTCCTCTCCCCCAACCTTATTTAAACCAGTTGATGGAGAGACAGTCTTCGTATATTTGGCAATTTCAAGTTGTACCATCAGTGTTGTGTTAGTGAGAGAAGTAGATAATTACCCCCATCCAGTGTACTACATCAGCAAAAGCTTGATAGCTGCAGAAAGGCGTTATTTGAAACTTGAAAAATTAGCACTGGCCCTGGTGATAGCTGCAAGAAAGATGAGGCCTTAATTTCAGGCTCATCTTATTATCGTCCGAACATATTTTCCTTTGAAGAATGTTCTCCAAAAGGCAGACATTTCAAGTAGGATGATTAAGTGGTCGGTAGAATTGGGGGATTTCGATATAGATTTTGCTCCCCGAACAGCAGTCAAAGCCCAAGCTGTGGCTGATTTTTTAGTTGAATTCCACTCTGATAGAGATTCGGAGCAGACTACTGAGAAGAAAGACAAAAAGGTCTGGGTCGTCCGAACTGATGGTGGGTCCAGTACTATGGGATGTGGAGCAAAGGTGTGCTTGACTTCTCCATATGGTGACAAAATGTACCAGGCTATATGTTTTGCTTTCATGGCTTCCAATAATGAGTCTGAGTATGAGGCAGCTATAGCTGGTTTGAAGTTGGCTTTTATTTGTGGGGCTAAGAGGGTCAAGCTATTGAGTGACTCCCAGCTTCTTATCCACCATGCCCAAGGTCAATCTGAGGCTAAAAAGGAGCAGCTAGTGAAGTATTTACTTCTTCTTAAAAATGAAGCACTCAAGTTTAAAAGCATTATTTATGAACATATACCCCGGACAGAAAATGAGTTGGCAGATTCATTGGCAACCATAGCATACACAGAGTCGTATCCATGGATCCATGTGCTGGAGAGCCCCTCCATTCAACTTAATATGGGTAAAGAAGAGGAAATTTTTGAAGTACAAGTGAAACAACCTCAGGATTGGAGATTTCCTCTCCTGCAATACCTCTCCGATGGCATCGTGCCTCCGGATAAATCACTGGCAAGAAAACTGAAACACAAGGTTCGTGGTTTTATCATACTAACATTCTGTATAAAAAGTCTTACAGTAAAACTCTTCTGCGCTGTTTGGGGGATGATGAATCTCAAGTAGTCCTCTCCGAGTTGGATGAAGGTGAAGGGTCAGCTCATTGTGGATTCAGGGCTCTAACAAGGAGAGTTTTACCGGCTGGCTACTATTGGCCATCTATCATGCAGGATGCTAAAGAGCTGGTGAGAAGGTGTGACCCATGCCAGAGATACATCAATGAAATTCATGTCCCAGCCATTCCTTTAGAGTCAATCTCTGAGCCTATACCTTTTGCTCGATGGGGGTTGGATTTAGTGGGGCCTCTCCCTATGGCGTCCGGAGGGCGCAAAACTATAATTGTTGCAATCGATTACTTTTCGAAGTGGATTGAAGAAGCCCCTCTGGCAGGAACAACATCAAAAGCCATTATAAAATTCATTCTATCCAACATTTGTTGCAGATTTGGTGCTCCACAAAAGATAACGACAGATAATGGGCCTTAGTTCGACAATAGGGAAATGGAGAGTTTCTGTGCCTCAAGGGGTATACAACATTGTTTCTCTTCACCTTTCCACCCACAAGCAAATAATCAGGTTAAAGTGGCTAACAGAACTATACTGTCCGGTTTAAAGAAGAATTTGGAAGGGGATGCTGGGAAGTGGCCTAGCTATTTACAAGAAGTTTTGTGGGCCTACCGGACAACACCAGGGGCTGCAACACAGGAGTCACCCTTTGCTTTGGTCTATGGGATGGATGCAATAGCTCCCATAGAAGCAACTCTCCCATCATTTCGTGTTCACAACTTCTCCGAGTGCGCTAACGAAGTGGAAATCAGAAGTCAGCTCGACCTAGTAGAAGAAAGACAAGTTAAAGCTCACCTTAGAGCTGCACACTATCAGGGTTTGATGAGAAGCAGATTTGCTTCTAGAGTTAAAAGAAGAGATTTCCAGCCGGGGGACAAGGTATTGAGGAAAGTCTTCTTACACGCTAAAGAGAAGCTGCTCGGAAAATTGGCCCCGACTTGGGAAGGACCTTATATGGTTGTTGAAAGGCTTAAACCTGGAACATATTGGCTGGAAGACAAGGATGGAAGAGTTTTGACCCACCCTTGGAATATCGAACATCTCCGGATGTACTTGGAGTAGCATTTGTGTAAATATTTACTTGTTTAAACATCCATGTAAATATTTGGGGGCATACTCTTTCCTACCCTGGTGGCGCGGGGAGGTTTTAATGAGGTGTCCGGGTTTTTAATGAAATTTGATGCCTTCTTAAAAAAATTCCGAAGTATTCTTACTTTGTCTTTTGTCACACCATCCGGATTGAAATAAAAGAGTGATGACCACTTAAACATTCGTCATCGGAGAATTTAAACACTCTCACTATGAAATAACTAAGGGCTATTTAAACACTAGCCACCAAAATTGAAACAGACTATGAAAGAATGTGAGAATTGTGCAAAACAAGGATATTCATTGAAATAATTTAAGTGCCTTGGCCTTCCAAGGACTTTCGAATTGTCAAACAGGGTAAAGGATCTATCCGGTCAGATACCGGACACAATTACAAAAAGAGTGCCTTGGCCTTCCAAGGACTTTAGTTTAGATAACATGAAAAAGTAAAAAGTAATTCATAATTTAAGGCTGAGCCTTTGAAGATGGCTCAACTTCATCTATATTCTTCTTCCCATTGGGATCATCTTTCTCTTCATTTGGGCTCTCCCTTGTGTTCTCTTCGTCATCAGATGAGGATGCACTGGAGAAGCCAAGCCTGTCGCCTTCGGCCATTGTGTGATATGGGAGGTCTTCAGGCTCTACGTGAAGCCATAAATCCCCCAAGTTCCTCTTCGAGAACTTCTCATGGAAGAGCAGGACCATGTCTGATTTCACCTTGGCATACATTTGCTCTTGAGTGTCTATCACATTGTTGGCATAAGCATCGATCTTGGCCTGGATGTTGGCCTCCTGCTCCTTTAGCAGATCAGCTTTCTCCCCTGCAGCTTGGGACACTGCATTCAAGAGCAATCTTGTCACTGGTCAAGTTGTGGATAACTTGATCTTTAGCCTTGGTCTCCTCTTTTGAAGAGTTGAGGTCTTTCTCCAGTCCGGACAACTTCTCCCGGAGCTCCCTGATACTGTCTTCTAGAGTGGCAACTTTTGTGGTACTCACCTCTTGGCTTTTCTTCAGCTCTTCGTTTTCTCCCTTTAGAATGGCAGCGTTTGAAGTGGCAGTAAGAAGGTCGTCGGACAACCTCTCTTTATCAGACTTGAGGTCTTTGATAAGATCTGCCTGACTTCGAACTTGTTTCTCCAACGCAAGCAGCGGCTGAACATTGATTACTAAAGAGTGAGCTATAACATCCCTTTCACTTGAAATAGTAAAGGTCTTACCATTAAAAGTGACTGTGTTTGAAGTGCTCGGAGGGAGATAAGGCCCAGCAAAATCATCTCTGGGGAGATTGATAAAGTACTCACTAAGCCCACCAAGACCAGTGATGTCTACCCCATCAATGCTAAGACCTCCCCCTTCGACCTCTTTGGTTTGGAAGTCACCAGGTATCTCCTCTGCTTGTGTTGGGTCAGTGGGGTCAGCTTGGGGGAGAGGCTCCGGAGGTCAGAGAGAAAGTTCGTCACCGTTAGAGGTCTTTTTCTTCTTGGCCTCTCGGTCTTTGCTTTCTGCTCCCCGTTTACGGTCTCTATTGGAAGCCCTTGGAGGATTTGGAGAGTGAACTTCTTGCCTAACACTCTCTTGCTCTACCGCTTTCAAAAGAGCAGCATCAATCTGGCTTGGGGCTGGCCCCTCCGGATTTGATAAAACAGCTTCCTCCACCTCAGCAGGGTTAGCTCCACCCACCACTTTCTTGCCCTTCTTTTTTCCTTTCATTTTACTCGGGGCCTTGGCCCGGCCTGGCAAGTAAAGTGTCTCATCCGGTTCATGCGTCTTTTTGAGCACTACATCCGGAGGAGGCTGGGTGGTAAGCTCTTCCCAAGTTAAGTCTTTCCAACCTGTGGTGTTCCAAAGATAAGACCTTGCTAAGTTGCCCCCTGTGAAAGCATCATGGAACCGGTTGCCCCACTTATCAGCAGCCCAAGCGTTGATCTTGGTGCAAGTGGTCTGCCCGGTTTTCAAGTGGTCATTGAAGTCCTTGGGCAGTACTGATAAGAAGAAGACAAAGTTAATTAGTTTAAACAAATTTGATAAAAGAATAGATAAAAATATAAGGTAGGAGCCTTACCATCACTCCTCCATCTGCTGGTGAGGAGACTGGGGTTGACTCCGGCCTTGATTTTCTTCCCGTTCTCCGAAGCACCACTTACAAAGAGGAATTGAGTCCTCCAATTCCTCTCCGACTCTAGCAAGTCATCCACTGCCTTGAACTCATCCCCCATATTGAAGTGATAAAAGGGGATGTGGTGGTTTCTACAGAGGCTGGCCACAGCAGTAAATTCCTCCATTGATAGAGAGATCCCGGAGAG
Organism: Limnanthes douglasii subsp. nivea; assembly: GCA_036936605.1. Classification (NCBI taxonomy): domain Eukaryota; kingdom Viridiplantae; phylum Streptophyta; class Magnoliopsida; order Brassicales; family Limnanthaceae; genus Limnanthes; species Limnanthes douglasii. Next base: position 138,621,035 of record JAUPFV010000001.1, on the reverse strand, counting down.
CCTAGAGGCCATAATGCAGGCCATAAGGGTATACCAGGCATTGGGACTCAGTTGGCTTGGGCAGAGCTTTATCAGATGAAAGTATCTGACGATCTCTGGGTCCAAGGGGAATCTGAGCCCCCAGTTAAACAGCTCCGTGAAGATGACTATCTCGCTCAACTTGCAATCCATGGGAGTTTCGGGGTTTATTGGGATTCTTATCTTCACATTCTCCGAAATTCCCCACTTCGTACGCATCCGGCCCAGCTCAGCTGTGTGGATGAATGCATAGTTGATCATTTGTAGGGCAAGGAGCTACTTAACACTAACCTTGTGAAAACAAGGCCCCACCCTTCCTTCGAGACACCCCGGCAGATCCGGATGCCTCAAGCACAACTTCTCTTTGCCCTTGTCTTTTTGGGCAGCAACAACACCACTAGTCTGTCCGGAAGGCTCAGACTCGAATGGGGCCTCTTCGACAGAGTCCTCCATTACTTCCTCCATGATTGATGAGGGTTTTTCAGTAGCAGTGGTGAGGGGAAGGTTTAGATTTGGCTCAGCCTGGCTTTTGGACTGCTGAGTTTCAGTGTTTTCTTGGTTCATGGCCTCCGGTTGGGGCTCTGGTGCAGATGTTTCCTTCCGGGGACTTGAGCTAGTGCCCTCCGGACCGGACAACCTGTCCTTGGGAGCTCTAATGGGCACTTCTGACCCCGCACTGCTGTCTTTGGCACCCGATTTCGAAGGAATGCCCTTAGAAGCTAGACCCTTGACCAGCCGGCCTTTTTTTCGGTCAACTAATTTCTGAGGAGAGGTTTCAGCGTCTGACCCCATAGCTAAGAAAGGGGAGGGTTTTTAAAGCTTGTAACTATTAAACCTGGTTCAACGATGGGTTCCGACTCTTGAACCGAGGAGCCTGAGATAATAGGTGAAAGATTGGTGTGAAATAACTTCTTCGGTTTGATGCCCCTTATGGAGGAAGAACCTTGGTCTGATTCTGTGGGTGAAGTTGCTGGTTTGTCGATGGGTGAAGCGGCTAAGCTTGCTGCAATGCGCCTTTCCCTTTCAACCTTTTGCGCCTTTTCTAATTCAGGGAGGTTGAGCCACCCGCCTTTGATCAAAGCGTTCCGAGCCGTGAACATAAACAATATGGGTAAAAACTTTCTTTGGAGAGAAAAAGCTTTAAGAAATTGTAAAGTAAAAACGAGAGTGATGGTGAAACTGTAGAAAGCATTTCAATTTATAGTAAATCTGAAAAAGGAGTTTGATTCCTAGGAGAATTCGAAAAGATTGGTAATGATTAAAAGACGGCGCTGATGTCACCCTCTTTAATGAAGAGGTTGCTTTTCGAAGAAGGTGGGTGCGAGATTCAAGGTGAAAAAACGGCTGAAGAAACAAACCAAAAAGTGACACGTGTCCCATAAACTCTGGAAAAAAACCATTTGGATTCACAAAGCTTTATCAGTCCGGATAAAGCCACAGCACAAGTCGAAAGACCTGTCCGGATAAAACTGCCCCTGATATCGAACTGTTTTTCAGGTTTTTGACAAAGGAATTTGAACAAACACCTAAAAAAGGGGCTCTTGATGAGTCCGAATACTGCTTCCTCTCGGGACAGGGACAGATCGGACCAAGGCCACCAGACCGGACATACCACTTCGAACACTTAGCCCATTGGATTGTTCGAACTATGACAAAAGTACTAAAAAACCTAAACACTTCTTGACTAAGCTGCTTGCTCTCCTACTAAGAGCTCATGGATATTTAAACATGACCCGGGTCTATTAAACATGACCCGAAAACCCATAAAACCCATAAAACCCAGATATAAGGGTATAAATACCCAACCACCTGCATTAAATATGAATAATAAAAATTAACGGCAACCAGGCTGCTTAATTCTCCCTCTACTCTCTACTCAAAATATTAAACACCCATAAACCTCCACAAAGCTCTAAAACAAATTACCAAATTACCCTCAGACATAAATTAACCACACCAATGATAATCGAAGGCTTAATGTGTTCTGATATATCCCTTAGGGCGTTCCAAAGATCTACTCTTAAATATTTGGTATGTTTTGCATAAACAATTATCACTAGAAAAGTCTTGTGAAAAGTAGAATGACTAATATTTAAGTGTAGAAATTGATCATGGTTTGTGAGAAGTTTTACTTTGAGCTCATCTTGCAAAAACTTCCAAATCTTGTTAGAAGAGTTGGCAACGCTATTACAAATATTTTTGGTTAGGTTTACTAGCTTATCTGCCTGAGTGTTTGGTTCTTGGATTGCAATGAAGTCAACTTTAGCAACATTTTTTAAGTATATGAGTCTTATAATTTTTCATTTGTTCCTCACTCCCCTAACATTTCAACTAAGGATTGTGAGTGTCATTTAACTTTAAGCTTGAAAGGGTTGTGTTGGAATTTTAGCGTCAAGTTCTTTGTGGTGTGTTTGTTCATGTTGTATTGTATAAGTGCTCGTTTCTTTCATTTTCGGATAACCTCTTTAAACTCTTCATATTTTTCTATGTTCCATAGTATAAGAACAAACAATTGTGTGTTATTAGGAAGAGGATTATTTTATTTAGTATTATCTAATCTATCATACAAAGTAGATTGGACTGATGAATTAATAGTTATTAGAAAATTTATCATTTATACTCCTATATTTTGTTCATCAAAAGTCACGGTTTCCGAAGCATTTTTGTGACTTAAGATGCTGTGTGGTCTTGTATTTTCTGATATTTGGTGGGCTTCTATAAAATCATCGTATTTTGATTCTTTAATGATGATGTATTTTATTTTTGGAACCCAAGTTTTCACTAGAGAGAGGAGATAGTATTTGTTCTTTATTTTAGGTGTAGCGTAGTTTAGATCTCTGGTTTTAGATTTTTTAAGTCGTTGATTCTGATTTTGATATTTTTTTGCAGGACATAGGTTTATGGCCAATGTGTTGGTATTCTTTGCAGTAGAATGACATGTCCCAATTGATATCTGTAAGAATTTTCCAAATCAACATAATAAACTCATCATCCAAGCCAACTGAAAAATCTCAGAAGATGCACATAACTGAAACTCCAACAATTAAAGCTCAAGATCAAGAAATTAAGCAAAATGGAACACGAAGCAACACAACACTATGAAGAGAAGTTTCAGTCATTGAGAACAAATCTCTCAAAATAAGAAAAATATAAAAAATACTGAGATGGTAAAACCTAATGTTAAATTATTAATAATCAGTAACTCAAACAACTGTAACTTTCAAAACTTAGAAAGAAGTAACCCTGTAACAATAAAAGATGCACATAACTCATTAATTGATTAAACATTCAATAAATAAACTGAACAAAACCAATATAAAGACCATCAACCTTCTAACTCCTTAATTAGTATTGAGGAGTTAAATTCTGAAATCATAAAAGCTCTACACTCAATAGAGCTTGGAAACATATACGATGCTCTTAATGAATCATCTTAGGATTATCATAATGAAAACTCTTCAAAACCAACATTTACTGGTAGCTTACCAGTATCCCCATCTCATACACAACCCAAAAAATACAAAAAATAAAAAAAAATCACGTTGGAAAAAAATCAATTCAAATGAAGTTAATTTAAACAATAAGACCTCTAAAAGGTCTAATTTCTATCCTTATTATAAATGAAAATTAAGTTGAGAAATAAGAAACAATGAATCAATAAGAAGACTTAAATCAATCATTAAGTTGGAAAAAATAGATTTTATTGCTTTACAAGAACCCATAATTGCTAAAAAAAAATTTAAAATGGTAATAAAGACTTTAGGATTCATTTTTGGAACATCAAACATATCTAAAAAAATCTGGATTGCCTAGAAATAATTTTCAAGTTGATCTTACTTGCAATCATGAGCAACTCATCCACGTAAAATTTAATAATTTATCACCAAAATAAAGAATTCAATATGATTGTCATGTATGCTAAGTGTAAAAGAATAAATAGAATTCCCATGTGGGATACAATTAGAGATCTCTTTAACAATCTAATTAAGTGGATTTTCATGAGATATTTTGAATTGCATCACACACCCAATTGAACAACTCTACTGTTCAATATTATTTTTAAGAATTCCGGATGACTTCAATAACTTAATATTGGACTACTCATTGGAGGAGGATGGTCACATTGGCTCTCTTTTAACCTGGACAAACAAAAGGAACTAGGTTAAACATTTAGCTAAAACATTGTACTACTCTTCTAGTTAATGAAATAATGAGAAATTATTTTGATAATATCCAGGTTAAACATTTAGTTAAAACATGTTATAACTACTCTCCTCAATGTATTTCCCTAACTATTAACGCATTAAAACTTAAACTCTCCTTCAAAATTTTAAAAATATGTTGAAATTACATCATGACTTTAACCAAACTGTAATGGAATCTTGGAACACTCCTCTTTCTAGTCAACCCTTGTTTATATTCTAGAAAAAAATTTGAAAATACTCAAAATAATGATATTTCCAAAGTTGAGGAGGAAGTGGATTATTTTGAAAGTAAACTTCAAGAAAACCAAAACTTAGAAAATGTAACTAACCTCTCTAAATAAAATTCCAATTATCTCATTATCTTGGCAAAAGAAGAAGTATATTCAGAAAAAAAAAAGCGACATAAACTGGTTAAAGAATGGTAATAGAAACACATCTCTCTTTAATCATTTTGTAAGGAAAAGACAGAGAAAAAATAAAAATCAATGACATTGAACATAATAGTAATTTGATTAATGATCAAGATGGACTCTCTGATCATGCAGTCAACTATTTTAAAGGTCTTTTAGCTAATAACAGTATTGTTAACCACTATAATGACCAAATGAATGACATTCATAATCTAATTTCTCAAGAAGATAGCCAAAATCTTATCAACATTCTCTCAAATGAATAAATACCCAAATCAATTAAAAACATTACACCAAATGTATTTTTGGACACAATGGGTTCAATGCAACATTCTATCAAACATTTTGGCCCATATTTTGAAATGATTTGCCCCTAGCTGTGATTAATTATTTCAAAGAAAAACTTATCCCTAATGGAATATTCTCAACTGCCATATGCTTAATTCACAAGATTAATAACCCTAAATAATTGAAAGATATAGATCCCATAGTGTTTGTACTATTTTTGATAAAATCCGTTCTAGTATCTTAAATAATAGACTAATCAGTATTCTCCCCATAATAATCTCCGAGGAGCAAGGAGGATTTGTTCATGGAAGAAGCATCCACGAATAGATCTTTCACTCTCATTAACTAATTCATGATTTGATGTAGCCCAGAAAGTCCAAACAAAATCCTTTTTATTTGATTGTATTTTATTCAAATATCTTATGTATTTAAATCAAATCTAATTATATTAAGATTTGATTTTATTTTATTTAATTTTATTTTAAAAAATTTATTTTATTTCTTTGTATTATAATTTAGGGTTTTGAGAAGCTCTTATATAAAGCCTCATATGCCTTAAGTTATTTGAAGTTTTTGGAATACTATATTTTTATCTCTGAAAATTTTAGTCTTTGTTACCCTTAGATTAGGGTTTCATCATGTTACCCTTGAATTAGGGTTTCATCTATCGTTGATTCTTCTTCTATTTCCGCTGCGTCATCATGATTTAAGCAAAAAAAATTGAGGTGGTAACATTTTGTTCAAAATAGACATGACAAAAGATTTTGACAAGATTTCAAATAACTTTATCTTTAATGTTATGAAAGCTTTTGGCTTTCACAACAAGTTCATAAATTTAATAAGAAAATGAATTGAAACGGTCTTTTTCTATTATACTCAATGATGAATTAAAGGGATATTTTAAAGGTTTGTTTGGAATTATGCAGGAAGATCCAATATCCCACAACATCTTCATTATGTTGAAGAGTACCAGAGATATTAATCACCTATATAATTTGAATCCTCAAATAATCTACAAAAAAGTCCGATAGTTATATATATTTACCAAGACATATTTGGCCAATCCATAAACTTAGAAAAGTGAGAGAGTTAATAGTGAGAGAGTTACATGATTTAAATCAAAGCTTCTCCATATGAAATATTTAAGTGTCTCTAAATAAGAACCAAAATACATTATTGGGATTGCAAATCCCTATCATTTGGGGGCAGATTAGTTTTAATACAGTATGTTCTTATGTCAAGTCCATCATATCACATTCAATGCTCCAATCTCCCATGTTATAAGCAGAATTGAAAGGCTACTTAATAGATTTCTTTGGGACTCAAAGGAATTTTTTCACAAAATTATTTGGATAAAATGGAAATCCTTAACCAAACCATATAAAGAAGGTAGATAAAACATTAGAAAAATATCAGACCTTCAAGATACCTTCTCGTGTAGATTATGGTTTAAGTTTAGAGAAAATAAAACCATTTGGAGTGGATACATGCAATCAGTGTATTGCAATAACTCTCACCCCTTAGTGGTTGTTAACACAAAATGATCCAAAACTTGGAAGATATTGCTATACATAAAAAATACTGTTGAACCATATATAGTTTGGGCTTTAGGTCAAGACAATGTAGAGTTTTGGTTGGACAAACGGTTTAAAGATAAACCATTACATATCATAAATGAGAAATCAACACAGAATGGTACTCTAAAAAACATAATTGAATTTTAGGAAATTATAATTGAAACATACCTAAACTAAAACCAGCTGATATAGAATTGATTAAAAATCTTTCAATTCACTATAATCAGGAGGACAAAATATTATGGTCATTAAACAGCTTAGGTAACTTTAACACAAATCTTACTTGGAATAGAATTAGGAAAAAAGTAACTAGTCTAATCTATTTGGTAAAATTTGGAATAACAGTACTCCAACAAAATATTCCTTTATGCTTTGGAAACTTAAAAGGTTGGATCCCACTTGATTCTAACCTTAAAAAAAGAAACTATATTTTGGCCTCTAAATATCAATTTTGATCAAATACTAAATCAGTTAATCATATCTTTGTTAACTGTCCAATGGCTTGATATGTTCGGTCTCATTTAGCTAGTCTTTTCAACCTAAACATTGGTAGATATATGGTTATCCACCATCTAGATAGGTAGTGGTTTTTGTCTACCAATAAAACAATTCATATCACAACAATAATACCAACAATCAACTCTTGGTCAATTTGGCACTTTAGAAATAAATCAAAATTTGATGATCAATCAATTAACTCTAAAGTTATATTAGATAAAATCTACTTTATACTATCTAGATTATGCTAATATTCTAAGAGTAATATTTGAAAAGATTACCAACATATAGCTAATTTAATAGGTTGTTTCTTCCACATTAATACTTCACCTATTGTTTAAATTCTAAAATGGTTTCACCTAACTGAAAACAGACTTAAATTGAACTCATATGGCTAATGTCTAGCAAATGGTGAGTCCAGTGGTGTTGGACTCATCAGAAACGATAATGGTGATGTTTTGTTGGTTTATTTTAGAATTTATAATAAGCAAAATCCTCTTATTGCAAAATGTAAAGCCATATTGGATGCTCTCACAATTTTTAATCAAAATAACTTCAAACATGTTGATATGGAATCTGATTCAAAATTCCTGATTGATATGATTGAAAAAGACTATGGTCCTTGGTTTCTGAACATGCTAATTTACTATTGTAGAAAGCTTATTCAACCATCAATTACTTAAAAATATTTTTTAAGTTACTTAAAGTCAAAACGGTCACTAACTTGCGCGCTGGACTCTAAAATAGTACAAAATGGAACATACTATTTAAGATCTCAAAAATAAGTTAGTCTTTGATTGCCCCACCAAAAAATTACTTTATTATACTATTTTTGTTAATTTTATAGGCACACTCAACAAAAAGACAAAATTACTTAATCAACAATGATATGATTAGATGAGAAGACATTTTTCAAAAAATTCTAGACGGACCAATCGATCAACTATGAAAGGAAAAAGAACTTTCTAAGAAAAATGAATCTAACTTAATAGGAACTTACGGGATTATACGTGAATCAAAACTCTTAAGAGTAAATAAAAAAGTCAAGTTGTGTACGAATGTATAATACGAATCTATAAAACAGTTCAAAATAATAATTTTATATTAATTCATTTTTATATCAAAATAAAGCGCCATGGGAATCTTCCTTTCGCCTTCCATGAAGGCGAGTTGGGAGAAGCCCCACTCGCGCTCCCGCTTTCCATTCTTTCCTATAAAATCACCAAAACCAACACAACTTCAATAAAAATTATAATCAACTTTTCCATAAATCAATTAGAGCAAAAAAAACTTAAAAATACATCCTTTCTTACATGGATCACGAAAGTTCAAGAGAAGAAGACGGAAGCATTCGCTTAAATGTCCTTGATTCTCAAAAACAAGATGAAGCTTGTTGCTCAACCAACAAGACTATTTTGAAAATGCCTAGCAGCATTGAGAAAGGAGAGAGCGGAAACCCAGAAAACGATCATTCACCAAAATCTGAAGTAGCGCTTGCTGCACCGGAGAAGAAACTAACACTCTTTGCTCTCAGGCTTGCGATCCTCGAGAAAGCTGCAACTGGATTAGGAGCAATTGGATTTGTATGGGCTACTGTTGTTCTTTTAGGAGGATTTGCAATAACTCTCGACAGAGCTGATTTTTGGTACATCACTATTATACTTTTCATCGAAGGGACTCGGACTTTCAGCAGGAGCCACGAGCTCGATTGGCAGCACCAAACCACGTGGACCACTGTCAGGGATGCCGGGTTGAGCCGTTTTAGTGCACTGAAATCGAGTTGGAATTTACTCACCAACTACTTCAAACCGAATTCATCCTTGGCGACGGTGAAGCCGCCTACAACACAAAGAACTAAAACCACTGTGCCAGTTCGTAAGCGAAGTTCGATATGGGAACTCTCGAAGCTACCTCTTTTTCCTTACGCTAAGTGGTTTTCTCTGTCGAGAAACATAAGCAAGCTGCTCTACTGGCTCCAGCTTTTGTCTGCGACAGCCTGTATTGTTCTTACCCTCATGAAGCTCATAAGGCACAACTATGTAGAAATAGAGAAAGCCGACATGGACAATAGGAACCGAACATCGGCTCTTAACATCTTCTATTCCCTGGCTTTTGCCGAAGCTCTTTTGTTCCTAATGGAGAAAGCCTATTCTATATGGAAGATTAAATTCAGGGATCTACTTGCAAACGTGAACAAAGAGTGCGATTTACCTCCTTCGGGTGTTCATTACATTAAGAGATTCTTTTATGCGGCGTACTCAAAATGTGTAAACAGAAGTGTCTTTGATGGTTTAAAAATGGACATTGTTAGTTTCGCCATGGAACTACTCCATTCAAGCTCATCAGACGAGCAGCTGATGGGAGCAGGAATTCTTCGCCAGCTTTCGACTAAAAAATTTTCGAAGGAAACATTGCAAAAAATAGGGATAAACTTGTTCGTGATAGAAAGATTGGTAGAGATGTTAAATTGGAAAAATCAGCAAGAAGAAGAGATAAGGCAGTCGGCTGGAGAAATACTATGGAAACTAGCCAGCAAGAAACAAAATTCGTTCAGAGTGGCTGGCATATCCGGTGCAATGGAATCAATATCATCTCTTCTGGCATACAGTAGGACTCCATGCATTGAGTGCAAGGAATCAAATTCATCTATTCTGGCGCACAGCAGGACTCTATGCCATGCAGCTGACGAGATTGGAGAGAAAATAATCCATGACACTCATTCAAATTACGATTTCTGGAGGTTTAACAATTTAGGACTTTTAATACTAAAGAAGCTGGCTAGAGACCACGATAACTGTGAGAAAATCGGAAACACAGAAGGCCTTCTCCCAAAAATAATTGATTTTACCTACGCAGACGAGCATTTGTTAAATGACAAAGATGCCAGACCTTCGCCGATATTAGGAGACAGAAATGGCACACCTTCACAGATTTTAACGGTAAAAAGATCTCTGAAGTTGGTGAAAATGTTAGCTAGCAGGCCAGGTGCCACAGGGAAACATCTAAGAAGAGAGATATCAGAGATAGTTTTTACTATATCTAATATCCGAGATATACTGCGACACGGAGAGAGATATCCATTGCTGCAGAAGCTGGGGATTAATATTTTAACGTTTCTTGCGCTGGAAGAGAAAGCAAACGAGAGGATTGGTCGGACGGGTGGTGTTTTGAAGGAGCTGTTTAAAATTTTCTTTAAAGAGGAAATTCCAGCATACTTAAATCATGTACGCATTGCGGCAGGAGAGGCTCTTGCTATGTTGGCATCAGCAAGCAGAGGCAACTGCCACCGTATTCTTAAACTGCGGGTTCTCGGACGGCTTGTAGAGGCGTTGAAGGCTCCTTTGCTTTGCATAAATGCAGCAAGAATCTTAAGAAACCTGTGCGCCGACGCTGGACCAGATTGCAGCGTCCACTTGGAGGAGGTCAAGGCTGCCGCACCAACTGTAAGTTGTTTTTTTGCAATATATATGAAGGGTGTTGACAAATCTACCGGCTGTATTACATTAACACTCCTTTTGACTGGTGACAGGTTGTTAAGGCGATCATATCAAAAGAGAGCAAACTAGATAACAAACTACAAGAAGTAATGGTGGGACTAGCAGTGCATGTTTTCCAGCTCATGACTAGTCAAGAACGAATCATAATGTTCGAACAAAAAGGAATCCTCGTAGCAAATACATTAATCTATATTCTCCAGATATACAAAAAGCCAGCAATCAAGGTTCCACGAATAAGAAGGTTTACCATCGAGCTGGCAATCTGGATGATGAAAGATAGTAAGGAGAATATACACATTTTCAAGGAGTTGGAAATGATGAAGGAACTGGAATGTGTGTTAGATACAACGGCTGAGCTCGAGAACTTTGATACTTTCTCAGGAACTGTTGGGGTGAGCAGGCACAGGAACACGATTGACTCTCTTGCGGAAGAAGCTCTCGAGCTGCTGAAAGATGATTAAGTTCATTAACTTATGTCCATACGAAGCACGCATAGAAGCGGTTTTCTCTTTCTCCTGTAAAATGTGTAAATGGCACAGATAGACTTGCTATATATAGACAACATAAACTTACTATGTATGCTTCATAAATACGCTCTGTATGATGAGGGGCAGTAAAATCATCATCAAGGGCATGTCCAAATAAAACTGGAACAAAGCAAGACTTGGCGACCTGTAGCATAAATAGAAAAAAGTTGAAATCGGGTGCCTAACTGGTTACTCAAAGAAAAAAGTAATAAACTGATCAGAATCTGTTTCTCCTTCAGTTCCTATAGCCAAAAAAGTGTAAACTAAGGAGAGTAAAAAACAACTTAGTTTATAAGCATGTGACGTCAGTTTAAAAAATATTGGAGTCTACAAGCAGCTCACTAAATCAGATTCGACTCTCATTTGCATGTATGGAAAAGGTCAAAAAAGGTTGCAAAAGAATGCAAACAAGGACTAACAGCCAAAAGGCAAAGAAGCATATATTGCAAAAGGGAGTTGATGACTTTTACCCATTAAATATAACTGCCCAACTTGTGTTTAGAATGAATAATTAATTCGTATTTTTTAATTGGGTAAGACAAACCCAATATATGTCTTATTATAAACATCAATTTAAATATAACACCATCAATTTAAATATAACACATTATTCTTCTTTAAAAATATGAAGATTATTATTTTATCTCAAGTCTTGCTCCATATTCTCTATCTATAATATACTACGGTGCTAGACCTTGAGCATATATGAACCTCATCAATGATGTTGTATATGGAATGTGACTGGTCCCGAGAAGCCTCATTCCAAAATCATTCACTAGTAATTGTAAATTTAGTAATATTTAAGCTTCAAAAGCATGGAGACTCACAGTCCCGATTCAACTATACTCCAAGCTCAGTTAGAGGAGAATTGTCGAGCTAAGTGACCAAAATAGCAAACATTCGAGCATCAAGAAACTTCATACTCTAAGGTCATAAATAAAGCAGGTGGATGTGGAAATGAAAAAATAACTACGAAAGACGATAAAATCTTAAATTTTTTGCAAGACTTCTGTTCAACTATAAGATGTAGGTCTCTTAAAAGAGAGAATCAAACGAGATATAATCATCGGTTTTCTAATACCAAAGATGATCAGTCCACTACAGTTGAGAAACTTTTTTTTCTTCTAAAATAAGACACATTCGATAAAGAAAAACTCATAATAGGCATTGGCACCTTCCAAGGCTTATGTATCATCACTGAAGCTCCACTCTTTGTAGGGAATATGAACTCCTCCAAACAAAAACTCAGCCTAACCAATCGTCTACTCCTCGACTTTGGATTCAATCTCAAAGTGCTAATTGGAACCTCTTTCATTCTTCAAATCTATGACAAGGTCAAGATTTCAGACTACATGTACCAAATTACTTTGAAAACAATCTTTTTGTTCCTTATGGACCATATCCTCACATTAACCATTTCTATAATAATCTATAAATGCTTCAAAATTTGAATCAGTACCTAGGTTGGAGTGGTGGTGCAAATGGACTTTCTTGCAAGCAAAGCTACAACTTAGCTAGGTTACTCATGGCTCGTGAGATCTTACATGGTGAGTTGTAACCAATGTTTGACCAATACAAAATAGACTAGTATGAAAACTCGGGCGATCTAAAGCATCTTATTGAGAAATTCAGAAACATAATGTTGAGCTTCAAATGAGATGATAAAATTATGTACCAAGATTTCTCAATAAATTTAAGAGGAAATGTCTTTCTTTGGTTCAATCAACTATATATGACCTCTCTTCAAATATTTAAAACTAAATGAAACTTGTTCATAAACAGATTTATTAGTAGTAAATATATCAAATATGATGGTGACTGAATAATGAATTTTATGAATAAAATCAATGAGAGTTTCAAAGATTATACTCGATGTTTTTTCAAACAAAGAATATTATGAAAAATTGTCATAAGGTCGTCTCTTGTGCTTCTTTTACTCAACAGATCAGCTCAGGAATATTAATGAAATATATTATGAAAAAGAATATTTAACCTTTGGGGAACTTTTGGACTGAGTTGAGTCTCAAATAAAAGCTAAGAAAATAATGAGGTTAAGGTTGTGTTTAGAACCAATAGCCTCGTCAAAACCACCAACAACACGACCCAACTCTTGTACACATTCTAGCAATATATTCGTCAGCCTAGACCCTTAAATGCTTTGGACAAGCCAAAACAAGACCATATTTCTCATGAACCGTTTGGTCTATCAGGCATAGATCAGGATGGCAAAAGGAATAAATAGAATTTCCAAAATAATTTAACTGAGTTAGCCGATCATGTGACATCAATCTATAAGAAACTAATGAATTTATATACTTTTTTAAGACCTTTACTACTAATGAAACCTCGAGAAGAAATAAATAAAATATTCTATAATTATCACAATTATATTGGTCACTGGACTAGAGACTCCATAACATTAAAACAAAAGGTTCAAAGTCTGATCAACAATGTGAAAGTATTTTAGTTTATCAAGGCTCGGGTGAGTCATGATCGAAACTAACCCAAGTCCCAACCTTAGCAGGACAAAATGAGAGTTGAGACACTCAAAATTGAAGCATATGCAATGGTCCTGATAAAAGAGAGAACCATGGTGGTGTTGGACTATTGTATTTAATACCATAATATCTCTAATGAATACCTAATGCAGGATCTCAACTGTTACATCCTAGCAACCATATGCATGATAAGAATATCAAATTCAATACCAAAGACATATATTCACCCACTTTTAATGAGCCATTTATCCTCAAATAATCTTTGATAATAATGATCTTAGAGGAATGACGGGTCCTCACAAGGATATTATTTTTATTAATACCAGCATTAAAGGGATAGAGAATATGAAAACCTGATAAACACAAGGATCACGACCAACATCATTTTCAAATTCACCTATGAAAAGATGAGAAACACCTCAATCATCTGAAGGTCTGAGAGAATAGTAGTTAGGTTTACAACATCGGTTGTATATGTGTTTGAAGCTGAATTTATCTCGTGTAAAGATGAGTTCAAGGAATTCGTATGAGTTCTATTTATGATAGTTGACTCCCCCATATATTATACTGAATTTTTTTGGGCTCGATAGAATATTTTCCTTTGTCTCTACTATAGATCATTGTATTCGCTATATAGATATGCTAGGGCCAAGTTGGGAAGGGTCATTCCTAATCTCAAAAAACCTTAAGGCATGAAACTACAAGTTAATGGATTATAAAGGGAAGTTCATTCCTCACTCGTGAAATATTGAAAATTTGAAACTTTATTTATTTTAAATCTATAGTTCTTGTATTTTTCTTAACTTTATATTTTGTAAACTATATGCAATTCAATGTGGTACACCTTTTCCTATCCTGGTAGTGCATGAGTTTTTACTGAGGTACATGTGTAGGAATGGCAACGGGCCTAGTTCAGATCGGGTTCAAGCTGACCCATCCGAGCCCTTTTTTTACTTAAAACCTAACTCGGCACAAACCACTGCAGGTTTAATATTTTTAAACATGGGCCGACCCGCACGTATCCGTGGGTCAGCCCGACCCAACCTGATAAACACTATTTTTACTATTTAGATTTTTCGGTCCTCTTTGACACGATCAGAACGCATCTCAAAGTTAACTTTACTATTTTAATTTAAACAAAAATTTAGATGTAAATTTTCAAACCAAAACAAACATAACTAAATAAACAGTTAAATGTTACTCGAATAAATAAACATAAATCGTTATAAAACAAACAATCTAAAATGTCTTAAATAATGTGAAATAAAACATTAAAACAAACAAAAATATTTTTTAAAGTTCTTTTAGTTACCAATATATCATCTATCATCACCACGAATTATCACAATCACTTCATCTTCATTATCAAAATCATTAATAAAATTTTAAATTGTCGTTTCCAAATGTGGCATTGCTTTTGGTAACGAACCTAACAAATAATATGATGTTAGGTTAAATAATAAATATTACTAATAAATTTATATTAAAATAAATCAATAAATATAAGAATTTAAATATTACAGAATAATTTTAGTGAAAAAATCTAATTAGTAATTATATGGCTGAAAACAATATTTTATCGAAAAATCTAATTAGTAATTATTATAAAAATAAAATTTATATATTACTGGAAAACAAATTTTTAGTAATTTTTTTTATATATTAGTATTATTTTTTATATATTTTTATTTTTTAAGTATAGTTTATATTTTCGGACCGAGCTGGATTGGATAAACTAAAAATCCATACCCTGCCCAACTCGCATATGGGCCATAATTTTTATTTATGTCCATAGCCATTATAAGTTTAGGCTGGTCAACACATGACCGAGTCAGGCAATATCGGAGCAGTTCAGATTGGCTCAGACCAGCATTGCCATCTTAACCAACTAATTAATATATATTTTTCCATTTCCCTTGCGACTCAAATTTTTATGAAGTTCATCAATATATTATGGGGAAATTATTTTAAAGCTCATAATAGGAAAAATGGTCCAACTAAGTGCTTTCTGAATCACTAAATTAAAGGTTTAGTACAATCCATCTGAAATGTTAAAAATGTTCCAACCAAGTGTTAGTTAGAGCTATTTGAAGCTCCAAATTACAGACTCGGTCTAATCCAACCAAAGTGTTAAAAAGGTTCCAAGCAAGTGTTGGTCAGAGATGTCTGAAGCTCTTAATTAAAGATTGATCCAATCTAACTAAAGTGTAAAAAAAGTCCAACCAAGTAAGTGTTAATGAGAGATGTCTGAAACTTTAAAAACATGGTCCAACCTAACCAAAGTATTAAAAGGTTCCAATCATTTATGTGACATTCCTAATTAAAGGTTAGGTTCAAGCTATCTGAAGTGTTAAAAAGTTTACAACCAAGTTTCGGTCAGAGCTCTTCGAAGCTTCTACCTAAAGACTTGAGAAAATCCAACTAAAGTGTTACAAAATTTCCAACTTGTATTGATCAGATTTGTGTAAAGCTCCTAGTTAATGGTTTGGTCCAATCTAGCTGAAGTGTTAAAAAAGTTCCAATAAAGTGCTAGTCAGAGATGTCTGAAGCTCATAATTTATGGCTTGGTCCAATCCAACCGAAAAGTTAAAAGGTTCCAACCAAGTGCTTGTTAGAGCTGTATGAAACTCCTAATTAAAGTCTTGGTCCAGTCCAACTGAAGTATTAAAAAGTTTCTAACTTATGTTGGCATGAGTTGTTCGAAGCTCCTAACTAAATGGTTGGCCCTATCTAACTGAAATGTTAACAAGGTTCCAACCTATGGTGGTATGAGTTGTTCGAAGCTCGATATTATTTTAAAAATATGCGAAGTTTGGAATAATTTAGTAATCAAGACTAGTAAAAAAACCATATGAAGTGTTGCGGGGGAAATCTACATGTCGAAGGACCCTTAAGAAATCTTCTAGCAAGAGATTGGTCACATCTTGGTAGGAGGAAGTCCGATCATCAATTATTGGCTTCATGATAAAAAAATGTTGAAAATAAACAAACCACTATATTCCAAATAGTCGAAGCTAAACCAAAATAAAATAAATTTCCTCGGTCTTCCAATGGATTTAATTTTCAAAGCATCATAAGTTAAATATTACAAAATATAAAATTATATAGCCTGCTATGGGATTTAGTTTTAACAAAGGGAATATTGAAATAATAAGTTTAAACAAGGATACTCGTTCGAGAAAATGATGTCTTCCACTTCTTTGAGAAATGGAGGGGTGGCAACCACAACATCAGGCAACGTTCACAGAAGTTTGTTCTCAAGGCCAATCCTATCTTTTCCTTCAACCATCTTATCATCCTCAACTTTGAGATCTTCATCAACTTCCTTCTCAAATTTCAAGACCACACTTTCCAGCCTCTATGCTTCGGGCTCGTCCTTTAATAGAGCACCTAACTCAAATAAAAACAACATTCGATGAAACTTAGAAATGATGCTTGACTTGATGTAATCTTAATAAAGATTTCTCAAATTTCAAAACCACACTCTCAAGCCTTGTTTTTAAGGCTTAAGTGTCCTTTCAAGCTTGCGTCTTGGATGTTCCCACTTTGGTCACCTTATTTGTAGTTTTTTCACATGTGCCTCTAACTAGTTAAGTTTAGAAACTTCAAATGTTAACTTGTTGACCTCTTCATGAAGGTTTTCCACTTTTATGCTCATAAAACTTTAATATATTAGTGGGTTATTGATTGGTTAAGGTAACTAGTTTCAAGATTATTATGCTTCACTTTAAGTTAATTACCATCATTGCTACGTTTGATTTGATTTTCCATGCCAAATAAATCAAGGAGAAACAAGTTGTGTTTGTCAATTATGTTTTGGATGATTGCAAATGTATTGCATGCAGCTTGCATAACATAACTGATAAGGGGTGAGTTTCTTTATTAAACAGTAGGTAAAGCATGATTTTCATATGTTCTGAGGCGTACGAAGATTAAATAATTGTATGAGTAAGGACTAGATAGGAATATTAACTTAGGATTAAGAACAATATGTTAGGCGCATGCTTTAGTTAAAGACTTATTGTTGGATATGGTGGTTGATGTGGTTTGATTTTATTTAGGCTAATATAGTAGATTCTGCATGAGAATTACTGGTATTTTAAGCTAGTTTATGTATATAAATAGAAGTGATTGAGTATAAACGATAGTATTTGAGATATGAAGTAAGAAGACAAATTGTTTTATACTAAAATCTGTCTGAATGAATAATAATTTCCACGTATGCAAGCATGCAAACATCTTAAGCTCCTCGTGTGATAGATTTTATCACATGTTAACTAACGATCACAATTGTTTGTTGTCCAAGCACTTCCCCAGCCTTTTATAAATCAAAGCTCGGTCATTTCATATATAAATTTGTTTCATTAGCTCCTTTATAATACTAGTTCTTGGCTAGATTAAATGTCTATCTCAACATATGATCGGGTTTGAACATGACATAAATCTAGCTCGTATTAGTAGCCCTTTAGTCATTACAAAATAACATGAGGGATAAGCATAAGTAAAATGAGTACTATTATATTTTTGTCGTCTATGCTTTAAGTTTGCTGAGCTAAATATATTGGTTGTGCGAGTAGGTCCCAAATTGTTTTATTGGACAAGCCCCCATGGCTCCGACTAAGGGTTTATTCTTTCTCTTTGAATTTTGTTAGACATATTGATTAACATGGAGAGACTTTGACTTGAGTGGTTCGTGCGCGACGTGCTGCTCTACCCCATTAATGGATATAGTTTAATCTAGTTGAAACTCTCTCGCTTTGGATAGCTAAGTTTGTGTGTCGATCTTATTCTTACTTTGTTAAAGACCATATACCGGCCAAACCTCCTTTGAGGAAAAAAGTTTATTTTTTTAAAGGGAAAATAGTACAACTAACATGTAGCAGTTTGCTAGAGTTGCTGGTACAACTAACACACCCTTAAAAATGCATGTACTTATAAGTGATATTGTGAGAGATTCACGATCCTTATTCTACTCGAAACCATAAGCATTATTAGGAGGGAAGATGCACACTTACATAATAATCGTAAGTCATGATGTAAATATCTCATTTATAAAAGGTAGGAGGATACTCTAGTATAATTTACTTTCTTTATTTGAATAAAGTGTGAATTGTTTCCTCCATTAGTAAAAACCCTTATTGTTTTTGTCAATTTTCTAAAAATATTTTAGAGACGGGCGACATGATTTAAATTTGAGGTTCGACGAATAACGTATCACTGTAACAAGTGACTAGATCTTGAGCATCTCAAGCCCAGAGGCAGCAATGAGAGAATTATATTAAATCTCCCAAAATGATTCATACTCAATCTCCTAAAATGATTCATGAGTGAATAAACAATTACGGATGTCACATTACAAATTAAAAATGATCGTAATGGACATTGAGGCACTCATGTCGGCGGAAGTTTTGTTCGAAGCATGTCACGCAGATAATGAACAAGAATAATAAGAGTTTTTTACCAAGTATGAAATATTGGTGAAGATCTGTGTTATGTGTCTCGTCATGAAAGAAATAGTAGAAGACCATTTTAGTGATGAAACATTTCTCTTCACGAGTGTGGTCGATCCTTGTTTGGCTCTTACTACATCCAACCTTTTTGGTTAGCTCAAATGTGTTAAATTAGAAAATATATAAAGGTTATAGCCTGTATCATGATTGTGAGTTGGGCTCAACTTTCTTTTGCGATGGAGAAATTGCCGGCCATCTCCAGCATTCAGTCACCTAAAGATAATCCATATTATTATTTATCAATACAAATTCTAAACAAGGTTGTAACATATTTTCCTTCAAATCCATATTATTATTTATCAATACATATTCTAAACAATGTTGTGACATATTTTCCCCCAAAGCGATAGCGGAGTTGGTGGAGTAAGGCATGCTGATGACCAAAGGTTAAGAATTCGAGTCACTCTACAAACGTTATCTTAGCTGAGTCTGTCACCTTATGTGATTTACCTTCTGGCGTTGGTTTGCAGGCTATTGCGTCAGACTGAGGATTTACCATGTGCACATTCGTAAAAAAAATTGTAACATATTTTTCACACGTCAAATAGGTGAGACAAAATTGGTTTTCTTTGCATGCACCATGAAAAAAATATTTTGTAGGGTATATTCGTTTCTTTTCTGAAAGCTAAGATCTTGTTAGAATAATATTTTGCCACCTGAACATCCTTGCATCAATTAGATAGGGGAATCCATCAGAAATGGATGCCTTCTAATAAATTTGTGGAACTTGGGTACCGACCTCAGTAAGATGATTTATTCCACATAATTCACCTTGTGGAGAACGTAATGATGGGTACTATCATACTGTACGTTGGGTATCATCATGAGGCCGTGACCGACTAAGTTTAAAGGATTAATGTCTACGCATAGCACAACGTGCTCGGTTTAAAAAAAAGGATTTAAATTCGAAAAGGTTCTTCTTTTCCGACTTTCAAAAATTCTACAGGTCCTATTGTAAGAATTATGGGATATTTCCTAAAATATAAGAAAAGAATTTCAAACAACATTTTCTTTTCTTAATATCTTTCTTTCCTTCATCATTGGAATAAATATATTATCCGGTTTTACTAATATAATATTTTTTTAATATACAAAATCAAATTACTAATCATATTCTTTTTAAATTGAATAATATTTTTTATTGAACAATATGTATTATTTAAAATCAAATTCATATTTTGTTCAAATTTTTTGGCCAAATAATTTATTAATTCAGTGAATTAAATAATTAATATATTTCAAGCTTAATTAATTTTGTCCTACCAATACCTCCTTTAAATTAAGCTTCTTCTTGATTGCCAAACTTTCAACATTGTTTTTGAAGATTTGTGCATTTCGTGGCTTTGTGAAGATATCAGACATCGCATCTTCAGTCTTGTAATACTCAACTTGAATATCACTATTACTCACGAGCTCCCTCAGAAAATGATATCGAATCCAGATATGTTTTGTTCTCCCATGAAGAAGTGGATCATTTGTGACTGAAATGGTACATTTATTGTCACAAAATAATATGGTTGACTTGACCTACTTTCTTTTTAGACTCTCCCAAATTCCGAGCAACCAAATCAATTGACATTCTGCATAAGATGCAACAATATATTATGCTTCTGTAGTCAAAATCACCACAATTGATTGTTTCTTTAAGCTCCATGAAACTACATTGCTACCAAGGTGAAACACATATCTAAAAGTGCTTTTGCTATCATCATTGTCTCATGCTAAATCACTATCTGTATAACCAATGAGATTAACTTCTGTATTAGCTTCATCAAAAATTACATAGTCAATGGTTCCATTCGCATATCGCAATATTCTTTTGACAACCTCCTAGTGATTAGAATAAGGTTTTTCCATAAATATACTTATCAAACTAACAACATACACAATGTCGGGCCTTGTGTAATACATAAGATTTCCAACCAGACTTCTGAACATGGTTGAATTGACAAGTTTTCTTTCATATTTTTTAGATAACTTCAGACTTGTGATGCACGGAGTAGTGACTGGATTAGCAGCTTCCATCTTGATTTTTTTTAGAACTTCTTTTGCATAGCTCTCTTGTGAAATAAATATTCCTTTCTCAGATTGATGAATTTCAATGCAAATAAAATAATGAAGTTCTCCTAAATCTGCCATCTTGAATTCTACCATCATTAACTGTTTAAATTCTTCCAAACTTCTTACATAATTTCCTGTAAAAAGAAGATCATCGAGATAGAAACTAACCACCATAAATCTTCCTTGGGAATCACTTTTGATGTAGAGTATATGTTCGTATGGATATTTTTGGAATCCATATTTTTGAAAATAAGAATTTATGCGGTTGTGCCAGGCTTAGGGTGATTGGTTCAACTCATACAATGCTTTCTTAATAA
This sequence comes from Limnanthes douglasii subsp. nivea, assembly GCA_036936605.1. Lineage (NCBI taxonomy): Eukaryota > Viridiplantae > Streptophyta > Magnoliopsida > Brassicales > Limnanthaceae > Limnanthes > Limnanthes douglasii. Next base: position 138,599,629 of record JAUPFV010000001.1, on the reverse strand, counting down.
ATCCAGATGGTTATCAACATAGATTTCTTCTTTGAGAATACTATTCAAGAATGGGGACTTAACATCCATTTAGAACATCTTCCAATTATTTTGAGCAACAAGAGATATGAGTAACCGAACTGTTCCAAGTCTAGAAACTGGAGCAAATACCTCTGTAAAATATTCTCCTTCTTTTTGCTTGTATCGTTTTGCAACTAGCTCGCCTTGTATTTATTGATTGAACCATTTAGATTCATTTTTTTATTGTACACCCATTTCACTCCAATAGAAATCTTTGCGGCGATAAATCTGTAAGCTCCCATGTATCATTATTTTCAATTGAGCAAATCTCTTCGTTCATAGCTTTCCTCCATACTTTTTTTTATATGCATGATCAAAAGAAACGAGATTTTTCCTGCAAATAAAGCAAAAAATACAGCATCGCGTTGCACGATTTCATCAGTTATATCATAGTTCTTGAATACTTCTCTGATCGGACTAGATGAAAATCTTGATGAAAAAATTGGGGAATCATGGTGGCTTTCTGCGGGAGTATTATTTTCAATATTTTCAAAATCTACATCTTCTTATTCTTCAAGTTCACGTGGAAAAATTGGCAAAGATTCTTTCTCCATTGTCATCTCTTCAAAAACGAACTTTTATCAAATCGGACACCTCGACTTATTACAATCATTTTTCTTACCAGATTATATAGCTTGTATGCCTTACTTATTTTACTATAACTAATGAAGATGCATTTTTTTACTTGTCATCTAACTTGCTTCTCATTGTATCCGAAACATGAGAGTAGGCAACATCTCCAAATATTCTTTGATGATAAACATTAGGCTTTCTAACATACCACATGTCATGTGGCGTGTAATTCTCCAAGCTTGTTGTTGGTCATCTATTAATAAGATAAACTGCACAGACAACAACTTCAGCCCACAAACCTCTTGATAACCTATTCTTCTTAAGAAGACATCTAGCCATCTCCATTATTGTTCTGTTTTTTCTTTTAGATATACTATTTTGTTGAAGTGTATAACAGACTGTCATCTAATGCTGAATGTCACTGTCTTTGTAATATTTCTCAAATTCTTTTGAAAAATACTCACCTCCACAATTTGTCCATAAGGTGTTGATTTTTAATCCAGTAAAGTTCTCTACATGTGCTTTAAAATCTTTGAATTTTTGAAATGCCTCTAATTTTTCTTTGACACAATACACCCATACTTTTTGTGAGTAATCATCAATGAAATATATAAAATAACGATTACCTCTGAAAGATGGAACTGTCATTGGACCACAAAGATCTGAATGAATAGTTGCAGTGGTGTTTTTACTTTCCACGATGATTGATATGGAAACAAAATCTTATGTTGCTTTCCAAACTGACAAGTTTCACATGCATCATCGAGACGACTAATATTTGGTAAACCCGTGACTATCGTCTTTCTTAAAAGTATCTCCAAATTTATATAGTTCAAATGTACAAACCGATCATGCCATAATTTTACAACTGCTCAAGAGAACTAATCAAGCAAAACTTATTCTAATTTAGATGAGTGAGTGAGAAAATATTATTTTTTGATACTCCAACTTCAGCAACAACCCGATTCTTCAGTAGATGCCCAACACTAAGAAAACTATTAATAAGGCCATGAACAAAATAAACATCAGACATTTTCTAAATCTTACATTTCTTTGTCTTGAATTCTAATTTACCAAAACCACTAATTTTGTAACCTTTTCCATCTCCTACTTTTACGCCTCCACAATAAGCTACAAATAATTTTGAAAATTGTTTTTTGTTACCTGTCATGTGTTTGCTAGCACCACTGTCTATGTACCAGCAATCGTCAATCTCTCCACCATGAGTCACAAAAAATAAAGTTTCTCGATTATTTTGAACCATATTAGCTTTGTATTTTTCTTCTTCCTTGTACCAACAATTGCTCGCCATATGAGCAGACCTGTGACAATTAAAACACTCAAAATAACCCTGACATATTCCTCTTTGATTTCCACGTCCACGTCCCCTTTGCGAACCTCTAAAGTTCTAATTTTGGTTTGTTTCATTCTATTGATTTTCATAATAATCCCTTTCATAAATATTGGAGTCTCTTCCTCTTTGATTTTCACGTCCACTTTGTGAGCCTCTAAAATTATGATTTTTGTTTGTTCTGCTCCATTATCTTGCAGAATGACCATAATTTTTTTCCTCTGATTTTTTGGATTATTCTTTCTTTTCACTTAGATACAAGTTTGACTGTAGTGTTTGATCTAACGTTACTTCATTCTTTTTCTTATTTGATATTTTCTTTATGAGCTTTCAATGATGGTCATGATGTTTAAATCCTTAGATTCTTCAATAGCAACCACAATATAGTCAAATATTGAATCCAAAGACGCAAATATCATCCAATAATCAGGATCGGATTCAGACCCATTTTTTTATAAACTTTCAAATTCTCCTCTAAGATTCTGTAATCGAATTATATTTACCTTTGAATGATTTCTCTAAAATTTCTCATGCTTGATTTGCTGAAGTGGCACAAACAATTTTTTCCCAAGCTACTTGATATGATTGGACTCCTTGATATATCCAAAATAATGTTTTTTGTTTTTTCTTTCTTGATTTTCTTAGATCTTCCTTTTGCGTTGATGTTAATTTTTTCTTCTTCAAAATCTTTTACTTCGTTGTAGACTTTTTCAACAATATCTCATTCTTCTTGTGATCCTAGCAGAGGCTTCATCTAAATGCTCCCTTTATTATAATTCTCTTTAGTTAACCGAGGAACAAAAGAAAGAGGAATTGAGTTGTTCATATTGATCGAACATAGCTCAAAAAGAATTGGAGAGACCAAACATATTTTTTTTAATGTCTTTCTTTCATACATCTCTTATATATATTAGTATAAATATATTATCGTGTTTTAATAAATAATAATATCTTTTACTAATATTTTTATTTTCTTGAAAATAAAAAATCAAATCACTAAACACATCTCTTATATATATTAGTATAAATATATTATCGTATTTTAATAAGATAATAATATCTTTTACTAATATTTTATTTTCTTAAAATACAAAATCAAATCACTAAACATATTTTTATTGAATTCTTAAATTAAATAATATTATCAATTCAATAATATATATTAATTATATCTTCAATTAAATAATATATATTATTCAAAAATATATTGATATTTTATTTTTTTACTAATTAATTAATTTAATAAATTAATTAATATATTTCATGCTTAACTAATTTTGTAATAACACTTTAAGTTGACAGCATTTGACAAACAAAGAAGAGCCATAATATGAAAAACTAAGATGTAAAATTAGCCGAGTTGGTTGAGTATGGTATTCTTGTGACCAAAGGTCATGAATTCGAATTCCTCACGTTTTTTCGGCTGAGCCTTTTACCTTGTTTGGTTTACCTTCTGGCGTTGGTTTGCAAGTTGTCGCATCAGACTGAGAGTTTATCCTGTGCGCACTCATTGCACTCTAAGTAGCGGCTACGGATTACTTAAAAAAAATATAAAAAAAAGATGTGAAATTAGCCGCAGAGGACAGCATTGCAATATAGCAGATTCCACCCATAGACTGGGTGTTAGAATTGGTGTGCGAGCGTGTGAACCGACCTCACGGACTAGCAAGATATTGTCCGCTTTGCGCTCGTAGGCGCGCACGGGTTTGCTCTTGGGTGTACTCCCAAAAGGCCTCTTGCTAGTTGAGGTGGGCTCACACTTATGTACACTCTTTTTATGGTCCTTGTTAGCAATGTGGGATTGGAGGTCCTCTATGGGATGAAGTTTATTCTTCACATTCCCCCTTAAACTTTATCCCAGTAATTTGCTGGACTTCGGCGGTTAAGCCTTAAACTTTATCCCAGTAATTTGCTGGACTTCGGCGGTTAAGCCTTTAAACTTTATCCCAGTAATTTGCTGGACTTCGGCGGTTAAGCCTTTAAACTTTATCCCAGTAATTTGCTGGACTTCGGCGGTTAAGCCTTTAAACTTTATCCCAGTAATTTGCTGGACTTCGGCGGTTAAGCCTTAAACTTTATCCCAGTAATTTGCTGGACTTCGGCGGTTAAGCCTTAAACTTTATCCCAGTAATTTGCTGGACTTCGGCGGTTAAGCCTTATATGGCTCTGATACCATGTTAGAATTGGTGTGCGAGCGTGTGAACCGACCTCACGGACTAGCAAGATATTGTCCGCTTTGCGCTCGTAGGCGCGCACGGGTTTGCTCTTGGGTGTACTCCCAAAAGGCCTCTTGCTAGTTGAGGTGGGCTCACACTTATATACACTCTTTTTATGGTCCTTGTTAGCAATGTGGGATTGGGGGTCCTCTATGGGATGAAGTTTATTCTTCACACTGGGGCTTATTTTAGCAGATTCCGCCCACAGACAGGGGCTTATTGAGTAACGGTTCTCTCACTTATCCCCTGTCAAAAGTTGTTTTGACACGGCTCGCTCATCTTGAGTTAAAAAACTCTCTCGGACCCCTGAGGTAGTGGATCGAAGTGGATAAGAAGTGATACCCTTGCGAGACGTTCTATGTGATTCCATTGGTTTCTTTTCCAATGATAAAGATCAGGGCTGGCAACGGTTCTCCAGAACCGAGAACCGAACCGGAACCGAATCGATAAAAATCGGACCGATTCTGAACGGTTCGGTTCACGGTTACATTCTAAAAACCGAAAACCGATAAAGAACCGAAACAAAAAACCGGTTAGGAACCGAGACCGATATGGAATCGAACCGATAAACCGATAGAACCAATACGGAATCGAACCGATAGAACCGATAGGAAATCGGACCAATAAAACCGTTAGAACCGATTATTTATTATTATCATTTATTCTTTTATAAATTATAGTACCAAAATTAATAGTTAATTATCAATTTTTTTAACAAAATCAAAAATTAACTTATAAAATTTAGTTTATATATATTTACTTCAATAGAAAAAATTAAAACTCAAAATTTAATTAGTTTTATCTTTTTTAAGTGGACCGAACCGAAACGGAATCGGACCGAACTCGGACCGAACCGAACACTGACCAAACCAGAACTGGAACCGAGCCGATTCGGACCGAACCGGACCGGACCAGACTGAACCGAACCGAAAGCTTAGCGGTTCAGTCCAGTTCCAAAAATTAGAACTGAAAGCTTAGCGATCCGGTCCGGTCCAAACCGATAAGCTTAGCGGTCCGATCCGGTTCCCTCAAAATCCGGACCGATAACAACCTTAATAAAGACCATTCGGTTTTTTGGATTTTGATAAATGTTTTCCACTTTAACTTCGTTTCATACAAATTTAAAATCTTAATTTAATAGTCGCTTTTGCTTATCAAAATAGTATTAAATACGGTTAGCTAATTATTTTATTACATTAACCAATCAATTCTTTTCACGTCATGTTTAAAAAAAAAATCAAATATTACTTTAACAATAAAAATGGTTGTTTTTTTTGGCTTTCCATAAGAAAACAAAACTATCATTGCTTTTATTAATACTCGTGTAAAAATTTTAAACGACCATTATAATAGAACGAATGGAGTATTACCATAGCTGATCTTATTGTGGTAAGATAGCGTGTAAACCCTCCTGAAATTTTATGTCGATAACTTAGAGTGATGTTTAAGTAAGTTTACTCCATCAATTTTTTATATTATTATTTTTAAAATGAGTTATAAGCCAAATATGACATATTGTAGAACGAATTTGGTATAATCGCGGGCTCACGTCACGATAGTGCAACCGTGTGATATTAGATACTCGACCACTATTAACAAGGTTGAATGACCTTTTGGGATGGATTTTATGCCACTAGATGAAGTACCCCTAAGGTAGAGGGACCTCGAAAAGGAAATGGATCACTAAGAACATGAGCTGCAATGTGAAAAGCATGTTGCGGTAATTCATATTCTAATATGCCACATGGCAAAATAGGTGTGACAAATCAGAGGAAGTCAAATCTCTGCTGAAGTTGTATGAAAAAAAAGACTGTATTAGAATATCAGCTAGAGTAGCTATGATATTTACAAAACCAAGTTCCAATCATGAAGAGGTATGTAGTGCAAGTTATGATTATGACAAGAAGAGTGTCGTGTGAATTAAACAAAAATTCACGAAAGCTTGTCAAAGAGGGTAAGGCAGTTATGGAGTCAAGAATTACGTAAAGAGGCGTCATGAATTGTTTATTCATCTATTAATACATCAAGGATATGATACTCATAACAATCTAGTTATAATTAGTGACGTAGATAAAATGTACGAGCATTACAAAACATACAATAATATAATAATTTTGCATAATTAAAACTTTACAAGAACTTACGATAAATCGTGTAAACATAATGTATAATAACAAATACGCTTTAGGATATGTACCATTTTAAATGTTCCATTCTAAACAGGTGGGAGAGAGGATGTCCTTCTGTCTTGATCAACTTGTAAGTTATATGCTTCACTTTAGCGGTAATATTGTAGTGTTATTCTCAGTTTGGTCCTAGCTTGCTGATGACTCTATCTTTTGTGTGAGGGAAAAATGTTCGGAGTATTTGGTCCCTTGTTTGAAAATCATGTTAATTTATTTTGAAAAGTAGATGTTGCATAACAAGGTTTGGTAGTGCTCCATGTAGAGGTTTTGATTTGTTTTTCCTCAACAAGGTCTAGCTCGACATTTTATTTGTCCCTATTGCCTCGTTCATCGTAGTTTCTTATACAAAAAAGGCAGGAGGACTTGGACTTGTATGAAAACCTCAATTTCATAAACTGTGTACAAATATTACTTTTAAAGATACATATAATCTATTAGGCTAAGATCCTCACTAATGTCTAGACCTTCTTTTATTTCAAGAAGTAGTAAACTTTGATGAGGAGGAATCGTCAACCCTTACTGCGTTCGGTAGGCCCTCAACAATGTCTAAACCCCATCTATCAAATGAATAATATTAGATATCGACTCCATTAGGACTCTGAGAGTGTGGATTTTGTTTGTAACTTTTTGGTATGTGTTACAATGTCGTACGAGTGCAAGAGTTTCCTTTCGAATCGTATGCTAAAAGTAACTCGGTAAAAAAATTATTTGTAGAAGACTTTATACCGACATTATGAGCCACCCCTTCTTCTTGGAGGTTTTCGAGTATGAATGCAGGTTCATATGGGCCTAAATATTAAACTATCTTGAGAGGACTTGGTGGTGTTGAACGTTATCAAGTAGAATGTAGCGATCATATCATATTTTGATACTTCTTGCTTCATTTTATAAGATACTATGCAATTATTACAAAATGGCTCAAGCACAGAATATATGCGAATGAAAGATTTAAATGAAACACAGAATTTAACGTGGTTCGACAATTGTCTACGTCCACGGGCGCCGCCAGAGAAAAGAGTTTCGCTATGATAGAAAAGGTTACAGATTTCAGATTGTGTTTTGTGTCGCCCTAGTAATCTATTTATAGGGAATTAATAGACTTACTAGACTATGGACCTAATGGGCTCATACCACAAGACTAACTCAAGTAATTGGACAATATCACTATCACAACACAAAACTGTACTGCCGGACACAGTACACTGTTAATGCACTATTCGACTCATTCACAACAAATATTCTCCTTGAGGCGAATATCCTTTCTTCACTATCAACAAAGAATCTTCTCTTCTTCTGACTCACCAAATGCCCTTAAGGCATTCACTCTATACTGCGAACACCGATCCAGTTTAGGCATTCCCTAAACTTTCGAACTCATACTGCCTTGGTCATTATATCTGCTGGATTATCGTGTGTAGACACTTTCTTCACATCAACAATTCCCTTTGATATTATATCACGAATAAAATGATACCTGACATCTATGTGCTTTGTACGCTCATGGTACATCTGGTTCCCTGTAAGGTGTATGGCGCTTTGACTGTCACAAAACACTTTTGTAGTAGTCCTATCCAAGCCCAAATCTGCCACCAAACCTTGCAACCATATTGCCTCTTTAAGTGCTTCTGTTACCGCCATGTACTCTGCCTCTGTTGTAGACAAAGCTACAGTAGCTTGCAACTGTGCTTTCCAACTGATCGCACTCCCAGCTAGAGTAAATACATATCCTGTCAGAGATCTTCTTTTATCCATATCACCTTCAAAATTAGAATCAACAAAACCAACCAATGATCCTGCAACATCATTCAGCGATTCACCAATATCGGTTTTGTTAAAAGTTAAGCCAACGTTCACAGTATTCTTCAGATACCGAAGTATCCATTTCACTGCCTGCCAGTGTTCTTTCCTAGGACATCCCATGTACCTGCTAACTACACTAACCGCATGTGAAATATCAGGACGTGTGCATACCATAGCATACATGATACTACCAACTCCACTTGCATATGGAACCTTCGACATTTGTTCCAACTCAGCATCGTCCTTGGCCGCTTCTACTGCAGACAACTTGAAATGAGTAGCAAAAGGAATGTTAACTGCTTTAGCATCAAACATGTTGAATCGTTTTAACACTTTCTCAATATAGCTTCGTTGAGACAAGTGTAATGTTCCTAAATTTTTGTTCCTGATAATCTCCATACCAAGAATTTTCTTTGCTCTACCCAGATCCTTCATCTCAAACTCGGCACTAAGATGCTTCTTTAACTACACAATGTGTGACATACTACAAGCAGCAATAAGCATATCATCCACATACAACAACAAGTAAACATAAGAATCATCTGACATCTTTTGATGATACACACAACTATCATATGGACTCCTCGTGAACCCTTTTGACACCATGAATGTATCAAAACGTTTGTATCATTGCCTAGGTGACTGTTTCAAACCATACAGTGACTTTTTCAGCAGACAAACTTTGTCCTCCATATTAGGTTCGATAAATCCCTCTGGTTGTCTCATGTAGATTTTCTCCTCCAATTCACCATGTACGCAGTCTTCACATCCAACTGCTCAAGCTCTAAATCTTGCAAAACTACTATGGCTAACAAAACTCGAATCAAACTATACTTCACCATTGGAGAAAACACTTCATTGAAGTTGATTCCTTCTCTTTAAGTAAAACCCTTAGCGACCAGTCTTGCTTTGAATCGAGATGCCTCAACCCCTGGATTACCTTCCTTTTTCTTGAACACCCATTTACTGCCTACTATCTTCTGTCCTTTAGGCAAGTCAACAAGCTTCCATGTTTGATTCTTATGAAGAGATTCAATCTCTTCTCCCATAGCAACAATCCATCGATCTGCCTCTGAACTTGCTATAGCTTCTTTGTAGCTACTAGGTTCCTGCATCTCAACTTCTTCTGCAACTGACAGAGCATATGCAACTAGATTCACATACCTTTTTGGAAATCTAATATCTCTTCTTTCTCTGCCCAATGCTATGCTATAAGGTTGTTGCTCTGGTTCGGGCACATCATCGTCACTATCATCTGATGCTAACTCTTCACCTCTTGATTCTGGATCCACCTCAGAACCACTTGAATTATTGGACTTGCTAGGAACTCATTCTACTTCAAGCTCCACCTGTTTACTCACAAACAATCCTGATTCGACCATTTCTCCTACTTCCTTCTGACTGTCTATCGAAGCAAACTCATTAAAAGTAACGTCCCTACTAATGAGAAAACCTGGAGACTTTGGAGAGGTACACAATAACCTATATCCCTTCACTCCAGTAGCATATCCTACAAATATGCATCTCTTTGCCCTCTGCTCAAGCTTACCATCTCTCACATGAGCATACGCAGGACAACCGAACACCCTCAAATGTTCATAATCAGCCGACGATCCAAAACAAATCTCAAAAGGAGTTTTACAATCAATAGCTGTTGATGGAGACCGATTCACCAAGTAACACGCTGTATTGATAGCTTCAGCCCAAAAATCCTTTCCCACACCGGAATGTGAGAGCATACTTCGTGCCTTGTTACAAAGCGTTCTGTTCATTCTTTCTGCGACTCCATTTTGTTGTGGTGTTCTAGAACAAGTGCGATGGCGCACTATTCCCTCAGCTTCGCAGAACTCGTTGAACTCACGACTGCAATATTCTAACCCATTATCTGTCCTAAGAAGTTTGATTTTTCTTCCTGTTTGCTTCTCAATCATCGTCTTCCATTTGACAAAGGTTGAATATGCCTCATCTTTCGTTTTCAGAAAGTAAACCCAAACCATCCTTGAATAATCATCAATCAAACTCATGTAGTATCTGGCTCCGCTCTTGGATGGAATTCTGTTTGGACCCCAAAGATCTGAGTGAATGTAGTCCATTGTGCCTTTAGTCTTTCTTACAGCCGATTTGCTGAATTTGACTCTAGTTTATTTACCAAACACACAATGCTCACAAAATCCCAATGATTCTGCTTTATACCCTTTCAACAAATCTCTCTTTCCCAAAACAGCTAATCCTCTGTCACTCATGTGACCAAGACACCAATGCCACAACTTATTTTGATCCTACCTACTTTGGCTATTACTCACTGATGATGCTACTGCAGCATCGCCCATAACAACACTCCTCTAGAGAATGTAAAGACCCTTCTGCAAACTACCTTTCATGCATACCATTGAGCCTTTTGTCACTTTCATTACACCATCTTCTGCATGGTACTTGTAACCCCGAGAGTCTAGAGTCCCAAGAGAAATCAGGTTTCTTTTTAACCCAGGAACATGCCAGCACGTCAAGATTCTAACAACCCCGTCAAACATTCTGATTCTGATGTTACCAATACCACCAACAGTCAACGAATGATTGTTCCCTAAATAGACAGTTCCCTGCATTGGCTTGTACGTATCAAACCACTGCTTGAACTGACACATGTGATATATAGCGCCAGTATCAAGTACCCAAGAGTTTTTCCCAAAGTCTGAACTCACGGACAATACATCTCCTTTACCACTGTTTGCACTATCGTCGGAATCGTTCACACCTTCAACAATGTTTGCTGCATTTTCCTTTTGATTTCCCTTCTTACCATTCAGTTTCGGACAATCTCTCCTATAATGACCCTGCTCACCGCATTCATAACAGTTTGAGTGCTTCACCCTTGACTTGGACCTCAAGTTCTTCCTTCTTAAAGAACTCGATTTGCTTTTAGATCTTCCCCTAGTCATAAGACCTTCCCCTTCAGCTTGATTGTCTGGCTGCAACTGTCTCATCTCTTTTGATTTCAGTGCCCCTTTGACATCTGCTAGCGATAACTTATCCTTACCATACATAATGGTATCTACGAAATTTTCATAAGGGAGCTGGTAACAATCTCAATACAAACAAAGCTTGATCCCCATCCTCAATATTGATATCTATGTTCTCCAAGTCCATTATAATTGATTTAAAATTATCTAGGTGCTCTGTTATGGACATACCTTCTTTCAATATGAAATCATACAAACGTTTCTTCAAATATAATCGGTTTACTACTGATTTCTCTGAGTAAAGATCTCCTAGCTTTCTCCATGCGCAGGCAGCAGTCTTCTCACCACTAATCTCGCGAAGCACATTGTCTTTCACACTCATTAAAATCCAGCACAAAGCCCTTTCTTGAAGATCTTGTTTCTCCTCTTCTTTCATCTCTTCTGGTAACTTATTCTCCACAGCCTTCCACAGCCCTTGCAGTACCAATGAAGATTTCAGTTTAATCTTCCACAACGTAAAGCTGGATCCCCCATCGAATTTTCCAATCATGTATTTTGTTGCTGTAGACGCCATTGTAAAACCCTAATTGCAAAAGCCCTAATTTCACCACGTGGCTCTGATACCAATTTTGTTATAAGATACTATGCAATTATCACAAAATGGCTCAAGCACAGAATATATGCGAATGAAAGATTTAAATGAAACACAGGATTTAACGTGGTTCGACAATTTTCTACGTCCACGGGCGCCGCCAAAGAAAATAGTTTCACTATGATAGAAAAGGTTACAGATTTGAGATTGTGTTTTGTGTCGCCCTAGTAATCTATTTATAGGGAATTAATAGACTTACTAGACTATGGGCCTAATGAGCTCATATCACCAGACTAACTCAAGTAATTGGACAATATCACTATCACAACACAAAACTGTACTGCCGGACACAGTACACTGTCAAGGCACTATTCGACTCATTCACAACACTTCATCTTTGTCTGTCGGGAGAATCCTTTGCATGAAGTAAGCTCATCTAACGATTCTCCAATCATATTTATCATCAACGCCCTTGGCATCAAATGGTTTTTTTAGAAATCTCCACCTTTGCGTGCTTATAGATAGCCAATGATGTTTGGGTAATGACCGATAGTGATGACTTGGTGCTTCCCTCAGAAGTTTGCACGTTGACTATTTCATTTTTTACCGTTGGTACACATTCGTATTTAAATTTCTCAAGTTTAAAGGCCTCTCCCTGTATTAGCTCTTGATAGAGGATGTAATTATTATTTTTTGCTTCAGTATGCTCTAAAATATTATTTACCACTAACTGAGATTCAATTAGAGGTTTTATACGTCGCACTTTACAAATTTGGGCTAGCAGTAGCTCAACTATCATTGATTCTTACTCGCTTTCATTGTTCAAGGTGAGGAATTTAAACTAGATAAATTAATGGAGAAAGTATTCTATATGATATTTAAGTGGTATACTAGTGTGAATGTCTTGATTGTTTGACCTTGTTTCTGTCTACACTGTCCGTAATAGCTTGTGTTTGGATTTCGAGAAGATAGGTTGTTCGGTTTGGAGTTTCGTAAGAAAATATACTAAAGTATACGGTTTAGTGTTTTTTCTTATCTCAAACTCGATATCAAAGTCTCATAGCTTTATAGATCATCGAGTTAGTTTGTCTTAGATGTAAGGCTTCTGTAAGACGTTCCTCAAGGGTTATATGTTTGGAAAATGATGGTTTGGACTTAGAATTACGACCTTATTTGTCCGGCTACCAATACTAAAGATAAGGTGAGTTCTGCAGTTGTAAATATATGGTTTCAACAACAATAAGTGATTTGCTGACATAATAAATAGGTCGGCATAGGTGTGTTTCTTATTTAACTAATATTTTACTTATTGTATAGTTAGAGACTGCCATATAAAGGTAAAACTTGTCACATGGGTTTGGTGACGTGAAAAGCTTAGGAAGAAAATTATATTTGAAATTGTAAAATGTATTATCGCATTTGAGTTTCAAGTTGACTAGTAAAACCCTTTAATTAATTTGAAGAACATGGTACAATTGTCAGAGGATCGAGAAATAGATCAATTGAGGGTAGCCAACCTTGTGGTGAGGATTTTTACTTCCTTGATGCAATATGATGGCTTCATTTCCACTAGGTTTTCTAGCCGAGTAAAGTTTGCCTTAATTATTTTGTCACTAACCAAGTAGCCCAAAAATTTCTCCGAATGGAATACGAATATGTATTTTTCTAGATTGAGCTTGGGGTTAAAAGTGAGGGGTCGAAATATTAGAGGTTGCCAAAAATATCTTTAAGGTTGGAAAATGAGTTAAGCTATTCACGACTGGTGGCTAACATTTAATCGATATATGCTTGAAATGATTTATTTATGATATGTTGGTAGGTTTCACCTTTATTTTCTAGAATGAAGGACCTTATATATCCATAAAGGTTGTTTGTTACTCCTCTTCAGGGTGCATACTATTTTAACTATAGCCAGAATATGTATTTTTGAAAGATAACATCCATTTTCTCGAGGTGATATCCACTAACTGTTCAATTTTTAGAAGCGATAATAGATTCTCGCGGCACACTAAGTTGAGTTTGCTGAAGTCCACACACATCCTCCACTTTCCGTTTTTATTTTTGACGATTAATAGTTTTGAGGTCCATATAGATTATAACACTTCACTCATATGGCCTATTTGGTTTGATCATTTGAATTCAGTAATGATTTCCTCGACTATATTGGGAAATAATGGCATGCAAATTTACTTAATTGACCAAAAACTAATGTAAATTGATAAATCATCGTAGACTATCGAAGTCAAGATTCTGGTGATGTCATATGTAGACCAAACAAATATACTCAAATAGTCAGATAATAATATCAGAATTTGAGAATGTAAAGCTCATTGAAGGCCATTTTATAGGCTTAACTTACGTCCAAATGTAAGTTTAATTTCTTCCACTCCTTTTTTAGGTTTGATGATTTGAGGGGCTCCTTCACATCATCTCGGTTGTCTAGCAAGATGCCCCCGAGTTATTTTATTTTCTTTCAGAGTGATTGAAGTGGCATAACACTTTTTGGTGATGTATTCATTAATATGGATAACATTAATTTTTCCATTAACGATATAACGTACTCAGTGGTTCATAGTAGATATGATAACGCATATTTCAATGATATCATTATCGGATAATGTTATGTCAACAATACTGAACAAGATTTGAGTTTTCTTTTGTAAACCCCATGTTCGAAGGTGACTTCACGTGTTAGCTCGATGAGTACTAGAGTCTCGGCTCTGGTGAAACTTGTAGGAACCTTTTACGAGGGTGAGAGAGGTTATATGTCTTTAATTTCGTCATAACTCTTTGCGAGGTTAGCAGTTCATGCACACATGGTAGAGTGAATCTCCAACAGGAATTTTGTAACCCCTGAGGCGGTTTGATTACTAAATCCCCCATGGTTGGGGTAGTATTGTAAACAAATTCCCATTCATTAGGGATATTTTGATTGTATTATAGATGTACTGAATTTTATCAATTCCAATTTTTAATGACTTGTGCTTTATTTGTGTATTTCTTTTCTTATCATATAAGTATTGTATTGTTCGGTTCTCTGTTATTCCAATTTGAATGATCATTTTTAAAAGATCAAGACCTGAATAAAGATGTTGTATGATCTATTCTTTGGATTATGTATAGAAATAACCAAAAATTATTTATTTTTACTATTTAGGAATTGTGCATGACTCCCTCTAGGGCTACTTTCATTAAGCATCATATTTTTTTAGTGTATGGGTAAATAGACTTCTTGAAGTACTTCTTTTTATTTATTTTTTACTTTTTTAATTACATTTGGTTCCATTTTGGGAGAAGGTTGAAGCTCCTCTAGGGACTGAAGACAATGGCCACACTTATCCTTTTTTATTGTTAAAGTTTGGTCGAATCTCTCTTAGTTACTGAATATTATGTTCAAAACTCATCTTTTGTTTTTTTATCTACTCTTGGAGGTTGGTCGAAGCTTCCTAGGTGTTAAATACTATATTCACACTCATCCCTTATATTCTATTTTGTTGTTAGAAGTTGGTCGAAACTCTTTTATAAGCTAAGAACTACATATAATCATCTCAAACTCCTCCATTGTTTTTTGCGTAATATTAAAGACTTCATAAAGTCCGGAGGTTGTTGTGCAATCATCTGGTATGTTGGTTGCGGTTGTTACCTTGTAAAATACATAGTATGAAATCTTCCATTTACCTTGGCTTCAATAATCTAAAAATCTTCCATTTAGGTTCTAGCATGCCGAGACTTTTATACTTGGTATGAAATAAGAATCTTCTAAGAACTTTATCCCTCACCTCAGAGCTTCTGCATTATATTTGTTTCACACCATATTTTATAGTGTTTTGCCAGAAGGTGGGGTTTAATATCTTTTCCCTAAATCACATTGAGTTCAACACTCATTGCTTCTGAATTACTTACGTTCTCATATGTTAAAATTTGTTAGAAGGGCATAATAGTTTTGGGTGACAACATTTCTTCCATTAAGTACACCAAAGCACAATGTGTTTTGTTTATCGTTGATCAGGTAGTGGTTTTGTAGGATTATATGACTTATTGCAAGAAATTGTGCAAGTTTCATTCGGCTCATTCCAAAATCATGTTTAGGGTACCTCCATATCGCCACTTGTCTAAGGATAAGATAAACAAAAATTTATACTTTTGTGCCTCAAACCATGAGAGCCTTTTATTATGGAATTTACTCCCATTTTTTTGTTATGACACTTTTAACGTTGTATCCGCTACAAATGTTGAAGATCATTAATCTAATGATTTTATTGGCCATAATTTTCACCAATGGTTGCGTCACTACAACTAAGAACATTTCCATAGAATCGCCTTCTATAGAGATCTTACAATGTTCAAGCCCAATCTATCAAAACGAATGACTTCAGATATTGTTTTGAGTAGCATTCGCATGTATAAAAATGCTTGACTTTGTTCTTGTCATCCTCCATGATTGTAGGCAAAATAACTTTGTACCAAAATTATTCTTTGTAACACCTTGTACCCACAATGGGCACTGTCTTCTCTTTGATGAAGCTTCTCCACTGTGAATGATGCATCACTTGGCCTAATGTCTTTCTTGTAGAGTGTATTTAATACTCACACAATTTTGGACGATTCCATTTTGATTTTTCTAGCTTCAATCTTGCTCTAAGAAAGTAGCCATTTGATGAAGTGATTCGTAATATGTGTTCAACAATTTTATTCTGATGATGTATTAAGGAAGTGAAAGTTTTTATTGTGTATCAAAAAATTCATAATTTGCATGAACCAAGTAAAAATATATAAAAGAAATTCATGGTTCACGAAAAATACTCTTCCTTAAGAAAAAAAAACTTTAATTGTCCTCACAACGTAATATTAAAAAATATATTTATAATAAATTTGATTTTAGTCCATATTAATATTCAAATGTAATGATATGCAACGAGAGTTACTCCTATTAAATAATTTGTTTCTTAAATGTTCTCATTCTAAAATAAACTAAATAATTAAAAACATTTATTGTTTTATTTAAGTAACAAATAGTCCTTGGACTTTCAAAACTCTGGTGGTAGTCTATGGACTATCCACTTTGGATAACATTAGTTCCATGCGTATGTTTATTAAGCGGACTAATTTTATCGAAAATCGAAAGTCAAAGGAGTAACCTTATCGAAAATGAATCGTTGAGGGACTATGTGCACAAAAATTTATAGTCAACACATGCATAAAGACTATTTTTATCCAAACTGAATAGTCCAAGGACTACCAGCGGACTTTTGAAAATCCAAACACTATATGTCACTAAAATCGATAGTCCACGAATAAGTTACTGTTTAAAGCCTATATAGTTGCATCTATAGTAAAATTTATATCAAAGCCTCCTTTAATATTTTTTTGGTCTTAGTTATATACATAATTGTATATGTTACGTCTTACTTTTACATCTTCAACTTGTTATATATATATATGGTCTTAGTTATATACATAATTGTATATGTTACGTCTTACTTTTACATCTTCAACTTGTTATATATATATATATATATATATATATATATATATATATATATATATATATATATATTCCTAGTAAAATATGTTTTTTTGTTTTGGAGTAAAAAAATAGGTATGGACAGAAAACTTGTTAAATATATTTTTTTCAACAGAAAAGGCCTTAAGAGACTAATAATGCATTTAATGTTTTTTCTTAATCATACTTATTTAATGGTTAAAATTATTATTTTTTAAATTATTTAAAAAAATTATATTCTTTATTATTTAATGATTCAAATTAGATCTAGATTATAAATAATTATTAGTTGAATATTTATATTAAGTTTATAGAGTTATTTACTTGAATTTGATCTTAAATTAAAGCTTTACCTTTAAAGGTCCACACTTTAGGTTATTTATTTAAGGGTTTCTTGAATTACTTTGTTACATGGATATCGACACATTGTTCAACTGTTCAAATTAGTTTTTTTAAGTTTTTTTGAAAAACTTAGAAATATTAGATTTTTTAATGGTTTAAGTTATTTCAAGATCATAAGTAATCGTTAGTTAAGCATGCAAGTTAAGTTTATAAAGTTATTTTGTTTAGTTTGGTATTAAATTAAAGTTCTATCATTAAAAGTTTCGTGCTTTAAGTTAATTGTTTATAGGTTTCTAGAATTGCGTTGTTACAGATGTATCCGCACACTGTATCGACATTAGTAGTCAATAAAGATTGCTGTATTGATATTTCATAGAAATACAATATTTTAGTTTTATTTATATTTTATTTGTTTGGATGTTTGTGGTCTGTTTTATTTTTAAACATAAATGTATTCGAACGAAGTATCACGACTGACAAATGATAAAGTCTCATCTACTAGGGTGGCTAAACCGCAACCATTGGAATATGTGTATCGTACAGATAGGTTTGTAAGGGTATACTGTAGATCCAAGTAGCATAATTCTGGGATATATATACAGAGAAATTGGCCGCATCAGCCCGAGCGCCAACTTCAACACCAAAGATATAACCGAAGGCACCTTTATTAGTGATCTGCAATTATCAGTCAAAGCCAAATTGTTTTGAACCAACTTTTCTCATATACCGAGACTATAAACGAGATTTTTTAATCATATCTTGTACCAGCTATATTATAGCATGGTATAAATTATCTTGTACCAGCTATATTATAGCATGGTATGTATTTAATAATTTTTCTATAATTTGTTATATTTATTTGAATTTTTCCTAAATATATCTTGGTTATGGGTTTGTATGAGAGATCCGGCAAGAACCCACTTGGATTTTAGTATGTACAGTATGTTGTACTTTTAAGACTTGAGCAACCACGAATATGTCCCGAAAGTCATCGTCAATATGGTTGACCATTGGAGGAGGAAGTAGAAGTATTAATTATTCGAGGGTACAACTAAAACGAGACCCTTATTTTTATAGGGAGACTTTTAATTTTGATTTTTTTTTGAAAACTTGAAATTATCAAAATACTCCCACATATAGAAACCATAATTTTTTCCAACTACCCATTCTCTTCTTTTTCTCCTCTCTTTTCCTACCACTTCTCTCTCCAAAATTCCAAACAAAAACACAAAATTTAACAATTTCAAACTCTCACCCAAACATATAATAAACCTTAATTATTAAAAGTTAAAACTCAACTACTCCAAGCATGGATTTAAGCGACTATAATGACGATTGGAGCTGCAACGTTGATGATTTCCTTTCGGAGGAGGAGGAACCGCTTACTGACCATATGGAGAGTGTACTTGAGGTAAAAATTAAGTTTTGTATGCACAGAACAAATTTTCGCATTTTCGTGCTATGAAATGTACACTTCCACGCAAGAACACGCGTGGAAGATGACAAATCTTCGCATGAACACGCGAAGATTTTGGCCAATCTTCGCACGATCATGCGAAGATTGTGCCAAATCTTGGCATTAACACGCGAAGATTTGACAAAATCTTGGCATTAACATGCGAAGATTGGCCAAAATCTTCGCGTGTTCATGCGAAGATGTGCCAAAATCTTCGCACGATCATGCAAAGATTTGGCACAAACTTGGCATGAATTTGCGAGGATTTGGAAAAATCTACGCATTTTAATGCGAATATGTGAATTGTCTAGGTTTTATATGCCCTTTTTGGTTGAATATTGAGTTTGTCTTTATTATTTGAATTGTAAATACATGTTTACAATCTATGGAGTTATTTTTGTTGTGATTTTATGTTATTGAAATGATTTGTGTTTATGTAGGAACCGGCGGAAGCACCATGTAATATGGCGGATTATAGTCAATTTTTTACGACGGATAATTTCTACATCAAGGTGGAATTGATCGAATGCGTTGATAAAGAGAGCAAGAGTATAGGATTTATTGTTGTGGTAGATAAAGATGACGATGGTAGTAAAAACGGTAAAACACCGCGGTTATATTTCAAGTGCGAGAGGCATGGTGTCTACAAGCCGAGGCCGAAACCGGGGATTGTGAAGAAACGACGAGATTGTTCATCCAAAAAATGCGGATGTCCGTTCATGCTTAGGGGCAATCCGGTGTTAGAAGTACCCGGTTATTGGAAATTGGTAGTTATAAATGGAAAACACAACCACCAATCCTTCTTGCATTTGGATGGTCATTCACGAGCCGCGAGGTTAAAAACGGAAGAGGAGGAGTATGTTCGTAAACTCACAACAATCGGTTCTCGGCCAAGAGATATATACCGTGGATTGAAGTTAAGAGATCTGGAAAATATATCTAGTATGCGTACCATCTACAACATGCGGCACAAGCACCAATTGGTTGATAAAGCGGACAAATCCCAAATGTAATACTTGTTCGGTAAGTTAAAGGAGCACGAGTACTATGTTTAGGAGCGCACAAACAAAGAAACCGACGAAATCCTAAAATTGTTTTTCGCACATCCCACGAGCATCGATTTGTTGCGCACTTTTCCTCAAGTGCTTATAATGGATAGCACGTACAAGACTACAAGGTATAAATTGCCTTTGCTAGAAATAGTTGGCCAAACTTCGACGAAAAAGACCTTTTTTATAGCTTTTGTTTTTATGAGCTCGGAAAAAGAAGAGAACTACACGTGGGCAATAAGCGTTCTAAGGAGAGTGATGGTGAACAACATGTGCGCATTACCAAATATTATCGTCACGGATAAGGAGTTGGCTTTAATGAACGCTATCGATGAGGTATTTCCGGATGCAACTCATATGTTATGCACTTGGCATATAAATAGGAACATTAGCTCATACTCTAAGAAAGTTTTGCCCAAAGCGGACATGGGGAAGGATTTCTTAGAATTTTATGTCGCAGTTCAACATTCAGCGATGATCGAAGAGTATAACAAAAACCTCGCCGACTTGCACCAAGCCTACGCATATTGTCCTAAGGTTCTCGAGTACTTGATGAAACAATGGATAGACCCTTACGGACACAAATTCCTTAATGTCTACACTAACAAGATTAAACATTTGGGCAACCACACTAGCAACCGGTGAGTTATATTATCATATATATACATTACTATATTTAATTAGTTGTTAGACTTATAACAAATTTAAGTTTATGGTTTAGGGCGGAGAGTGCTCACTCTAGTCTAAAACGGGCAATCGGCACAAGCCTATGCACGTTTGAGCAATTTTGGGGTAAAGTTCATGCGTTGCTTCGCATTCAACACTCTGCCATCTTCGAAACGTTTGAACGAAGTTTGTTTCGTCCTAGAAAAGCATCTAGGGGAGCTATCTTTAGCAACATCAAATGTAAACTTTCATGTACGGTCATTCAAATATTAGAGGAAACTATTAAAAAGGTCGGGGATTTGTGGTTTACTCCCGCAAAGTGTGGTTGTGTCATTAGGACAACACACAATTTTCCTTGTGCGTGTGAGTGTGCTATGATCGCGAAAGAAGGTAGGTCGATTCAAAAGAGTGAATGTGATGTTTATTGGAGTACTTTAGCGATCAAGCCTAGGGAAAACGTTGGTACCAAAGATGAGCTTACAAGAAAGCTATCCTTAATTGATAGTACCGTACGCGGTTACGGTCCACAAGTGCAAGATCACATAATAAATAGGATGATGCAAATCCTAGATCCCGCTAGAAGCCATGTTTTGGAACCTAAGGAACCGGTTGTCACGAAAGGTCGGAAAAAAGCCGGTCCCGACAAGTCAACTAAGTGGAACCCATGCGAGTGGGATACGATAGTTTAGGTGCAAGTACTCCCGGCACGATAGGTAGCACGGCCGCGTCGGCAGTCAAGGCATTTTTAGTACCCAAGTCCAAGTCCAAAGCTAAAGCACCACCAAAAAAGGAGAAAGCGACTCGATCTAGAAAATTGTATAAAGGAAAAGGATTGAGCGCGTACGGGAGTTGTTTTTCCGAGTACTTGCACGACTACATAGCTAGCGTTAAAGACGTTGCTCCGAACGGTAATTGTGGATTTAGGGCAGTAGCTTTAACGATTAAAGACAATGCGGACTCATGAGAGGCAGTGAGAAGGGATTTGATGTATGAACTTTCAAGTCAACGTGCTCTTTGGGAAAGGGTTTTTGATGGTGCACAACGTGTTGATAATCTATTGTGGAGATTGGATTGTTTCAAAATGTACGAGAGTGGCACTAGGCACTGGATGACATTACCCGACTTTGGGTTGGTGATAGCCACCCGATATCAATGTATAGTATACCATGTCTCTCTCCAACTATCATACATGTATCTTCCTTTGCGTGATGTGCCTCCAAGATCATGTCCTATTGTCGAAGTTGGAATTGGTTTCGTACACGGTAATCATTTTGTGAAAGTAAGTAAACTAGTACATTCTTGATACTTAGTTTTCATTTTATCAAAAAATCCGCTACGTATTTAATGTTTCCATATTATGGAATTTTTCATATTGTATTAGACGGATCGTTGCCGGATATATACCCAAGCTGGTTTGTGTTCCGCACTACCGATGAAGTTACAAATTGGGGCATACCAATAGGCGAACGTCTCAACAAGTATCACCAAATTAAACCAACACAACCTCCAACATTACACGATGGGGATGATGAGTTCTACGATTTGACCGGGGATGCATAATGCGATGTTTTTATTATTTTGTGTTACTTGTTTTCTTTTGTAATCCTTTCGAAACACATTTCGCTACCTCGGACTACTATTGTTTTGGTTGATATTAATTACGACTTTTATTTATTTTTTACGTGTATTGTATTTTAACTAAAGTATGTTTTGAAGATGTGCAAAATTATTTATGTTTTCTAAATGGACGATTGTTTTTTTTTCGAAAAAAGGGTTTTAGGTCAGTTATGAATTTGTTTTCTGGCATTTATAGTTGGCAATGGTCTTAAAACATAGTTTTAACAACATTTGAGGGCGAAAATCCAAAAAAAAATGGCCTTCAACCAAAATTCATGGCAAATGGGTACCTACTAAGGCCTTTATTTGAGAAAAAATATTTTTGGACTTTTACACAAACTCAAGTCGTAAGGGCTAACCAATCAAAAACTAAAACAACAAATACGAGCATTAGTTTAAATAAACAAACAACAATCTCAACATTAACTTATGCAAAAAAAAAACAAGAAATCAAGAAATCATATACTGCCAAACATATACTGCCAAAAAATCAACGCGGGAGATGTTTTAGAGGTCTCGTTATAGCGAGACACCTAATAATAGAAGTTCGGCTATAATGAGACCCCTACTATTGCCCACCCACCAAAATTGACTCGTCCCCTATAAAATATGACATAAAATCAAGAAATCATAATACACTTGCCAAACATTTAGCATTCAACATGAATATAAAACTCGTTAGCGTTTACATATGGAGTTTACGGTGGACAAAGACTACCACATGCTTCAAGTTGTGAAGATTGCCCGCCAGATACTGGGGGAAGATACCATCGACCAGTTTTTCGAGCGTGTCTTATGTACGATGTACATAAACTACGGCCGTTTGGGTAAAAGAGGTATCGTTGTGCGTACTCGTGAGCAGATCAAACGCAGATATATTTTTTGCCAGCCCATACATCATTTGTGCTTCTTGCCATCGTTAATTAAGCAAGAAGCAGCTACCGTCTGGAACCTGAGCTCGATAAACTACATCACGAGGGATATGGTAGCATTTCTAGAGGATAAGATTATTGCAAGGGGGGAGTGGATGATGTTGAATACAAACTTAGATACGAATAAGCCTTCCACTGATGTTATTTCAAGTTGTTATGTTCGTAGCGGTTGTTATTTGAACTTGTGATTTTTCTTTCAAGTTTTTGTTTGAAGTTTTTATTTCGTTAGTTGTTGTTATTTTAAGTTGTGATTGAACGAATGTAAACTTTGGATGTTTTATGTTTGGATGTTCATCTTAAAAACAATAACAGCTAAAACTTCTAAATATGTTGATTGCATAAAAACATTACAATTTAATCAAAAGTATTGCATAATTAGAAATACGCAAGCAAATAACTTAAAACAAATGATCCATAAGCTAACCCTGGGTTAGCATTTCACACTTAGTTTTATGGAGTCGGGTAGTTCATTCCATACTTAAAGCTTTTCTCGAATGAATATTCCTCTTCATCACTACTTCTGTCGAGAGTTGAGTAAGTTTCAACGACGCTGGCTATTGCGTCAGCTATTTCTTGCTCCATTTGCTGAATCGCATGTGACACCATCTCCTGCGTAATTGTACTTTGGGATCCCATGTTGAATACATTTCGGACTTTAGTTCGGACTTCATAATCGAGTGACTCAATCTGTATAGTCACTGTTTTAAGATAAACTAGCCTCTCTAACACTTCTTCGCATCCGTGTGGTCGGGGAATTAAACAACCTGGACACGATGCCTCCCTACCGTGGTTGAAGAACATTCTGCACAAAACCGCATCGATGAAACCAGGAATCCTTTCTTGCATCGTACCTCTGACGATGTCAAATGCGCCTAGGAGGTTTGCATATTCGTGCACGTTCCACCCTGAATCACCCATTGTTATAACTTAAAATGTAAATTTTCATACTCAGATTCTAGTATCTATAGACTCGAAGTCGGTGTGCCAATTCTAAAATAATTAGCGGAAAACAGGGTTGTTCTTGCCGCGTAAAATGTTTTGAGGCGGGAAACATTCGCTCCATTTGTTTTTTCCCGCCGGGGTGGTTAAGGGTCTATTTTGTTATTAAAAATACATAAATACAATATTATAATATCAAACGCAAAGGAAAAAGTATTCGAAACAGAAAATGATACGTTGGATACATAAAAATGGGAACAAAATAAAATAGGCAGTCAAATAAGAAACACTAGTATATGGTAAATGTAAAATACAACAAGTTCAAACATTAACTTAAACAAACAGTACATAAACTCCAAGATGCAAACAATTAAAAACATAACGTAATGCTCATTAGTCGAAGTCATATCCCAAGTTATCGTCAGAGTCAGTCCCCTCTTCCCTTTGAGTAATCCTATTATGAAGATACAGTATCATATCCCTAGTGATGTAGTCTACCACCGTCATGTTCCATACGGTGGCTGCTTCTTGCTTAATTTTAAATGGTAGAAACAACAAACGATCCATTGGTTTGCAAAAAATGTACCTTTGCTTGATTTGTTCACGGTTACGCACAACAAAACCTTTCGTTCCTAAACGGCCGTACTTGTAGTACATCTTACACAAGACTAGCTCGAAAAATGCATCGCTACTATCTTCACCGAACTCACGCAGGGCAAGTTTCACTGCCTCAAGCAAATGGTAGTCTTCATGAGGGGTAAACTCCATTATTTCACTGTTTATGTTTGAGGAGTGCTAAACATCCAGTTATAGGCTCGTGGATGTTTGGGCGGGAAAGTTTTAAAGGCGGGTGTGTTAGGCGGCAATTTTTGTAGGTGTCTCGTTATAGCGAGACGTCTAATAATGGAAGTTACGCTATAATGAGACCCCTATTATTGCACTGCTACATTTGAGTACTTTTGTAAATATTAGGTGTCGCACAATCATTCGTCAACATGGATTATGTTATCCTTATCTTACAAGTGTTTATAATTGATACAAAAAGTGGTACAAAAGACGTTTTTTAGGCAGTAACAATTATAGCAAATATATCAATTGCAAAAAATGTGTCCATGGACTGAGTTGGAAGATCAATATCTGATGATGACATCAGCTGAAGTTGGTAACCTTAACATGATAGAGAGGGGTAATAAGTACTAGTGGGCATTGCTATGCAAGATGTACTTCCTATATGGAAGGATGGTGTTCAGCCGTCTAGAATTTCTAGGCGTGTTGATGAGGTGAAAGCTAGGTGGTCCAGCGTAGTCACATTTCGTCAACATCCAGTTTATGGCCTCACCAAATTGGAATGTCGTGTTGCGTGTAACCGGTTCAACTGTCAAGTCACGGATTTTTTAACAGAGGACCAGCTAGATTTGGTCCGCGCTGACATTATTGACATCCGCCTAGAGGAAATGCGTGACTAACAAGAATGCGAAAGAAGAAAGGAAGTTTATGTTTTAAAATAGGTTTTACGTTATGTTTGATATTTTCGTTTGAGTTTATGTTTAAGTGTCTGATTCGGTTTATGTTTGAGTTTGTGTTGTTATTCGTGTTTATAAAAATGTTCGGGTTTGCGTTTGAGTTTATGTTGCATTTGTTTTGTATTCTGATGCTTATTTTAAAGTTGGAGTTTGAACAAACATTTGAAAGTTATATCAATAAAATGTAACAAAATAACATAACACATAATTAAACAACGACCCAATACCATATCATAAAATTGAAACTGGTCAAAAGTAAACAACACATAAAAAGTCTTAAACTGTCAACACAGAAGACATAAATGATAATAAATCTCTGTACTCGTTAGCAAGACGGTAGACATCCTCCAAAGGCTCCTGAAGGTCCTCCAAACTAATGCTGGGGTGGCTACGGTCGTACGCCTGTAAATCCAGTATGTGCGAAGTCAACTCGTGCAGTCTTGTGGCATATGTGTGTGGTGAAGGGTTCACCCCTAACTCTGCATCATCTCGGTGAGCCTCTGGATCAGATATGATGTACCACAAGTTCTTCGTAATCCATGAAGAGTAGATCAAAGTGATACCATCCTCCTGACCAGGAATAAAATATGCACCCTTCAAACTCGGGTGAATACAGTGTGACTCCCAGTTGTCCCAAGTGAATGCATCCCAGAGGTAGAGGGTGTTCGCACGACGAACCCTACTAGAAGTGGTAAGAATAGGACGCAGTGAACCAGGAACCTGTATTTTAAATTAAAATCTAAATTATGTAGCACACATGCACAATACAAACAATATTAATATTTCGAGTAACAAAATATTACCTGTTGGATGCGACCCAACTGTCTAGCCACCCGTAGCGGATAGTACGCCTCGACAATTTCCGACGACTTCAACGTCGCATCTATCCAAGCTATATCAGAGTGACCTCGAGCATCCCGCATGGTCGTATACGGCACGAATGATACCTGCAAAATATTAACAAACCATTTATCATTAGCAACTTATATTATATATACGATAATTGAAATGAAACTAATTATAACTTACATCGTGCTCGGTAAAGGTAGCTAGGTGATCTCGAACACCGTCTCGAGCCTCTTGGCTTTGTCGAAACTTTGGAGGCGTATGCCGGCACAAAGTAGGATGTGCGATACTATACCTCGGATACTAATGAACTGAAAACGACTGGAAATGGTCGTAAATCCACGTCTCCAACAAGCCCAAAAATCCAGAAATACCCGAAGTAACGTGTAGGCAACCTCTGCCTAGCTGGTAGTAGAGCTACGCGAGAATCATCTGTCCCCAGTTATACCTCCCCGAGCTGCTGTAATCGTCAATGAACTGTAAGTAGTCGAGGCTAATGTTGTTGCCCAACTTGTTGGCCAATATGGTACAGCCAAAGAAGTGCAACAAGTAACCCCTGGTAGCTCGGCGAACATCCCCATCAGTATTATCATCGTCGTAATACTGATGAGTGCAGAATCTCCTCTTCAGCCATGCAAGGCGAACATGCCTCTTACTACCACCTTTGTTCTCCTTAATCTCTGCCTCAAGCTCCCTAGCGCTGCACCCAAGTAAGCGAGCGTATGCCGCAGTACGCTCATCAGCAGTAGGGTACTCGTATATCTCACAGTTGACACCCACAACTCAGAGCCCTGTGATCATATGGACATCATCTAGGGTGACGGTCATCTCCCCGAAAGATAAATGGAACGTGTTCTTCTCGGGATGCCATCTCTAAAAAAATGCCTCAATCACATGGACATTTGTAGACCACTTACCCAAGGTGTCAACAATGGGCCCAAAACATGTGGCCATAACGTGCTCAAGTACCCGTGTCTGGCGGACTTTCAAGTCCCAAGCACGATGAGTATGGTACATGGCATAATAGTGCAACTGTACCCGAGGCTGCATAAAAAAATACAATATATATAAACATGCAATCTAACATTTAAGATAAACCAATAACCAACATGTTCAATATATATGTAGTATAACAACTAAGATAAACCAATAACTAATAATTTAAATCACAGGTATAACATATAACATACACCTATAACGAATAAATCGAATAATAAATAAAACATATAAGATAAACCAATAACGAATAAATATAATAACATATATTCTAACCTAAACTAGTAAATTTTCTAAGAAATAAAATTTATAGCACAAACCAAAAACAAATCCAATGCAGTAGACAGTGTTAAAACCAAACAGATAATCAATCGAATGCAATTGGCAATAAATAAACCTATAACTATAGCACATACCAAATTGCCTCTAATAATAATAACTTTAAAAATTAAATTAAAACTAAAAACTTACATCGCTTTTGAATACGCTATAAGTCTCATGCTCTTTGTAGGCATGGAATGTCGAGTAAAGGTCTACCACGTGACGGTTATATCTACGAAATCGCTGGTCCGTAGATAAGCGATGATGCACAGGGACATCAACGACCTGTAAGGTCCCTCTAACACGGCAGCGGACGCTCCGAGGTGTCTCACCACGTACAAGCTCTTTCGTCTCATGACCTGAATCTAGGTCTGTATTAGTAGCGGGAGAATGTGGGCGCGGAGGCATCCTACACAAGACAAACAAATTACTTAGACAAATTGAAAATTAAAAACAATGCAAAAGGGATATAAAATTGTACTATACAACACGACATACTTCGAATTACACACAAGCGGGGAAAATAGAGCCGAATGGTCGATTCGGCAAATTCACGCACAAAATTGCGTGGATATGGTATTTCCACGCACAAACGTGCGTGGAAATACCCAGCCCAGCACGAACGACTGCCCGATCCCAATCCACCCGAATCGACCCCAAATTCGAATAAAAACACCACTAAATGATCCTAATCTCCTAACTAAACACATACATGCAATTAAAATTGAACGAAACAACTTCAATTACATAAAAATTCGATTTTTTCTACCCGAAACTTAAATTCTAAATATCTCTAAAAACCCATGGAAATTGAAAAAAAATTGCATCAACAAGTAGAGAATGCTTACCTTAACAACTTCTTGGCGTTGGATTTGAAAAAAAATCGCTTTAAAAATCGATGGTTTTAGGAGGCTAGA
The DNA here is from genome assembly GCA_036936605.1 of Limnanthes douglasii subsp. nivea. NCBI lineage: Eukaryota > Viridiplantae > Streptophyta > Magnoliopsida > Brassicales > Limnanthaceae > Limnanthes > Limnanthes douglasii. Next base: position 138,570,787 of record JAUPFV010000001.1, on the reverse strand, counting down.
GAGAGTTAGGGTTTGGAAGAGGAGAAAGAGGAACAGATTTTGGGTTTTTGGTATTTATATGAATGACAATTTTGTAAATAATGGGGGTCTCGTTATAGCCAAGCCGGGTCTCACTATAACCGGGTCTCGTTATAGAAAAAACGGGTCTTATTTTAGCCTAGCAAATTATTTGGTGGTTAAATGAGCCTCTTACATGAGCTTTAGTTAAGAGGTGACGCCCCGAGAGAAATAATTTTTATTTCTCTTTTGAGAAGATGATAGTGAAGCTAGATGATGTTGACTATATTTCAAGTCTACATATCTGAGGAAACCTCATTGACCTAGGTGACAATACTAAAAGATGTTTTAGGGTGGGGATGATTTCATGTATAATTTGGCTAGAACTTAGCTTAATAAAAGTGGGTCTTGGTAGATATTATGGGAGGGGGTTTTCTATGACTTAGTAGAGGGACATATTTTCCCCCGAGCATTTCCATGGCAGACCAATTTCATGGAAATACACATTATATTACGCGCGACCATATATTTTATATTTATCCGTCAACATCATTTTCATTGACACGGCTAAGACACAAATCAACGTTGATATGATTGAATTATTTACACAACTTAGACATGTTAGATCAGTATGCGTGGGGTATGCTCATCTTACACGAGCTATATGTTTGCCATGTGAACATAAGACGAAGAAGATGAATGGTTTTATGACAGTGTCTTAATGTTGGGTGTACTATCATATCCGTAGTTTCCGATCAGCATGTTGGAGGGCTATCAGATTCTCCATGTCATAATTATGTCTGTGGATTTTATATAGGCAAGGAACCAAAACAAATAGTATATACAATTTTTTTTCACTCTAAGAGACTGCATTTAATCATTTACTAGTTGAGACTATATGTATATTTATATTTTTGTATACTAAGTATTTATATTATATATATGATAAAATTTTCAATAATTATATTACATGTTAGTTTCCAGGTGCACGAGAGGATTATTAGATCGTTTGAGTAAATGTCATGGCTTAACTATTTTTAGGTGCGAAGGAAAAAACGAAGTCTATCAACTAGACTGTGGAAAATAAGTCATCTCAAATTCAAACCAACAAAGGTCAAAGTACTGCGCGGTGGAGGAACTCAGTTTGGAAACATTAAGAGCATATCGTCTATCACAGGTAAAAGAGAGGTACACCAATGATACCGGGTTTTGTCATTGATACTAACGATGTAGAGTACAATTTTTTCAACGGAAACAATATTCTTTGTGTTTTACATACTATTCTGGAAGAGGTAAACCTCATGCTCAAGATATGTGGCACACGATGCATGAAGATACCTTACGGGCCTTATCTATGAGGATAGTTAGTAAATATAAGAATCATTTTTCATAATTTTCGTCCCACAAGAGAAGTGACACGTTTTAGGAATTCTAGAGTTATGTGAGTTGCATACATCCGACTAACGATACATCATGTATTTATTGATTAGTTATGTTTTCAGATGTTATATTTTTAGATTTTAGATTTCGAATGCTATGTGTTTACATTTTAAATTGCGAATCTTATGTTTTGGATGGTATACATTTTATGTATTTTAGGTAATATTTTATGTTTTAAGGTTTATTTCAGCTCGAGACTTTAAAATTATTATTTATGTTTTACTGAAAACATAAAAATTTAACCAAGAAATGGTTCTTATATAGTTTAATATTTCTAACGTAACAACCAATGTCGATAGGATGTGTTGACATTAATTTTAAGTAAAAAAATAATATGGAACTATTGTGGAGAGACAACATCGACATTAGTTGTTTTACAACTATAACTGATGTTAATGAAACTTGTCTACATTAGTGCGAAAGTGTTTTCAAACAAATGTTATGTATCTTACTTCGTATAACTGATATCAACATAGTATGCCAATAATAGTGCTGGTGTTATACACTTAGTGACGATGCATCCTGTCAACACAAGGGGTAAAATTTAAATTTGACAAACACCTAATGTCGATGCATGTAGTTGATATTAGTTCTCGTATCTTAGTTATCAGTATGGCTAGAGTTTTGGTCAAATAGTATTCTCATAATGCTTTAACCTAATTCTCCATTCATATCGTTTATACATACCAATCAAAAACCTCTCTTATGCCATTTACAAACTTTAAAACAAATCAAATATCTCAGATCTATGATATGGAATGAACTACGTACAAAGATGATTTATTGTTGAAATTCGTCAATATTTTGAAAAAAACATTGGTATATGAAACAATATCATTTTTTGATGAAATAATATGCAAAATATACTACATGTGATAAGTTCTCTATTATCAATATAAAGTCCATTGGGCAAGATGTGACTCAATAAAGAATAAACTGAGCACTCAGTAAAAAATAACCTAAGTTAATCCGAGCGATATCTACTTCTTAATGAATTGTTTTATGGAAAGGACACTCAGCGATGAAGAATCGAGGACAAACCGATGGGTATTTACTTAATTATAAGATAACCCATAAACTGTCAAGCATGAGAACCATTGGAAATCGTGTTGAGGCCCAGACGAGGGATATTAAGGTAATTTTATGAAAAACAATTAAACAATAGTTATACAAGATGGCCAATAGAACCTGAATGAGGCATGTCCAACAAATAGAGAAACCGAGCAGAGACATCAAACTAACGTGACCTCAATAAGGATCTCACCGAGCAGAGGCTAGTCGAGCAGAGATCCACAACGATTTTACCGAGCGGGGCCTCTGTTAAGCGGAGATACGCACCAATAATAATGGACAAAGCAAGGCCTATCACAGAATGACTCACGCTTACCGATGCCCGTAAGATTTAACCATCAGTAATAACTAATGAAGACATTATAAAGAAAGTCAATACTTATTAAACGAGTTGTTGACTAGTCGTTCCATGTAACGCACCATGACCAGAGTAATGACCTTGATTATAGGACCATTACCATAAATATAGATTCACGATCATAATTAGTGAAATTATGTAATTACTCGGAAAATAAAACTTCTTTATAAAGAGTATAAATAGGATTATGATTATGTAAAAGTGTGTTTGTTCTTCTCGAATCAACAAATTTACTAATTGGTAAATATTTGTTAGATTTCCCCTTCACAAATTTGGCGTACTCTATGGGAAATTCTAGAGAAAACTACACACAAATGTGTTCTTAAAGCAATGGTAGTAACAACATTTGGGAGTGAAAGGGAAAATTCGGAGAGAAACGATGCAATGGAAAACCAAGCAGCATTACCATACCAAGTCGTAAGGCTGAATCCAATCACGCATGCTGGTGTAAACCCCCAAGAAAACCAAAATTTTGAAATAGTGGAGATTTCGGCTAACACCACCCCATTATGGCCATCCCGGAAATTGTCCCACTCACATCAGATATTGTGGCGGATCCTGTCAACCATGTTTTCAGATAAGATAATCCCATTGATTCCTCAGGGATTCATCGTTTGGAGCAGCAAGTCATACTCATGCAGCAGTTCCTACTGATGATCAGACTCAGCAAAGAACTGCTCCTAATCAGGAGGCCAAAGATCAGGCCGCCAAATTGACCTTGGCGGAGATGAACGATACTATCCATGCGCTAACAAATAATATGTGAGGAGGAAGCAGAGAGCGACCATAATCATGAGTGGAGGTAGTCGAGCACCTCGAAGAGAAGGATCTTCCAAACAAGAGGAGCATGGCAAGAGGGAGGAGAAAACAGGGTAAAAAAACGATCCAAAGAGAGAGAGCACCATTATGAGAGCAAACAGGTAGCTCTTAAGAAATAAAAAGAGAACGATGCCCAGTAGTACGACCAAGTCTGTCCCAAAATGGTGGCCTATATGCTCAAAGAATCTCTCTTCATGGAACGAATCCTCGCAGTTGAGCTCCACCAAAAGTTCAACTCATTCCGCATGGAAGCTTATAATGGCACGAGTGACCCAGAAAAGCACGTGGAGAAATTGAAGAACATGATGATGGTGTTTAACCTAGATGATTCCATGCTTTGCCGTGCTATTACGATCACACTGAAAGGTAATTACATGGACTGGTTTAGCTGCTTACCTAAAGACTCTATCCATGATTTTGTAGGTCTACCACCCGTGTTTAGAAATAGATTTATTGGCAACAAGGAGTCTCGAAGAGAAAATGACTCTATCATGAACCTCTATCAGAGAAGGGGTGAAACCTTGAAAAGTTACGTGAAGCATTTTGTCCATACCATGAACATTCTGCCAGATCTAGCAGAAAACATGGTCGTCGCCTCATTGAAGAGAGGCCTTGAAAGGAAGGGCGAGTTGTATGTCGACTTTGTCTGTTTTCGAGTCACAAAAATCAAAGATGTCTTTGCTCGAGCCGACCAATTTATCAAGGTGGACGATGCAACAAAAGTTGACTTCCTAGACAGGAAAACACCATTCAAAGAGAGGAATTGGTTTATAAAAGAAATCCATACGATGGCCCTTACCGTGAAGGACCAAGTGGTAATGGTAATCAATGGCCTGTGGCCTACGAGAATCCATCAAGTCGTTGTCCACTGACCGATACCATCTCCGTCATCTACGACAGGACCAAGGATAGGATGCGATATCAACCCCCTCAGACTATGAGCACCCCCAGCTACAAACAATCAAACATTCACTTCTACTCATACCACAATGGCCATGGTCATCCAACTGATAAGTGCTGGCAACTGAAAGATAAGATCTAGAGGCTAGTGGAAGATGGTGAGCTCATCCAATTTGTTAAGCAACAAGATCAGAACCGCCAAAGCAACAAGAAAGAGGAGCCTCGCCAAGCCAATGAAGAAATCCGTTGGAAGGAAAAAAAGGTTGATAAAGGAAAACAATAATAGATTTTTCAGATTTCCGGAGGGAGAACTGTGACTGGTGATGATCAACGGTCTAGAAAGTGAAGGAAAAATGATCATGAGATACATACAGTCGAATGATCCTATTATAGCACCTATCGAGAAGTAGTAGCCGAACTCACTTTCAATGATGACGACTTAAGAGGGATCGTCCTTCCCCACGAAGATACCCTTACTATCAACCTGGACATATGAGGGGTTATGGTAACTAGGGTGTTAGTCGATGGGGGTAGTTTAGCTAATATTATGTTTAAAGCAAGTTATAATCGAATATTGGAAATACGACCGTATCAGTCTACATAATGCACTTTAATCGGATATGAAGGAAAAACATCACAATATGTCAGCGAGGTCGAGCCCATGGTAAATGTTGGACACAAAGCTACGAAGAGGGAAATCAAGACACTTCTTATGATTTTCGATGCCCCAAGCTCATATCATGCTATAATTGGGTGATCATGACTTCATCAAATAGAAACTACTCCCTACACCTTCCGGAAGTGTATCAAGTACCCGGTGGACAATTTGGTTGGAATTATAAGAAGAAGCCACAAAACTGTCAGGTCCATTTACTTGGTGACAACTGATCCCACTAAAATGATGCGATAGCTATTACCTGGCTTGCGGGAGCCGACTCAGCCAAAAAATATACCCCTCTCGCCTGAACTAATAGATGATCCCATGGAAAATTAATGACGATGTGACAATCCCGAGGACATAAATGATGAGCTGGTAGCCGAGGGACACGTATTATGCATAGGTAAAAGTTTAGATTTTGTTTACAGAAGTGCTTTGATTAATTTGTTACAAAAAATATTGGATATTTTTACATGGGTTGCAAGTGACTTATCAAGGGTAGACCCCTCGGTAATATGACATGAGTTAGCAATAAATAGATATGCCAAGCCTGTTAGGAAGAAGCACCGATCATTTTCCATAGAAAAGCAGGAGGACATCAGCACTAAGGTCGACAAGTTATCAAGGCTCGGGAACATATGTCGTGCCTGATACCCCGTCTTGGTTGCAAACCCATTGTTGGTTAAGAATAAGGGAGGACAGTGGTGCATGTGCGTTGACTATACTGACCTGAATCAAGCATGCCCAAAAGATGTCTTCCCATTACCTCGTGTCGATCAGCTAGTGGATTCTGCATCGGGATGTGAGTTTCTGTCATTCATGGAAACATATTCATGCTATAATCAAATATGTATGCACCTGAAGGATGAGGAGTACACTACATGTCAAACTGAGCGGGAGCTATACTATTATATAGTTATGTCATTCAGCTTAAAGAATATTTTCTCTATATATCAATGTCTGATCAAAAAAATCTTCAAAAATTAGCCGAGGCATCATATGAAGGCATACATCGATGATATGATTGTCAAAACCAATACAGTTGAGCAGCAGCCAGAAGTGTTGAGAAATATTTTCACCATTCTTTATAAGTATAACCTCAAGTTAAACCCGCTCAAATGTTCCTTCGGGGTCTGTAGTAGAAAATATTTGGGGTATCTCGTTAGTAAAAACAGAATTGAAGCGAATCCCATGTTGTTAAATGTAGTAAACCAGATGTAGCCTCCAAAGAAAATAAAAGAGGTCCAATGCGAAACCAGACGCCTTGCGGCACTCTCTCGTTTCATCTCAAGAGTATTTGATAAGAGTCATCCCTTTTTTGAAGTACTTTGGGAAGCTAAAAAGTTCGACTGAAATGCAAACTGTGATACAACCTTTGTCGCGCTAAAAAATTATCTCATATCACCAGAAATCTTATCTACACTAACAACGGGTGAGATTTTGTACCTCTACATATATGCTTATTCTTTTGCTGATAGTGCAGTGCTTGTCAGAGAGCCTGAGGGCATACAATACCCAATATACTATACGAGTAAACCTTAGTAGATGTTGAGACTCACTACCTTAACTTAGATAAGCTAGCCTTGAGACTTGTGGTGGCTGCTAGCAAAGTGTGCCCTTATTTTTACAACCACATATTCACAGTGCGAACTTTTTTCCCCATACAAAATGTGATGCAAAAGCCAGACTATTTTGGTCGTCTTACCAAACGGTACATCGAGTTAGGAGAATATAACATCAAATTTGAGCCGTGAACGGTGATTGACGGACAAGCCTCGTTCTATTAAAGACGACCGACCATTTTTCGGAAGCCCCTAAGCTAGAGTGGGTAGCAGAAGCAGATGAAGCATCGAGTACATCAAGTGGTGGACTTGGTATAGTTATGAAGTTACCTACAGGCCAAGAAATCTGACAAGTCATATGTTTTACCCCCCCCCCCCCTCTGACAAAGCGGCAGTTAGAGCATTACAACTCCTTTCTACTAAATATTATGTCCTAGATAATGTTCTATATCAAAAATATACAACACGACACTACTGCATTGTTTAAGTCAATAAGAACCTACGTTAGTTCTCGATTACTTATATTCGGGCGATGCAGGGGCACATTATGGTCACTGAAGCCTTATCCAACGTTTTCTTCTAGCTGGTTATTACTGGCCCAAACTGGCCTCAGATGAGTAGTGCAACATCTAACAATGGAATTCCTACCATAAATTCTCTAATACAGGTCATCTACCAAGCAAACCAATGGGTTTAAATCTGATCTCATGCCCTTTCGACAAATATGGCATCGATTTGTTACGACCGTTGCGAATGGCTACAAGGAAACATTATTTTTTAGTAGTAACCGTTGATTATTTTACAAAAGTGGGTCAAAGCCAAGGCTCTATCTCATACGAGGGATTAGGAAATCTGTGATTTTATACATCATCAAATACTTGCCCGGTTCGGTATATCTCGTCTACTGATGATGGACAATGGCCCTCGTTTTCAAAATTCGGTAGTCACCACAATCTGCAAACGTTATGGCATCAAGAAACATTTCTCTACTCCATACTACCCTAAGGAAAATGGACAAGTTGAAGTCACCAATCGAACAATATGTGATGGTATCAAGAATAAATTAGAAAAGGCAAAAGGAAAGTGGCCCGATAAGCTCTTATAAGTGTTATGGGCTTACCGCAGTACGCCACGCTCAGCGACACATGAAACTCTTTTTGCACAAATCTATGGAATAAAAGTTGTGGTACCAGTAGAGGTCATCATTCCAAGCCACATAATCGCTAACTACTCTTCGACTTCTAACATCGACGATCGGGCTATTAGTATTGACCTCATTGAAGAACGTCGAGATCAAGCGTGTATCTTAGTAGAGCATTACATGGGCTCGATAATGAGACACTTTAATTCAACCTTTTGAACACGTAAGCTCAAAAGTGGTGGGATCAAAAGACAAAGAAACTGAAAAGTTGGGCCCTAAGTAGGACGCCCCCTACACTATCATCTCCAAATGACATCATGGGACCTACTGCCTCGCCAAAAACGATGGATACATCCTCAAACATCCTTGGAATATTAGCCATCTAAAACTGTATCACCAAGCTATGTAATCATCTGATGCACTCTTTTTCGCTTCTGATGGCGCAGTGGGTTTTCTTTAATAAAACATCAAACTCTCTTTTTTATAATAAAATTTTATTAGTTTGGCCAAAATCTGTGTTTGTTTTATACTTCTCTTCATGCTTACAATAATGTGAACGGGTCACTGATCACACCTACGGACTACCCAAGGGGCCATACTGTATCGAGAAAAAATAAATCTAATTATAAAAATCGGCTAATGGGTCACGTCCATTGAGGCTACGTAACGGGTCAATCTGTGCACAATACATTGTATTAGTATTCATATGCGAATTAATTCAAATTCCAGAGGTGACACAATAGGATGAATTGGTCACTCCCGCGAATTAGCCGAGGGATACACCCTATATTTTTTGCTACACGATTGGTCATACTGAGCTCGGCCTTGTAAAGAAATTCTAGTGCATAACACAAGTTTAAATAAACACATTCATCTTTGTTTAAGATAAGTTTAAATCTTTCACAACTCGCATGTTTCACAAAGCAGATAGAAATCGTATAATTTATAAAAGCAAACAATTAATGACGATGTTCATTTTATCCAATAAAATTAATACAAAATATATTAACGTTTTACTTATGGTACACCTCAGGAATCACTGAGGTGGATCCTACTTCCACTGAACCAAGGGCAGCATTGGCCTCTACTGATATCTCGATCAAAACAACCATCCATGTACCAGCACCCTCAGTAAGATCATCCACCTCTACCTTTTGGGACGATTCATCCAAATTATCAAAGTATAAATTATCCTTTTGGGGAACAAACTTGTTACACAACCCCAATGATATTCCACGGTTTATCGCTACCAACTCATCCACCATCATTTGATGATCTCTTTGTATCATCCCCATTGCCACCTATATGAGTTGCCTTTCCCGTTCTTCCAAGTCTTGATCATATTTTTCCAGTAGCTCTGCCTTCTGTCAAATCTTCTCAGCCTTCACCTCTCCTAAGGATAGTTTCATGTTAGCAACTTCTAGGGTCAGCTCATCTATCTTTTGGCTTGGGCCACGTTTTTTGATAATAACCCAGAACTTTGGGATATCAGCAAGTCATTTTTCTTTACCAAGTCATTATTCTGAGATGATAATAGGACAGGCCCACTAACTAGTTATATGCATTTCTAACGGCACGAATCGCGTTTATCGGCAAATAATATGAGTTCTTTTCAAAGATTCTCATTATTTTTTTACGCCTTATCATGACGAGTCTTCACCAAACAGTATGCATTTTTAAACCACACCAATTACTTCTCAGATCCTGCATAGATCCAAAGAAGAGATGATCTAGCTTTAATTTCTCCATTATTGAGAAATCAACAAATGACATGCATCGGTTGGCTAGCACGACATAGTTATGGCGCATCTGCATATACAACAAACGATATCTCCTTATCACATCTTTTGAAACCTGATAAGGGAGTAGGTACCCACAACCAATATGAAGGATACACGTCGAAGCCGAGCGGAACTAGACAAAGTAGGACTAAGGAAAACAGAGTAGAGCAAGACAAAACTTAGCAGAGCAGACCAGAATGAAGCCGAACATGACCATATAGAGTGGGATGAAAAGAAATACTGGAAAAGCAGACGAAGCGCTCAATCCGAGCAGGAAAGATATGAGGCCGAGCGTGCTCAAGATTGCATCGAGCAGAGCACGACTAGAAGTACGCACGCTCGGTCAAAGCAAATGTAGAAGGGCTAGTCCGCACTCAGCTACAGATGAACAGAGCATGATCAGAAGCAAGCATACTTGAGGAACATAGTGTGCGACATCGCTCAACCAAAAATAATTCGTCATCAGACCTGGCCTAGGCAGACAGGGAAATCTTAGCACTCACCGGGAAGAACTGCAAAGAATGTGCAACAAGACAAGTTGTGAAACTAACTGTTACGGCCACAAGTGTTAATGAAGTTATTATTGTAGACTATATTTAAGACCACTAATCAAGGAAAGATAGTCTACAGTCAAATATTCAAGAACCATAATTAAAGGGAATTTATGGTAATTAACTTAATGATGGTCACGACCTATTAAATATTTATAATTAATAGGGAAGTTATGACCAAGATTAGTATAAATACAGGGGTAAGGGTTTTGTAAAGGGATATACTGAATAATCTTCTCGAATCAATAATATTACTACCTTGACAGTTCATTGTTTTAGGTTTTTCCCATAAAAAACCGATACATACTTACAAAATTCTAACCATTACCTCAATAGCCATCTCCAGTTGGCATTGAAGAATTTCACTCATAGACATGGTGTCATATAATGATAAGTTGTGAAGGGTGAGGCATGGCCACCTTAGAGGGAGAAATCTCATCTGTCACTTTAACACCATGAGTAGCTTCCTTATTCTGACTCTTGGTTGGCACTCGGTCTGGCATCACAACATTCATAAAGGTTAACCCTATGTGCTAAACTCTTTGAGAGTACATTCTTATTCCTAGTAACACTATCGCTCTCGTTGGACTTTTTCTGCTTTTCTTTATCTTTTGATTCTCTAATAACAATGATCTCGAGCGGCTTGCAAGTCTGATTCACACCTACTAGCGCCGAGGTTGAAGATTTTTCTCCCTTCTTCTCCATTAAGCCTCCATCATCATCAATATCTTCGTTCACTAGTGCTAGTTTACGTTGTGATAAGGGTATCGCATTAAGCACATAACGATTCTTTTTTATAGGAAGACACTCCTCTTCACCAACATCATCATCCTGGGGATGTAGACCCCCCTCTTTCCCATTATCTTTCACAACCTTCTCTCTAGATTGTACCCGATCCTCATTCTATTGAATATCATCTTCCTCATCGTGAATAGTGAATGCTAATCTTTTATTCACTCCCCCCCCCTCGCTCTTGGGAATGTGAGGATTTATCTGCCTCATTCTCCTTGCGACTCTGCGATACCAACAATCCAATGTCTGCGCTTATGCTCCCGATATCTTTTCTCCATTAGTGACCATAACCTATCCATTGTCGTTTTCTCCTTAATACCAACCATCTTCACCTGACCGTCTTATGCAATCTCCAATTCGGGGACACGCAACAAACTAGAATTCAGATAATTTGTATGTGCAAACAGAGAGAAGGGTCTAACACCTCTGTTGCGTTTGCGGCTGCAGCTAACTTCAACAAAGAGTTCACCTCACCTTATGGTAGCCCTTCTCTACACCATTCTTAATATTTTCCTTCACCTGCAAGAATAGAAATCAATTCAGCCACATACCATTCCATTTCTGCTACTTCCACAATATTCAACCCATACATTTAGCTCTCCACTGCCACGTAATGACACTTTAATGCCCCCAGTTACCCAACACATACACGAAAGTATACTTTCAATTTTTATTTGAGGTAGGTAATTCTATAAGTCCTCTCACCCCAGACAGTTTGAGGTAGAAGAAGAGGGATCGGGCCAACATAGAAATATCAACTACAGCTAGAAAATCAACAAGGTATACAAGAATTTTCAGCACCTTCGAACTAAGTACTATGCTTAATAAGACACTTAAACCATTGGATGTTAACTGTGGAGGGCATATTCCTATGAAGCTAATGAAATCACGAATGAAGGACGAAAGAGGCAGGCACAGACCCTAGTAAAAAATAATGGTAAACCGACAAGTTTCATTCTCGTAGGCATGGTAAGGTTGATTACCAAAGCACCCTGACTGTAACATGTTTAGGGATACTGTACCTAACCATAAATTCAAAAAGCCACTCCTCTGTTAAGTACCCATATTTGGGTGTTACCTACGCAAAATACTTCTCTAAAAATAAGTAGTTTCGAATTTGGATTATGGGCCCTCTCTAACGATAATATGGCATTATCGATTAAATGGCTGCAATAATCCACCAGCAGTTATAAGAGCAAGCCATTATCCTAATCAGTTTGCCTCGTGCAGAATTATCGGCAAGGACGTATTCAGGAAACAAACCAACAGTGATGTCATATACAGTAGTCTTGGGATATTATCGGAATGGACGTCATCTACATATTCAAGAAATCAACCAACAGTGATGCACCAATGTCGAATTCATATGTCAACATTGACGTATGAGAATGTCCACACATCATATCAACATTTTCAAAAACTAAAAATCCTTCTTTTGCGATAAAAGAAGACATTGTTCGATTTTCGAATTTAAACTATACAAGATATAAAATATATATATCTAAGCATGGAATTATTTGATTTCATTTGGACTCAATTATGTTGTTGATTATTTTATTTTTTCGGATCCAATAAATATATAATTTTGCATGAGTTTTTGTTTGATTTGTTTTAAATGTGTCTTTAATTTTTAATATATATATATATAAGGATGTTGAGGACTAAACAAATTTAGCAGTCCAATAGTGGAAGTTTTCTCTTAGGATGCTAGGAGGAGAAATATAGAGAATGTTGTTGAGGATCTCCATGAGGTTGATTCTGTTATCAAAGAGACTAAGAGTATTTAGAGGTGTAAGAGTTGATGTGGGAATTGATTTTATGCAAAAGTAGGCAACAATCAGTATGTAAAAGATGACTAGTTATCAGAGGGACCCCATGTATTTAACAAGAATGGTACAAACCTTGAAGCCAGAAAGATTGATGAGCTCATTTCTTAAGTGAAGGGTTGGTACCAGAAACAAATATTTGGCTTTTCTTTGGGCTATATTTCAGCTCATAGAGAAGGAAAAAATCATCAAGACCGGCCTTAATAAGGCGGATGAAGTTGGTATCCCCATGGAAAAAAATCATTATATCATATGCGAAGTAGAGATTAACAATTTTTATATTATAATATTTCCAGTGGAATTTGAAATTAGAATTAGAGTTTTTCTCCTTCAGAATATCAAAGAGGATTTGCATAACCAGGACGAAAAGGAAAAGCGAGAGGTCGTCTTTTCTAAGAATTTTCCTACCCTGAAAGTACCCGGTGGGATCACCTTTGACATTAATCTGTAGGAAGGAGCGTTAATACATTGAATGATCCAAGTGATCATTTCCTCATAGAAGTCCATGGAGACAAGGATGTCGAGAATAAGGTGTTAGTTAACATTTTTGAAAGCTTTCATCAGACCAATCTTTAAATAAATTCTCTTTCTTTTAAAGTTAAAATGGTACCCCTTGAGTAATTCCTGGGAGAAAAAAGTGTTATCGGAGATATTCCTCCCATGAATGAAAGCTGATTTAGAATTATCAATCAGGTATGGGGCGATAGTTAGAGGAAAATTGGAATCGTCATATTTAGGGATGAGAGCAATAGAGGTAGCATTCCAGGACGATACCATAGAGTTGGAAGTAAAGAAATCAAAGACCCCATTGCAAAAGTATTCACCAACGATGGTCCAAGAGTTTTTGAAAAACCTGGCGTTGAAACCATCTAGACTAAGTAATTTATTATTGTTAATACTAAAAAAGAGAAACTTTGATTTCGTCATGGGTAAGCGGGCGGGTCATAGAAGCCTTTTCACAGGGAATGACCTTGGCAAAGATAAGGGAAGAAACCCTATTGAGACCAGGTTATCCAATGGGATATTTAGAGCCTAGTATGAAATGTCTAGCAAGAACATTAGAGATACTAGAAGGGTTCGTGATAAGGTTACCATTGGGGTTCACGATAGATGTAATTTTATCATGCACTCTCCCATTTTTAATGATATTTTGAAACAATTTAGTATTTTTATAATTAATGTTCAGCCAGTTCTCTCTGGGTTTCTTCTTGAGGAAAGATTCTTCGGCTCTGCTGGGGAAGATAAAGGAAGAGGAAGCCTCAATTTCCTTAGAGATAAACAAGGGGTTGAGAGAGGGACTGAGTAAAAAAAAGGTTATGTTGAGTTTTAGAAACTCTCAAGGTGATATCATTAAAGGCCGAGCGATTGAGGTTCCTAAGGGAGAGTTGAAGTCTTTTCAGCTTGAAGGAAACCCTTTTCATACCATGATCGACGCAGCGAAATTTCCAACTAGGTAACTAAATCATGTAAAAGAGGTGAGATTGCAACGCATTAAAGAATTTGAAGGGTTTTTTTGTCGTCGCAATCGAAGTAGGAAAGGGAGTACCCGCTTTGGTCATGACACAAATGCGAGCAAATCTGAGTTTTCTCTACACTCCGTCTATTTGTCGTCGCAAAAAGGAGTCCCCAAAACTGAACCAATACGACTAAGGGCCTTAGAAGTCCATAATTCTAAGAAGATTTTATAGATTTTAATCCATATTAGGGTCTCAGATAGGGAGTCTTTAAAGAGGGTGGAGAGTGGTTCTAATTTCTTGAGAAAAGGAGGAGGCCGCAAAAATACATAGAATTTTGTGTACAATGTTTTTGGCTATTTCTTCAGATCTAAATTTGAAGAAGAAATAACATCGGGAATAAATTTGAACTCCTCAAATCTAAATTTTCCTCAAATAGCAATGACATTCGCCTTGAGGGTGGAGATACTAGGCGTTTCTCCAAAAAATATCCCGATAAACAACATCGCCAAAAATTTGGAGATCTAGGAAAGCATCATCATCTATAATCAAAGTATTTTCATTAAAATCGCTGTGGAGAACTTCAAAGATAAAAAGAATCAAAGGGTGGACCTTCTTGCGTGTGTTAGTACTAGTACCAGTGCAATAAATAATTCTTACTGTCATTATTGCGTGTTCTGATTGCGTGTTGCGCGATTGGATAAAAATATGTGCTGACATTATAGGGATCTTGTTTGTGTAAAATAGCCGTACAGCCACGTTATATAAATGATTGGCCAAACACGACAAACCAACTATGTGGCTTGTTGAACTATGTATGTGGTTAAAATTTGGTGTCACCATGGTATGTCTATTTTTTTTAAGGGTTTGGTTAACCGGCCTCCATGGCAGCGGTTAATAAGTATTAAATAATACATTTTTTTTAACTCAAATATATTCAATATATATAATAATGACTAGAATTTATAAGTTTTATTCAGACAAAACTACTTTTTTACTCAATATAAAATGATTCTACTTAATATAAATAGATAAATTTTGGGAGTGATAAAAATAAACATCAAATAACTCACTTTTCAAAATAATTTTAATATATATAATAATGACTAGAACTTATAAAACAAGATTTAAATTTTAAGCATCAAATTTCAACAGTTACAAAAATAATATTTGAATTTTAATGTTTTTTAAAATTTGAAAATAAAAATAAGGGTAAAGTATCATTTAAGACCCAAACCCCTAACTATTATCCATCTAAGATCTATATTTTCATTATTTTCTGAGAAAGACCCATTTTAGTTAAATATTTACCATTCAAGACCCACTAATACCCTAAATGCCCCTCTTCATTTATATAAAAGTTTTTAACACCCTACTCCACTTTTTATCTCTCTTCATTCTTATCCGTTAAATTCATTTTCCTTTCTATCTTCAATTGAGTTAAAAACCAACTACTTTCTTCATAATTATCGTAGTACATTATCTAATTTCCATTGATTTACTTTAAATTAACGATGCAGATTTTTGGATAACAAGGCGTACCTTATGAACATGGAAACAAGCTTCATCGATGTAAATCAGAACACCCGGTTTCCGTCCTCAAATCGATGACCTAAATTCAAACAAAAAACACTTAATCGCAAAGCGTAAACCCATAAACTGTAAAAAAATCGAAAAAATGAGTGTATATACACACACACTAAGATTCTACTTGACGACGAAGAGAGGAATGAAGAGATGATAGATGTTAGTTGCTTGAGCTTTCCAGTAGTTATTTATCCCTTCAATTTTTATTCAATTTATCATAATCTGGACATATTCGAACACTGAACTTATCGAAGGAGATGCAAAAGTTAATACAGTAGACGAGAAACGCTAATATAGATAGATGCCTAATAAAAAAATTTAAAAAAAATCAAAACATAGCAAGAGTGGTACTAGTTTTGTTCGTCTTAAAAAAACAAAACCAACAGTATTTTCAGATTTTTTTTTTCCGAGTTACGGTTTAAAAGATACATACTTTTAAAAAAATTAAATTTAAAAGGTAAACGAATAAGATGTAGAACCTTCTTTATTTTATTTTGATAGATGTGAAATCTTCTTTATTTTATTTTGATAGATGCTGAACCTTCTTTATTTATTTTGATAGATGCGAAACCTTCTTTATTTTGATAGATGCTAAACCTTCTTTATATATTTTTACAGATGCTAAACCTTTTTTATTTATTTTGATAGATGCTAAACCCCTTCTTTACTTATTTTGATAGATGCTAAACCCCTTCTTTATTTTGATAGATGCTAAACCTTCTTTCTTTATTTTAATACATGCTAAACCTTCTCTATTTTGATAGATGCGAAACCAGTCACTGCGAAACCATATAACTGAGAAACATGTATAAAATATAATTTTTTTAAAAAAAATCAAAACATATCATGAATGGTACTAGTTTTGTTCATCTTAAAAAAACAAAACCAATGGTATTTTCGGACTTTTTCCGAGTTACGGTTTAAAAGATACGTACCTTTAAAAATTAAAATAAAAAAAAACAAAGAAAGAAAAGTTGGTTACAGTATTAGATATAGAAGGGTATTTAAGGTATAATGGCCCTTAAATTTTTTAGGTCTTTATCCGTAATAGGTTTGTTAAATGGGTCTTTATTGGTAAGACTCCCTAAAAATAATTTTAAAACTAAAGTAACTTAGAAAATATTATTTTAAATTTAAGAAAAAAAACTGTTTTTATAATATAATTCAATTTCTATGATAAAATTTAATTATATTGACTTATTTTTTTTATAAATATAACAATAAATTTTAATATTATTTATTAAAAGATATTTGAAAATATAAAATATAAGAAAATAAAATTTAAAATTTAAAATATATTTTAAACGATATTTGAAAATAAAACCAATTTGTTATATAAAAGATATCTTTGAAAAATTGACGGAAATAAAATCAAATTTGTTACCCAAAATATAGTTTTAAAAAGTAGTTGTAAATCTTAATATATTCTTTTTAAAAGATATATAAAAAATAAATATAACAAAATCAAATTTAATATTAAAAATATTATATATATATATATATAAGATTTATAAGATATTTTAAAATTAAATTAATTTTTTTTAACCGAAAACAATTTAAAATTACTGTTATATATATAGTCGTGCAGTATTTTTAAATCACTTAAATTTTTTTAGGAATTTTTAAATCACCTATACTTTTTTAGGGTTTGGCTATCCGGTAAAAACTGTTTATATTAAGCAAGATGATAGTTTTGTCTAAATTAAAGTTATAAGTTCTAGTTATCAATTATAAACATAAAAAATACTTCAATTAATAAACATGGGTTATTTAAAGTTGGTTAACCGGTGCTCATGAGCACCGGTTAGCCAAACTCTTTCTTAAAATATAAGATAAAACATTATTAGAATGATGGCCTAATATCACATGTCATCGTTTTTTGTTGGGAAACAATATAGATTTTTATTTAGAGAAAATTCAACTTTGAAAATTATTGAATAGGAGCTTCGAGAGTAAAATTATAGGTAATTACTTTATGTTTTAATCTCGTATACGCCATCTATAAGTTTCACTTCAGCAAGATTTTCCTTTGAGAATAAAGCTGGGAAACATACATAATTATAAAATTCTACACAAATTGGATTTTGAGAAGTAAGCTGGGAGACATCGTAGATTTTTAATACTTTTTTTACATAAAATATGTTTTTTTATGTGGTGCATTTGTTTTAAATTTGTAGGAATCTAAGAGTAACATGTTTCTATAACTGAAATTTGTTTATTGTTACTTCTATGAAGATAAATTTATCGTTGTAATCATGTATTTAAGTCATTGCGTTACGATTTCCAGTCATGTGATGAATATCACCACCATCTGCATACCATGCATTTTCATTGCCTTGATCTCAACTCACCATGTAGACTCCCTGATCACTTTAGTTTTTGAGTTACCATGTGGAGATCAGATCTTTCTTACTTATATATAAAGGTGAAATATATGGACCCCATATTCTCAACAAATGGTACCAGAGCATCAAGATTGGCAGGGATCCAAAGGAGGTCAGATTTTACTGGGAGCAATGGCTGCAAATGGAGGAAAGGTGAGACTCGAAAAGTTTGATGGCGTAGACTTTGGGTTCTGGAAGATGTAGATCGAAGATTATCTGTACCAGAAAAAACTTTGTCAACCCTTCTCAGAAAAGTAGGCAGAAAGTATGAAAGATGATGAGTGGACCCTTCTTGACAAACAAACCCTTGGAGTCATCCGGTTGACGGTATCCTGTAATGTTGCTGTAAACATCGTAGAGAAAACAACCATGGTGGGTATTATGAAGGCTCTCTCCAATATGTATGAGAAGTCATCGACGTCCAACAAAGTTCACTTGATGAGGCGTTTATTCAATTTACGAATGATGGAAGGCGCATATGTAGCTAAACACCTTAATGAACTTAATACAATCCCAACCCACTTGATTTTGGTTGTAATTGATTTTGATGAAGAAATACAAGCACTAATATTATTGTCTTCTCTACCAGATAGTTGGAATGCTACTGTTACAATTGTGAGTAACTCGTCAGAAAGCAATAAATTGAAATTTGATGATGTTCATGACCTAGTTCTTAGTGAAAAGATTCGAAGGAGAGAATCAGGTGTGTCATCAATTTCCTCGGTCTTAAATACAGATTCAAGAGGAAGAAATTCAACCAGAAGGTATGGACGCGGGAAATTAAACTACCGAGGTAGATCAAAAGACAGAAGTCCAAGTCCAGGATTTCTAAAAATTCCCAATGGTTTTTTGTTAGGGTGGCGACCAAAGTCCCACATCCTACATCGGTTAAACATGGGTAGAAAGATCAGTATATAAGTTAATAATACATCTCCATTGGTGTAAGCCCTTTTGGAAGTGGACCAAAAAGCAAAGCTATGCGGGCCTTCGGGCGCCAAAGAGGACAATATCATACTAGTGTGGAGATCAGATTGTTCTTATTTATATACAGAAGCGGAATATGCGGTACCCATATTCCCAACAAATGGCATCAGAGCTCCAGGCCCAGACAGAACGCGATGGTGGTGAAATTCTCGAAAGTCGAACACCATGAACGTCATACTCAAGGTGTCTGATCTGCTTTAGAGATCTTAGTTCGGAGTGCCCGTGGCTCATCAAGTAGTGTGTCTTGATTGTAGTTTCGCGCCTTAGAAACAAGACAGTGTGGTATAATAGGAGGTGAGCACCTACATCCGTAGTGCCTCTATGGTTCAAGTAACACCAACCTGATTAGATTGGGCGGATGAAAGTCAATTGAGAAGAGGCTAAAGTGGTACTTTGTTTGAGAGGAGGATTTTTAATATGGCGACCAAAGTCCCACGTCCCACGCATATCGGTTAAACATGGGAAGGATCAGCGGTATATAAGTAAGAACATATCTCTAATAGTATGAGGCCTTTTGGAAGTGGACCAAAAGCAAACCCTTGCGGGCCTTTGGGCTTCCAAAGTGGACAATATCATACTAGTGTGGAGATCTGTTGTTCTTACTTATATATAGAGACTGAATATGCAGTACCTATATTGAAAACAAATGGTATCAGAGCACCAGGCCTAGACAGAACGCGATGTCGTGGGTGTGATGTGGGTGAAATTCTCAGATGCTGAACATCTTACCAGAAGCCATGATCCACTCAAGGTGAATGATCTGCTAGATATATGGAGCGCCTGATGGCTCATCAAGCAGGTGGCTTGATCAAGGAGCGGTGCAGTGTCATCTATAGATGGAGTGCCTGATAGCTCATCAAGTAGGTGGCTTGATCAAAGAGCGGCAGAGTGTCACCTGATAGTGAGCAGATAGATCCCGTCCTAAAGCTCTAGAGTTCAGGCGTCTCTCCACCTAACTAGAGTAGGCGGATGTAAGTCAATTGAGAGGAGCCTAGATGTGGTACTTTGTTCGAGAGGAGGATTGTTAGGGTGATGATCGTAGTCCCACATCCCACATCGATAAAACATGGGAAGAAATATCAGTATATAAGTTAAGAATACATCTTTATTGATGTGAGGCTTTTTGGAAGTAGACCAAAAAGCAAAGTCGTGCGGGCGAGTGGGCCCAAAGCGGACAATATCACCTAGTGTGGAAATCAGATTATTCTTATTTATATACAAAGACAGAATATACGGAACCCGATATGGTGGGTATGATGTGGGTGAAATTCTCAGATGTCGAACATCTTACCAGAAGCCAGGAGCCATACTCAAGCTGAATGATATGCTGGATAGATGGAGCACCTGATGGCTCATCAAGCAGGTGGGTTGATGAAGGAGTGGAAAAATGTCATCTGATAGTGAGCAGATAGATCCGCCTTAAAGCTCTAGAGTTCATGCATCTCTCCACCTGACTAGAGTAGGCGGATGGAAGTCAATTGAGAGGAGGCTAGAATGGTACTTTGTTCATGAGGAGGATTGTTAGGTGCGACCAAAGTCCCACATCCCACATCGGTTAAACATGGGAATAAAGATCAATATATAAGTTAAAAATACATCTCCATTAGTCTGAGGCCTTTTGGAAGTGGACCAAAAGAAAAGTCCTGCTGGCCATTGGGCCCAAAACGGACAATATTACACTAGTGTGGAGATCGGATTATTCTTACTTATATATAAAGGTGGAATATGTAGACCTCATATTCTAAACAGTTGAATCTCCTAACATTACTCACAAATTTTGATGCATTGAATATGATCTTGGTTGAGTCAAAAACCTCTGCACCATCCCTTTATTTATATTTATTGCTACGAGCATCATTTTTCTTCTTCTTGATGGAGCGCTTGCTAGTAGATCGACCTTGTTCAAGAAAATTAGGGAATTTCCGCATAATAGCTCAAAGCTTATTAACATCGACCGTTCGACCTTGTATGTCACCTTCGGGATTCAATCACATTTTCACCTCCCAAAATTTGGATGAGGTAAGATTTTTTATCGTTAAATATTTTTACAACTCGCGTTTCCAATTGTCTTCAGCCCATCGTCGTAAAATTCTCAAATTGTTATTTACATATATCCCTCGACGAATGAAATAATTTCTTATCTTTTGATAGGTAAAGAGAAAACAAAGGTTAATAATAACAAGTCAGATAAAAAATATAAAGTCAAGTGGCAGCAAAAGATGGTCCGAGAAGAAAGGGTGGTCCGAGATGGTCAGGCTCTTAATGGTACACTTCCAACAAACCCTTTTCTAAGGATGGTTGTTATTACTAATAGGTTTTTCGTTTTCCCATGCCCCTCAAAAATATGAATTGATTTTTACATTTGTCCCCATTTTCAGATTGTTCTCAATGAAGAGGTAGTAGTCAGGGTAAGCATTATTGGTGGAGATATTGCATTGTGCAAATAACCCTTCAGTTAATAGGATGATCTTTGATAACCTCGAGGATTTAATTTAGGAAAAAACAATCCTCCAGATGCTAGTACTCACTTGACTAGGTCAATGGTAGGTCAAGATGAAGAACTCCGTCAACCTTTAGTGGAGTGAAAATGTGACACCCTAATCGAACATATTAGTAAAAAAACGAGTTCATCAAACTGGTTCAAAGCAAGGCTTTCACCTTTGATTGGTAACAAACTGTGACATTATTGGGGATATTATAGTTGGTCTAGAGGAATTGAAGTTCATCGGGCTTAGAATTAGAATATCCATAGTAAATCCTCTAAATAATGATAAAGTGGTAGGGGAGTATGTCTGTAAATAAGAAAGGTAACTCATAGTGGGAAACACCTCTATCTAGTTCTAATGCTACGCCACATTTTTTTTACCTTTTACGGTCCGAGGTTTCCGACCCATCACTTATCTCGCCGCTTTGAAGATGAAACATAAAGTCTTTCTTTCAGAGTCGAATTTGTTTCTGTTGGGTTTCGAATGGAGAAAATAATTGTGAAATGAATTGTCTTCTATGTCATTGGGGTTCCGAGCCATGTTTGAGAAGGCATGTAATTGGACTGGTAAGGGGGCCTCGCGTGCTAACTAGGGGTCCCTTCAAGGGTCCCCTAATCTGCTTAACTTATCAAAGTAATCATGATAACTGAAGGACCGCACTTATCCCTATTTTTCTCATATGATTGACTATTAGTTGGGCGGTCATAGTGGCAGCCCAAGATGGTTATAAAGATTACGTTTTAGAGCCATTATCCTCGACCATATTTTCAATAGGATGATTCAAAGTTTACTAAATAAGATTTGATAAATTTATATATTTCACTGTTATAACTATATAAATAAATAAATAAAAACACCTTAAGTAAGGGCCGATGGTCAAACCGAATGAAAATAATTGGAAAATAGGTTATGAACCGGAGTGATGCTTCAATTATAAATTACAACTTAGAAAATTTTGATGTCTAGGTTTCAATGGAAAATCTGGTGTCGGAAACGAATTTGCAGGAACAAGCCAGGAGTTGGTGGTGGCCTGAATTGATAACACGGTGGCGAAAGAGAATCATTATATATCTAGAAGCGAACGACTTTATCATTACGTTTTTTGGTGATCTAGAACCCTGAGGATCATGCCTAGTTTTGGGTCGGGTTTGGTTGTACTAATTAAATATTATGAACAAGTCCAAAAGAGACTCTATGTATACATTCCACCAATACTGCTCAAAGGCTCACATTGGTCACTATAAATATAACTTGTCATCTCTCTAGCAACTTTCTTGATCTACACTTATTTCTCATTCATTATGTTAAGTCAAACATGGATTCATAAATACAATTGTGTATTATATAATATACGTTTTTCTCATAGGTTGGATCTTGTGTTATATCTAATTTTGTGATATTTAAAACAATTTTTACAACATAAAATGAGTCAAATAATATAGTTATGAACACGAAATTCAGACAAAATTATTGGCAGATGCTAAAATTACGATAGAAATTTGTGGTGATACAATCTGGAGTTTTCTAAACATAGATTGAATAAGTACAGATCCTTAATTCAGACTTTACCACACTATCATCGGCCAAAGTAAGCCCATATAACATATAGTATTATATGAGATGTAAAAAGTAAGCAAATCCACTCATAATATGATACAATACTACTTTGGTCAAATTATAAAAATAACAAACAAGATTAGGTGTAATGTACAATTGAAAATAACATCGGACCAACAAACTCGTTGTTTGGATCATTTATAATTCAATTATGTTTTCCTTTACCAATTTTCCGTTCTTTTTTTCTACCTTTACGAGAATTGAGGGGTGTTATCGCCACATATCTGAAATTATTGATTTTTTAATTATTTTTAGAAGATTTTTTTTAAAAGAAATGTTGTACCATACTATTTTATTTTATGAGAAAAGTACTTGTAAATACCCACTCAACTATGTAATTACCTACTAGTACCCAAATTTTGGATAGTGTAACTTAGTGCCTCCACTTAAATTTTGGACAAAATTACCCTCCGACTATATATACCCATTTTTCACTTCAAACCCTTTTTTCCCCTTCTCATCACCCTAAACCAACTCAAACACGTCTAATTTTTAAGAAACCACCAGAAAACCGTTCAACTTCTTAGAGACTCTCTCTCTCCAGCCAAACCCTTCCAACATTCAACCCAAAATTAGTTGTTTTTCCAACCTTCACCAGATTTTGACCGGTCACCGTCTTGAACTCCGTCAAGCCAGTAACCAGCATCCGTTCAACAAGTTGCCGTCAAGTGGCCGCCGACCGTTGAAGCAACAGTGTGTGTTACAGTAACTAGGTACATCATTCTCGTGGAATTTTTTTTTTTCATTTTTGATGACTTTGAACCACTTGTTTCTGTTATTTGACGATTGACGTTGCTTATTTCTACTGAAATCAAGTATTTAGTGATTGCATTTGGTATGTTAGTTTCTGGGTTTATCGTCGAACCAAGGGGGTTTGTTAGGTTGCATGTAATGTTAATACTTTTCTGAGAGTTATGATGTATGTTAGATGTGCATTAGGTAGTTGTTTGTTGATTTTGGTGTTCTTTCGATATTTTTCAGATCCCTGCAACGTGCATGTAAAAAATAGAACAGTTCGCGTCATGTACATGTGTGTTGTAGTACAATTCGCATCTTCATCACGTAGGAATGCAAACAATTCGCAGCTTTATCGTTATTTATAATTGAAAGCAATTCGCATCTTGATTGCATGTATATACCATACAGTTCACAGGTTATATTTGCAAACAATTCGCAGGACATCATGCGAGTTGTTTGCATATACAGGCTGATAGAGCTCTAAATAATTCGCAGCCTGTCATGCGAGTTGTGTGTAACTATAAGCTGATAAAGTCCCTTTGTGAGAATGATTCGCATGCAGATGATGATTTGTGTTTTTGCAGGAAGTATGACAGCAAAACCAAGCTATTACAGCTCAGGAGTTGTGAGCCTTCTCAAACTGTTGAACAAGTATTGTATTACTGCTGCCCACATTGAAGCTTCAAGAAACACACCCTTCTACATGCTTTTGAAAGTGGCGTTCGACCTCCAGAATATGGCAGAGCCGTCGAAGAAGAATTTCTATTCGAACATTCAGTGGGTTGTGGAGAGGTTCTCAGTCGATAAAGACGCCTTCCAACTTGGGTTAAATTTTATGAAGCTAACGCCGGACGGTGTGAAGTTCATATTCGGGCTGAAGCACGGCCCAGAGGAAATGCTGTTAACAAAATCCGGAGCATTCCAAAGCAAATACGTAAACAGCGAGGAGAAATAATCAAGGATGATAAAGAAATACTTCATGGGTGAAATGCCGAGGAAGATAGGACTGACGAATTGTAAAACCATCACAAACACCATTTTAAAGGTACCTGTAAATGGACTTTATCTTATAAGTAGGATACTGAACTTTACTAACATAGCATGTTATCGTGGGTTTTACAGGCAGGTATAGCAAAAGCCATCAGCGAAGGGGCGGAGTATGAGTTGGAAGATGTTGCACGCCTGTTGATACTGTTTATGTGCTCAACCCTATTCTACTCGGTATCTGGAGATAAAATGGGTTGGAGTGTGCTTATTTTGTTGAATACTTCAACAGAATAAACGAGTATGACTGGTCCGGATCAATAGCATTGAAGCTTCTCCAGTCAATCAGGAGTTGCTTAGCTATCAAAAAACCTGATAGAGTCGTCGAATGCGTCGTCCTTCTAATCGTATAATTGATTTATTCAGTGTAGATATTTGTTATATATGAAGAAACTTGATGATAATACTTGTCCCGATGCAGGCCTTCATCATATAGCACTCAACAATCAGGCTAGAGGTCGTAAAGCCGACCTTGATCCCAAGGTTTTTCAAATGATGGAAACTGAAGTGCCTATCATCGACCACGTCACTGCTTATAAGAATACCTCTACTGAAAGATGATGAGGTATGATCTATATAGTTATATAGACAACTATTAGACATTGGAGTTGCAAACAACTCTTTTCTGTCATAGTACCAAACAACTCTCAAGATATCACGAGAGTTGTTCGATATTCTATTGAATTGGGGTATCAAACAAATCTTAGGATATACTGATATTTGTTTGATATTCTATTAAAATGTGGTATCAAACAATTCGCAGCTTATAATTTGCAAAAAATGCTCATAAAAACCTGAGAGATGTTAGCAGCCCAATAGATGATAGAGTTGTAAAAAACTCTCATGATACCCTCAGAGTTGTTTGCAACTCCAGGATATCATGCGATTTGTTTGAAAAAAAACAGTCAGGCTATAACCTGATATTTTCAAAACAAACCGCGTGCAGCTATTAACTTTCATGTTCCTCCCTTTGTAGGTTTTAGAAGGTCCACTATGTCTTACTGAGGCTGAAAGCAAAGCATTCGGAGGAGCAGTATGTACTAGAGATGCAGATGTTAAACCGATATTACCCAAAGAAAAACCAAAGAAAAAGAAGAAAAGCGCAGCCCCAAAAACAAAAAAACAGGCATCGCAGAAACATAAAGAATCCAATCAGGTGATATCAGTCAGACCCCAACCAGAAATAGTCCCCCGGCCAGTGATCCCACCAACATCGATCGAGAAATCCTAGCAGGAGGCCGAGGATGAGGGCACCACTAGTATGAGTGGCACGATCGGTAATTTTGTCCTCAAACGCAGAGGGCCTGCTCCAAAGAAGTCTGGAATTGAAGGTACATCGAAGTGTTTGAAGACGTACACGGATAAGAAGTAAGTAGGAAATTGAGCATTACGTAAACGTAGATTGAATTGCTTTAATCAGCACATAATATGTAATAATACATATGCTATTACTTTTTCAACTTGAAGAATTAAAATTGAAGATAGCGGAGCTTGAAGAACAACAACTCTGCAATACTCTTTCTCAGCCAATTTTCCAGATTGGAAGCCCTGCAAAGGAGAAGGGACCTGGACTACCGGCATTGCCAGCAGAAGCGGCATTCACTGAATTGCAGCCAATTGTGCCAACTGAAATTCTGGATAAGGACCCGAATCAGGACAGGAAAATGCAGGATGCTGAAAAGCATGATGGAGTACTGGCGGAAGAGAAGGATGATGATGGGAACCATTCACCCGTACCGGTACCATCTGTTGTACCCTAAAAGAATGATACAAATGATTGTCCTGTGAAAATTGTGGTTTTAGAAAAAGAGGCAGAGGATCCATCTGAACAAATACAGGAAGAGTTGTTGGTATCCACAAAGACGGACACCACGGAGAAACAGACAGACCGGTCTCCTCCTACACAGGAGGAAGCGACAGGTATGAATCCTGAAAGAAAGACATGAGTTTCTTGTGAATGACCGACAGCTCGTACCTCACATGCTAGAGGAAGTAGGCTGCCAAGAATACATAGCTAAGGAGGTAGAAGCTCGTGAGAAGGAAGTGGCAGCGCAAGCATCTGGACGTATAGACGCAGAAATCCATGAAGATGTAAGTGGATCAAAAGTACATTAAAATTGAAATATCTTAATATATTGTTGTGATGAAATTATCTGTCTACTAATATTTATTGTTGTATACATATTCAAACAAAATCAGTGTATGTATTTGAAACAGCCCGCGGTTTTCTCATTGTATACATATTCAAACAATTCGCATTAGGATAACTTTGAAACAAATCTCAGGACTGTTATGTTAGTTCAAACAATTCTCAGGATATCCTAAGACTTGTTCTATATTCTATTGAATTGGGTATCATACAAATCGCAGAGTATCATGCGAGTTGTTCGATATTCTAATAAATTGTGATATCCAACAACTCTCAGGTTAT
Organism: Limnanthes douglasii subsp. nivea; assembly: GCA_036936605.1. Lineage (NCBI taxonomy): Eukaryota > Viridiplantae > Streptophyta > Magnoliopsida > Brassicales > Limnanthaceae > Limnanthes > Limnanthes douglasii. The sequence continues at coordinate 138,543,166 of JAUPFV010000001.1, read as the reverse complement.
CATGCGACTTGTTTGCAACTCAGAGTGCAGCGATGCTTAACCCCTCCATCTTTTTATTTTGTATTTTGTATGAAACAACAGGCTGACAGACAACACCCACAAGAAGAACAACAAAATTAAGGTGAGCAACAAAAACAACAACAACAACAACACTCATGAGAAGAACAAGAACAACAGAACCAAAAAGAAGAACAACAACAACACCTAGCCTTGGCAAAGAGAGAAAGGCTAACATAAGATGTAGCTCCGGAAGAATCATAATCTGTCAATCCCTGTAAGAAGTTGGAACTACTTAGCCAGGGAGAAGCACCGTTAGATGACCAAAAGCGGGACGGAGATGTACTTGAAAAACCAACAATGTCCTACGCAAGGTCAGAATTTCTAAGCCAAGGTTAGATTGTAGTACCAGTACCAAATCAACCACAAAACATAGAAGGCCAAGCTCCAGAGTCGAACGATACGCATGATAACACAATACGTTTACCTGATGTATCTATTGATGGTTTTTGCACTCAAGTTTCATATACATTTTAAAATGAAATTGATAATGTTGAGTTCGATGGTGTAATACAATTGTCTTTGGAGAATATGACGGAGGATGCGATAAATGATTTTTTGCGACACGATCTAGAGATTATGCTGAAGCAGTCAATGGCATTGGTTGTCGCCGACCGAGTGGTAAGGGGTATTTTAAATGATTTCGCAGCATATCATGAGACTTGTGTGGATATATATTACAAGTTATAAACAAATCTGAGGATATCCTGAGAATTGTTCAATATTCTATTAAATTGGAAATTCAAACAATTCGCATGTTATCCTACGAGTTGTTTGGTATTCTATTTAATTGGGAACTCGAACAATTCACATGTCATCCTAATAGTTGTTTGGTATTATATTTAATTAGAAAATCAAACAATCTGTATGTTAGCCTGCGAATTGTATGAGGAAGGTAATATCATGATGCCTGACACAAGCTATGTTATTTTTTTGTTATTTTATATGTCAATTCAAGGGAAGAGATAGAACAACCTAATTTTAATCTACTGACAGTGATACAACATCCGGAGACAGAGGAAGAGATAGAGATAATTGTGACAGAAGCTCCAGAGGCACAAATAACTCTCACCGACTGGCTAAAGAGAATACTGACAACTGGCCCGATTGATGTCCGTGAATATCACAAAATATTGATAATTAAAGCTAGAGAATACTCCATTGATCCAGTAGTATAGAATTTACCAACGTCCAAGTTTTCCTACAGAATTAGTGTGCAAATGTCTGATGTGCTGGCGCTACCTTTTGAAAAGGAGCTGGACGTAAAGGTATCCAATTGTCAACCAACTCTCGTGAATGTTTCAAACAAGTCTCATATATTTGACGTAAATAAACAACTCGTTTCATAGATTGTGGACGCTTGAATTCGAAATATGCTCGAAGAAGAAAATTGGAAAGTTCCATGCAAAACTTTTCCATAAGTGAAATATGACTCCATACTGATTTCTCGCATGACTGCTGTAAGTTTAGCTATAAACTACAAAAACCTCGCATGTTCTCGTTGTATGTACTCTTGTTTGAGCACACCATCAAATTGAAATAGGAGACAAAATAAAAAAATTAGTCGACGATGTTTTTAGCAAAGCGCCTGGAAACTACAACCTCATCCTCATTCCAATATGCACCAGGAAGAATGACCAAGTCAACCATTGGACGTTTCTCGTCATTGATATAGACGCAAGGACGAAAACAAACTACAAGCCACTGCTGCCTAAACTCAAAGCACAGGACCACACAACAAAGACACCGACACAGCTGGTAACACACCTAACTGCTACAATTACCGTTAAACACATTTTTAAAATAATGCTCAGGATATCATGCGAACTGTGCCCAAATCAGTTGTCTTTAAATGCAAACAAATCTCAGGGTTTCTTGAGATTTGTTTGCAACTAAAAGTCCTGAGATTTGTTTGGAACTCTAATACGTTAGAGTTCCATATAATTCGCAGCCTATCTTGAGAGTTGTTCGCAACACTTTTGGATTTGTTTGCCAAACAATTCTAAGGATAGACTACGAATTGTTTGGCATCCAAAGTATAAGTATTTTCCAGATTTCTGACTCTAATTATTATAACCAGATTAAGTATTTAGTCGATAAAGAATACATACCTGCTACAAAGACAAGGTACAATTTGAGAAATAATAGAAAAATTGCATAACAAAATCCAGGCACCTTTGACTGTGGTATTTTCGTCTGTCAATACGCTAGAGATATTATCCAACGAGGATGTGTGTAGGAGACTTACCGTAAAGATATGGTAAGAGACTTCAGAGCGTAAATTTTTTATTTTCGTCCTAAGTACTGACAGTATTCTTTTTTTGTATGACATTGTAGTTTTTTTGTGTACATATATTCCTTGTAATTTTTTTGTGTATATAGAATTTTTTGTTTCAGAAATGTAAAATCTATGAAATTTTCGAACTGACTTTAAAGAACATTGGGTATTTGGAACAATTCGCATCATTCCTTGATATATACAGAAAATTAAATTCTTACTAAACAATTCCCAATGTACACAAGCAACTAAACTACCACTAAACAGTTCGCATCTTATCCTGATATAAATTAAATAATTAGAAATCATGGTTGAAGAATACAAACATGCTATGACGTCTACCTTGGTAAACGTTAAGTTCATTGAGCATGAAAAAAGCCATCTAATCACCACAGCCATTAATTGTTGATTGGACAAGGAGGCTATGTAATGATTAATATAGCCACACCACCTCATAAGCTCAAACTCCCTCCATGCCTATAAATAAATCTAGTAACCAGAGGCTAATTCAAAAACGAACTCTATATTTTAAACACTTTTTACATCTTCAATTTCCAATCATCATGTCAATTTCCACCACCTCTGGTTCTTTAGGTGACTCATGGTCTTCTATAACCACCAATATAAGCTCAGATTTAATCACTCCGACAGTACCACCAAACAACCCAACCTCTGTTATGGATTTTAATATCGAGGATTATTTTTCTGCTGACTCTGAACCAGTTGAAGTGGTTCCCTTGGTTGTTACACCTTAGCCAGAAGAGGTTCCAACTCAGAGTGTAAAGGTCCCAAATAGAAAATGGAAGAGGAAGGAAGATGCTGGTCCATCGATGACCAAATATATAAGCATAATGGACGTAGATAACGAGGAGGAAGAGCGCAATGGAGAGGTTGATGATGAGCATAAAGAGGAGAAAGAAGGTGAATAATCCTCTAGTGATGACTGATAGTGTCTGCTTCTATTTTTTTTGGAATGCAACTAACAAACACTAAAGGTTGTAGTGATTGTTTCTAAGTTGTTAGCGCATGAATCCTGTTATGTCTATGTAATCATTTTTTGTATAAACTTTTAATCATATGTGAATGTGTGAATGTGGAGCAATGCAAACAATTCGCACTCTATTAGTAGTTACAAACAACTCTCAAGAGACCATGCACGTCATTTGCAAATATTAGTGGACATGCAAACAATTCGCATCCTATTAGTAGTTGCAAACAACTCTCACCAAATCCTAGGAGTTGTTTGCAAAATTATATCCAAATATTGGACATGCAAACAATTCGCATCCTGTTGGAGTTGCAAACAACTCTCAGGATACCCTGAGAGTTGTTTGCGATATTATACCCAGATAGTGGAGATGCAAACAATTCTCATCGTAGTGGGAATTGCAAACAAATCTCAGGACAACATGCCAGTTGGTTACAATGTTATACCCAGATATTGTATGCAACTCTATAAGTTGGAAAAACAAACAATTCGCAAAACCAAATGGTTGCAAAAAACTCTCAGGAATCCATGAGAGATGTTTGCAATATAATATCGAGATATTGCAAACAATGCTCAAAAGTGGATGCGATTTGCTTGCAACTCGCGGTGTTTCATGCCAATTGCTTGAAACTATGTCCCTGAAAGTTGCTTTGGAAAAATAGCTTTATTAACCAAACACCTAGCATTTCATTACTTTAATACAAACAATAAAAATATGTGGAAATGAACAAACAACTTTTAAAATGTTTAGTTTATTGACCACGACAATAACAGTATTACAAAGTAATGTGGCCAACGAGAATTATCCGCAACAAGAATCATCTTTAAATTGGAACATCACAAGTCCTCCTGTTATGGCCTGATTTCGAAAAACGGTCACACCTCAACTGTTTGGTTGAGGTTTCTCCTCTAGAGGGGATTCGCTTTTTCTTAGGCTTTCTGGAGTGTCTTTTAACGCTCAGAGGCAGAATTTCAACAAACGAAGGATCGTTAGCGCTGGACCCTTCGCCGAAATCGGTTATAGCTAGTATGCTGAAAGAGTAACTTTCCCTGTAATTCTTAACTGTAAACAATGGCTCTATTATAGTAAAGGGATCTTGTCGGTATACTGTATTGCCGCTAAAGCATGAGGACATGGAAAATACTCTTGTTTCCATGATCCGCAAGAATACTTAAAATCCAACAGATTAACAACCGCCACATGATTTGAAAAGACTTCAAACATGGCGGTAGAAGACTTACGTATTACCCAAGTTCGGCACATGTCAACATTCTGCTTTAGCTTCTTCTCATACTCAGGGACCAAATTAGCACTCCAGCTTAAACCCTCTTCGTATCTTCGTGAAACTTGAGTCATAAGAAAGACTCTAATCCAATCAATAAACTCAACAATGGGTAGGCCACAATATTTTTTGATCTGATTGTTAAAAGATTCGGCCGCAATAGAAGCTATAGACCCGTATCATTTTCCTTTAACGTAAACTTGCGCATTCTTCTCCGGGGGTAAATTAGCAAGAAAATCACTCATTATGTCACCACCTTCACATAGGAAATCTGTTAGTATATCCTTAAAAAGCTCTCGACTGGGAGCATAAGCAAGACGATGAAAGAAATTCAACATCCTTTTTTATAGTCTATGTTAGTGTGTTCCAATTTTGCTTTCAAATTCTGCATGAGATGGAAATAACAGTACGCGTGATAGCAGTTTGGATACAAGACAAACAACATTAACAATACCAGAATGACGGTCTGAAATAAATGTGATTTGGCGCTCCAACAAATGAGGTTTCCAACACCCCAAAAACCACATCCAATTGTCACAATCTTCAATGCTAACTATACTAAGGGATAAGGAATAATCCTGAAAAAGGCACTTCAAATGAGAAATAGAATAGAACTCAAGCATGTAAAAAATATAAACAATTCGCATGAGTTCCTGGGATTTGTTCTGAAATCTTAGGATATCTTGAGATTTATTCTGAAATCTCAGGATTACCTAAGAGTTGTTTGCAATTCTTGTATTTCCAAATAATTACTCTGAAATCTCAGGATATCCTAGGAGTTGTGTGCAACTATAGGCTGCAAATGGTTTACAAAGTTTCAACAAAATATCCTAATCATTCAGATTAAATAGTTAAATGAAACTAACCGTTGTTGTCGTCCTTTGCTACGACAGTAAGAAAGGTACCCTTATGCTTGCCATATAAGAATGTTCCATCGACAAACAACATTGGACGACATGAATGGAAACCCTGAAGGGATTAAACGAATCCTACAAAATAACGCTTGAAGCGGTTTCTAGTTGATAACTCCAATCGGAATTCCATAGTAATATCGCGACACTTCAATCGTTTAAAGTACCCGCTTAGTAAACTAAAAGAACTTAAACTATATCTGAAAACCACCCTCATTGCCTTATCTAAAGCATTCTATGATAAACGGTAACAGATGTCAAGACCGTCATTTTGTTTGACAATCGATTCTATGGTTTTGGTTGTCAACAAAAGGCAGATCGGAGAGAATCCTGAATTTCCTCCGCAGTCAAATCTTATGTCAAATGCCTATGCCGCTTATGTTTTTGGGAGAAAACGGGATTGTAAGTATGGTGCAGAACATACTTCTTGATTGTCATCAAGCTGGTGCTGGAATCAATAGATGCATAAAGTCTCCATTTGCATCCGCTTGTGAATTTATTTTCACAATAAGTAGTGATCTTGTTTGCTGTGTTGTGCAGGTATTTGAAAGAAAAACCATGCCCTAAAGTAAACTTGCACAAAGATAACCTTAGACCTGCAGTACCTTCTTCGAAAGATTGACTCACTCCTGTAATAATATCAGTCTAACCATCAGTAGCAAGTTATTTTTTTCTCTGATCAGAATTAACTAAACTGTTACTACTCTCCCCGCTAATTAGGTTATTAAGAGATGGTTCTCCCAAACTTATGCTACGCTTTTTACGCTTTAGACCAGATTCCTTATCACCAGAACTCTTATCACCAGAACTCTTTTCACCAAAACACTTATCACCGGAACCTTTATCGAAAACGTGTCGTTCTATGAGAAAACTAACCCGTTTTAAACGCTCCAAATCAAGATACAACACTAACCCAACAAAAAAGTTTTGGTTATTAAAGATACAATTCTTGTGATCCCCGCAGGAGTAGGTAATTAGGTAGTCACCTGTGACCACCTCCTCCCATATGCTCTTCATATACTCACGGATACTTTGAAAGCTTTCAAACTCCGTGAAAGGTACAATTGCGATTTGGTGACCATGTTTAAAAATACAAACTCGTGATTTAGATATATCTTATCCTTCACTAAACAAGCTATTAGTTATTAATTCCAAAAATACAGTGCAAGTTATTAGTTACTACACTAATAAACTCACATCCTCCCCTGAGAGTTATGTATAAATATAAGATGTGAATTCTTCATAGTTTTATGTCTACAATTTCCCATTTCGCATCCTTCTCTAAGAGTTATTTGCAAATCAAGTACTTGTACACTCACATATGGAAAAAATCTAGACAATTCACTATAGTACCTGAGAGTTGTTCTCAAGTCTTGAATTTCCAGAGAGTTGTTTGCAACTCTTGGATTTCCTGATAGCTGTTTACAACTCTTGAATTTCCTAAGAGTTGTTTGCAACTCTTATAATTGCAATTTGCAGGATATCCTGAGAGATGTTTGCAATTCGCAGGAAACTCTGAGAATCATTAACACAATTTTCATCTTCCTCGTTAGATACATCACACAATTCGCATCTTCTACGTAAAAAATCATAGAACAATTCACATCTTTTGTCAGGAATGCGTGGAAAACTAAAAATCATAGTATACACACGTTTCACGTTCAAAATCAACATCTAATACACTAAAAATTAGTATATAACTAGTTAAACAAGGATTAACGATAAATATTAACAAAATTACCACAGATCACTGGAACAAAAATTAAAAAACCAGAGAAAATCTCGAACAAGATTTACGAAGAACAGAAACAGTAGAATAACACTTATTCTAACTAAGAAATCCAACAAATTACTTCGAAATCGGTAAATAATCATGATTACCTAAAAGCAACACCTAAACTCAAAACAACAGAGATTCCAAAAATGTCGAATAACGTGCGATCAACTCTCGTACGTGGAAAACAGTAGTTAGATGGATTTTATACAGAACTTACCAGAAATATACAGACCTACTAACGCTCCGATCACCTAAAATTTTTGGTTTCTTGGTGGTTCACCGTAGTTTGTAAGGTTAGGTGGTTAGAGCGGCTTAACAAATTCAAATATTTAAAAGCTAGAAAATGAGGAAGAAAAAACAAATCTGCTTATATAGTGGGTTGAGGGTAGTTAGGGTTGGTGTGGTTTATTTCTGTCTAGGGGTAAGTTTGTAATTTTTGTTTAGAGTTGTGTGGAAGTTTGTGAGTATTTAATATTTGGGTAAAGTGTAAAGAGAGAATTAAGCAGTCTGGTTGTATTTAATTTTCATTACCCTCATTTAATGTTGGTGGTTGGGTATTTATACCCTTATATTTGGGCCTTATGGACTTTGTGGTTGTGTTTAATGGACCCAGGTCAAGTTTAAGGACCCATTAGTTCTAAGTAGGATAATAGGCAGCTTAGTCAAGAAGTGATTAGGTTTTAAGTACTTTAGTTCTGTTCGAACAGTCCAATGGATAATGGTGTCCGAACTGCCCCTGTCCGGTTAGGTAGATATTGTCCGAACTGACCCTGTCCGAAGTGGTGCCAGAATCCGGACTCATCAAGGGTATTAAAATAATGTTAGGTATTGAGTGGTAATTAGGTAGTTGAGTTAGGTATTAAGAGATAATAGATCAAACCTTCGGTACTAGATGACAATTGAATAGTAGAGTGGGTATTATAGGTGCAATTTCCCTATTTTATTTTAAAATAACTAATTTCATTACGAAATTTACATATGCTTTCTTCGATGAATCTGTCACCATGTGCGGTTTACATATGATGAATAGGTATGAGTGTTGTGCACGGCTCTTCGATCCTAGAATAAATTTAGTTATATCGATGGTTTCATTTCTACGTCGCTGGATGATTCAGTAGATCTCAAAAATTGGCGGACAAATAATTACAAACCATGATTTCACACATGGAGTTAGCTAGTGAACTTTGGGAAGATAGAAAAGCTTAATTTTCAGTTGTTAATGGATCACGTATCCAACAAATCAAACGAGAATTGACAACATGTGACCATCGAAGGTAAAGTATTACGACATATTATAGGAAATTAAAGAATATTTGGAACGATTTGAATGATATTGATCTATATCCCACATATACGTATAGAAATTGCACGTGCGTTATCACCAAATATTTAAATAAGAAAATAAATGCAGAAAAATTTCATTATTTCCTCAAAGGTCGGGATAAAGCCTTGTACATACATCTACCGTCTACCTTACTATCCTATGAGCCTTTCCCCACCATGCGGCGTGTCTATTGTGTTGTATCTTAAGAAGAAACAACAAAAATGCTATTATTCCAGGAGCAAGCAATCATGTGCCTGAGGCCGTTGCTCTAGTCGTGCAGACTAGAGACAAAACTTTAAAAAAATCCTATAATATGTAATTACTGCAAGAAACTAGGACATGACGAGGACTCTTGTTATAAACTCCATGACTATCTAGACGAGTATCTTGTTTAGTCCTAAAGAAACGAAGTGGCAAGCTGTGGTCGTGGCTAAGGTGGTTCTAGTTGAGAGCATAGTAGACTACAACAAGATGCCCATGATGCGGCCTTGGGAATTGTGTACGAAGAAAATAAACGGGTGTTTCCGGTACCCTCTCTCACTACTGGCAGTGAGATACTTTAAAAAAATATGGTCGTTTTGGTGAAATATGGTTCATTTGAACAACTATCAGGTATTTCACTTACCAAATTTTGGATAATGGACATATGATCTACAAATCATATGACAATTAATTTGCAATGTTTGAATAAAGCGGGATTCGTGCAATTGAATAATACTCTGATTTTAGAGAATCCTTTATTCGTGCGAGATTTGATGTGTGAGCTTCTCTCTATATCTCAATTAATTGATCAGTCTAATTATATTGTATTTTTTTTGGAAAATTGTGCATCATTTAAGGTTGATCAACAAAGAAGGTGATTAGTGCGGATAGATAGTCTGGTGGATTTTTCTACTTGCAACAAGCATATATCCGCACTTTACATGTCTCCTCTTAGTAGAGTTCGTTTGATACATGATATAAGACGTTGGGGCATCTGATTCGTAGTAGTTTTTCTTTAAATCCAAATAAGAGTGATGTTGTTTTCCAACTGATTCATATTGATGTTTGGGGGTCGTACAGTACACCCAGTTTGGGTGATTTTACTTATTTTTCACTAGTGTTGATGATTTTTCTCGTTGCCTTAAATTTTTTATTCTAATTTTAATTTATTATTATTATTAGGTCGGATTAATCTATTAAAAGTTTAATTATGATTTTTTCCATCTATTTTAGTATAAAAAATATTTTTAATAATCTTTTTATCAAATGTATATTAGTTTAAATGTTATATTTTTTTATAAATATTTGATTCTTATCAAACAAAGAAAATATGTTAAAAATAAAATAAGTTTCCAAAAATATAAAATAATTATAAAGAAACTAGATTTTTAAAATTATTTTCAGGTTTGTATTTATTTTATTAAAGAATAACCTATACTTTTTTTATTTAATGTAACTTTGATATAAGTGATTTCAATGCGAATAAAAACACATATCATCTTAAATATGTGTTTTAATAAGCCAAAATATATTTTTTTAATACTGTTTAAATATTTATTTATTTTAACTGTTTTACAGTAAAGATGATTCTTTTCAATTTGGTCACTAAAAGAAAGGATAATATATTTAGAGAAGCCATCAAAATTCATACAAGATCCAACCCATTCCTAACAAGATTCGCTAGGACGAATCCTGGCCACTCAGCCAAAACAGTGACCTACAATTGGGGCGAACACCTACCCAAGAGGCTAAAAGGTAATAAAAATTTCAGTTGTTACCTTATTTCAAGAAAAATAAATGAATCACACAAAAAGATATATAATATATAACGTGGTTTATATCGTGAAAAAAACCTATATCTAAGGGTAAAATATGAAATTTATATATGCGAGGTTACAAGAACACTCTCAAACATTAAGACTCAATCAATGCATTGTTACAAAACTCTCTTATAGGTTTACAAATAATTCATGAATTTTAAAATTCCTATTAAGTGTTTATCTTCTACTTACGAAACACTCCAAAAACAGACACACTAATCTCCTTTGAACGTGTCTGGTCTTTTGTCTTGTCTTTTGTCTCGTCTCTCCATACATTGACTTTTGTCTTGTCTTTTGTCTCGTCTCTCCATACATTGCAAAACAATATCTTCTTTTGTGATAAATATTAATCAATTAATTAAGAAATATAATTAATATCAAAGTACCAATTAATATAAAATCTAATTAATATAGAAAGATATTTTAATTAATATAGAAATCTATAAATATAAAAATATAATTCATATAAAAAATATAATTAATATACAGATCTAATTGATATAGAATATCTAATTAATATATAAGATCTAATTAATATAAGAGACCAATTTAAAAAGTAAGATTTTACTTTGAGTTACTTCTAGCCTACACTTAACAATTCTCACCTATGCTTATAGTAACTCATGTATACGTTACCACGATGCTCAAATTACTCAACGGAGACAAACTGTCCACATACATGCTTGAAGTGATCAATTCTCATGTAGTTTGTGAAATCTACCAAGGCAATCATCCCAAATAGACCAATATCTCGACCTCATACAACCAATAAAGCAATAATAACATCCATATGACATATCCTAAGATTAAAGACGAGAAACACTTGACAATTACTCAACAATTTGAAAATTTGAAGCCTTTGACCAATTAAACTTCACGTTAAAACCCAAACCCACCAATGGTTGAACTTCATTTGCATATACTGAAACCAAACTCAGCATGAAAACAACTTTCTAGAGGAATCCATATCTCCACCCTTATGTTCAAGCTCCACCTCAACTCCAACTCCACATCTGACACTTATTACATCTCGTTGACGAGGGACTCCTATTGACGCTGATAGTTATCTAACCAACTCATTCAGTGAACCTCTTAGGTTGCTCTTAAATTCAGGGACATACCTCATATTTTTTTAAACCTTTTTAGTCCAGTATATAACTTAAATCTAGTACTTTTTTCATAGAATCTATCGTTATGAATGACCTTGACTTGACTTCAAGATCTGCGATCTTCATCTTACTACTTTGTCTTTTTCACCAACAATGAATATTAATATCAACTTTTTACGCTCACTACACCACTTGTTAGGGAAACCAATAATATCCAAAAAAGATTTGACCTGATCCTAACAAAACTCACTAGGCTGAATCCTAGCCACTAAACCAAAGTAGTGACAAACAGTTGGCGAATACCTACCCGAGACTGTAAAAGGTAATACAGTCTTCGAATCTTACCTTATTTTAAGAAAAAAGTTAATAACAAAGAACATAAAAGTAAATTGATCGCACAAAAAGATATTTGACGTGCTTAGGGTCGTCAAAAAGTCATACATCCACATGTAATATATACAGTTTATATATAGAGTTTATATATAGGAGGTTACAAGAATACTCTTAAACACTTAACACTTAATCAATCCTTTGTTAGAAAACTCTCTTATGTGGTTACAAAGAATATGTGAATCTCATAATGCATATTCAAGTGTTTATCTTCTACCATAATACACTATCTACAAACAGACTAACCAATTTCCTCTAAACCGTCGCTCGTGTTTTGTCTCATCTCACCACATATTGCAAAACAATATCTTCTTCTATTTATAGTTGTTTTAAATCTTAATTAATTAATTAATTAATGTAATTAATATAGAAGACTAATTAATAGGAAATCTAATTATTACATAAGACTACATTAATAGAAGATTTATTTAATGAAGAAACTTAATTAAAATATAAGATCTTATTAATATAAAAAATATGACTAATATAGAATATCTAATTAATATCTAATATCTAATATCTAATTAATATAAAATATCTAAGTAATATTAAAATCTAATTAATACAAAATATCTAATTACTATAGAAATCTAATTGATATAAAAATATAATTAATATAGAAATCCAATTAATATAGCAAACCGATTTAAAAATGAAGATTATGCTTCGTGTTACTTCTAGCCTACACTTAACAATACCTATAATTACTTAAGATCACACTTATTTCCAAATAACCATCCAAGATTTAATAAAATATGACTAAGCACCTGGTATTCCCTTAGCTATTTACTTCTCTCTTGTTTTTTATTTTTTTAATGTCATATCTTTTAAAAAATTGCTCTAATAAAATCCTAAATTATCACTGGTTTTTTAAGACGAACAAAACTAGATCCATGAAATACATTTTTTTATTTTCAGTTACGTAATTACGTGTAATTAGATTGCAGAATATGTGTGTACTTAGGTTGCTAAAAATCAAATATGTTTCAGTTGCAGAATTACATGTAATTTGATTCCTAAAAAATAAATGTGTTTAGATATGGAATTACTTGGAAATGTGCGTAAATATGATTAAAATAGTTACATATATAGAACTTTGATTTCTAAATAAGTCTAATTATTTGAAAAGCAAAATATAACTTGTTTTTGTAAAAATAAGTGTTAGTTAGTTGTGAAATAACTATTATTTGTAGTTGTGAACATATGTGTACTTTGTGTTGAAAAAGCTGTAAAAAAAATAGAAAATTGAATTATTTTCTATTTGCAGAAATAAGTGGAATTTTGTTGTTAAAAAGTCATTATGGTCTCGTTATGAAATTATGTGTAATTATGTTACGTAAATAAGAAAAATATAGTTTCATAAATAGGAGTTTCTTTGTTAAATAAGTTTGATTGAGTGAAAAATAAAATGCAAACTTGTTTTGTGAAAATAAGTATTAATTGGATATGAAACAACTATTTTTTTATAATGCTGAAAATATGTGCATATTTGTGTTAAAAGTATTAAAACAAAATTGGACTGTGTTCAAGTTACTGAAATACGTTCAATTTGGTTTTCAAAGGTTTTTTAAGAAACAATTTTGCTTCATTTACAAAATTACATGTAATTTGTTTGCTAAAAACAAACATGTTCAACTTTTTGAATTACATGTAATTTTGTTGCAAAAAAATAAAAATAAAAATATCTCTAAAAATATCACTCATAGATTTCGTTTTTGTTCATTTTTAAAAATTAGAAATATATGTATTTTTACAGAAAAATGGAATTATGGTTATAAAGATATGGAGGTTTGAAGGTTAGAGTTTATGCTTGAGTTTATGTTCGAGTTTATGTTTTAGTTTATATTTAACTTAGTTCATGTTGTTTGAGTTATAACAGGAGACAAAAAAAAGACTTTAAATAGAAGCATAAAGTATCATACAAGAACCCTGAACCATCAAAGTCACTAACAACAGACCAAAAGAACGAACACTAGACCCGTAAAATATCATAAATGGTATCATACAATCCAAAACATAACACGTAACGTCTAAGCAAGTCTCCTAGAAGTAGACACAAGATCCTCGTACGCCCTAGCCAAACGATCGAAATCATAGTCAAACTCACCAACTGCGGGAAATAAGGAGATCCTACGCATACCGGCACGCAAATGTCAAATAATAACTCCTTCTCGATCCTCCTAAACATAGTCATCGAGTGAGTAGATTGCAGTATTGATTAGGTTGAACCAGCTAATCTTTTGATGGAGCATAAGGTAATCTGGAGTACTAAAAGAATCAATCTCGTCTCTCACCAAGTCTCTCCTGAATACTTCATCTAAAAGGTTATACCGCCAAATCGCCCAATTAGCCTCATCAAAAGCATACGTCATCGACTTTGGTTTTATTCTCGACTTCGACTGCATCTGCAACAAAAAATGGAGGATAAGCCTCTGGACACGGCCAAACTGTCTCAACACCCGCTCTGGAAAGTATGCCTACGAGTGCTCTACATCGTATATGACATCTCTAAACCATGCTATAGTTTGGAACCAAAAATGATCGCGTATCGCACGATAAGGATAGAAAAGTACCTGCAATACAAACCAATACGAACAAAAAAACATATAAATGCCACTACACCAGACCAACATAACACACAACAAACTATAAAGCGGTTCTACCCTATTCTACTATCACACTCAATAAAAAAACTTACATATGTCTCCTCCAGATGGTTGACGGTGATCCGGAGGTTCAACTTTGTTCGGGAGTCAGATACTGCGGTAGCTGTATCCCATCTAGCAATCGTGGGTTGGCGCTCGGTGTAAGTGGAACAAGTAACAGGGCCTAGCATGACAAAATGATCATGTATCCACGTGTCTAGCAAATCGATACATTAATCCATGGTCTTGGTGTCGTGGAGCGAGGCCTTACTCAAATGGTGATACAAGTAAGCAAGGACAACACTCCCCCACGAGTAGCTACCGACACCTTCCGGAGTCAAATCGCGCAACAAATAATTGAAATTGGCGTACATGTTGCTCTTGTCCGGGAATATGACGGTGCCGAACATATGTAATATGTAGGCACGCGCAGCCACATCTACCATAAGATCAGTGAGATCAATGTTGTTATCGCAGAACTCTGACCCATTAAACATACTCTGGAGCCATTTGAACCCCAAACCGACGCCCTTGCATTTCTCAACCTCCATCACAAATTCTACCTCGTCCACCATAAGCAACTCATCACACTCATGCATAGCCATAGACTTGTCTGATGTTATAGGAAAAGTAGCAAGTGAACCACAAACCGAGAGTCCCAATATGGTGTGCACGTCGTCGAGCGTGATTGTCATCTCGCTAAAGGAAAAATTGAAACTATTTGTTTCCATATGCCACCGCTCCAAAAAAACCTCCGTCATGTTGGAGTGTGTGTGCATGTGATAGAACGGCTCTATCAGTCGACCGAAAGGAGTGTCGTCAACTACGATGTGTACCCTACTTTGTGCAGCCAAACTCCAAGCTCTATGGCTGGGATAATGGGCATATAGCCGCATCTCGCCCTCCTGAAAATATTAGTTAAATATATTAGTATATATTAAAATTAAACCAAAGTAAAATTTCATATGCAAATTTAAATATTACCTCTCACATCCAAAAGTGGTATGCAGTGTGGGAGATGAACGCCTCGCCAAATAGCGGTGGCAGTCTGGAGGGATGAGGAGATCTAGGCTGCCCTCTAGGTGGGGGAGGATGGCGTCGTTCGCGGGAAGCAGAAGCGGAACTTGATCTGGAAGCATGCGGTCCGGAAACTATAGGCAGCTCCTCCATGAGAACCGCTGAATCGGCAACTAAAACTGGTTGGCCAGCTTCCCGTACCCTAGTCCGTTTTTTTATTCTCTTAGTCTGAGAGCCATCCGCGGACCTCGAAGCGCCACCAGGATCCATAACCTGAAATAATAAACGTACAAAATGGCAAGGTTGTTACAAAATACCAATTGTCAATAACAAAGCATTTTTAGGGAAATAATAGCGCAAACAAGTAAAACAACCACAAGAATAAACCGGTCCGGGGTAACTCCAGTGAGCGGATCATCCCACACCATCAATAAGGCATGGGTATATGGAAGTACGCCATGGGTATGAAGTAAGTCCATATACCCACCCTTTATTGGTGGCGTGGGCGTGGCCACCTACGCCATACGTGGGGCGTAGGTTGATTACCCACGCCATCAGTATGGCGTGGGATTCTGAGAGTACGCGATAGAGAGGTGTACGCTCAGAATCCCACGCCGTAGCGATGGCGTGGGTAATCAACCTACGCCACATGATGGCCTAGCGATAGTGTTCGTCGCCCCCGTATGACGAAGAACACTATCGTCGTGGTAGAAGCTTCAAGCTTCTGCCAGATCGTTCCAACAACAAACTAAGGTCCAAAATACACCTTAATTGATACCGAAATCTAACTAACGCATTTGTCAAACAGCAAAATCAACTTACAGTGATTTTGTTTTTGAATCTCTTCGGTGGATCTCTTCCGGTTTTTTTATTCTGATTCACTAGATGAGTGGCTGTGGTGGAGCGGTTTTTTATTTGAATGTCTTCGGAACGACTGTGGTTGTGGGTAAGGTTGTGGACTAGGTGGTTTTGCGTCTGTGGGTAAGGGTAAGGGTTTGATTTAGAATGTGAGAGGTAAGGTTTGTTTCTAATTTTTATTTACCTACATTTATACATTTATATTTAGTTATAGTTTAAATTTAGTTTAAATTTAGTTTAAATTTTGGGTTTAGTTTTTATTGTTTAAATTTAGTTTAAATTTTAGGTTTAGTTTTGAATTTTATGGTTTTTTAGAGAGAAGATAGAGAGAAAGTAGAGAATTTGATTTTTTTTTTTGAAGTTATACTTAGCGGAGTAAATTTGACTATTTATAAGATTTCGTAAGGGTAAATTTGTCAAACAAAATAACTTCGTGGAGTAGTTTTTAAAAAAAAATAAATACGACTTCGCGGAGTAATTTCGGCCGTATTTTAGCAATTCTCATTAAATAATTATTAAGTTTGTATGTGTTTGTGTGTTTCAAAGGTATTGTTGAAATAATTTATATTGCAAGTAGTTTTTGATAAACTCTAACATTCATATGGTTATGGTAATTTAATTTTACACATGGATAGTTAATAGTAATTCTTCTTCCAAAATATATGAAAATTGGACAAAAAGCATTTTTATTTACACATCAAACCAAACTTAATCAAATCATGTTATTTAATATATTTTTAAGTAACGTCAATTTAACTCTCGTTATTTGAAAATTCGTTTAAAAAGTTATATTTTATTTATGTGTATGGTTAGATTGTTTAGTATTTTAATCCACTATTTTTTTCTAATTATTTTATTTACATAAACTTTTGTTTACGATGATACCTATTTCAAACCCAAAACGTTTAGTTAGATAATATATATTTTTTATTAATTCTTTATTTTTTTATTTTTTTGGTGAAATAAAATATTAAATTAATTGGAAATAGTTCATACAAGTAACTAGGTCATACCCCGAGTAATACAGTCTATTCGAGCTATGAAGTTCAAAAAGAAAACAACATATCATCAAATCATAATAGAAAGATAAGATACAGTCTAAGTAGTGTGGTACTGATCAAGCCAAATGGACATATGAGATGGCAGTCGTCCACCTCCTAGAGGAACAACAAATCGAAGAGAGAAGACCTGCACTCCCCGCTCGAATCCTGCAAACCAAAAGAAAAAATTAATAAAGATATTTACATATGCCAGCTAATCTTGGTGCCGTGAAATTTGAACCGAATATCCGATAGGATACGGTGAGAAACCATGGAGGTGAAGGTTGGAGGGGAACCAAAGATTCTTGAGTTCCTCTCCTTCCAAACGTGGTAAATTACGGTGGCGAAGCAAGGATGCCAAATACTATGGTTACGAGATTGAGACCAATTTGACGCTTCACAAATCCAAGACTGCCAGCAAGAGGCCGTATAGGGAAAGCCAAGTTTATCAGTAGCCGTAGTCTAGATACTCTGGGTGAAACTACACTCAAAGAGGATATGAGGGATAGTTTCAATATCAGAGTTGCAAAGGGCGCAATCAGTTGGGATATTATAGCCCCAACTGTTCAGCTTGTCTTTGGTAGCAAGCTTGCCCAAGATAGCGAGCCATAAGATGAAGGAATGACGCGGAATATTAAATTTATTCCAGACTAACCCAGCCCATCCCACTTTGGGGTTAGGCACTCGAATGACACCGATACATGTCTTTGATAGAAAAGGAGTTGCATCCTTCCTTCGTCCTCCAGACAGGGATATCATCGGACTCAATGTTCGGGGGAGGGAGAGAGGATTAGCTGGTGAATCTCCCTCAGATTTGCGCAGCTCCAAGCTCTCATCGATCTTAAGTTTGAAGACCAAATCCAATTTCCATCCAGAATGATATCTGAGACCTTAAGGTTCTTCCCAAACCTGGAGTCATTTATGATATTGTCTCCGTAGTGAGAAGCAAGCGAAGAGGAAAAAAGCTAAGGGTCATACCACAAAGAGGTACTCGAACCATCGCTGATAGCCATCCTGTACATATTGCAAGCCAAAAGACGGAGACAAAGAATTTTCCTCCATATCCAAAATGGAGAGGATCCAATAGGAAGAATCCAAAAATTTTAATTTTTAATTTTTTCTATTTTAATCCAACTGCACCAAATAGAGTGATTATTATTACTTATAATATAGATAAAAATAAATTTAATATTATTTTAGACATTATCTTATGTAAATTTTGTATTATTAAATTAGAAAACTTACAAATGATATTTTGTATGGATTGTTGGTGTAGTTATAATCATATAATTATATTGTCAATACGTAGATACAATCATGTGATGAAGATGGTTTTAGCTCTAATTGGTAGATCAAGTTAACCGGAGTCATCATCAAAGAAGTCGAAAAAAAAATTACATATATTATAAATTTAATTCATATGAATAAAACTTCGAAAACTTAGGATATATTAGAAATTTGGAAGATATAATAAGACGAACCGTTTTATAAAAAGAATCTAAAAATTTATGATGTATTACAAAAAAATAAAAAATAAAAAATAAAAAATATATTTAAAAAAAAAAAGCCCCTTATAAAATAATTTAAATACATCTCCATTATTTTGATTCTCCAACCAATCGAGCTCAACTATAATTGATTATTTTTCATTTTATATGTAATATATATTTTATTTATATTTTATGTTAATATAATATATGTTTTTTGTATGGAGAGTCACAATTAATAAATTTAACATTTATATCTCCGTAACAAGAGTGTAGACAGCTTATCTAGTATAAACTAAAATAGATCCCTGCAATTTAAGCAATAAATTATGAATTATAGAAAACAAATATATATATATATATATATATATATATATATATAAATGTATTTTTATCTTTTATTTATTGTTTATTGTTTATAAATATGTGATTATATGAGAAGTTTTTTTTTCTTTAATATTTAAACAACAACAAAAAAATTTAGCAAACTGTGTAATTAGAGATTAAAAAAAGTTAACTTTTTATCGGCAAAAGAAATAATTATTTTGTGGCTAATATGTTTAATAAATTTTAGGAGTATAAATACTTAAAATATGTTATTTTTCTTATGTAAATAAAATATTAAATTATATATATATATATATATATATGAATGAGATATATTCCAGGACCGACGTTTGCTCAAATAAAACGATACAAAAGTTATAGCTGGAACCAAAACATTGTAGACGATGAGAAAAAAATGGACTCATATATAGCGGGTTATGAATTAATAAATATAAAAAAAAATGTTTGTTGGCAAAAGTCGAAAGCGTAAGAAAGAAGAGAGATGCGTAATACTTGAGCTCTGAAAATCCGAAGCACAAAAAAACAAGCAAAAACTGCATCTTCCCCAAATGAAGAGGAAGCTAGGAGCGAGCTACATAATGAGGGAAAAGCCCAAGATGAGCAAAAGAGAGGAGATCTAGGTCAAGCAAAATTATTTTAAGCAACCACAACTGAAATATTATAAGTCAAAAACTAGACTCAAGATTACATTGGTCAAATGACCTTGGATCCAAGAAATTTAAAATGAAGATTATAAACCACACGATGCGACACAATTAAGGCAAGGATGAGAGGAGAGTAAAAAATTCTTGGATTCTTCTCCTCCCAAATGTGGTAAATGACCGCACCAAGATAGACATAATAAAGATGACGGTTTCCAGAGGGACCCTAATTTGAAGCCAACCTATACAGTGAAGGCCAATCCCTACCACAGAAAGAGAGCCCAAGCTTCATCTTATGGTCATACCAGAGGAAACGGCGAAGAGACTTGAGAGTTCTTCAAGAACTCAAATTGGGAGAATGAATATCGAAGACCAATAAACATATCTGGTGAAAATCACAAATTTAATGAACTAAAGGCTACCCGTATATGAGAGATGTTGGAAGTCTATAAGGCAGTGCAATTAGTAATTTTATCCAAAATGGGTCGACAATCATTATAGTAAAGTCGACCCGTAAGAAGATGGACTCCAAGATATGTAACGGGGTTGGTACATGCGTTAAAACACACAATATTGATCAAATCCCTTCTGAGAGTGGGGTTAACCTCAGAAAAGAAAATATGAATTTTTTGCAGGGTAACTTTAAGGCCATAGTATAAAGAAAACGTTAAGGTCATCCTTGATAACTTGAAGAAATAAATGTCACATCGATAAAAGATCATCCGGTCATTAGTGAAGCAGGGGTTAAAAATCTTAATCTTATGACACTTCTAGTGGAAATTGATGTTTGCATAATTATTTTTCTCCTTGAGGATACTGAAGAGAACTTGCATGACCAAAACGAATAAGAAAAGGAATACAAGATCATCTTATCTTAGTAATTTGAAATTCTCTTGAGGGTAACCATTAATATTAATATTATAAAAAAAATGGGTGGGAATACATTTAATGATTCAGTTGATCATCTCTTCTGGGGAATTTGTGGCGACCAAGATGTCGAGGTTAAGATATCATCAAATATTTGTGGATATTATCTTCTAAATCACATTACAACATGTAGTTAGCAAAAATCCACAGTGAAAGATTGTTAATCCTTCTAAAGAACTAAGGAAATGCAGATGGCATTACAAGATGGCTCAAGACAACCAATATTAAAGAATATTAAAATCATATTACAAATATATTTGTTGATGATACTCTATGATAGCTTTAAGACCTCGCATTGAAATGATTGAGCCCCATGATTTATCGTTATCATTTTAAAAAAATAACGCTTTTAATTTATGCTTAAGTAACAATATGAACCATCAAACACTGGTCATGGGTATTCAATTGAGCAGAAATGAGCAATGATATTCTAGCGAATCCATATAGCTCAAAAGCAACTTAATGCTTAGAAGATTGAAAAAATAGTTAACTACAATGCTCGTCACCCCGTTTGTGAAAGTGGCGAAGACTCTTTTAATATTAGAGATTGATACTATTTTATTTCTTAAAATACGTCTTTTGATATTATTATGAAAAAAAATCGTGTTATGGTCTTCAAGCTTAAGTCAGGTTATGTAATAAGATTCATCAGCACGCCTAAGGGAGATACAGGAGAAAGAAGTAGCAGTATCGGCTTAGACTATAGAGGTATTTAGGGGATCATTACCTAAAAAAGAGTGGGCCGAGAAAATGTGGTTTTGGAAATTTGACACCTTAGAGCTAATATCCCTATACTGAGTAATATTGAGTTCCTGAATGGCAAATTGAAGTTGAGTGAGCTTATAGGTAACTAATCTCATACTATGAAGAGAGATTGGAAGGTTCCAAAAATAAGATACTAGCTCATTGTATGATGGATGAGAGTGCCACATATTAAAATATTTGAATGGTTTTTTAATATGTGGCCTTGGGGTATCCAAATTAAGAGTTACAATTGAGTGGTCTAAAGAGTGGAGAGGCCCAAAATGGACAATTGACATGGGCAAATGGTAAATAAATCTTGATAAGTTGTTACATTAAAAGATAAAAATAAAATTTATTGATTTAAGTCTTTTACGTGCTATACTCTTGTAGAATTTATTGATTTAAGTCTTTTACATGCTATACTCTTGTAGGCCATGAGTTGTACAAATGTTATCAAATTGAACTATCCTATTACAAACTGACTAATAAATTTCTATTACAAATGTTCTTCATTATAAAACAACTCATCTTCTGATTCAACCGTTTCTTCATCCTGACGTCTCTCAACAGATTCATTCAAAATATATTCCTCAATATCTTCAAATTCATCGAAATTATCCCATTTATTCTCTTTCATTTAATATTCAAGGTCTTGTATCATATCGGCTAATATAGACAAGTCGTTGTCTGCAATACATAGTTCAATTTTATCGCTAGCTAGTCTTGATTGAGTCGTACATTGCAACCTCACCTGACTAAACGCACATTCACGTGGCACTGTAGACATATGTACTGAAAAACCACCCTGGCTAACCTGGAAAGAATAGGAAATTGGTCTTATTTTCACTTCCACCACCTTGATTTATCAGGAAATATGTTTAGATCATATTGATCTAAACCATATGTAATGTTCAAGTATGTGGACACTTCTTTATTATTTTAAGGATTTTATCTTGTTGTCACTCTACTTAGTATTGTCGTTTCTACGTAATTATTAGTACTACGATTTCTGCCTTTCCTCCTACTACCCGCTATATTTGAAGATCTAACATTTTTATTTCTCTTTTATTTGTCATCATATTCATCACACATTTTATAAAAATAATATTCAATTTCTTGAATATATTCTTGATAGTTATATGATTTGATACTTTCATAAAATAGCTCAACTAATAATAACATAACACCCACCCCTTTCGTTTTCTAAAAAGATAAAAAAAAACACCAAATAGCATAAACATGTGAGATATGATGAAAATACTTTTCAAATTTTACTTCCACACCAAGTATCATTTAGAGACATACATTCTTATCCTTATATGTATGTATATACATGACAAGATTAGTAATATTAAAAAGGACCAAATAAATGTTATGAGTATATTGCAAAGAAAGATTTTTAGTTACATCTTTAAACGAGTTCAATAAATATAACACTGAAGCACAATAATCCAAATGTAAACTAGCAAGAGGTTATAGTTATTATAAAACATGATAATCTCATCTTTATGCATATAAGCATGTGCAAGAAGATAATATGTGGAGTTTCATCTAGTTTCGACATCTAAAACTAATTTTATGTATTTTTCCACTAACCAAAACATTTTATCTCCAATACTTTCGTCTAAGAACTGAGGTCGAGCATAGTAAGATTGTCTTTTCAATTGGATTGATATAATTAGGAATATTGCACTTATCTTATATTTTGATAAACATCGAAAATCCAGGTTACAATCAATTTTAACTAAATCAATAGTTGCATCATTCGCAGATGTATTATAGAAAATAATTGACATAATTTTATTTGTAATTCTTAAAATCATGCATAAAATCTAACAGAATATCTCTAATTAAAACATTAGCGTGTTTGATAATAACATTAAAATATATAATTCTTATTTAGAGTACCCAATCAAAATATATCCAATTAAAGTAATACACATAATATCAAATTCACAAAATATTACTATATCACTAGTCAAAGAAAATTTTCATGCCAAGGTTAATATTGTATCATTAATTATTTTTTTAAATATTTTATAACTTTTGATCTCATATAGATGTGCGGGATGTGTTTGGCTCTTGGGTTGACCCTGTTTTTCATCCAACTCTCGTATCTCCAAAAGTCATCAAAACTAAATGGTTGTGCCCTATCAACAAAATATATCATTGTTTTCCCTATATGTATTTTCATTAAACACATGCATTCTGATTTATGGTTATATATCATTCTTCAAGAATTTTAGAAGGATAAAAAATGTCGTGCTTAGCTAAGTGTCTCGTCATACCACCAGTGCCGCTATTTATTATTACACCCTTATAGGTATATGAATTTTGAAAATGTTTACACATATTTGTAACATTTTCAGGTTTCTCAAAAAAAGGTCTCATACCCATAATATTTTCTTCCTAGATTTCGAACCACTGCTATCGGCGATACCGCTAACATGGGAATAATATGTTTCAAAGATTGAATTTATACACCTATATCTATATGATAATACATAGTTTAATCAAAATAATTTAGGTATGGATTAGTAGTAGGTTGAGGTAAAATTTTGTCACTTTCTGTTTAAAGTTATTACATAGTTTTTTTTTAAATATGAAACAACTAGTAAATGTAAAAAATAAAATAATAGCATAAAAAAAATATCAAACACTTAAACCACTCATGATCCTCCACCTCCAAGGAAAATTTATTGAGTATATAAAATATGTTTTTTTCTCGAAGATTGTAGAAAAATATTACAAAAGAAACAGTTGGAGGAATAATATTATACAAAATTATAGTAGTTTTTTTAGAGCTTTTAGAAGAAGAATATTGTTTGAGACATGATTTGAAAGATGAGTTGAGAGATGAATTAAGAGATGTATAAAAATGAAGGAGTTCATTCTTTATTTATAATGAATAAAATCAAAAAATAAATTGCATTCACTGGAAAATGGATATCCGCCTTGGCTAATAACTGCTGTATTTTAAAAAATAATCAAAACGAATATATATTTTAATCACTTAAAATAATTATCGATGTACAAACGGATATTTGTAATATTAAACAAAAATTTATTTGGCTTCATGGAATGGATATATGTTCAATAAAACGAATACTTATTTTCTCCCAATGACTAGTTTTGGTTAGCCATTAGGGAAAACGAATATCGATTTCACATAAGTGATTTTATTTTCGTAATACTTAGCCAAAATATTTTCTGATATATATGATCATTCCTCTCTCATTTGTTGATATGATCATTCTACTACTTTTAATTTTAAAATGATTTTTCAAATCTTTATTTCTCAAATCATTATTTTATTCGATTTATATATTGAATGACTTAGAGGAAATGTAAAACCAATGTCTAAAAATATGCCTCGAAGGATCCACAGTTTGAAGAAGACCCGGGTTGATGATAATAGAATGTATTATGGTCCATTATTCGAACATATGGAAGAAGAATCAAGTGAAAATATTGAAGATAGCGTTGACGACGACATTCACGTTCAAACGAGAGAAATCACTATAACTGCGGGTATTTTTTTAAAACTAATGATCTTAGCGATGTCTTGTGTATCCAAGTGTTAGTTAATCATCTTAGGGATGAGATATGTTAGTTTTTATTTTCTAGATTTAGTTGTAACTAGTATATAGAAATAGTAGAATAATATTATTCAACTACAAGAATAATTTTGGATAATACATCCAATTTGAGGATGAGCTACAAAATTAATGATACATGGCATAACCTTTATGGAACTAACCTACAACAAAAGAAATATTTACCACAACAAGACAAGTTATGAGGTTTTTTAAGGTCATTAAGTTATCCTTGTAAGAATCAGCCTACTAATTGGCCTATCACTTTGAATGAAATATTTGTAATATGAATAATGGTAGATCTTAACCAATAGTTGGTGGTAATCCTAGAAATTCTAGTAGACATAATCTGAATGAAGTTCATATATTAGTTATGAAATCAGTTAATACGTGTTTCGTTGCGAATAATAATATAATATATTTTTTGTGTTCTTTGTAATTGCTACTATAGTCTCGGGATACATAATAAATTTACTATATTTGATCAATAGTCATATGAGTAATTTATATGGTAAAATGTATCTACTTTATGGTATGATACTAACTCGGTTGTGTTATTAAATTACTATGCAATTATCACAAAATGGCTCAAGCACAGAACATATGTGAAGGAAAAACTTAAATGAACACGGGATTTAACGTGGTTCGACAATTGTCTACATCCACGGGCGCCGGCAGAGAAAAGAGTTTCACTATGATAGAAAAGGTACAGATTTCAAATTATGTTTTATGTAGTCCTAGTAGTCTATTTATAGGGAATTAATAGACTTACTAGCCAATGGGCCTAATGGGCTCATACCACAAGACTAACACGATACTATCACAACACTTATTTGTAATGCCAAACACAGTACACTATCAAGGCACAATATCACTATCACAGACACAAAACTGTACTGTCGGACACAATACACTGTCAAGACACTATTCGACTCATTCATAGCAAATTTTCCCCTTGAGGCGAATATCATTTCTTCACTATCAACAAAGAAACTTCTTTTCTATAGACTCACCAAATGCCCCCAAGGCATTCACTCTATACTGTGAACACCAATCCAGTTTAGGCACTCCCTAAACTTTCGAACTGAAACTTCCTTGGTCATTATATCTGCTGGATTATCGTGTGTAGACACTTTCTTCACATCAACAATTCCCTTTGATATTATATCACGAATAAAATGATACCTGACATCTATATGCTTTGTACGCTCATGGTACATCTGGTTCCCTGTAAGGTGTATGGCACTTTGACTGTGAAGAAAAACTTTTGTAGTAGTTCTATCCAAGCCCAAATCTGCCACCAAACCTTGCAATCATATTTCCTCTTTAACTACTTCTGTTACCGCCATGTACTCTGCCTCTGTTGTAGACAAAGCTACAGTAGCTTGGAACTGTGCTTTCCAACTGATTGCACTCCCAGTTAGAGTAAATACATATCCTGTCAGAGATATTCTTTTATCCATATCACCTGCAAAATTAGAATCAACAAAACCAACCAACGATCCTGCAAAATCATTAAGAGATTCACCAATATCGGTCGTGTTAAAAGTTAAGCCAACATTCACAATATTCTTAAGATACTGAAGTATCCATTTCACTTCCTGCTAGTGTTCTTTCCCAGGACATCCCATGTACCTGCTAACTACACTAACCGCATGTGAAATATCAGGACGTGTGCATACCATAGCATACATGATACTACCAACTACACTTGCATATGGAACCTTCGAAATTTGTTCCAACTCAGCATCATCCTTGGCCGTTCCTACTGCAGACAACTTGAAATGAGTAGCAAATGGAATGCTAACTGCTTTAGCATCAAATATGTTGAATCGTTGTAACACTTTATCAATATAGCTTCGTTGAGACAAGTGTAATGATCCTAAATTTTTGTTCCTCATAATCTCCATACCAAGAATTTTCTTTGCTCTACCCAAATCCTTCATCTCAAACTCGGCACTAAGCTGCTTCTTTAACTGCACAATGTGTGACATACTACAAGAAGCAATAAGCATAACATCCACATACAACAACAAGTAAACATAAGAATCATCTGACATCTTTTGATGATACACACAACTATCATATGGACTCCTCATGAACCTTTTTGACACCATGAATGTATCAAAACGTTTGTACCATTTCCTAGGTGACTGTTTCAAACCATACAGTGACTTTTTCAGCAGACAAACTTTATCCTCCATATTAGGTTTGATAAATCCCTCTGGTTGTCTCATATAGATTTACTCCTCTAATTCACCATGTAGAAACGCCATCTTCACATTCAACTGCTCAAGCTCTAAATCTTGCAAAACTACTATGGCTAACACAACTCGAATCGAACTATGCTTCACCACTGGAGAAAACACTTCATTGAAGTCGATTCCTTCCCTTGAGTAAAACCCTTAGCGACCAGTCTTGCTTTGAATCGAGATGCCTAAACCCCTGGATTACCTTTCTTTTTCTTGAACACCCATTTACTTCCTACTATCTTCTGTCCTTTAGGCAAGTCAACAAGCTTCCATGTTTGATTCTTATGAAGAGATTCAATCTCTTCCCCCATAGCATCAATCCATCGATCTGCCTCTGAACTCGCTATAGCTTCTCTGTAGCTACTAGGTTCCTGTATCTCAACTTCTTCTGCAACTGACAGAACATATGCAACTAGATTCACATACCTTTTTAGAAGTCTAATATCTCTTCTTTCTCTGCCCAATGCTATTCTATAAGGTTGTTGTTCTGGTTCAGGCGCATCATCGTCACTATCATCCAATGCTGACGCTTCACCTCCTGATTCTGGATCCACCTCAGAACCACTTGAATTATTGGACCTGCTAGGAACTGATTCTACTTCAAGCTCCACCTGTTTACTCACAACCGATCGTGATTCGACCATTTCTCCTACTTACCTCTTACTGTCTATCGAAGCAAACTCATTAAAAGTAACGTCCCTACTGATGAGAAAACCTGGAGACTTTGTAGAGGTACACCATAACCTATATCCCTTCACTTTAGTAGAATATCCTAGAAATATGCACCTCTTTGCCCTCAGCTCAAGCTTACCATCTCTCACATAAGAATACGCAGGACAACCGAACACCCTCAAATGTTCATAATCAGCCGACGATCCAGACCAATTCTCAAAAGGAGTTTTACAATCAATAGTCGTTGATGGAGACCGATTTACCAAGTAACACGCTGTATTGATAGCTTCAGCTCAAAAATCCTTTCCCACACCGGAATGCGAGAGCATACTTCGTGCCTTGTCACAAAGCATTCTGTTCATTCTTTCTGCAACTCCATTCTGTTGTGGTGTTCTAGAACAAGTGCGATGGCGCACTATTCCCTCAACTTCGCAGAACTCGTGACTGCAATATTCTAACCCATTATTTGTCCTAAGACGTTTGATTTTTCTTCCTGTTTTTTCTCAATCATCGTCTTCCATTTGATAAAGGTTGAATATGCCTCATCTTTCGTTTCAGAAAGTAAATCCACACCATCTTTGAATAATCATCAATCAAACTCATGTAGTATCTGGCTCCGCTCTTGGATGGAATTCTGTTTGGACCCCAAAGATATGAGTGAATGGAGTCCATTGTCCCTTTAGTCTTTCTTACAGCCGATTTGCTGAATTTGACTCTAGTTTGTTTACCAAACACACAGTGCTCACAAAATCCTAATGATTCTGCTTTATACCCTTTCAACAAATCTCTCTTTCCCAAAACAGCTAATCCTCTATCATCATGTGACCAAGACGCCAATTCCACGACTTATTTTGATCTTGCCTACTTTGGCTATTACTCTCTGATGATGCTACTGCAGAATCGCCCATAACAACACTCCCCTGGAGAATGAAAAAAACCCTTCTGCAAACTACCTTTCATGCATACCATTGAGCCTTTTGTCACTTTGATTACACCATCTTCTGCACGGTACTTGTAAAGAGTCCTAAGAGAAATCAGGTTTCTCTTTAACCCAGGAACATGCCAGCACGTCAAGATTCTAACAACCCCGTCAGATATTCCGATTCTAACGTTACCAATACCACCAACAGTCAATGAATGATTGTTCCCTAAATAGACAGTTCCCTGCATTGTCTTGTACGTATCAAACCACTGCTTTAACTGACACATGTGATATGTAGCGCCAGTATCGAGTACCCAAGAGTTTTACCAAAAGTCTGAACTCACGGACAATACATCTCCTCTACTACTGTTTTCACTATCATCGGAATCGTTCACACCTTCAACACTGTTTGCTGCATTTTCCTTTTGATTTCTATTCTTACCATTCAGTTCCGGACAATCTCTTCTATAATGACCATGCTCACCGCATTCATAAAAATTTGAGTGCTTTACCCTTGACTTGGACCTCCTGTTCTTCTTTCTTAAAGAACTCGCTTTGCATTTAGATCTTCCCTTAGTCATAAGACCTTCCCCTTCAGCTTGATTGTCTAGCTGCAACTGTCTCATCTCCTTTGATTTCAGTGCCCCTTTGACATCTGCTAGCGATAAATTATCCTTACCATACATAATGGTATCTACGAAGTTTTCATAGGGAGTTGGTAACGATCTCAATACAAACAAAGCTTGACCCTCATCCTCAATATTGATATCTATGTTCTCCAAGTCCATTATAATTGATTTAAAATTATCAAGGTGCTCTGTTATGGACATACCTTCTTTCAATCTGAAATCATACAAACGTTTCTTCAAGTATAATCTATTTACTACTGATTTCTCTGAGTAAAGATCTCCTAGCTTTTTCCATGCGCAGGCAGCAGTCTTCTCACCACTAATCTCGCGAAGCACATTGTCTTTCACACTCATTAAAATCCAGTACAAAGCCTTTTCTTGATGATCTTGTTTCTCCTCTTCTTTTATCTCTTTAGTAACTTATTTTCCACGACCTTCCACAGCCCTTGCAGTACCAATGAATATTTCAGTTTAATCTTCCACAACGCAAAGCTAGATCCCCCATCAAATTTTTCAATCATGTATTTTGTTGCTGTAGACGCCATTGTGAAACCCTAATTGCAAAAGCCTTAAGTTCACCACGTGGCTCTGATACTAATTTTGTTATTAAATTACTATGCAATTATTAGAAAATGGCTCAAAGACAAAACATATGTGAAAGAAAAACTTAAATGAACACAAGATTTAATGTGGTTCGACAATTGTCTACATCTACGGGCGCCGCTAGAGAAAAACGTTTCACTATGATAGAAAATGTACAGATTTCAGATTGTGTTTTGTGTAGTCCTAGTAGTCTATTTATAGGGAATTAATTGACTTACTAGCCAATGGGCCTAATGGTCTCATACCACAAGACTAACACGATACTGTCACAACACTTATTTGTAATGTCGAACACAGTACACTGTCAAGGTACAATATCACTATCACAGACACAAAACTGTACTGTCGGACACAGTACACTGTCAAGGCACTATTCGAATCATTCATAACAGGTTGCTTAAGAATAATGAGGTAGATGTCAGTGGGTGTATTGAACATCCAATTCGGTGGGGCTTCCTATTAGAAAATACATCTCTAAAACACCAAAATATATATACTCGGAATGGACAACTCTAATAGTTGAGGAAAATGTTAGTGACAAGTCTTTCAATATTTTGAGGAAAATTTGAAGTTAATCTAACAGTTCAATCAAAATGGTGCATCTAACCCCCCTGAAGAATGGATAAGGTGAATCGAACAAGATAGGATGCAACGACCGACCATATCCAATGTCGGTAGTGCTTCTCATCAACTACTATCTAAAATTGAAAGGGGATTGTTCAACCGCGAATATATAAAATTGAAGTATTCACAGACTCATACTCTGTTTGGTCAAATCTTTAGTCAGTTAATTCAAATTCGCATTACCAATATCAAATGCAGAGTCACTTGCAGCGTCAACAAGAGTACTCACGACATATAGCCAAAACGATGTAGTTGAAAACGATTGATCACCAAATTTTTAATGTTCAAGATATTCGAGAACTTTATCATCTTATGACTATCAAGATCATCGAGCATCACAAGTTTTTTTAACGATCGAGATCCTCCAACACCACATATGATGACTTATTTTTTTATTATTTTTTTATCTTTTTTTATTTTGTTGCACTAAACGTCGTTATTATTTTGTTCAATTAATCCATTGTAGGTTTTATCTACATAAATAATAAATATTTTTTTATTAATTAAATATTTTTTTAAATTTTTTGTTATTTACGATTGTAAAAATTGTA
This sequence comes from Limnanthes douglasii subsp. nivea, assembly GCA_036936605.1. Classification (NCBI taxonomy): domain Eukaryota; kingdom Viridiplantae; phylum Streptophyta; class Magnoliopsida; order Brassicales; family Limnanthaceae; genus Limnanthes; species Limnanthes douglasii. The sequence goes on along the minus strand of JAUPFV010000001.1, from coordinate 138,511,691 downwards.
GAGATAGTACATAATTATTTAGACAATTTCAACCTTTTAAAATTATTTTATTAATATATAAGAGTTCATTTTTTTAAAATATTAAAATATCTAATAATCTATTTAAACTATCTAAGTAAAATTATAAAATACATGAAATAAATATCTCAAGTATTTCCTTTCTAATATATAGTGATAGAGCTTGATAGGCATACCTAATATCCAAAACAGAGGAATTTAAAGTTTCCGGTTCAAATCTTATTGGCTTTTATTTTGTTTTTGTTAAATGGTAAAATAGAGACAAAATGCTATATATATATATATAATAGAACTATTAGCTTGTTTGGTATTTTTTGGGTTATCACCCCTAAATTATTTGATAAAAATAAGAAATAAATAAAATTGATAAGAAAATAATTTTAGGAATAATTCATCTTTTTCTCCTTCTTTTGGTATCACCGATTCTTTTTTTTTTGTCTCTTATCAGAGACTATATTATGTTGAATTGCATTGTATTGCGTTTGATTGGAGGTTGACTTGAAATGGAAGAGTTTCATATGCTTCAATCGTCTACCAGCAACCTGTAAAATAAATCAAGATCGTCAGAATTAGAAATAAGGGATGCTAATGTTCAAAACATTTTGAACAAGGATAAATCCTTTGTTGATACTACTCGCATCCATAAAATAAAACTGGAGTTTAAGCCTGAATTCATACTGCACAAGCAAGATCATATCTCGATCCAAATTTCATCAAGATGTTCAACACTACTTGAAGAATAAAATGAAATACACACTAATAGGTAAACTCAATAAAGGAACACCAAAAGAGAATATTCTTAATGATTTTATACAAAAATTTAAACTAAATAAGGAATTTAATGTATCTGTATGGGATTCTAGACATTTGTTATTAGGGTTTGAATCTAAGGAAGATATTTGTAAAGTTTGGTCCAAGAATGTATGGTACCTGGGTAATTCTTGTGATGAGGCTCATCAAATGGACCACTGAATTTAACACAAAAGTGGAATATCCTATCTGTCGAGTCTGGATTAGATTGGAAAGGATTCTGGCATACTTATTTGATGAAAAAATCATCTCTGTTATTTTTGAATCAATAGAAAGTCCACTCCAAATTAAGATTCCTGAAAAGAATAGATCATTTCATAATTCATGTATCGAATGGGTTGAGATAGACTTGTCTCAAAAGATTCAGAATAGAGTCTGAGTTAGTTCGGAGAAAATCAAAGATGTTGGATACAAATTAGCTACAAAGATCTAGAAATGTATTGTTTTAATTGTTATCATATTGGTCACGATGATAACAAGTGCAAGAAGTTGAAGGAGAAAGTGGAACAAAATGTTGAAGAGTTCATTTCAATAATGGGAACAGAAAAGGGCAACAATGAGAATACTACAAAGAAGGATAACAAAGATGAGAAATAGATATTGAAATCTATTATTGTAGATCCTAAGAGAGTTTCTAAATAACCAAACAACAATAATTTGCTTAATAAAATATATTACAGCCCTTTCAGAAACAAAAACGATGACAAACATATCATAAACAAAGAAGACAATACTCCTAAAGAGGAAGAAATAATTGATGTTATCTTATCTTTGGAGTAATGATATAACTTAGATTATGAAAACTTAATTTCTGAGGTGAACACTCCAAACAAATATGGTGGGGGAAGCTGACCTTTAACTCGTGATAATAAGATCCAAGAAGCCAACACTGAGTTCCACAAGTTGCTAAATAATAAGCTCAAAACTGCAAGAGGTATGAAAAAAGTTAAAAATCTCACAATTAAATCTTTACTGTTTTCAGGGACTAGCATGAAAAAAATTAAATTTAAGATGATTAAGATCCTGAATTGGAATGTTAGAGGGATTAAAAACAGGTCTACTACTAGAAGACTTAAATCTATTCTTTCTAATGAGCATATAAAGTGTGAATGTTCTGGAAAAAATTAAGGTTAATTGTTTAGTCATCCTCAATTATTACACACTGAAGTTACTAATATTAATGATAATACTTGTTTCCTTCTAACTATTATATGCCAATTGTCAAAGGATTAGTAGGTTTCACCTATGAAATTCTTTAAGAGAAATTTGTGCTTCTATTCCTAACAAGGATTGGATATTGATGGGAGACTAGAATGCCATTACATCTCCAGATGATAAGATAGGTTGCATCACCTACTCTATGGACAACTCTAACGACTTTAATGAAATGATAAGTGGCTGTAACTTAGAGGACGCTAGTTACTATGGTTCTAAATTTACTTGGAATAAATATGTTAAATGGAATATATTAGACAGAGTGTTATGCAACTCTGTCTGGTCTAACACTTTCAATAATACTAAAGTGATGCACATGGCTAGAACATGCTCTGATCATTGCCCCTTGTGCATTATTATTAGTAAAGAAAGGTTAAACTTTTAAAAAATCTTTAAATTTTTTCATATGTGGACTCTTAATTCTGATTTCCTTCCTTTTGTTAAAGAAAACTAGAATAAAAAGTTAAATGGATTCCCTCTTTTTGTTTACTAGCAAAAGCAAAACATGTTAAAAAAGGCTTTGAAAGAATGGAATAAAAATCAGTTTGGAAATATATTTGATAAAGTGAAAGAGGCTGAAATCAATGTGAAAAAACATGGAAATTAATCATATGGAGAATAATACCAATGACTCTAATATGGATTTATCTAAGGCTAACGTTGATCTGCTTTTAGCTTTTAATATGGAAGAATCCTACTGGTTTCAAAAATGCTATACAACATAAGTAAGGAGGGTGATAAGAATACCAAGGTTTTTCACAATTACGTTAAAATAAAAAGGAGGAGATCGAGAATTAATAGTATCAAAGATAAGGACAGTTGGATCATTGACAAAGACCATATTGGTAACTCGGGTGTTAACAATTCTAAAGGAATCCTCAGTGATTTTCCTTACACTAACATGGAGGAGGAGGTTTTTCTAATGAACAATTCTATCTTTGAGAATATCCATATTCTAATTACTAATGAAATCAATGTTTTTCTTATGGATATGCCTAAAGAGGATGAGATCTTTGATATTATATCTAATCTTAAACCTATGAGTGATGCATGTATGAATGGATTTAATGCTTTCTTTTATAAGACATGTTGCAGTATTATTAAGGAGGACCTTTGTCTGGCATTAACAGACTTTATACTGGGTAAGATAATTCCTAAAGGTGTAATGGCTATGGAGATTTGTTTGATTCCTAAGTCTACTAATCCTACTAATTGGAAGGACTTTAGACCTATTGGATTGTGTAGTTTTCTTAACAGAAAAATCTCTAAATTGCTAAATAACAGGCTTACTAAGATTCTGCCTAAGGTGATCTCTAAGGTTCAAGGAGCTTTTATTCCTAACTCTTCTATTCATGAAAATATATTAATAGCTAAAGAGTTAATTTTTTATTTAAACAAAAATAAGAAAACTAGTGACTTAATGATTCAGGTCGATATATCTAAGGCATTTGACATGCTGTCTCATTATTTTCTAACTAAAGTCCTTGAATATTTTGGATTTTCTTCTAATTTTGTCAAATTAATTCATAATCTTATTAGCTCGGTCTATGTTTCTCTTCTCATTAATGGAAAGGTCTATGACATCTTCAATACTAAAAGAGGTTTGAGATAGCGGGATTATTTGTCCCCCAGTCTCTTCATTTTGACTGAGGAGGTCATAATTAGGGCTCTATACAAATTGTTCATTGAAAATAAAACCATGCGTTTCTCCTTTAGAATTAAAATATTAATTCTATGCTTAGTGTTTGAAGATGGCATTCTTATTTTTCCTAATAGTATGGATGCTACTATTAACAAGCTTGGGTTTTTTCTTTAGACTTATCAAACTCTTTCAGGTAAAGTGATTAATAAGGACAAGACTAAAATCTTCATGTCTACTATGATGACTAACACGAGGATTGCGGATATAGTTAATCTATCTGGTTTTAATGCTAGTTCTCTCCCTATAAAATATCTAGAAATTAGTCTTAACAATAACAATAGGGCTAGTAATTTCACCAACTCGCTAAACAAGATAAATAACAGAATTAAAGACTAGAAGTGTAAAAAATTACTTTTTGGAAGAAGGCTGGTGCTGATCAACTCTGTCTTCATGCCCATTCCAACCTATTGGATGCAAAGTATCTCCCTTTTGGTTGATATTATATTATGAATGGAAAATATTTTAATTGAATTTATATAGGGATGTTCTAATAAAGAAAGAAGGATTCACTAGTCAACATGGAATGTTTTATTGTGTGTAAGCTTTGGTTTAGTTACAGGTCAAATAAGATTATGTGGGCCATTTTGATGCATAAAACTTACTGTAAGGAAATACATCATCTTCAAGTATCATATTCTAAGGTTGGCTCTTATACTTAGACGAGGTTGGCTAAAATAAAGGATAAAACAGATCCTAATATGAGATGAATTGTGGGTAAGGGTGAGATCGATTCATGGGTGGAGAACTGGTATGATAATTCTCGTCTTATAGTTTTGAATGAAAATGTGAATAATTCTTGGTTTAGACACACTAAAGTTAAATATTTTTGGAAAGATAACTCTTGGGATATTGATTGCTTAAAGGGATTTCTTTCTAATGTTACTATAAATAAGATTCTAAAGGTTTATATTAATATTATTAATGATGATATTATTTTATGGATGAATGAACCTAATTTTAATATGAAGAATACCTGGAATTTTTTTAGGAGCAAAGGTATTAGGTCCAATCTCTATATCAGAATCTGGAATATTATTACTCCTTCTAAGTGCTCATTCCTACTTTTAGAATCTGCTGAAAGATTACATTCTTGTAGAAACAAATTTACAGAAAATAAAATTTGTATTAGTTCCAGATGCCAGTTTTTTGTAATATTGAAACTCATAGACATTTATTCATAAATTGTGACTTTGCTTGGAATATTTGGAGTTACTACTCTAATCTTTTTAAAATTAAAATCGAAAAGTTTATGATAATTTCCCACATGATTAGAGTATGGTTTTGATGCATAAAACTTACTGTAAGGAAATACATCATCTTCAAGTATCATATTCTAAGGTTGGCTCTTATACTTAGACGAGGTTGGCTAAAATAAAGGATAAAATAGATCCTAATATGAGATGAATTGTGGGTAAGGGTGAGATCGATTCATGGGTGGAGAACTGGTATGATAATTCTCGTCTTATAGTTTTGAATGAAAATGTGAATAATTCTTGGTTTAGGCACACTAAAGTTAAATATTTTTGGAAAGATAACTCTTGGGATATTGATTGCTTAAAGGGATTTCTTTCTAATGTTACTATAAATAAGATTCTAAAGGTTTATATTAATATTATTAATGATGATATTATTTTATGGATGAATGAACCTAATTTTAATATGAAGAATACATGGAATTTTTTTAGGAGCAAAAGTATTAGGTCCAATCTCTATAGCAGAATCTGGAATATGATTACTCCTTCTAAGTGCTCATTCCTACTTTTAGAATCTGCTGAAAGATTACATTCTTGTAGAAACAAATTTACAGAAAATAAAATTTGTATTAGTTCCAGATGCCAGTTTTTTGTAATATTGAAACTCATAGACATTTATTCATAAATTGTGACTTTGCTTGGAATATTTGGAGTTACTACTCTAATCTTTTTAAATTAAAATCGAAAAGTTTATGATAATTTCCCACATGATTAGAGTATGGTTCCGGTCTACAGATCATGAGGTACATATTAGAACGGTTCTTACTTCCTTGATTCTTTGGTCTATTTGCAAAGAAATAAACTGTGCTAAATTCAAAGACAATTAAAAATGTGAATTCTACTATTCTTTATATAAATCATATCTTATTATGTCTGGATCAAGTTAATTGTTTTAAAACTCAGGAATAGAGGAAGATTTTAAAACTGCTAAAATATTGGGTTGTATATACTATGTCATGAAGTGTGATAAACCTTTTTACCTGAGTTGGAAGATTCTTGCTACTGGCTTCCTGAAACTAAGCACTAACGCGTCCCGTCAAAGTAACGGTGAGAACTGCAATAACTAACCTTTATGGCAAGCTTTGTCCCGTCATGGCTGAATCCAGAGCACTGCTGGATGCCCTCCTTCTCTGTCACAAAAAAGGTTGGAATAATTTAGAATTTGAAACTAATTCTCTTATTCTTGTTAATTTTTTATCGTATGGAAACTAACCTAGTAAGCTTAAAGGTTTTCTTCACTGTTGTAGAAGAGTGATTAAGCCTACTATGATTATTTCACACATCTCAAGGGTCCAAAATCAAGACGCTGACTGGCTAGCGAGGTGGACACTGAGGTGCAAAATGAAAAAGGATTATTCGAATCACAAGGTTCCAAACCAGTTGAAGGCAATAGCCTTCCTCGAAAGTCTAAACCTAATATATCTAAATTACGATTAATTACCTGATTTCTTCTTTTCCTGAGCTGAGGGTGACCTTTGATTGAACTAACATGGCCGACAAGCAATACTTGAAATTGGCCAAGCTTTCTTTGGTTTTGCAGGTATCTTGAAAATCAGGTGTATACTGTGTTGGGCTTCGACGATGTGAGAGTTTTTTTGCCTGTAAAATTCTAGGATTAAGGTTCTGAAAATCAAGTAAAATTGAATTGGAATGATGAACTGCTTACCTTCTGGTCTCCTCTATGGCAAAGTGTTGAGAATTCTGGATTTAGGGGTTCTCTTATTGTGCCTTACTTTATGAAATCCTGTGTATAGAGATAGTCTTTATATTTCTACGAAGGAAACCGTACCCATATTTTCTCTTTCTATCAAACATTTGAGGCTCTAATGGAGATATCTAAAGGTCTCATCTCCGAATTTAGTGGTCTTATCTCTCTGAATTCGTTATCTATAGTGAAAGGATTTAGTTGAATTCGTTTGCAACTCCCTGAATTTTGTCCTCAAAGAGATCTGTTTCTGTCTAGGAGAAAACCGAACCCAACTTGTTACCTCTCAAGATCTGTAAAGCAGATTATTTCAAGGTAGATCAAACTGAGGATGTCATCTCCTTAACATATTGGATTTTTCTGAAGCAGTAGTTGACTTTGAATATCTCTCCCTGAATCGATTAATGATGTATGATGTGAAAGGGTCTCAATTTAGAGTCTGTATACTACATGAAACTACTGGTCTCGATATAAGTCTGTATATTTATTTTGAGAATTAAGTCGGGTCTCCCTAATATTGGGTCATCTGTTCTTTCTATTGTTTTGTGCAAAACCTTCTTTTGGGCTTGACTATTTCTTTAATAATAACAATAATAATAATAATAATAATAATAATTTCATTCTTTAAAACTAATTTGTAATTCCCCTCCACTTTAAATTCCGTAGTGCTAGTTTTACGCAAAACTTATGCAACAATTGCCTATTAATAAAATTTTCCTTTTATGAAAAAAAAGTATATACATAACTTTGAATAAAAATATTTAAAAACTTAATAAACGGTTAAAGAAACAAAGCCAAAACTATTTTAAAAATAGGAGGGTCCCTACATATTACCTTTGTCATATTGCGTATTACCCTTGTATATTACGTATGCCGTATTGCGTATTGTGTGATTGGATAAACATCTGTGCGAGCATTATAGTAATCTTGTTTGTGTCAAGTAGCCGTAGAGCCACGTCATATGAATGATTGGCCAAACACAACACATACACGCCAAATATATGTGCCTTTTTTGCATTCATATGTGTGGTTTTGTTAAAATATGTATACAATGGTGTATACATATTTCAAGTTAGTTACACATTCCCAATAGCATTTTGATTGGAATGTATGCCGCCCCAGTTATGTTATACTACTTGTTTTTTCTTTTTAAATAATAATAATAATTAATAATAATAATTACTTAATATCATTAGATATTCGGTATTTCAATAAAATTTGTGCTGCTAAATGAAAAATCAGAAATGTAATTACGTAACTGGGGTGAAGTACATAAAACATATATGGTATCTAGTAATAATATTAAACAAATCCAATAGGAGCCTTTAACTTGACACAAACAAACTTGTCCCGTAACTTATCGCTTCAAGTTATAAACAACCGTTAATCAACATATCTTGGTTGTAGACTTCTATTTTGATTTTATAACACATCCCCTAAATTCAATTATTTCATTTCTAGTCATGTTTAGCTATTAGACCATAAATAGTATAATTACCAAATCATTTATCAATTTTATTTATTATTTTTGTCATATATTACAACATGATTTAAAGATTTATATCTAATTTTGTTCAAAAGGTTAGGAGTAAACGATTTTAGAAATAAATAAAAATAATAGATAGTAATACATATCTTTTAGTTTTTTGTAATTTGGATTTGGAGAGAAAATTTATATGAATTCTTAGACTATAAATTTATATAAAATGGAAATGAATAATGGAGAATACATATTTAAAGTTCGATTTGTGGCTCTATTTCTTGTTATCCATTACGGAATTGAGATCATCAATGTTTTTAAGATTGGACACGAATTTCAAAATATCTAACATCATTTTTAACGGGGTTTGGAACTCGTCTGCCACTTTAAGATATGCGAGAGCTAGAAATTGTAGCAATGAAATCAATAACCTCATCATATCCCCCCCCCCCCCCCCTCTTCCAACATCTTCAACAATTATTCGATTGTGAAGAGAGGAATCAATAAGTTCAATATCAAGGACACCTACCTTGCCATTCATATATGTGTCGGGTGGACGGGGCTAGTATGGCACACATTTAATATTCTTTGTCACTCTTTCATCCTTTGCCTAGTGATCTATGGAAAAACATTCACTCGCGATAAGCTTATGAGTTGGTGTTTTAATATCCTCCCGAATTGTGTGTTACTGATTTTGAACTATTAATCATATCGTCTATGACTGTAATTTCACTGAGAGACTCTAGATTTTGCAAGCTTCAAGCTTGAATTTCCATTAAGTCACAATAACTATTGGGCCTCATGGATCCAAGAGGCTTCTAACTGGCCTCCATCTAGTTTACGACACGTTTGGCATACTTGTTTTGGTGTTATTGTCTATCATGTTTGGAGTGAGAGAAACACTAGAAGTTTTAGCTCTACCATCTCCCTTGTCTGTAAGGTTTCTCACCACATGCTCTAGGACCCCTGATTCAGATTTCTTAGTACCAAGATTATTTGGCCTACTCAAGCCTTATAATTCTTTTAACTTAATATACTTGTTTTCTGTTTTATTTGAATGCAACTATTGATCCAGTATTTATTAGTTTCGTTATCGCACTTCATTATGCCTTTGTTGTACTTGGCTGGCCAACATAGGATCATTTCTCACTATACAGTCTCTTTTTCATAGCTTTTTAAGCTAACCCTCGGGTATGCCACATGTAATTGTAAGAACCATTTTTATTTTTATTTAATGCATTTTTTCAACCAAAAAATAATAATTACATATAAACAAATATCTAATAAGTAAAATATAAAATTATATAAGTGACTTTATCCGAAGGTATCGAGCAATGTTTTTTATCCAGAATCAGTCCAGAAAATGTTTTTCAACTAATAGGATAACCAACAATAATTTCTTTTATTTTTTTAACCAAACCCTTTTTTCTTACTTTAAAAAAAGGGTATGTATATTTTATAGCATAGCTCGAATAAAAATCCAAAAGTACCAACCATTTTGTTTGGATGAACAAAACTAGATCCATGAATGATTTTTTTTTCACAAAACCGAGTTATGCTTATCTCGCACTATGTAATCCTGGTCTTGCATCTCGTACTTCGTTTTACCTCCAGTTTCGCATCTCGCACTTTGTTTTGTCCTAGTCTTTCATCTCGCACTTTGTGTTTGCCCTTGTTTTGCATCTCGCACTTCGTTGTGTCCCCGTGTTGTACTTAATTTTAACCCTGGTTTCACACTTAGGTAAAAAAATCACATTTATCCTTGGTCTTACATCTTCTATTACCTGGAAGCCTGGTCTCACACCTTGCACTTAGGAAAAAAATTAATTTTAACCATATCGCGTACTTCAGGCAAAAAATCATATTTAACCATGGTCTCACATCTCTCATCTGGAATTCCCTGTAAGTCTGGTATCACACGTTGCGCATGTCTCTGTTACATCATGTTTACGCGAGACTAGGGCATGCCAAAGTGATAAATTTGAGACTAGACAAAACGTACTGCTAAACAAGCCTAGGTGAGGTTGGAAAAAATAAATTAAAAATAAATCATGAACGGATCTAGTTTTGTTCGTCTTAAAAAATAAATCGATTATCCTTTTAGTTTTTTTTCGAGCTACGGTTTGCAAGATACATTTTTTTTAAAAAAACAGAGAATGACAAGTTATGTCATGAAATGAACATTTCACGTATTATGAAAAAAATTGGATATTATATAGTAGTTAAGTTCTATATTTAAGTATTATATTTTTTTTTGGGTAAATGTGGGTGTATATATATATATATATGTACAAAGTTACAATCTTCTAGAGAGTCATATGATCTCTCAAGTGAGTACAATTCAGTGTAGCAATTTACCTAAAAGAAAAAAACATGTCCAAGAGTGCCTTGATAAAGGTCTAGAGCACTTGCCTCTTTAAAAAACCTTAACCACCCGTTGGGTAAAAACCCGGTCTAAGGAAAAAGAGTACAAGTCTCCAGGCCGGCACTAATGGACTATTACATAGAAAATCCGAAAAACTGAGTATATCAATGAAAAAGGACGCTAACATGTGAGTCGATAATGCGGATATAATCTAAATAAAATCTTCAAGGTCATGAGAGTGATTCGGATAACGATGGTGTCTTGAGTCACGGTCTCTTCATCAAACACAAAGCGGTTGCGGGCGCGTCAAATCTCGAAAACAGTGGCTTGGAAGGAAAGATTGATGGCGCGGGATCGGTAGGATGTTCCTCGATGCTCATTCCTAATCCATTTGTGTGCACTATCAAGCGTTGTCATTTCTCGAGTAATCCCCAGCCATGATCGGATACGAATCCAGATTTCCTTAGTGAACCTGCAAGCAAAGAAAAGATGGGCACCAGACTCATCTGAGTGCCTGCAAAATGGGCAGCTGATGTTAGGCAAGTCCATGTAGTGGAGAGTGTCTTTCGTGGCAAGGCGATGATTGAAGGCTAGCCAGACGGTGAAAGAAAACTTAGGTGGGATGAATCTCTTCAATAACTTTGATAGATTTGGGCATGCCTCACTTTTTGTTCTCATGGCTTCGTAGACACGTCTAGTAATTAGCTTTCCACCCAAAGTACCTTTCAAGACCCAGAATGGCACTATCTAGACCCCCAAATATATGTATCCAAGAGTCTCTAATATCAAGAAGCTTCCGAACAAGATGACTGTCTCTATCTCGTCTTTGGTAGTCCCATATAGTTTGTCCTCGAAGATAATACTCATGCACCCATTTTATCCATAATGACTCAGAGTCAGAATTTAATAACCAAATAGAACGGGTAAGAAGGGCACGATTCCAAACTCTGATATCCATAAGGCCAAGTCCTCCTTCATCTTTGGGTTTACAGATTTTGTCCCAAGCAATCCGAGCAGGTCTACCCCCCAGAAGAACTTGAGGCAGAGCGAGCGGATCGTGTTAAGCACCGCCGAGTGCAAAGGAAAAGCGCGGAACCAAAATGATTCGACCCCTTGAAGCACGGAGGTGATCAATTGAAGTTTTCCCGCGTATGAAAGTTTCATATGTTCCCATTTTTGAATGTAACTCGAGATAACCTCTGTCAAAGGGGAAAAATCAGTAACTGAGACGGTCATAGGAGCGAGAGGTATCCCCAAGTAACGTACAGGGTAAGTGCCAACTTCAAATCCGACTCTTTCCATGATCCGATCATATTTTGGATTTAGAAGGATTCAGTGATAGTCTTGAAACATCTTCCAAATGGCTGAAGCATTCCATAAGGATGTTAACCGATGTCTCATCTCCTTTTGACAGTAGCATCAAATCGTCAGCAAAAGCGAGGTGGGTAGTGTGAGTGCGGGCGCATTTCGGATAGAATTTAAAACTCGGTTCGCTCGATTTCTTCTTTAACAAACGAGACAGATATTCGAGGCAAATGATGAATAAAGTAGGGGATATGGGATCACCTTGCCTTAAGCCCCGCTGCCCACAGAATAAGCCATGAAGCTCGCCGTTGATAGAAATCGAGAAGGACGCTGTAGTGACACAAGCAAGAATCCATCCCATAAACTTCGGAGGAAACCCGATACCATGGAGAATATCCGATAGGAAGTCCCATGAGACTGTGTCAAATGCTTTGCGAAGATCCACCATGAGCATACATCGCGGAGAAACTCTTGAACGGTTCGAACCTCTAACCAACTCTTGGGCAAGGAAAACATTATCAACAAGATTTCGACCACTCACGAAAGCACATTGTCCTTTATCAATGAGATTCGGAAGTAAAGGGGCCATTCGGTTAGCCAAAATTTTGGTAATCACTTTGTAAGTAACATTTGTGAGTCCAATTGGCCTAAAGTCACCCACCTTAGGATCGTTGTCTTTCTTCGGAATAAGGGCAAGGATGGTGTGATTTGTTGCACGGAGGAGTCTACCAGTATCAAAGAACTCACGAACACAATCAACCAAATCTGTTCCCACAAGTTCCCAATTCTTTTTTAAGAAAGCCGAGGTGTAGTCGTCCGGTCCCGGAGCCTTGTCATTCCCAATATCAAATAGGGCATTACGGATTTCATCAACTTCAACAGGTTTGAGAAGTTGCTCATAATGTTGATCCCCGACGAGGGATCCGTGACTCATGACCGTCGGATCAATGGGGGAGCTTGGCCGAGATGAGCCAAAGAGGTGCGTGTAGAAATCTACAAGGAGGGAGGCAACTTCTGTAGGGGATGTGGTGCGGGTGCCATCATCTCGGACGATGTAGGAAATGTTCTTTCTTGCATTATCTCGTTTGATTAAGCTGTGAAAGTATTTCATACCTCTGTCGTCGTCAACTAAGTGGGTGGTCCTCATACGCTGTTGAAGAAAGCTCTTTTCTGCATTAATAAGGAAATTTGCACGATCTAGTAATCTGTGTACCTCTTCTTTCAAAGCAACGTTATCAGGATTAGCCATGAGTGAGGAGATAGCCTCTTTAAAGGCCGAATTTGCAGTAGTTGTACGCTCTAGAATGCCACCATACTCAGCTTTATTCAAATCTCTTAACGGATGCTTTAAGGATTTCAAATTCTGCGCAAGTATATACTGCTTTGTACCATCAATAGACTGACCCCATAAACTTTCTACAATGCTAGCAAATCTGGGATGATCAAGCCACATGTTGAAGAATTTGAAGGGCCGACAACCATGCTGAAAATCTCGAATAATCGAGACAATAACTGGACAGTGATCGGAAACGGGTTCCATCGGAAGGAACACGACTTTGCATAAGAGATCATTATCACTCCACCTATGGTTTATAAGGACTCGATCAAGCTTGGCCCAAATAGTACCATTTGTCCAAGTAAAGAAAGGACCTGTGGAAGGAGCATCGACAAGACCATGAGATATCCAAAAATTATTTAAATCAATTAACTCACCATTTTGAAGTGGGGCAGCCCCAATTCGGTCTCCTAGAGCACATTAGGTGTTATAGTCTCCTGTAATCATCCAAGGTAAACGAATGTTAGCCCCTGTAGTGGTTAGGTGCTCCCAAAGAACTCTCCTTTGTGGTACAGTATACAAAGAGTAAACAAACGTAACATAAAACATTTCTTGAGTGACGTTGCAATGGACTTGAAAGTGGATGTGTTGTCTTCCAATTTCAATCACCGTACATGCCACCCTTCTAGCATCCCAAACAACAACGATGCATCCTCTACTTATAACATCAAGATTAGAAACATGATTCCAGCTTATGAAACGAGAAGACATAAAATTATCTAAACGTTCTTGCGAGAATTTAGTTTCTAAGAGGTAAAACATGGGCAAATAATTTTGTTTGACGAGCTTACAAACCGTGGAGAGAGAAGCGCCTCGATCTGCACTCCCACATAGGCCCCTGATATTCCAAATAAGTATCTTCATTTATTAACCGAGGATTTTGTGGGCTCTCCGCGCCTCGTATTTTTCTTTGATCGTTTGCTTTGTACTTTTTGCCATGGAACGGTTGATGGATCATCTGCGTTGCTGGTGAAAGTTATGGTTTCATCTTTGTCTTGCGGATGGTCAAATATGGGTTCCTGGTCATTAACATAAGTCATCGGTGTGTCAACTAGGGGGCTGATTCGGTTAGGCAAGTAGTCAGTATTATTTGAACGGACGTGTTCTTTATTGGTGTTGTTCATCTCTTCTCCAATAAAAGGGGTGGGAATTTCAGATGATCTGGGGCGTGCGATGAGTTTAACGGTGACTTTCTGAGATGGTGTAGAAGTGATATGATTACCTCTAGGGCCTCTTGTTATGTCACTTGCGTTCTTGCGTAGGTTTTGAGCTGTCCGGGATGGTCTTGTCGAGGTTTCTTTCTGCTTCTCGCTGATTTTAGTTTTACCCTGCTCTGTAGATGGACAAGTAGAGTGATGGTGTCCAAATTTCTGACACACATAGCAAAACAGTGGGTAATTTTCATATATAACAGATTGAGTATATCGCCTACCACGGGGAAGCCTCACACCAAAACTCGTAATTGGTTTTTTACTAACATCAATTTCTACTAGAATTCTAGCATACTTCATCCGAGTCTTTTCGCATGTAAATTGATCAGTAAAGAGAGACGTACCAATCTTTGAAGAAATCTTACTTAAACCTGTTTCACTCCAAATGCTGAGAGGGACATCATTTAGCACTAAGGCTGTCAATTTCGGGTTTCGGGTCGTGTTTGTGTCGGGTTTGACCAACCCGAAATTTTAGAACCTGTGACACGAACCCGACCCGAACCCGAAATTCGTGTCAGGTTCAAAGACCCGAACCCGACCTGTTAAAAACCTGTTGGACCCGAACCCGACCTGTTTGACACGAAATTGTATCCAACAGGAAACACCCGTTTGACACGAATTTTGGGTAAAGGCAAAACTTAATAAATGGAGATACAAGAGATCGAACCCTGTACCTCCCGCATGCAAAGCGGGCGCTCTACCATTTGAGCTACATTCCCTTTTGAAATTTTATTGGTCCACTATATTTATATAAAGTCAAGATACGCTTAGTTCATATATTTACACCAACTTTACTATCTCCGGCGAAGTTATTTTACCGTAAAATATATGGTGATGATGGGTTTGCCATCTCACCTAAAGAATGAAAAAAAAATACATGAGATAAATTCAATAAATTTCAGAAAATATCAAATAACCACTAAGTTGTTACTTCTTAACAAATAACCACTAAAATTGTAAATCGATTCATCCCACAAAACAAGATTGAATGCATTCAATATCTATTAATAAATTTAGAAAACTCACACGAATCAGATAAAAAAACTCTTAAATAATAAATCATTTCCATTTTTTATTCTTAATATTATAATCTATATACACAAAAGATGAAAGATTCAAAACTTTATTAATATACGTGAAAAAAAATTCAAAACTTTATAGCAAACATATGAACCATCATTTGTCCCCCTCATATACTTATCTAAGTATACTATCTATTTTATATCTTTTAAATTTAAAATAAAATTATTTCATTAATAAAGTTTTATAAGTATTTTTGGTGTTCTAATTTATAGGTCAAATTTTTAAAATAATATTATTTTATTAATAAAATTTTATTAAATGTTTTTAATATTTTATTTTATATGTGTACAAGTCTTTTGGGTTTTACAGGTCTGTTTCGGGTTTACATGTCTTTTCGGGTTTACACGTCTTTTCGGGTTTACAGGTCTTTTCGGGTTTACAGGTCTTTTCGGGTTTTACAGGTCAGTTTCGGGTTTACAGGTCTTTTCGGGTTTTACAGGTCAGTTTCAGGTGAAACGAACCCAACCCGAACCCGACCCGTTTTTTTTCGAGTCGGGTTCGTGTCGTGTCTTAATTTCATCGGGTCTGAAATATCGGGTCTCTAACCCTAAAATTTCGGGTCGTGTTCGTGTTGGGTTTACAGGTCGTGTCCAAAATTGACAGCTCTATTTAGCACTATCCATGTTGGAATTGTTGTGAACAGATCATCTGTCAGCATGACATCTTTATCAATTCTTTTAAGCATGAGAGTTTTACCATAAGTAATGTAGGGTCCGTTAGCTAGTACATGGAGCAGATCTGATTCGGTGAGGAATTTAAAAACCGTCCATTCTTTTCCATACGGCTGAGTTTTGCAATTAACACCCCATCTTTTGACAATAGTATCAAGAGCAATTTTCCCCAGGAACTTACCAGTGAAGCATCCGATAAGACAATGGCCCCAACTTTCGATGAACGGAACTTCATCTGCCGGATCAAGGATGATATCGCCATCATCTGAAGGTGGAGGGATAAATTGGACCTTGAGGCCTTTTGAAGCTAAACGAGAACCTTGGAATAAACTGGAGAATGATTTAGTAGGAATGGCGGAAGAAGGAGTTTGTGTTGTAGGAATGGCGGAAGGATTCTGAGCATTCTTATATAATGGATCCCTCTGCTCTACATTACTAGCATTATATGCTACTAGTCCATTATTTCCATTTTCGTTACTGCTTTGAAATGGATTAAATGTTGCTTCTCCAGACAAATTACCTTCTTTACTGATATTATTAGCTCTGACATTACTTGTTTGAAACGAAGAAAATCGGTCTTCTCCTTTGCGTTGTGCATTTAATGGGTCTGATTCTTTACTAAGTTACTTACCTTTCCCACATTCTTTTGAAGAGAACCGTTTCTTTCTTCATGCGTTTTATAAGAATTAAAGTCATTTCCATTTGAATTCAAATTCAAACTTCCTTTATTTGAATTCAAATTTATTGAACTGTTATCTTTTCCTCCATGCAGATCGTCAAAGGTTATATTAACTTTAAATTGAGTTGTTCCCTTTCTATAAATATTCTCGTTCACATTTTTAAAATCATTAAGTGAACCGTTACATTCCAATACAGTTTCTTTTTCTACCATAATTGAACTGTTACCTTCACCAGAACCGTTTCTTTTCTGATTCAAATTTTATTTATTTACATTAATTCCTTTTTCTCGTCCATTTAAACTGCTATCATTAAGGGAAGAGAATTTGAATTTGAATTTTTCACCAGAGGTCAGCCCGTCTTTATTAGGAGTAATGACAGATTCTCCAAAGTTGAATGCAATCGATTCTTCCACTGATTTGTCTCGTCCGTTACAGAACCCACTTAAATGCGCCGACGAAATTTTATGAACGTCGGTAGCAACATTCCAGTCACCGGAAAAGGTTCCTTTTACAGGATTTTGTTACCTCTTTCGATGGAGAATTTGCTACAATACTTTGATTTTCCAAGAACGGTTCCGAAGACAGATCTGTAGGCGTCAGAGCTAGTTGTTTATTCTTTTGTTTCCTTCTTTGCCCCAATTTTCCATGAACTAATTTCGCACTTTGTCTTAACAATGGAACACCAGTAGCAGCAGTCGCCGGAGAAAAAAAATCGAACCCAGTAGAAACAACAATCTGTTCGTCAGAGGCAGTTAAAAGTAGTTTTACCGTTTCACGAACGGCAATGATGTTTCGATCTTTATTCGTATCCTCTTGTTCATTGCTTAGTTCTCGTTCATCATCACAAGTATCAGCATTGAACAACTCCACCACCCCCTCGAATTCTAAAACCACCTCAGCTGTCACTCCGGTTAAGCTCATAATAGTCTGGTTGAATCGGAGGATTCTAGGAGAGTTTTCCATTTTCGCTCGTACGTGGTGTTCAGTAAAATATTGGCAGATTTGTTGGTATCAATTAAAATCATTTGAATTTTGCTCCCCATTATCGAAGCTGCAATCACCACTGCATCCTTATATGGCCCAGCCACTTCTCTAATATTATCATTATCAAAACAAAACAAGGATGGAGATAAAGCGCGTGCTTCCAATTGACTTGCCAAACTCACTATGTGTCTTTTTCAAAAAACGTTGGAAATCCTTGAAACGTTATCCCCACCAAAACATAGTTAGAGACTCAAAAAATTTACATAGCTCACTAACCTTCCTATGGGCCTTTGGTTCCTCAAACATTATAACAACACTTCGGTCAGGATTCAGATTCAAATATAACCAAGATACGTCAAACAAGTTAATTGGCTCTATAATTATTAGTTTATTTTCTTGCATATGAGGTATTAAAGCTTGCATTTTTGTTAGCCATTGAATATGGAATATAATAATGGTAACTCTATGATTAAGTTTACATCAACCAATTTTTTATTTGGAGACCGTCGATGGATGATTTATTATATTACAAAGATTTGTTCGATCCAATTGATCCAATTAAAGATGTTTACAGTAACTCTACTAAACTTGTAAAATCGCAAGATAAGCAAGAAAAATTGAGAGAAATTAAAAAGAAAGATTGTATGAACTATTAGACATGAGGTTGATATTAGCATGTTCAACCATGTTTCTCAAGATTTTGTCCCTTGTGATCTTTGAAATAAACTAGAAGATCTTTATGAAAGGAAGACAACCCATAACAAAGCTATTTTGATTAAGAAACTTGTTAATTTGAAATTAAAAAGTTAGGAGTCAGTTTATGAACATCGAGTGACTTCCATGATATTATTAACAAGTTGACTACTATAAAGATTATTGTTGATGATGAGTTGTGGGCTTTATACTTATTGTGTTATTTACTAGACAGTTAGAAGATCTTGGTTATGACTATTAGTTGTAAACAAAATCCTAAATTGGAATGTCTCATTATTTATAATTTAGGGTATTAACACCTGTTGTGGTAAAGTCCATTTAAAATAATCAATTGGAATATTGGACTAACAAATAATAATAGTAATATTTATAAAATATTATTATTTAGTCTTATGGTGTTATAAATAAAGTATAGATAATGGTTGTGCTAAATTATAACTACAGGGGGTTCTTTTAATCCAACAATTAAGTATTGAGCTTAATGTTCATTAAAGTTTATGGTCCATATTGGCGGAGCGTCTCTCATGATCATTAAGTGAATTGTCTGATTTAAATAAATTAGTTAAGAAAAAAGAATAATAATTAAACGACAAAAGGGAAACATTTTATTCTTTTGAATAAAACAATTAAGTAAAAGCAAAAAAGTTTTATTCTTTTAAAATAAACAATTTAATAAAATAAAAAATGTATTATTTTTTTAATATATTAAAAGGTTCCAATTATATAGAAATCGTATTACTAGGTATTATATAAAAGAGAACCTTTTTTCTTTTTCTTTTTCACGCATTTTTAGTTTCGTCATCTAAAAGAAAGAAAAAAAAATTCTTTCGATTTTTAATTGTCGGTTCTTTAAACCATTCCTTTAGTGTTCTTATTTTTTTCCTTCAAAGAACATATCTACACTAGCTCTCATTCCCATAGAAGATAATAGCCAACACTTCTCTAATAATACTTGTTAAATCCTATCAATCGTTCAAGCGAATCTATACATTTGATTGCATGAATTTAATTCATTTATGTATAACAAAATAAGAATAAGTCATGGTAGACCTGGTACCCTCACCTCCTGATCAATATTAGACGAGTCATAAAAGGAAAGAAGTCTGCGAGATCATTCAAATGATCATTCTATGGAAATTATAGGAAAAAATGTGTAACCCACACAATGGGCTTTTTCCAAGTAATTCATGAAAACAATTATGTGCAGGCATTCAGACGCTCATTCTATGAACTGATTGGAAAGCCTACGTAACCCCACCCAGTATGGTCTTTTCCAGGAAAGTTATACAAAAACTTAGATGCTCATTCTCTAGAATTGATTGGCAAATTTGTAACCTCGTCCACTAAGATTTTTCCAGGAAAGTCAGGAAAGGAAAGGAGTTTGTGCGAGAATTCATTGATCATTTTGTGTAACTAATCGGCAAATATGTGTAATCCCACACAATGGAATTTTTTCGTGCAAGTCATGAAATCAAATGAGGATGTACAATTCAAATGCTCATTCTCTGGTTCTAATTGAGGAACCTGGTAACCTCAACTACTGAGAATTGTCAGATGAGTTATGAAAATAAATGCGTTAATGTGAGCATTCAGATGCTCATTCTCAGGGATTGATTGGCAGGCCTGGTAACCTCATCTATTGAGAAATTTCAGACAAGTGATAAAAGGAAATGAGTTTGGGGTTTCACAACTTAGGGAATAGTTGTTGTGTGTGTAGGACTACGCCTACAAAACACTACCAGACATATTTCCCGATGGTGAGCACATGTTGTATGATGTCGATGTTTTGTTCACACATATTATACTCATGTATAATTTGTTTTTCAGTGTTGAAAGGTATTTTTAGTTACCATGATCAGATCAAGTGCCACCCATAAGAAAGGCTTAGCTAATTGGATATGGTATAAAACTTACAATGGATAACCCTAAAGTACTGGATCCATAGTTAATATATAGCATACAGACGCCTACCGTCCACGTTATTGATTACGATAAGTACGATACATATGAATGTCAAATCACTACCCCTAATCTGATAACCTTCAGCCCTTTTATGTCATATATTTGTGATGATTATGATTAAGTGGTGTGAGTAAATAATATCGTTATACGTTAACTAACATATTCTAAATTCTTCATATATAATGGAAAGAATTGTATATTTATTCGGTAAGAACGCCTGAAATCTATCAGAATATGGTAATGGACTACTCTTCATAAAATATATTAGGTGTCTAACCATATGCAGTGACAAAAATCCACATAATATTCTTGAGAACATATCATGAAATATTTTTTATGCAATTGTAAATGTTACTGCCAAAATTCAGAATTGTTTTTAGTGTTTCATTTCTTCAATTTTTTAAGTGGTTGAATCTAGAATTCAATAAAATAGGAATGGTAAAAATTTATAATAAAAAAATACATTCAAGTCTAACTATAAGGTCCAGTTCATACATCAATTCAAGAAAATTAATCCATAATTCAGAAAGTGGGATTTTTAATTTTTTAGGTGTTCATAGCAATTGTGAAAACAAACCATGACTAACTGACTTTTGAAAGCCATATCTTTGGGGATATTTATCCGATTTAGATGATTTTTTTTATTTCATCTAAAATTCAGAAATTTACACGATCATTCAGTTTAAATTTTAAATAACCAACTAGTTCAACCCAAACATTCAGAATTCAACAATAAAGAGACTTAGAAATTATGAAAATAAATATTAACTAATAAGGATAATTATATTGCACCAAGTTTGAAACCTTAAGTAAGATTAGTTTATATTTCAATTTATATCCAGTTATTAAGGGTCATTGATCCCTTTATACGAGATACATTAAATCACCAAAATAGAACGATGGTAAAACATCTTTACAAATAATAGTGATTTATTATTGTCTTACAGCTATGAGATATATTTTATCTTCATTCACAGATACATTAAATATCCAAAATTTAGTGATGATAAAATACCTTTACATATAGTGGTGATTAAAGTATAAAGAAGTTGCAAAATAAATTAATTTTATAGTGCAATGGTCCTTACTGTCTACGTTAAGGATTGCACTTGATATATTTTAAACTAATGATATCCAAATTTATGTATCATTCTGAAGAAAAAAAAATACTAGGACATTAGATACATATTTATCAAAAGCGTTCATGTCATATCTCTCAAACAAATATGGACAATCTAGTTGATAAGATGTATGATGGACATGGGGAACAAACGAAATGAAAAAAAATTTAGATGTATACAGAGAAGTTGAAATATTTGAACAAATTTGTCACTTATCAAGAAGATATTCATATTCGGAGATAACTATAAAAAAGATGGTTTGTTTATAGATATTTTGGCTCATCTATACACATGTTTCAATATAGATGGATTTCATTGACAAGCTCAAGTAGTTTTTCATATATGTCCATGGTAGTTAGCATCCAATGGAGGTATGATAGTTCAATGAATAATATCATGTCTCAGTTTTTAGGTCTATAATTCAAATTTCAAATAGTTCTTTATTAACCAAAGTATAGGCATTATTATAGAATTTTGTGCATTTAAGGACGTTGAGTACAAGCAAAACCTTACAGGCCAAACATTGGGACCTAAGGTTTGATACAATAATAATTGTCTTCATTTGAAATTAATTTCATTTTATAATAAATATCTTAGAAACCCACTACCAAACTTCACATATGATACAATTAATTTATTTTGAGGATATTTGGTTTGGGGGAAATATTCACTGAACAACTTTGATACAAGGGAATAATCAAAATAATTTGGTTCTAGATTTTGTAGTATCATAAAAAGTTCTACTTGAACATTAAGATATTTTATAGTGAAACAAAAGAATCTAAGTTTTAGTTTATGTAAGACTATAAATATCTCCATAAAACATTAGAAGAATTATGGTATAAAGGGATAATGCAATTTAAGCTTCCATATGAACACATTCAGAATTTCAATGTTTAAATATCTACTATTTTAACAAGAATGGAAAATTATGTAATATATTTTCGTTAAGATATTCATAAGGTCTTACACCAAAAAAGTTTCATTTATCATAAAAATAATTTACTTTTGAAGAGAACCTTTAACTGAGTTTCATATAAATGAATTGGAAATTGGAATACATCTTGCATATTTCAAAAATTAACCTTCATTAAATGAATATTAGGATCAAGTCTTTATGAATTGTGACATTAAAAGAGCTTGATATATATATATATATATATATATATGTATATATTAATTTAAGAATTTTATTAGTTAAGAATGGTGAGTTACAAAAGTTAATCATTTTCCAAAAAGATTAATAGGTTTATAACAATCATATTCAAATCTAAGAGAGTTAATAGTTTGTAACAATTAGAAATTCATTTGTGAACTTAAGTTTAAGTGTCGCATTATTTATATCACAATCTATCAATGTTACAATCTATTTCGATTTTTAGATTAACTTATTGTAAGTATTATAATTTTATTGATTTAGTGGAAGTGAATTAAGATCTAAAGTTTCTTGTCGTATTAATTACCATAAGTTACAGTGACCTGACGCATAACATAAAAAAATTATTAATTCTGAAATTGATAGGTAAGATTTCTTATTTATTAAAGAGCCACGAATAATCAGGTTTGCTCTTGATAATTCGGTAGGTTTATCAAAGAAGACACTCATTAATAACATGTTAAATCGTTATGGTATGAAAAAAACAAACATTCAGTTTTCCTGAGTTGATTTAAGATTATTCCTTTAGTCAAATATCTCAAAGACTATTTGGAATTTTAGAATGTGTAAAAGAGTTCATATGTTTTGACCATCAAACTTTTTTTTTACACTCATGGTTAATTTAGGATAGGATATAAATAATCATCTTAAGTGAATAATTAAGTGATTCTAAGGATTGACCATTGTGCATAAAATGTAGGTCATCCAATATTAAGTTTCTAGCATCGCATGATGGCATTAAAGAAGTCATGAAATTAAGGAGATCATTTTCAATTGATATTTTTGTAGGGTTAACGAGTCTTAGAGTGTGATTTAGACCTGCATATTTTATAAGGGTAAACTTTGTAGCACCCTTAATAGCATTCAATATAGTAAGGACATGTAGTTCCTTATATCAAGGAAAAAAATATATAGCATACTGAACAAACTTTTTTAACACAGTTGGGATTATAGTAAAGTCGTAAGATGTATTTTTCTAATTATACTAAAATTTCGAAACTCTAAAGTCTCTCATGAACATATCATTTATATATAGGCTCTTAGCATAGAGGATATTCAGATTTAGTAGGAGTGTTATTTTTACTAGAGTAGAGATTTACTTTCAATTTAAAAATAAGTTAAAATCAATTTTTAATATTTCAGATTGTATTATTAATGCATACACTAAATAATAAAATGATTCAGTTTTTTGTACTCCAGATTGCATCAATAAATGGGTCAGGTTTCAATTTACTCCAAAATTCATTGATCTCAATTCAGTTGACAAGTTGAATATTAAACACGTGTTGATTGCACAAACATGTCTTACTTTCATGATGCACTCCATAAGATTCCAGGGTCCACTAAGGTTACGCAAAATAAGTTGTGGTGCGCGTTTTCGGTTAGTTGTTAATAGTAATCTGACATGGATAGACGTTTAGTCATTATTTGTAAGCAACACTGTTTCATAAGTGGATATTTAAATAAATACAATTTTAATATACATGAATGATCCATGTGAAAAATTCTAAAGAAATCTTAAATAAGAATGTCTTATCATGTGTAATTTATGATATTCAGGTCTATTGTGGTAAATTCTACCTAGAATGAGGGCTTTTAACTAACAATTAGGTATTAAGTTAATGTCCAATAAAGGTTATAGTCTATATTGATGGACAGTCCATCATGGACATTAAAAGAATTCTCTAATTTAAAAAAATTATTTGAGAAAAAGAATAAGAAATAAACAGCAAAATTGAACGTTATATTATTTTGAATAAAACAATCACGTAAAAAGGAAAAAATATTTTTTTAAATAAAACAATTTAATAAAATAAAAAATGTATTGTTTTTTTAATACATTAAGAACGTCCAATTATATAGAAATTTTATTACTACAACTACTATATAAAGGATAACCAAGTTCCTTTTAATTTTTATGCATTTTCAGCTCCGCTGTCTTAAAGAAAACAAATAAATTTCTCTTTATTCTCTATTGCCAATTCTTCAAACTTTTCTTCTATGGTTCTTGTTCTTTTACTTCAAAGCACAGATCTATAGTATCTCTCAACCCATTAGAATATCCATAACCAATATTTCTCTCTACCTGATAGGAATCAAGAAAAACTTTCGCTGCATATTCACATGAGCTCTAAGAGGTGTGGCAAGCTGTAAGTATTCAATATCTCGTGTTGGTATTTTTATTTTTATATAAAAGAATTAGATTCTTGTGTTTGAATCGATAATATGAATACCCTTGAACGATACACAGGTTCTAACATTAGTAATTCTGATTCAGATGGTGTTTTATCTTTGGATCTTATCAAAGAAAGCATGTTCAATTAAGAGATTAGAAGAAAGGAGATGCGAGTTTAAAGTTCACAAGATTTTTTTATTGAGAATAGAGGAAGAAACAAGACTTAAGATTCTAAATTTCGTGGTAATTTAAAAGGAAGATCCAAGTCCAGAGATGTGAAATAGACTAGAACATGCTACTATTAAAGTAAACTTGTTCATATACAAAAGTATTCTTATCGATGAAAGAAAGAAATAAAGTTACAACTCAGATTCAAAAAATGAGGGTGTTAATAATATTGTAGTTATGGCTTCTACTAGTAATGATGATGGACCCTTGATTTATATTGGTAAGTGCCATCATGTTGATAGTTCATATTCAGAATGGATTTTAGATACATGTGCTTCATATATTGTGTCCTAAATAAAGAATATTTCTTAAACTACAAAAGTGGAGGTTTTAGTAGTGTCAATATAGGAAATCAGAGATCATGTAACATTATTGGGTTGGGTGATATTCCTATGAAGACATGCATTGGATACATACTTACACTGAATGATGTGCGCCATATACATAATCTACGTTTGAATTTATTTTCTATAAATGTCCTTGATCAAGAAGGTTTATGTCATACCATTGGTGACGGTAACTGCAGAATGTCCCAAGGTTTTATGATAACTACTCGAGGTGATTAATGTTTCTCTTTGTATAAGATATATTTGGGTATATGTTCTGGTGAGCTGAATGTAGTTCAAGAAAATAATTTTTTTAACTTGTTGCAATAACGACTACAACTCATGAGTGAAAAGAATATAAATTCCTTGGCAAGTAAATCACTCATTTGTATTGATAAAGCTATTATTATTAATCATTGTTTGGAAAGCAAGAAACATAGAGCTTTATTTTCTAAGAAGTCCATTAAAAGGCAAGAAAAATTGGATTTAGTACACTCTAATGTTTGTGGTCCTGTGGGAGTGGATTCTATTGATGATGATAATTATTTTTTTATATTCACTTATGATTCTACTTAAAAACCTTAGGTATACATGTTACAAAAATAATCCAAATGATCTGGATTTTTCATAAATTTCCTATGATGGTAGAAAGGGAGACAGGGAGACATGGAGAAAGTTAAAATGTCTCAAACCTAACAATGGTGGTCAGTATACTTCAAATAAGTTCAAAAGTTATAACTCCCATTATGAATTATATATAGACAACACCAGGTAGACCATAATATAATGGCGTTGCAGAGAGAATGAACTAAACCATTATAAAGAAGGTGAGATGTATTCAAGAAATATCTAAGCTTCCTAAGATATATTGGGCTGAAACAATTAATTATGTTGTGTGCTTGATCAAGAGAGCCATCAACAATTCTTGATTTTGATATTCATGAGAGAGTATGAAAAGTGATAGTTCCAAATATGTTTTTAGAGGGGTTATTTGTCTAAGCTATGTTTGGAGGCGAATATTTTAGAGAGAGAAACACGGGAAAGATAGAGAGAGAAACTCATAAAATGAATAATAAAGTAATGATTCATCTTTTTTCCCAAAAAGGGGTGTTTCTTTATATAGTACAAGAGGTAGTCCCATCAATAACATGATTACCCTTTTTATTGTCACCTTACCCCACTATTTTACTAATCCCAGCCAGAATTATTATTTCTTACATTAAACCCCCTCAATATTACATATTTGTTAGGTTTCTTTTATAAGATACTTATCAAGCTAAATTACCCCATTTATTTAACTAATTTGATTGTTGTTCCAAATAATTCTTTCTATTATTAGTAGCCCTCCGTTCCTTGTGAAGATATTCGAACAAGAACTAAAATAAGAAACGCATCTCAGAGATGTCTGACCTCTTTTTCCCTATGTTTCTCATCGGAAAAATGGCATCAATGACCAAATGACAAAGCTCATGATCATGTATTGCATGTTTTGCTTCAAATCCACGTCTCACAATGATTTCTGACAACATAACACAGGCTCTATTCCAAATCCATGTATCACTCTGTTTCTGACAGAGAAGTGCATGCCCTCCAAAAATATTTTTGAGTGATTATGTCAGTCAAAGAAATTTTACATTCCCTTACGCATGTGCACTTCAAATCATAGTTATCTTCCATAAAACTCTTCACATTTCCTAGGCACTTGCCTGCTAAGAAAAAACCCTTCATTTATCTGGGCCCTCATACCAATTGGAAGCCCAAACTCTTGTCTATAAATACTTAAACCATCCGTTAGTTTAAAGTAATTCATTTTTATAATTCTAGAGAGAGAGAGAAACGTCTTGTTAGAGAGAGAAAGAGATTTAATGTTCCTCTAAACAATTTCTTCCACAGTTAATGCTAGATAAATATAAAATCTTAGATTGGTTTTCTATAGGTTTGAAGACCAAAAGATGTGAGAAACCAGTTTAGAAGAGGAACCCAAGCCACTACAGATTTTCAAAACCACCTACTACGTTCAATGGTCTCCGGTGAATAAACCATCCAAGGCGATAAAAACTGTAGATACCAATACCTCATCTAACCCCACTACCACTCAGCCCCCCTGTCACACTTTCCCGGTACTCGACAAGGGTGATCTTGGCCCTTTACAGAAACCAACCTCTACATCAATGTTAATTTTGATAGGAAACAAAGAGAAAAAAGTTGAAAAAAAAACGAATGTTAGTGGTCTGAAGAGGAAACGGTCCCCCAAACCTGTAGGCAAAAGGTATAAAAAAAATTAAAATTACATATATTACTTCTACTCCTCTAAATACTCCTGAGGGAACCCCGCAAACAAATTTTGAAATCACTCCTCGTAAACTTCCACAAAGACCTCCGTTTGTAGCTTTTCGACCAATAGTTGTGGAAACTATTGCTCCTACAACAAAGTCCAAAAGAATGCATCCCCTCGAAGCCATCAGAGATGTGAGAGAAATGCATTTGGTTGATGAGCCTGAAGACGATCAGGATGATGAAATAGCTGTTGTGGATGCTCAACCAATCAAGATGAATATTGCCTCATCGTCTCAGGTCAGAACTTCCACTTAGACCCAGGCGCCAAGCCCCCCATGACAGAGTTAATGCAAATTCACATGTTCTGAATAAAACCAATTCAAAGAAAATAAAAGATCTTATTGATCTGCCCTCGAACATTGAGGTTATCTTAAGAAAAGACTTGCAAAAATAAAATAAAAAATCAAGTACATGTACTACGAACCTTCTGAGGAGGTGAAACTTTGAGATCAATGGGAAATTATGAACTTCATAAACATCCGGTTTCCCGAAGCTGGAGAGACCTCTCTATATAATCGAGATAATGAGCTAATAGGGTCTTCGATTCCTGTTGGTTCCCACTATGGTGAGGTACTTTAAGCTGGTAAATTTATGTCATACTCAAGCTGATCCAAACATCTGGTTCACCTTGATGACCTCAATAATGGCAGCCATGATATTTGGGGTCGGTTTTTCTATGGAGCAGTTCATCGGACTTACAGGCGTTGCCAAAAATCCCCACTTCTTTTTATATTCCCCGATCCGTAAGGAATAAATTTAAGATACTGGATGATCTTTTTGAAGCCGAAAAGACGTGGAAACAAATATTTTTCTTTATTTCGAGTTGTGGAAGACGGGATTCGAAGAGTCTACTTAAAGACCACACCGGCTTCCTTTGAGATAGACATGTAGATATACATCTTTACTCTATCTTATTTTTGCTTTCTTTTCTTAATTTAATTTACCAAACGTTTCTTAGGGGATAACAACAAAATGGGTGTCTAAACCGTCCAAGAGTCACCTAGAGGAGGCTAGTCGGATTTTTTCTCAATTAAGTAGTTGAGCCAGTATTTTGTGGTCCAATGAATTCCATCGATGCTTCACTCCAGTTAACCTCGCTAAAAGCCATTTTTGGAAGACTGGCCTGACATGGTACCTCCCACAAAAGGTAGTATACTTACACTATTGGTTGCTACCGATATTAACGTATACCTGCCTGCAAGAGTTAGGGCTCCAAGCCATCAGAATATTAAAAAATATATAGTTGAGGAAGAAAATATCAAAGTTGGAGCTGAGGTCGAGGAGGAAACAAATGTTAACGTTGAGACCGAAGAGGTTGATTCCGTTGGGGAAAGTGGTTCCAAGAGGCCATTGAAAAAACACTCGTCGAAGAGCAAAGGAAAGAGTTAACGAGGGTGATCAAGTGGCAGAAGAAAATATTTCCCCTTCGGGTGATGAGATAATTAAGCCTAATTTTCCCTTTCTTGAGAAATGTGTTGTTATTGAATCAGACTTTCCTCGGGCATCAACCGAAGGTACTGCTCCTCGAAAAAAATGAGATGATTTATGGCCAAAGAGGTCAAGGTGATAAAGAACAAGTTCCTGAAAACTTTGATGTTGGTTCTTCATCAGAGTAGATCAATATTTATGAGGATGATATTCTGGCCCTCGAACTTCATAAAATGATGCATCCCATGAAACTTCTTGAAAAAAATCTAAAACTTTGAATGCTCGAATAAATTGTTACAAAAATGAGGTTTTCCGAAGAAACATTGTTATGAAGAAGTTGGAGGAAGAGATTTACCACTACAAAGAAGTTGTTGTTGGACGTCTAACACAATTAGAGACGTGTGAGATCGGTTAAAGGTTTGGAGGAGGATATGTTTGACAATGAGCGAGAACGTTGTGCTAAGTTAAATACTGAGAAGAATACGCTCATTTGAACTCTTATCGATGGGTACTATAAGACCAAGGAGTATTTCGAACAGACTGTCAAAGATATAGAGAAAGCTGATGTTGAGAAAAAACACTCTACAAGCCAAGTCGAGGCGTATACAGAGTATGCCCTCAAAAAGTACGTTTCTGAATGCGCCTCTAAGTTGGAGGATAAGGATGATAAAATCAAGTCCGCTATGGTGCTAGATTTTCGTGAGCGCTTCCAAGTTTAAACTTAGGAAGCATTTAGGAGCTTGTTCTAGATAAGTATCGCTCGGAGAGTATTTTTTTGGAAGATGAAAAATCACCCAACAACTCTAATGAATCAAACAGCTTCTTGCCAAGCTCATCGGAAGATGAATCTGAAAGTAACCCTTTGGGGTAAAGAAGTACTTGGTTAATTTTTTGGTGTTTTTTTATTGAACTAGTTGTGCCTCGCACACTTTTGTAAAGTTCTCGTATCATTTTGAAGAATCTTATACTTTGAAGGTTTTATTAATAGAAATGTTCTTCTTTGGATAATTCTACTTTACTCAACTTTACTTATCAACAAAAATGTTAACGCCTTTTATCAACCAACTTTTATTGGAGGACCCTCCTGATTGATAAGCAAATTATTATTGACTGACATTCATTAGAATACTCTTCATATCTAAAAATAAAAGATTGTTGACCAACATTCGTTAGAAGACCCTTCTGACCCAAGAATTAAAATATTATTGACCAGTATTTGTTAGAAGACCCTTATGGTCCAAGAAATAAAAAAGTTATTGACCAACGTTCGTTAAAAGACCCTTCTGGCCCAAGAAATAAAACATTATTGACCAACATTCGTTGGAAGACCCTTCTGGCCCAAGAAATAAAAATATGTAAGAATTGCTTTTAAATGGAAACTTAATATTATATATAAATCGGCTATTAGGGCACCTCGTTAAAACATTTCTTCACCACAAGGGTAGGAAAAAGTATGTCATCGATCTTTACGCAGGTTTAAAAATATACACAAACTTTTACTTTCATTAGAAATACAACTTAAGATGCTCAATATTCCATGGGTGACAAAGATCCCAACTATATTTATCTTTGAGTTGATATGTCCCTGGTTTCCATTTTTCAATTACTATGTATGGGCCTTCCCAACTAGGTCCTTATTAACCAATTCGCATCTCCTTCATATGAAAAATCACTTTCTTTAGTACCTTGTCCCAAATCTTGAATTCACGCCGTCTCACTTTAGACGCATATCGGCTTCTCATTAAAGTTTGGTAGTGCAAATAATTTAATTGTGGTGGTTTTTTTTCCTTGACTAATTCTAACTCAGCATGCTTTCCTTCATTGTTATCCTTCTGGTAATATTCAGTGTCTCGATACAATGAGAAGACGTCTTAGGATGGAACCATAACACCCATCCCATAAACTAGTGCAAATGAAGATTCTTGAGTTGTTGTTCGAGGGGTGGTCTGATATGCCCATAGGACTTCTTGCTAGTAATCTGGTCATTTTCCAGCCTTACCTTCCAAATTACTTTTGATCCCATCAAGAATTATTCGATTAGTTACCTCGACTTGGCCATTTTCTTGTGGGTCAAAAGGTGCTGAGAAGCATTGATGTATTCCTCTATAAGAGAATTAAAGCCTTCATGTCTTTATTGTCAAACTGTTGCCCATTTTCCATCGTCATTCTCCTTGGAACACTGAAGTGACAATAAATGTTTGAAACAATAAACTTGATCACATCTTTGTTTTTTGTTCCCGCCAATGGTTCAGCTTTAACCCACTTAGAAAAATAGTCTACCACAACTATTTTTTTTTCGTCCTCCATATGCCATTGGTAAAGGCCCGACCAAGTCAATACCCCATCGGTCAAAAGGCAATGCCTTAGATATTGATTGAAAAGGTACTCCTGGTGCATAGATTGTTTTACCAAATCATTGGCAAGTATAACACCTTTCACCAATTCTTTGCATCAAAAGAAATCGTTGGCCAATAATATCCTGCCAAAAGAACTCTTCTTATCAACGTCTTGTACCCACAATGTGCAGATCCTTCTCCATCGTGCCATTTGGATAAACTTACATGTGATTCATTTTCCCCAAGGCACCGAAGCAAAGGCATGCTAGAAGATTTTGTATACACGATGTCCCCGAGTACCACATAACCATGCGCCTTGAACCATATTTTCTTTGCATTTCCTTGTCAACTAGTTGAATATCATTAACCAAAAATTCCTTAATATCCTAACTCCAATCTTTCTCAGTACTTGTAGAAATTTAAAAAATATTTAACTGACCCTTCTGCCTACTCGGACCCCTTGGTTAGTAGAGGAATTTCTTGTGTAATAATCAAAGGGTGCTCCTCACAATACGCAGTAGTGGCCACAGAATCAGCCATATTATTATCATCCCTTTGAACATGTTCGTATTTGATACTTTCGAAGACAATTGCTAAGGTCTTTAATGTTCTTAAGTACTTTACTAAATGATCTTTTCTAGCCTAATATTGGCCAGTTGCATGATATACAAGAAATTTCGAATTGCTTACTATCCTAACCTGTATGGCTCCATAAATGTTAGCAAGTCTTAACCTTTCCAAAGCAGCTTCATACTCTGCATCATTGTTCGATGCTCGAAATCCGAAGTGTATAGCTTGATACATTTCAATCTCATCAAGAGAAACCAACTGAACCCATGTCCTACATCCTAACACACTAGATCCCCGTCTGTTCGGACTATCCACTATGTCTTTGTACTTTCCTCATCTATTTCCATCTCTGGCTGATTGGAATGAAATTCGACTAGAATATTGGCTAAAGTCTGTACTTTGCTTGCAGTTCGAGTATCAAATTCAATATCAAAACAACCCAATTCCGCGGACCATTTAGTCATTCTATTTGATACTTTAGGTCTTTTCAACGTGCTCTTCAACAGAAAAGATGTTCGAACAATAATAAAGTGAGCTTGAAAGGTCTCATATTTTGAGCCACTACAACCAAATAAAGGGCTGGTGTTTTTAACTTCAAATATATTTTTTCCGCATCCCGAAGACTTTTAATGAAATATTACACTGGTTATGGGAAATTATACACCTCCTGACTCAGAGCGGCGCTCACGGCATAATCTGACATCACTTTGTAGATGTACAATCTATCTCTTGGACTAGGCTTTGTCAAGATTTCCGTGAAGGATATATTCTCTTTAATTCGTACAAATACTTCAAAAAAATCTTTGGTCTAGTTAAAACAATTTTCTTGTCTTTACACTTGGAAACACGGAGCGCATTTATATGAAGATCTGGATATAAATCTGTTAAAGGTTGCCAACCTCCCTATCAGAATTTTCACTTCCTTGATTGTCTGAGGCGGTACCATTGTACTCAAAGTGTTTAGTTGCATCGGGTCAGCCTTTATCCCTCGTTAACTAATTATATACCCAAGAAATTTTCCAGACCTCACCCTGAATGTACACTTCTCCAGATTTAGCTTCAAGTTTATATTCTTTAAGTTGGCAAAAGGTATCTTCCAAATATACAAAGTGATATGCGTCCCTTATACTATTTACGAACATACCATCAATATATACTTCAACATATCGTCCGATTTGAGCCTCAAAAGTTCTGTTTACCATACACTGGTAAGTGGCCCCAACATTTTTCAATCCAAAGGGCATAACTTTATAACAATGCAGGCCTCTTCCAGTTATGAACAAAGTACTCTCTTAATCTTTTGGATCATTTTGATATATTTGTACCCAATGTATGCATCAATGAAAGAAAGAAATCCCATTCCCGATGTAGAATCTACTAACTAGTCAATCTGAGGGACTCGAAAAAGATCCTTTGAACAAGCTATATTCAAATCAGTAAAATCCACACACATTCGCCATTTACCATTTTTATGTTTTACTAAAATTGGATTAACGGTTCACAAAGGATAATATGATTCTCGTATATGCCCAACCTTGGACAACCGGTCTACTTCGGCCATGATAGCCTTAGAGCTTTCTTGAGAAAAAATATCATTTTTTAGATGATTGGGCGTACGCTGCTTCAAATTGTTTGCTTATGATAAATGATTTCTGCAAGCACCCCAGTTACATCTTTCGTGCACCATGCAAACATATGTAATCTTGTTGATAAAAAACTGAATTAACCTCGAAGATAAGTTTGTACCAATCTTTAAAATCTTTCCATTCGAAAAAAAAAAGTAATCTTCAAAAGTCTCATGAAAGACCAGAAAACCAGGGGGTCTCCCTTGGATCATCAATATGGTTGGACCCCGAGAAAAAATCCCACTAATTTTTATGTCTACTTTGACTCGCTACATTTAATTTTCTTTGTGGCCAAAGAAGTTCGGAAACACTCTCTTTAAATTTTATGGATGCTCCTCATCATCCCTACATTGTTTCCCACAACATATTTCAAGCATTGATGAACAATTTAAGCCACTGCATGTCATCTAGATAACCAACATCTCTCGTATATTTAATTGTATGACGTTGCGCATCTACCACAATGAACAACATTGTCACCTCTTCTCTAAATGGTCCACGACCCAGCTCCACAATTCTTTCAGACTCACCAACTGCAGCGGTTACCCTAGTTACCCAAAAATAGTTTGATCTGACTGCAGAATAGAAGGGGGTTTTCTATATTTTCATAAGTTGACATGAACAATATATTGGCAGAACTACAGGTATCTATCAATAAAATTCTATATCTCGTCCCCAACAATTCCTTCCACAATCAGCATAGCATCCTCATGCGGGTCAGCCAGTTCTCTCATATCAACATCTTCAAAATAAATTAGCAGAGATGGACTTGTATATAAATATAGCGAAACACCCGTTTCTAGTTGAGTTGTTAGGCTCACAATATTACGTTTCTGATAATAGTTTGACATTCTTGAGACACTATCACCTCCAAAAATCTTTAGTGATTTAAAAAAAGGACATAATTCACTAACCTTCCCATTTACAACTGGTTCTTCTATCAAATGATCCTATTCCTACCCGGCTTCGGATCCACATACTCTGAAGAAATATCAAAAGCACCAACGAGTTCCAAAATCATCAAAGTATTCTCTTGCTTCGAAGCTGCAAGAGAATTTTTCTTAACATAAGTTGTTAGTTTCCCATTTTCGATCAATACTTGTATTTAGTTTTTAGCACCATATAATCTTTCGTATCATGCCCAACATCTTCCTAATATTTGCAATATTTGTTGCTTATGGTTTCCCACAGAGTCTGTATCGGGGCAGGTTTGCGGATTTGTATGTAATTGTTGCTACACACTCTGTCAATTTAGGAAAATGAGATGGCCATACCCAGTCTGACATTTTGTTGCAAATCTACCATTTGTGAATTTACCCTCGGTCTTGGAGGTAAGTGGGTCAAAACTCTTAATCAGACAGTAGTTGGCAGATGATAAGTTAATAGAATTTGGGTTGGTGGATTATTTGTTACCATAAGAAATTGTTGGAACTAATTTTGTTCAATTTGCGCCATAGATGCCATTTTCGATGCATGTGTCTCTTCTACCAAAATTCTCTTCTCAAACTAATCTAACAATGCCCTGTACGTCATAACTTACTTTTCTGTAATATTATCTTTCAAAATACCGGGGAGAAGTCTCATTCGAAAAGCTGCTAATGCTACATGATCTTAGCATCCCTCCATATTGGTTTTAGTTGTGATGAAATTATTAGTGTAATATTTTATACTCTTCCCGACTTTCTATCTACAATATATTATCGTATCACCATTCGCTCATAATTTTTTTCTCCCCATAAAATGTTGGCGAAAGATACTCCGAAACATATTGAAATTCTAAATAAAACCATGAGGCGTAATATTATACCACTTTGAAGCAGCGCCCTTAAACGTTTGAGAAAAATATGTGCACAACAATTTATCATCGTCATCATAATTAATTATAAAATTCTTGAAATATTCAGTGTCGTTATCCGGATCTTATGTCCCATCAAGATTTTCTAACTTTGAGATGTCAAAGCGCTTGGGCATATGTCCTGATATAATTTCTTTTGAAAGAGGAGATGACCTCCAATTATATCATGTCTTATACATACTACCCTAGGATTTTCATTTATAACAATGACGATGGGGTATGTGACTACCAGATGGGTTCCACATCTTAGGAATAACTCGCTCCATTTTAGCAACGACTACAACCTTATCTCACTCATCGGATAGAAGAATCTAGATATATATCTTCTATTTAACAGAAAGGTGAATTTGTTGTATATAAGCAATCAAATAAATTATTCACTTAAGTATATATGAGGTGTAATTTAGGGTTATAATTTAATGTCAATTACACTTATACCTCTTAGACCGAACTAATTTGTTTACAAATTAGTTCTTAAACTTTATTTTTAGTCTTAATTGTTAACATTCGCATTCAGTCTTTCATAAAATCTAAATTTGACCAATTATCCACATAATTAACTTTATAATTCATATTCATTAATTGGTCTAATACATGTTTATTTATTTATCTCATTACTTATTAATAGGATCGTCTATCAACAATAGCCAAATATATCATTAAGCATAGACCGATCCACAAATTTCTAACAATCTCTTACCTAAATCATCATATGCTACTAAATAATGTGTTTACTTAATGAAACTTCTATAATTCTACTGTCCATAAATTATTTGAACAATCTTGTACATGACGACGATGAACGATAAAAAACTAAAAACTTCCATAATTCTATTGTCCATAGATTATTTTTAACATTCTTTTTTACATGCAGAAACTCAATAAATATATATATATATATATATATATATATGCTTGGACTTAGTCGAGCTTCTTCTACTTAACTGTAAAAATTATTATCATATTATACCTTTATAATATTTTCTATCATTTCTATAATGATTAGTTTCCTTAACCATACTGATTTGTTGCATTATTTAAAACATGCAACAAATCTCAGTGCATAGTGGAAGATTCAACTAGTGTTGCTTTACACGTTTTCATAATATTGCAGCTCTAACTAATATGAATATGTTGGCCAAAGTGTTATTAAATGTGTATGTATAACCTACTAATAAATGACTTAGAAAACTGAATCATCTTTATATTATCTGAGTTCCTATATGTCAACACGTGTCATTTGACTTGTTGCTTATACGAAGAATATTTTTAATCGCTTCCTAATAATCCATCTTTAAATTACTTAAATACATTTCCAACAACCCGTCAATAATGAAAATATTTGGCCTTGTAAAAACTTGAGCTTACATCATACTCTCAGCTACCGAAGCATATAGAATCTTTTGAATATCTTCAATCTTAATGTTTATCTTTGGACATTGACTTACACTAAATTTGTCTCATTTTACAATAAAGGTACACTAAAAATATAAACTTACTCACATTAGAATTTTGATACACATAGTCCTCAACCGAGTTCATCTTCAAAGCCAAATAAGACTATTATCTCAAAGAACTTATGGTACCATTTTTGATAAGCCTATTTGAGCATATATATGGATTTCTTAAGTTTGCATACCATTATCTTTGAATTGCCAATTATAAAGTTCTCAGACTACACTATATACATCGTTTTCTCAATGTTAGCTAAGAAAATTGGTCTTTGTATCCATTTGATGAAGCTTTAGGTCAAAGTGTGCAACTAGTGTTATGATTATCCTAAAATATCCTTCGTGAAACTGGAGAGAATGTCTTTTTAATGTCAATCATTTCACGTGGAGTATAACATTTTGTCACAAGTCACGATTTATGTCTCCCTCTATTATCTAGGAAATCCTATATAGTTTTGTAAATTTTCTTACAATGAATCAATTTATTTCCTTCGGGTAATGTGAGAAGCTTATAAAACGCGTTATCTTGCAATAATCTGTATTTTTCTTTCATATCGTTGATCTGCAACTTTTAAACATCGTATAAGATCCTAAGATACTTTTATTTGACATATAATCTTAAAATCAATGTTTAAAGATGGAAATACATAAAATCTAAATGCACATCGCTAATAAGATACTTTTTGGTAGGAAAAAATATTAACATGCACTATAGTGAGTTTGAGAAAAATAAATGTTGATCCAATTTTAATCAACTTAATTTGGGATACCTCCATCAGATTCATTGTGGTGTGATATGTTGGCTCCATCAATTCACTAACAAGGATCACTGCAACGTGATTTGTTGGCTTTATGATTTACTTATTTCGATTAAATATTTAATGACCAATTCATAAATGAATATCTCACATTCATGATCAACCAAACTAAATATGGATCAATACAGTGTGATATGTTTACTTAATGGCCAACAATATTTGTGACAACCCCAATCATGAACTCATCAAAACCTTACGTAAACCAATTCAACAACAAAGACCACTACAATATGATATGATGCCTATATGACCTACTTACCGAAGTACAGATCCATATAACATATAAACAGAACAAAAATACACAGACACGCACAATATTCATTTCCAAGCATATTTGTGGTATGTCCAAAGGAAGACCCCTTCAAGGGGCACACAAGGTGCCTAACTGCAACGAGATTTTTTTCCTACACTATTTTGGCATCACAGTTGCGAACAATTGTTGTCACGAAAAGATAGACAGTCGTTACAGAAACATCAGGGGTTGGTTCGGCAGTTGTTGCCTAACATGTGCTTTCGTTGCGGCAATAAAATGGTTTTCCACTGCGAAGAGTCATTGTCTCGTTCTTTTACTCGTTTTTTGCTTTATTTGCTGCAATTATACTTTTTTTGCAGCATCAATGTGATTCAAAATCGAGTTAAAAACCCTAATTTTGGTAAAAAAAAACAATTAAGCAATAAAATATAAAACTTACCATGTGTTATCAGTGACAAATCAATTGGACATGCAAATTCAATCCTTATATCCACATATTTATCGTCTCAAATGGTAAACAATTCTCAATAGTGTGGATATCATACTAAAAATTAAAATCACATGTTGAACAATTAATTCATGAACATAAAACTACCAATCAATCTGAAAATGAAGACTCTGTAACCAATCGATAGAGTTTTTAATCTCTCCAACCGTTAATATAAATATTATTAAATAGTAATCGCCATTAGAATCAACTAATCCATAAATTGTGGGAAAAAAACTTATGACATAGCAAAGACATCTTCTCCATTGTCTACTATAGCTTTACTCAATTCACTTTCCTTTGTTTGGTCGTTGTAGCATTTATCTCTCGGTGCTTAATGGAAAAAGGAAGAATTTAGGTATAGATTTTTTAAAGGGAAATTACACATAAGGTACCTACTCAACTATTTTATTGTCATCTAGTACCCAAGGTTTGATTAATTATATCTTAATACCCATCTCAACTACCTAATTACCACCTAGTACCTAACATTATTTTAATACCCTAACTACCCTCACCATTCATAAACAACCACGTAACCAAAATTTCTCTTTCCTACTTTTTCTTTTTATTTTATTCTTAAAAGATCCGTATCTTTCAAACCGGAGATCGAAAAAAAAAATGAAAGTACCATCGCTTTTTTTTAAATGAACAAAACTAGATCCATTGATGATATTTTTTTATTTTTTAAAAAATTAAAATTTCACCGGTAACAACTCTCGGGATATCCTAGGAATTGTTCAGGAAATCATGAGAGTTGCAAACAACTCTCATGATATCCTGAGAGTTGTTCAGGAAATCCTGAGAGTTGCAAACAATTCTCATGATATCCTGAGAATTGTTCAGGAAATCCCGAGTTGCAAACAATTCTCATGATATCCTGAGAGTTGTTTAGGAAATCCTGAGTTGCAAACAATTCTCATGATATCCTGAGAATTGCAAACACCTCGAAATACCAGCGAGTATATTTGGTCTGAGGTATTTTTGTCCAAATTTCAATTCGAAGTACCAAGTTACATTATCCAAAAGACAGGTATCACTGGGTAATTAAATAGTTAAGAAAGTATTTGCGGATACTTTTCTCATTTTTAAATAACATAAGAACGAAATTTATTGTATCGAATGAGTTACACTTAAATCATTGTTATATATAAATAGTAATCTATGAAAATAATTTAAATCTAATTACATTCATATCCCTAAATTCTGTAAACTAATTTGTTATTAAAATTTAGTAATTAGTTCATAAACTTTATATCTAATTTTAATGGTTAACTTTCGGATTTAATCCTAACAAATCCTAAATTTGTTCTGATTAGAATTAGTTGTCAGATCCAATTTATGTTTATATTACGGATATTTGTCAATTGAACCCTGGTTAACAACAATCAAAACACCACCAAACAGGTAAAAGTTTCCAACAATAATTTTTATAGCCCCCTTTCACATTTAGTAATCATATAAACCCATAATCGTCAAAGGCTGATGTATCCAAATTAATACATCGGATTTCTATAAAATTTAAAAAAAAAAAAAAAAAAAAAAAAAAAAAAAAATCAAACATTCAAATCCTCACATCCGTTTGAAACGCTGATTAATCCCACGTCTCAAAAATGTAGAATAAACGTAGCGCGCTGACTATTGCTCGGGATGGTTTATTGATCAAACATAAAATATTGTATATATAATCATAGAGAGAAACGAATTCTTAAGTCATTTAATTTAATTATTCTACAACGATTCATTCATGCACTAACACTTAACTAATCCAACTTTTTTCCACGACCAAGATAGAGAAAAACACTTGAGAGCAGTCTAACATGCTCGTTCATCATTTTATGTGTATCAATGTCCCTCCTGCAATTAACTATTCAACCATTATTGCAATATAATTTACGACACACATTTAACAATTG
Source organism: Limnanthes douglasii subsp. nivea (assembly GCA_036936605.1). Taxonomy (NCBI): domain Eukaryota; kingdom Viridiplantae; phylum Streptophyta; class Magnoliopsida; order Brassicales; family Limnanthaceae; genus Limnanthes; species Limnanthes douglasii. Next base: position 138,471,114 of record JAUPFV010000001.1, on the reverse strand, counting down.
AAAATATATTCGTTGCCCAGATTTTATTTGGTTAAACAAAAAAACATGTAAGCTACTCCTATTTTACAAGACAAGCAGACGAAAGACGACCTGCAATACAAATCCGAAACTTTTGGAGTATGTAACTAGTCGACCGAAAAATATACTTACAGACGATTTCGTAATAGGTTTAAATCTGTGATCATATTTGATTATGGCGATTTTTTCTGTATATTTGTCGATAAATTTAGTCCCTTTGCAACTATAATAAAACATTTCACTTTGAGAAGAATAAGACATATTTGACAAAATATAAGGTTATTGCTTTTGAGTAGAAGGATGAAAAGGATTGCCTTACAAGTTAAAGACGCAAAAACAGAACAGAATACACTAACAAAACAAGATTACAACTTTTTCAAACGTGTTTTAAAGAAAAAGTTAGATATGTCATAAAGATATATAAACAAACAACTTAACGTTACTCTTGCTTCCACATCTCCATAACTTAAGCGTGCTCTCTAAGCTCACCTTTCATTTTCTACTTTCATATAAAACTCACCAAACCAACACAACTTTAGTATCAGAAACATAAAACACCCAAAAAGTTAGTTTTCGTAAATCAAATAGACCGAAAAAAAATCTTAAATATTCATCCTCCTTTCTTACATGGATCACGAAATTTCAACAGAAGAAGACAGAAGCATTCGCTTGAACGTCCTTGATTTACAAAAACAAGATGAAGCTTGTTGCTCAAGCAACACGACTAATTTGGAGATGCAGAGTAGCATTGAGAAAGGAGAGAGTGGAAACTCAAACTACGATTATTCACCGGAAACTGAAGAACCGCTTGCTGCACCGGAGAAGAAACTAACACTCTTTGCTCTCAGGCTTGCGATCCTCGAGAAAGCTGCAACTGGATTAGGAACACTTGGATTTATATGGGCTACTGTTGTTCTTTTAGGAGGATTTGCAATAACTCTCGACAAAACTGATTTTTGGTTCATCACTATTATACTTTTAATCGAAGGAACTCGGATTTTCAGCAGGAGCCACGAGCTCGAGTGGCAGCACCAAGCTACGTGGTCTGTGACGGATGCAGGATTCAGTAGTTTGCGTGCACTGAGGTCGAGTTCGCATTTCCTCGTCGACTACTTGAAATCGATTTTAAGTCCTATTTCACGGGTCACGACGCTGAAGCCGCGTATAAGAGAAAGACGGGAAACCAATGTAGGAATTGTTCCTCGAAGTAGGACATGGAAAAGCTCGAATGTTCCTATTTTTCCTTACGCTAAATGGTTTTCTCTGTCGAGAAACGTAAGCAAGCTGCTCTACTGGCTCCAGCTTTTGTCTGCGACAGCCTGTATTGTTCTTTCCCTCATGAAGCTTATAAGACACAACTATGGAGAGATAGAGAAAGGCGACATGGACAAAAGGAACCGAAAATCGGCTCTTAACATCTTCTATTCCCTGGCTTTTGCCGAAGCTCTTTTGTTCCTAACGGAGAAAGCCTATTCCGAATGGAAGATTAGTTATAGGAATCTACTTGAAAAGGTGAGCGAAGAGTGCGAATTAGGACCTTCGGGTGTTCTTTCCATCAAAAGATTCTTTTATGACGCGTACTCAAAATGTGTAAACGGAAGTATTTTTGATGGTTTAAAAATGGACATGGTTAGTTTCGCCATGGAGCTACTCAATTCAAGCTCATCAGACGAGCAGCTGATAGGAGCAAGAATTCTTTGCCAGTTTTCGACTAGTACAAGGCTTTCGGACGACACGTTGCAAAAAATAGGGATAAACTTGTTTGTGATAGAAAGATTGGTAGAGATATTAAACTGGAAAGATCCACGAGAAGAAGAGATAAGGCGGTCAGCTGGAGAAATACTCTCGAAACTAGCCGGCAAGAAACAAAACTCGTTAAGAGTGGCGGGCATATCTGGTGCAATGGAATCAATATCATCTCTTCTGGCGTGCAGCAGGACTCCATGCAATGCAGCTGACGAGATTGGAGAGAAAAAAATCATCCATGAAACTCCACATTATGATTTCTGGAGGTTTAACATTTTAGGACTTTTAATACTAAAGAAGCTGGCTAGAGACCATGATAACTGTGGCAAAATCGGAAACACAAAAGGCCTTCTCCCAAAAATAATTGATTTTGCCCACGCAGATGAGCATTTATTAAAAGACAAAAACGCCACGCCTTCTCAGATTTCAACGGTGAAAAGATCTCTGCAGTTGGTGAAAATGTTAGCCAGCACGACAGGCACCACAGGGAAACATCTAAGAAGAGAGATATCAGAGATAGTTTTCACTATATGTAATATCCGAGATATACTACGACACGGAGAGAGATATCCATTGCTGCAGAAGCTGGGGATTGAGATATTAACGTTTCTTGCACTGGAAGAGGACGCGACCGAGAGGATTGGTGGAACGGGTGGTGTTTTGAAGGAGCTGTTTAACATTTTCTTTAAAGAGGAAACTCCTCAGAACCTAAATCATGTACGCATTGCGGCAGGGGAGGCTCTTGCTATGTTGGCATCAGAAAGCGGAGGCAACTGCCACCGTATTCTTAAACTGCGGGTTCTAGGACGGCTTCTAGAGGCATTGAAGGCTCCTTTGGTTTGTGTAAATGCAGCAAGAATCTTAAGAAACCTGTGCGCCTACGCCGGACCAGATTGCTTCCACCACTTGAAGGAGGTCAAGGCTGCCGCACCAACTGTAAGTAGTTTTTCGCAATGTATATCAAGGGTCTTGACAAATACCCACAGCCTGTAATTTCTTTACACTAACACTTCTTTTGACTGGTGACAGGTTCTTAAGGCGATCATATTAGAAGATAACAAACTACAAGAAGTAATGGTAGGACTAGCAGTGCATGTTTTCAAGTTCATGACTTCTCAAGAATCAAACATTATGTTCAAACAAACAGGAATTGACCAACGTGAATTAGCAAAAGCATTAATCTATATTCTCAAGAAATACGAAAAGCCAGCAATCAAGGTTCCACGAATAAGAAGGTTTAGCATCGAGCTGGCGATTTGGATGATGGAAGATAGTAACGAAAATATACACATTTTCAAGGCATTGGAAATGAGGAAAGAGCTCGAATGTGTGTTGGAAACAACAGGTGAACTCGAGAACTTCGACATTTTCTCAGGAACTGTTGGCCTGAGCCGACACAGGGTCACGATTCACTCTCTTGTCGAAGAAGCTCTCAAGCTGCTGGAGAGTGACTAACTTCATTACCTTATGCCGATATGAAACACTCAATAGAAGGGGTTTTTTCTCTGCTATAAAAATGTTTACGCTACCTTCCTAGATAAATTGATTCATTATTAATATATTTATTGTTCGGTTGTTTTTATTTCCAAAAGAGAAATGTTTGAAATACTAAAAAGACAACGGAAAAAAATGGTAACATAAGCAACCAGAAAAATGGCCAGAAAAACTATATATTAATACGGAAAATATGATATGTCAGTTAGACTATGCCATCAATATGAAAATGAATATAATCAATTTAAAGACATTCACATCAAACCCTTTGTTTGTATCTTCTTTTTGGTTTCTTTCTGTCTCTATTCATTTCCTGAGGTTATCTTAAATACAAACCAATACATAATCACTTGTTGTATCTGAGGCCAAGTTTTATCTGTTCTTGAAAAGATCCCAACGTCGCATCAAACCATCCATTAAATTGCCAGATGGAGTCCGCTCAACTGTCATCGTAGCTTTTGTGTTGGCTGACATATCAGTGACGTCTGACGAGCCCCGGTTGCTTCCCGATGCGTCAGAGGTTAATGATCTAGTTGCTTTGGGCAAAGCCACATTTCGGCTACTGCTCGAGGCAGCATCTGTCTCTCGGTCTAGTAAAGGGGCTGCAGTTTCTGTCTTTGATGAAACAGATTTTTCTGTAGCGGAACCAAGCTTGTCTGTATCGCCGGACACAGAAACATCTATGTTGATAGTAGGTTGTTCTTCTTTTCCAGTGCACTGCACTTCCAAATCTTTTAACGACTCAATCATCGCTTCCATCAGCATCTGAAACATTTACAGCATAATTAGTTGTTTGAAATCAAAAAGTTTTGAATTTTTTTTTTCTTTGAGATTGTAGCTCTTACTCTTTCTTCCTCCTCTGCACTAGACGGAAAACCTTCCAAGTCCTCCAGTTGATATTCAACATACTGATCATCATCACGGGTCATGGGAACATGAAGACCATATGGATGGCCATTTGATAATTCAAAGCTTATCATATCAGCCGACGGACCACTCTCGCTATCATTCTTATCTTTATCCTGCAATGGAATGTCTTATGAAGGGTCGTTTGGTATTTCTTAATCTTAGAACAAGCTGGCTATAATTCAAAAGCCTATAAGCAAAAAACCTAAAAAGAAACTGTTTACCTTTGCTCCGGACGGACTATCATTAGATGGAATATCAGAAGGAACCTGAACAGACAAGTAAAATACATAAATGGACATGACTAATTAGAAAGGGAAGAGTAATAAACTATCACTAACCTCTGTACGACTCATAGGCCTTTTTATACGAACTTTATCAATGGCATCCGCAACGCTGTCTGATGCTGTCCCTGCACAAAACAAAATGATTCTAAGGAAAACGATAAAAGATCTTAATTGCTAGAGCACGAACTAAACAGAAAAAGGTAAAAAAAAAAAAAAAAAAAAAAAACGCTGCTGATAAAAGGCCTCACCTCTATAAACTGCTGAAGATTCGGGGAGATAACCCACGTCATGCATGTTGCTCCAACTGCCCTGAAGAGAAAACCGTTAGCCACTGGTGACGTCTTCTTGATTGCAAAATCCTTGAATTACAAATGCGGCCAAATGCTTTGTTTAGAACTTACCTTACCGAAGTAATCATTCAGTGGGTCATAAAATGTTGTCCCTATCTCATCCTCAGGTGGTTGTAGAACATTGTGGAAGAAGATATTTATAGAGTCGAAGTAGAACTGCGGCCGTGGAGAATTGTGATCTCCTTCGAATTTTATGATATTTTTGTCTCCCTGTAATAATAAAAGAAAAACGTTAGCTTGTAAACGAACAAAGTGGTCTCTCGAAGCCCCGTAGGTTACTGTGTAAATGGCACGGATAGACTTGCTATATATAGAGACCATAAACTTACTATGTATGCTTCATAAATACGCTCTGTATGATGAGGGGCAATAAAATCATCATCAATGGCATGTCCAAATAAAACTGGAACAAAGCAAGACTTGGCAACCTGTAGCATCAATAGAAAAAGGTTGAAATCGGGTGCCCTAACTGGTTAGACAAAGCAAAAAGTAATAAACTGATACACAGACAACAACATATAGAATTATTGAATCAAATATCAGAATCCGTTTCTCCTTCCTTTCCTATAGCCATGAAAAATGTAAACCAAGGAGAGTAAAAAACAACTTAGGTTTATTAGCATGTGACGCAGTTTCAAAAATATTGGAGTCAACAAGTAGCTCACTAAATCAGGTTTCGACTCTCATTTGCATGTATGGAAAAGGTAATAAAGTTTGCAAAAGAATGCAAACAACAACTAGCAGCGAAAGGCAAAGAAGCATATATTGTGAAATAAATACAAAAAATCGGGTTTTATTAAACTAGGTAGTAATCAACTATAACGTAATTAAATCAACGAGGACTTAATAGAACGAAAGACCTTAATTGTATTTAAATCCATTATGTCAAACTTTGCCTTTTTCTGGATAGCTTTCCGCATAAATTGGATTGCAAACTTCACCTGAAGATGTAAGAAATAAATGTCACGATACAGTAACACCCAAGATAATATAACAAGCTACCGCAACAAAAAAGAAAAACTAATTAATATACATGCTAAAAGTTAAAGGCATGGAATAAATATACTGAAAAATAGTACAACAGTTATTACTGTGTCGTTACTAAGATAATTGGTATAAGTATTAACCAATGGAGTACAATGGGTTTACTTACAGTAAACTTGGGTAAACGAATCTTATAAGTGTCGACAAGTTCCATCATCAATTCAACTAAATCAGAGAAAGGACTGTCAAGAACCATTCCTGCTATGGAGGGATCCTCAGCTCCATACATTAGGCTGCAAGAAATAATGTTGCAAGACTTTAATATTGCAGCAAAAAAACGGTCATGTGTCCTTCAAAATCCATTTTGAAAGCTAGAGTTTTGGGGGATGTCTATCCTCGATTGCAAAATAACCATCTAAATTGAACCTTGCAATATTAACTCTTGTAGAGACATTTTCTACAAAATAATGCAAACAACACAAGCCAAAAAATGAAGAAGACCTTGTGACAGCGCCCATGGAGCGGCCCCATAAGCCAATCAACGAGACATTTCCATCTGCCCGCAAGTAATCAACCACGCACTTCAGATCTTCTTTCTGAAAAGATGAAAATTCATCAATATTAAACAGAAACGACAATCACATGTACAACACTAGCTGACTAGTTCTATATTAGTCCACAACTTCCAATTTACAAGCCAGCACTTAAGGAGTGGATGGCGGAGTTTTCCCTACCCCGTCTGATGGTAATGTGTCAGACTAGGGAGAAACCGCCACTTAAAGATTCAACTTACTATTTTGCTCTTGTGACCCTTAAGGTACATAGGGGACACTGAGTTGATACAGAATCATCATCTCTTTCTGTTTGGGTGCACATTTCAGAAGTCCAACAAAAAACTGTAGACAAGTGAATTCATCATGGGTCTCACATATTATAACCAGGTCAGGTTTCATCGTATATAAAAGTAAGAACACCGGGGACAGATCAGGCCGTTATATGCTAGCATTCGACACGAAAATTTGTTCATCGTCACCCTAGATGAACTATATCGCAAGCATTTAAGACATAACGACAAGAAGGAAAAGACACTCTATATCGCGTCAGTACAAGAATGAGGCTTTGCTTTTGCACGAATTTCGAAAATGAGTTGTATCAGATCCACGAACAGAATATGTGATCAAATTAATATAGTCCTAGAGAAACGTCGAACAAAAAGTGCTAAATAGGTACATAAGCATAAACAAGGACATTAATATATACTAAGAGAAAATCAAAATGAGAGTCTTTTTAGTAGGTTATCAAGCACATACTTCATTCCAGCCTAGGGTGACATGCTCCCCACCAGAGAGTCCAGATCCTGAAAAATCGAGTGTGAAAACTGTAATGTTTGAAGGAAGTAATATCAACGCAGCTTCGCTACCATCGGCCCGGCATCCACTGTCATATAAGACGACAAGTTACAGATCAGAAAGTGAAAATTAGTCAACCAGGATTCAGGCATTAATCTAAGTCAAGTAACCAAAAGTATGGTAACGGTGAAATGTCAAACCATGTACAAATTTTATTACATGGGTGATTAATATACCCTATCTGCTAAAGAGAACTTTATTAGTCTTATAACTATAACCTGCGACTGTGCGTCAGTCAAAAATAGAGTTGTTACGTTCCGCCCAACCAATCCATCCTTGTTCAAATAGGTATCATAACTATTTACAAAGTCACAACAGCAACATTGTAACAAAAGTGCATTTTCGATCATAAAAAAATAAGCCGGCTAAATTTTCATCAATAATCGAGCTTAAACAGACTAGCACAGTACATAGTGCTAATGAATCTTGGGACAAAAACCTTGCAAAGTGACCTTTCAGTTTAGACAATCCTTACACTAAATCTAATTGAGAAATATCTAACAGAAAATTAAACAGTAAACATATATAATAAATAAAAAGGAACAAATTGTATTCTAGAACTGAACGCCATTCATTCACCTGTTTCCATGGCAGTATATTACACAAGGTAGCAGCTTCCCTTCAGGACGTTCAAGAGGCATGTAATGGCTACATTGGAGAACTTCTCCTTTACGGTTTTTTACCTGTACAAATCTTAGAGCATTTGAATAGAAAGCCCAAGGAAGGACAAAAATATAGTATACTAGAAGTCTCAAATTCTTGGATAAAAATTGCCAAAATCAGGCAGCTGAAAAATTAACTGAAAAAAGAAAGGAAAAGAAGAACAACTTATTAGACTTCGACGAAACCTAAACGAAAGATCTCTTCGGGTGCTTCTAGAATCACTATACTAAGAAGGCAAACATTCAATAACCCTAAACAAACAGATAGAACTATGTACGGGAATATATTTTAATAACTACAGATCTCCGACAAATTTAAAATCTCAACCTGTTACATATAATTTTGCCGATTCAAAACAATTTCGATTAGTCAGAAACCTAACCTCTATATCCTTTCTTTGATACCGTTTCCCTCTATGTAGGAACTCATGACCCGGCAGATCATCATGACCCAACAAATCATCATCCGGGTTGTATTCAGCTCTGTAGATATGTAATCAAAACTTTAATATTAAAACATGAATGAATTAATCAAGGCAAGACTCACTACCACCATCATTACCGTCTTGATAAAGGTTAATAAACTTTTTCAAGATCTAATACAGATCTTATCAATTGTTACCAGCAAGAAAATATTTTACTGAATCACATAAAAACTAACTTAAAAAGGATCTATTATGTATATATTTTACTGGTTACAGGCAATACATAAACCCTAATTTCAATACGATCTCTTGTTGCTTGGTTCTAGGAAACTCGATTCAACAAACCCAGAAGCGTAAATTCAAATCTAATTCTGCACAGAAGACCTATTTAAATCTCAAGATTAAAGTCGATCCGGCAAAAGGGTATTGACAATTCTGTATCTAAATCATAATTTGGTACTTAATTTCACTAATCGTGGTTTTTCATCAACCTAACAAAAAAAAAATCCTAGGAAACTGTAGTGATATTTATTTCGTAAGAGGATACGATCTTGCTTCTGGAGTGTAAGAAAAAAAAATATTACAAATTAAAAAAAAGTTCTTACCTGGGCGGTCGTATTATAAAGTTGACAAGCTGCTCCATAGATTCAAATTGTAGTATAGAAGAAGAAGAAGAAGAAAAAGAGACAAGACTCTTTTGTCTTCCGGAAGAGTTTTATAGAATTCTACGAAATAAAAACAAATTAGTTTTAATGGCGGCGGAATTGGAAGGTTCTTTGGGGTAAGAGGGTGGGTTTCGAAACACAGAAAGAAAGAGGTACACAGAACCAGACTTTGATTTTGTTCTTCAGTTATAGTTCTTGTTTCTTATGATTTTCTTTTCCTCTTTTCTATTGACTTTTTTTTCTTTTTTTTCTTTTTTTTCTTGTAATGTTAATATAAGTTATAATCACGATTTATATATCAGCCTAGAACAAACTTCTAACTTTCGATCCTCTTTTATCGTTTGTTTTATTTATTTATTTATTATTTTGAGGTGTTATGCTGGTGGTAAACTATTTAATCAAAAAACTTAATTCGATCCAAAATCAATCAACCAAAAATATAGATATTCACTTTTTTTCAAAAATATACCATCACTTTAAAAACTCTTAGTCTGTACAATACTATTTCAAGTGTATCCACGTTTGGAAACAAAACTTCCCTACTCATTCCCTCCATCTTCAACCTTTTATCATTATTCTCAAGAACATTGGACATCCAAAACTAAAGTTGTGAGCACGAATCCATCATTTCATCTCATGAACAATCAATTTAACGGGATAAGAGAAAAAAAAAAAAAAAAAAATTTAATTTCAGTTTTTAGATTTTAGTAGATTTTTATTTAGGAATCAAAACTAGTAAACTATAGTGTTATAAGCGAGTTTAGTATGATATATTAGTGTTTTTGTGGTTTATTTTTGGTTGAACTATGTTGTTTGGTTTAATTTGGTAGATTAAAATGGTTTTTACCGAAGAACAAGAGTTTCGGTTCACTCATGTTCTTTGAAGCTGGTGGCGCGATGGAGCTACGCTGACAGTGTAAATGCGTTGCACTGCTCTGGCAGCGGTTTTGCGATATCGGTGCAGTGTACAATGGCAGCGACTAGTACACCGGCAGTGTTTTTATCTGTATAATTGGCCAAGCAATATGAGGTTGTTTTAGGGCTAAAATGGTTAAAGAATATTTTTTCAACGCCTTAATATTGTGATGTTAATCCGGACCGTACCGATGAAATGGTTATAAAAATCACACGTGTGTACCTGATATATATGTTCGACTGCACCATTTTCGCGAATACCAGCCATAAGAACGTACAAGCTGATTTATTTGCTTTGTTGGCGCACATGGATCAGGTAAGTAGGATAGCATGGGGTACTTGCGTGTTGGTGTGGCTATACAACGGGTTGGGAGGAGTGTCGAAGACATCGCTGAAGAGTCTGACCGGATTCGAAGCCTTGTTAGAATTCTGGATATACAATCATTTCCTGTGTTTGCGGTCTCGCGTTACCGGTGGTTATAAATCATTTATTTTGAAGCTTTTTAGTCGGTCGCCTAAAAGCAGACAGGCGGGAACGTTAAGCCAAAGACGTATTACCGCGAGCTCATTGTCGGTCTCGGGGAAAAACACGTAAGTATTATTTTTATTTTTATTTTTTACTTTCACAAATGTTCTGAATAGTTTCTTAGTTTATATGTGTTTGTTTGCAGGTAATCTCCGAGTTGTATGAGGATATAATGGATAGTTTTTTGCTGTAGTCAATGGGGTTATATCGCAATCTTATCCGTCTTATGCATGTTACTGAAGCATATATACCGGAACTAGTGATGTTGCAGTTCGGTTGGGTGCAGGAGAAGCCCCTCAATATCATTTATGCTCATACGGATCTGAAAAATGGTGACCAACGATGTTACCTGCTTAACAGGTCATATCGAGATGATTAGCAAACTCATGTTTTTTACACTGACAGGTACACTCATCCCGTTATGCCAAATCGTATAACATTTATGGATTCATACGTTGCGAAGTTTGGTTGGTTCCCAATCATTATGTATGTTCAAAAGGAAATGAACTCGGTAGAGACATTACAAACCATAAACCGTATAATGCTTATTGATGATAACCTCGAATCCACTTCAGAAACACAGTATATACGATCGTCAACCCCTGACTCATCCTAATATTATTCATCGTGTACCTTGTTTGCACAATATAATTGTTGCGCTCCGCAATTGTTGTTTGTAGACTACTCATTCTTCATGATATTGTCTTGGATTCAGATGATGTTGGATGAATATTTTACCGAATTTGATTTCGATTTTAAGTTAATTAAATGCATGTTTGTTTGAATTTTATGCTATTTTGTTTAATTTTATCGACGATTATCAACACATGCTGGTTTAAGTTGGATTAGTATTAGTATGCATTTTTTTTTTTAAATTCTAGTTATGCACCGTTGGTGTAAACATGTAAGCACTAGCGGTTGATTTCTCGTCGCTAGTGGTAACACTAGGCACCACATGCATTGGTCGTAGCTGACATTGTATACTTTCCACACCGCTAGCATAATAAAATATTGGCAGTTGAAAATTTAAACACCGGTGGTTTTCCAGTAAGTTAACGGTGTTAAAATCATGCACCGCCGATGAGTCTTTATTTTTTTATAAATGTGGGTAGTTTTTTGTGTTACCACCGTCGTGTATAATTTGTAAGTACTCAGAAACAAAAGTATATGAATATTACGATAACATTAGACAAATTAGCTGACACAATTAAGAATATTACATAATTCACATGTAAAATTAGTTGGCACGGGCGCGTTTACGGTGACGGATAATTCCAACCATGCTCGATCCTTTTTTCAAATGGATATTCCTCCTCTTCGCTAGTTTCATCAGAGTTTGAGTAAGATTCTTTCACGCCTCCGCGTCCGCTTTATCTTTAAGATGTTGCACCATTATCTTTAAGATGTTGCACCATATGATCCATTATATCTTTTGTAATTAAGCTTTGAAATGTCATACTAAAAACATCGTGCGTTTCATTTTTGAGTTGATAAGGGAGTAACACAATGAATATACTCGGAACCTCTTTGAAATAATCTAACCTGGCGATAACTTCTTCACGTTCGTGTGCTCGGAGCATCATACAACCGCAACACGTTATTTTTTTTTACGTGCATGAAGTATATTCTTTATATAACTTCATTCATAAAATCAGGTATTTCTTCCGACATCGTGTGTTTCAAAAAATTATTTGTTTTGAGGTGTTACACGTCTTCGTGCATATTTCAATTCGCATCATCCATGTTTGTGAGTTTTCAAGTTATGTACTTACAAGAATGAAACATCTATTTATTGATATTTTAGGCGTGGATATCGTAATTGTAATAGGCCTATCAAAATTGGACACATTTAAAATGCGGATAGCATAATCCCATTAACCAATCTACTTAGGACACATGTTGGTAAAAATTGTTTGAATAAAACACTGGGGTGTATACATACAACATTGTCGACGTATGCTCTTTACACATTCGTCCTTCTTTGCGTTGGTGGTGGAGTTTAACCCGAGAAACTCCATTGATGTTTTTAACTTAAATCTAGTTTATAACTCTAATAAAAATATTAAATTACTTCATTTGTAGTTCAAACTTTAGCAAGAAACTTTGATCTCTCCATTTGTTTGGTCTTTTTTGTTAAGGTTTAAGGTAGATGGTTTTTTTTAGGAAAATATGTTTTTTCATCAATTTTTTTTAAACATTTGTTATAAAACTTAGAATTTATATATAAATAGAAAATTTGTTGGTTGATTCGATATTTAAATATGACAAGAACTAACTTCCTTAAAATTAAAGCAACTCAACATTCTTTTATTTTGTTAAAAATTTAAGGGGTGAATTTAAAAAAATAAAAAGATTCTAATTGTTTTGAACTTTTTGGAGTTTTAAGATCAAAACTTCAGCCATAACCTTAATATAAAGAGAAAACTACCCATAAATACACTCTAAAGTATATCATTACCACCTAGTACCAAAAAAAGATTGTACGACAAGGTACATGGACCTAAAAAGTGAACAAAAATACCCCCGATAGTATAAATAGGCTCATTTAGGTTGAGAGACCCTTTTTTCCCTCCTAAGCCATAATTTTCACTAACTATTCTCTCCCAAATTTACAAGAAACATTTAAAGAGTGAACCTGAAAAGTAAACCCCGTAAGATGTGACCAACCCAACCGCCGAGTTATTCCGGCGAACCCCAACGACCACCGTTAATATATTCGGCGAAACGTTGACAACATCTCAAGCTACTTATCATCGACCGATGAATACCATTTTTACCCAAAAATCAATGTTCGTCCTTTGATAAACCACCACACGTACATGTTTTGAATTTGGAAACTGATGTTAGCTTACTTCATACTTTGATAATCCAGTTGTGTATGTGGTTCTTCATTGTTAGGATTTGTATCGTTTATTGAAGTGTTCGTTAGGTTAGCGTATGTACAGGTTAGAAGTTATATCGTCGATAAGCGTCCGTTTCTGGTTTTGATTTATTTTACGTTTTGTCGTACTTGTTAGGTTTTGGTTGATTAAAAAGTTTAAAAAAAATAAATCTGATTGAGTTATCGGCTACGTTGTTGTTTTATTTGTCTGGTTTTGATTTATTTTACGTTTTGTCGTACTTGTTAGGTTTTGGTAGATTAAAAAGTTTTTTAACAAAAGAAATCTGATTGAGTTATCGGCTACGTTGTTGTTTCATTTGTAAGTATGATGCCCCACATTGATATGTTATTTTACTTAACTTGTAGTAAATGTAATTATTTGTGTTTGATGCAGTCTTTTATCATCGATCACGCATCCATTGGGGCTGATCTGGAGAGGCCTGACATAATACCCAGATGTTATAAATGGTGGGGGCTGGAGTGCAAGCCAACAACCATGGACATGATTCAAATGCTGGACAAGCTATGAGACGATCAGGTAAAAAATATATGTTGTAAGTAGTTATTTTTCGTATTTAGTAGGTGGATCAGTAAGACATAGTTAGTGCATAACGTATTTTAAAAAATGCATGAAATGTTACTTGTGATATAATGTAAATCGTAAATATTGTGTTCCAAATAAAACGCATGATTATATGATATAACATAAATCGTGTAGGTAATAAAAACCAATACAATCACAATAATTATAAACTAAATAAATCGCGTAATAGTATGCTATTGACTGAATATATTTTGGAGGGCGAGTTATCATTAACTGAGGCAGAAAGAGCAGCTTTTGGATTGAGTGATTTTGGCGGTAGCACGGGAGGTATACCGGCTGCACTTGAGAAAAGATCTAAAAACGAAGAATGTTTTGTCCCAAAAAATAACCAAAAAACCAAAAGCAAACGAACTTCTAACCACACAACCCCGACCAAGAAACTCGTCAACCATTCATTTAACAACAATAACAACCATCCCCACCTGAAACGTAACCTAAATCAAGTGAACCCTCAATCCTTCCTACTACAACAACACATGAATCCCCACCTGAAATAGAACCCCCGTATAATTAAAACTCAAACCTGTCTACAACAACAATCGAATCACCCCCACTGGATTATAGAGGCGCGGGAAAATGACTTTGAATTACCATTTCAGGGTTGGTTGGTACAGCAGAATATTACTCCTAAAAAATCGAAGGAGATCAAAGACTGGTGCAACCACAACGAAATATTGTTGCATTATTTAAACGTAGAAGACAACATTTTATAAGGGGCATGCATGTTTCTTTCTACAGCAAAAAGCCAAAGAAAAAATGAAGAGATATAGTACGTATATATACTCGGTTGAAAATAAATGTCTGAAGTGTTTGCTAGCACGAAAGAAAAGACAAGTAAGTAATGTTTTAGGTTGTTACCCTTAAGGACCAAATAGAACAAACAGATGATGCATAACTTACAACATACAAGAAAGCTGAATATGCAGTCGAGGATGTAGCTGACTATGTTAGTGCGACATCTAGTGAAACAGTGAAAAGTTATTATGTTATTTATATTTTAGGTATCGATAATGTTAGGATGGTGCAGGCCGAGAGTACAGCAGTCGTACTCGTTGAACACAAGCTGGATACAACCTCCCAGGTTCCAGTTGTGGTGAAGCCCAAGAGTACAGCAGTAATGACGGTTAAAAATGCAGTGGATGTAACCTCACAAAAACCAGTAGTTTTGCAGGGCAAGATTACGGCAGTAGTGCAAGTTCAACAAACGGTTGTGGTGTGATAGTTGAGCATACTGAACAGGTAGTGGACCAACCTAAAAAGGAGACAGTTGAAACCTCGAATGAACCAACGAAGGAGATAGTGTTTGAAATTAAATCTTCTGTAACATAGGTAGAACATGAGAATGGGGCATATGATGGAGTCGTTGTACCAACAGTACAAACAACGGGCACAAATTATTATGCGCTAAAGGAGGGAGAGACTAAACTGGAGCTACAGCAGAAGCAGGATGCAGAAAAAACAGAGATAGAGCCACTGAAGGTAGTGGGGGCAAAATAGGGTAAAATTTAGGAGACATAGAGTACGACACCCCACCCCAAATACCGTCTGAATTGACTACCATAGCGGAACAGGTCGAACCCGAAGTGGAACAACTGGGCAAGGAAAGTCTTAAAGATGTAAGTGGATCTTAAAATCATTAAGATTCAATATTATTTTATATATTTTATCATATACGGTCTGTTTATGAAGTCATATTGTGTAGGATTTTGAGATGTTGGTCTGTTAATTTCTGAAATGTTGTTGTGATATATTTTAAATTGTTTGTGAAAACCAATCGCATGGTTGGTTTATACGTAAATTGAATAGGTTGTTAACACTTCAATGGTTTATGTAAATTATTTATTACACGTAAATCGCGCGCTCTAGTAAATGAACAAGTTGTTTGAAAAATAGCAAACAAATCGCATGATTTTGACTTCTCAACAATCGCATGCATCTAGTATCTCAGCAAACGCATGCATATAATGCATCTAGAATCTCAAAATGTACAATATCATATAAATTTCATTGTGGTGCAACTTTGTAACTAAATTCATTAAAATTAATGTACAAGTCGCATCTCATAATTTTATTAATAACATGCAAGGTTATCTAACGTAGGTTGTTTAACATATCATATGTTGAGAATTTGGATCTTTCAAAGCAATTGCAAAGATGGTTATACATGTAAAGTCTAAAGTTCAGTGTACAATGTATATCCTGGAAAATCCCATCATAAGAGGAATGCCAAAAAAAACTTAAACAACAACATCAACAACAACTAGCCTTGGCAAAGAGAGAACATGTATTTTTTCTTAAATCACAGAGCTCAGACAATAACTTTAAAAAACAACTGGAAATGGTAGAACTACAACAATATTATCTGACAGTTTTGAAGATATGAAAAAAAGGGAGAATGCGCTATGTCGGATATTGATTTAGTTGATGAAACAGTTGTAGGCTAGTTAGGTACCGCACAGGTAAAGCATCTTTCAACATTTCGGAGAACCACTTTCTATTGGCACCTTGGCGAGGTAAATCCGTCCCGCTCTTTGGACCTCACCTCTGCTTTTTTGGAGTACGGGATGACTCGGATGGGCAGATAGAATATAATATGTCAGTTATGCCTTTAGGGGACACTACAGTGCCTTAGCTGGTTCTCGATAGTGCAACAGCTCCCACAAGAAGCACAACCCAACACGAAGGCAGAAGTATTAACCCAACTAGAAACACGAGAAGAAGTACAACCAATGGCTCTTGAGGAAGAAGAACACCAACAACAAGGGGTCGTGAAGACTGAATTAGCAACCCAAGGCAAAGCATCATCATACGCTGATACCACGGATGAAATAGTATGTTTTGATCTGCCACTCTTAGATGATAATTCCATACAATGTACACTATCATTTTTTGATGAATTTGACAAGGTTGAGGCTAATGTTATCGTGCAACGGAGTTTGTATTCTATCCCGGAGGTTACGTTTAATAAAAATGTTGGTGATTGTGCCGCTAACAATGTTGTAGAGGAAACTGCATCAATGGTAAGTGGATATTTATATTTATTAAACCTGTAAAAAATAAAGTCAGGTGGTTATGATATGAGACTCAATTATATATGTTACAAATTTTAGCGAATGAGTATCCCAATTTAGATTTAATTATTCAAACAACACTAGGAGAGGCGTGGGATAATTACCAAAATTAGGGAAAGCAAACAGCAATAACACAGATAGTCGCAGTGAATGAATACCATAAGGTCTTTTAATATACAAAGAGAATAAGAGCATGAAGAACTAGAAGTATGATATTTTCCACAGTCAGAGTTCTCATATAGGTTTAACGTTTGTGTTAGTGAGGTAATGGCACTATCGTACGAAGAGGACCTTGACTTTAAGGTAAATTAAACAATTTTAACTGAGTAACGATGGATTTACATATAGTGTTTCCCTAACCTATCATGATCAATTTTACTACATTATTTTATTTTTCTTATTTAATCATCTTTAGTTATAAGCTACCACATATCATTTGGTAGATTCTCGATGCTTGGATATATAAGCTGCTTAAAAAGCAAACTGGCTAGTACCATTCAAAGGTTTAAAGGCTTGATGACAAGTACAGTTGTCAATACGACGTGAGTCAAATTTATAGGATTACAATGGTAAGTTCAGTTTAATTTAATAGTCCTTATTTATCATACAATACTTTATTTAATCATTCTCAATAAAATAGAAAACACTGGCCGAGAAATAATATATGTCACACATTATTGATGAAGTATTCGAGAAAATGAGGCTGACATGTATATCGTATTCGTTCCGGTGTGCCACAAATGCCAGGATCGAAGAACCATTGGACGTTGTTGGTTATTGACATGGAGAATGGTACGGCTAAAACCTATAACTCACGGTTTCCGGAAAGTAAATTAACTCGAGAAAAATATCGAAAAACTGGGTATGCATTGATAAGATTTAGTTTTACAAACACATAATTGGTTTTCCAAATACATAACATGATTAATTATCAAGCAAATCGCTTGACTAATTTTGGCTGCAAACACAGTAAAAAAATACAACTCAGCTCCTAAATTTTTGTAGTAATCGCATCCTTTTTATGTAAATGAATCGTATGATGACAGTATCTAACAAATGAATCGCATGATTTTATTTTACATAAGAATTACAAGCTACACCTCAAAACAAATCGCATGGTATTTTATCAATTAACAGTTGACGTATTGTATGAATAAAAAACACATACCGTATGTAAAAAAATAGATACAAAGTCAAAGATGTAAGAGATAAGCCACGGGAAGAAAATACTCCTTGATTATAGAGTTTTTATTTGTGAATACGCAAAAGACATCATCTATAACGGGTTTGTATCGGAGAAATACGACGAAGATATGCCTGCAAGAACCAAAGGTCAAATGTTTTATCATTTCCTATATGATTCAAACACAAACCGTAGGTGGTAGCTAGCTTTATAGAGTTTCATCCAAAACCGTCTTTTTTGGAAAAACAATTATTTTTAAGTAATTCATTTCTATTGTAGTAGTGTGTGTAATTTTTGTGTAGTGTTTAACAGTGTCTAGACTCATTTGGTAAGTAATTCAAAAAAATTGTACCAAGGTATGCTAAAGGGTCCGTAGAAATTGCAGGTGCGATATTGTTGTAAAATATCTTAATTAACATGGGAAACTAATCTCGCAAGTGGACGATATAATAACTAAATCGCGCCAACATTTTACGTTTGATACCAAACTCGCGTGATTACCGTTTTACACATAAATCGCATGACTATGTTAGTGACATAATCAATATCGCATTCTACTGATATTACACTTAAATCACATCAAAAGTTTAATGACATGGCCAATCCCGCATGACCAGGGCAGTACACATAAATCGCGCAACAAAATTACATAACATAACCAATATTGCACCTAGTTTTTAATTAAAGAATCGCAACAAACTATGTGATTGGTAACTGGACTCTAAACTAAAGACCCATTCTAATTAATGTGTATAAATGGCAACTACCTATCTTATCATGTTAGTAATTAAACTTAGGATAATTTTCTTATTGGTTAATTCATTGCGCGACATGACTTAGGTATATATTTAATCGTGACAAAAGCATTAAATACACATTTAAATATTTATATTGAGATAGCGTATAGGTACAATTGAGTTGGATTATTGAATATAAATAAGATGAGGGAGTTATGTCTATTCACTCATAAAAGCAAAACACGCAAATTCTTCAAATTCTTAGACAAACTCTTTCATAGATAATGGCCTCATCCTCTCCAGACTATTATGATTACTCATAATCCAACGATGGCTTATCTAATGAGTCAAAGCATTTTTCCGACTACAAAAAATCTACAACGTTGGAATAATCATATGACACTTCGAAAGATGGTTCCATATTTTCGTTCTCCTTCAAAAATGAGTTTGACTCAGGGGATTCCTGGTCATTTTTGGGGTACGACTCTGACCTGAACGACCTTCCAAAGCGTAAAAGAAAGAGAGACATGTGGGCTGTTGAGAAGTTTGAAGCTGTCGAGGACTCGGAGGATGACAAAAACAAAGACGCCGACGATAAAATAGACATAGACGTGGAAGAAGCTGATGAAGATGGTGAGGAGGATGGGGAGGAGGTGGATGAGTCTGACTCGGAAGACTCTTCTTCTGATTGATGATTATGGTGGTTGATTTGTTGTTTTTGTGGATTTCAACCTACCAACCCTAAAATATGCTATATTTTTTGTTAGGGTTGAGTTTTTGGACAATTGTAGCGCCAATTATATTATTTTCTAATATTAAAAAGTTGTGTTGTTAGCTTTGGTGTACTTGCAAAGTTGATGGTTATATTCACGAAGCAATCACGTATTTTCATTACTAGAAACCTTATATTGTAGAACTTAACTAAAAACGTGTTGTGTTTGGTGGTTGTATCTAGCAATTAGCAACACTAAACAATTAGCAACACTAGTTATATTATCAGAGCTAGACATAGGCTCTTGAATAGCCAATATCTTTATTGTATTCAACTAAATTATAGAACTAAGTCTTCGTAAAGAGGAATTGTTGTTAATACCTCTTATATTCCAACTTAACCATTTGATCATTCATATAAGGACCGCTTGTGGTGTTTTCTCCCGCTATTCTTTAGGGAATTGATGATTAATTTGTGATGTTTTTTGTCTATTTTGGATAGCTTGATTTGTTTGTTGATAATTGAGTTGAAATTTTGCTCTGTATTGTCTCTTTTTCAGCTGGAGAAACATTACAGCTACCGATATTTCTACAAGCAGGTGAAGATATTTCTTCATCAATACTATGATGTGAGTAGTTTTCGAGTCTTTTCAAAGCATCAATTATTTCCATGTTATCATTGTCTTCACTTATTTGATTATCCTTAGAATCTGGTTGAGTTTGGCTGAACTGATCTCCATTCGAGTCAGTTTTTGTGTTGTTCCCAACCACAATTGATTTTATTTTCCTTCTGTAGACCTTAGCAAAGCTTTGAATTTGACTGCTTGAATATTTCTGTTTCAGATGATCAGTATTGTTTTTCTTTTCTTGATCATTCTTGTTATGTCTAGCATCAGATGGTAACTCATTTTCTGGTTTATCTTGTTTATTCATGCTCACTTCTTCATTTTCTTCTTGTATCTTTTCATTCATTTTGCATTTCGATTCACAATGCCCAATGTAAGAGCATATATTGCAGTAGTCATGAATATTTTTGTAACTTATTGGAATCCAACAGCCATCGTTAGATCCAAATCTCACCCAGATTTTGCGTTTAAGTTGCTGAGATATGTCAATTTTTATTTGAGCGTAGCAAGCATTCATAAAAGCTCTATTCTTTTCATGGATGATGACTTTATATGGGGTTCCCAAGGAATTAGCAAGATCTGTGATTACCATTTGATTGAACAAGAATTCAGGTAATCTTTTAAATCTTGTCCATATTCTCCTTTGGATTTTCGTACTTTTTGTTAAACTCGGGACTCCAATGCAGGAGTCTCATGATTTCTCCATTAACGTTTCAAACATTCTTGTACCAAAGAAGACATACGTCATCTTTTAAACTGAATTCCAACAGGAGATGGTGAGAATCCATTCTTTCAAAACTGTAAGTACTAACAAACTTAAACCTATTCAAGAACTCTAACATAACAAATCTTTTTTGTATTCCTTTGCTAAATTTTTCCACCAATGTGATTTTATCCTGTTGCATTAATTGCTCTTTAACTTCTTTACTGTAGTGGATAGTATTATGATCCACTGTTTCTTTACAAAATTTAGGTTTGATCGACACATCACTTTTGAATCTAGAATCCACGACCTCGGCAAACGACTTGCGCAGATACTTTGGTTGATGTTCAGAAGACTTATTCAAAAGGAGAGCGGGGAATTCCTCCCTAGAAGAAGCCTCATTGCCATAGACGATAGCCATGATAAGAAATCACCAACTGAAAGACGAGCAAAGAATGCTCAGAAGACTTGAAGAAGAAGAAAGCATTCTTGGAGTTTTCTTGAAGCCTCCTAGATCTCCTTAAACACTAAATTAACATTATAGCTAAATACTTTGAATGTTTAATTGAATTATAGTTAAAGAATGTTAAAAACTAGGTGGACATATAAGCTAAATATTGTAAACAACATTTAGTTAATCCATAATTTATAAATAAAGAGAGTTTATATTTATATAATGCACTTATTTGATTACACAATACGTATATTAAATTCTCAATTCTACGGTGATAGAAGATTATATCTAATCAAAGTTTATTATTATATCTCAAGTTATGATTTTTTCTGAAATTTAATTTTAAAAACTAGAAACTACTTAAATCCTTTTTATCATTAAATTTTTGTTATAAATTTAAACTTTTCATTTTATTTATTATTTTAGATTATTTATATTTTCAAAATTTCAAATTTGATTTTACAGTTTTTTCTAAAATTTTGGTTTTGGGAGTTTGCATAAAAAAATAACCATTCAAAATAATTTTTTACTTCATGTTGATATTATTATGTCTTCAAGTTCAACGATGAAGTTGGTTTTTCAGTTTTTTTTATAATTTTAAATATTTTTTACTTCATTATAAATATATTTACATTATATATATTTTTATAATTTTGATATTATATATATAATTAAAATATATTTATATTTATAAAATAGAGTTTATATATATATATATATATATGATAATGAAAATATAAAAATTATAATTCATGTAAAATTTATATTTATATAATAAAGTTTGTTTTATCGGAACTCAAATAAATAAAATTCATAATATTCGAAATATAATTTAAAAAAACGTAAAGCCAAAAAGTCCATAACAATATTTTCAATTATTTAATTCATAACCTACAAATAATCTCTTTAATTTATATATTTAATAGTTAAAAATCTAAAAAATCTAAAAAATCTAAATATCTCCTCCTAAAAATCTAATATTTAAACATTTTCTTCTTATTTTTTCACTATCTAAAACTATGAAAGTAAAAGAGTTCAGACAACCTTAAACTCATTTTTTTAGTGATAATTTTTCATCGATTTTTAAACATAATACCCTGATAAAAAAAGCACTTCACACGTTGGTTTACCTTATCTAAAAAGTCACACATAAACATAAATGACTTCAACAACACAATTATCGACTGTCATTTGGAGAATACATGTTACATAGGTTTTTTTATACTTGGACAAATAATAGAAAGTGAAAACGACTATATAAGGTATTATGCAATGCTTTATGGAGAAACTATTTTGAAAATATTCAAGTTAAGCATATAGCAAGAACTTATTCTAACCATTCTCCACTATCATCTTTTAAGTTTCTTAACATGTGGAAAATGCATCCAAACTTTCTAAATATAATTGAACAATTACGGAAAGAAACTCTAAATGATCCTCTTATACATGCTTTTTGGAAAAAACTTAAAATACTAAAGATAAAATTGAAAACATGAAAGTGAAAAGATTTTGGAAATATATTCAATGCTATAACACATGTTGAGGAGGAATCTAAATTGTTAGAATATAAATACAAAGATCTTAGAACATTGAGAACATAATCACCATATCTAAAGCTAATGCATCACACCTTCTTCTATTAGCAAGAGAAGAATCATATTGGGAACAAAAGAGTAGTATAAACTGGTACAAAAATGGAGATAAAAACACAATAAACTTTCATAATTTTATAAATAAAAGTAAAAAGAATATGATCAAAGGTATTTCGCATGAAGAATGTTGGATTGAGGACTAAACCTTATTATGAAATATAGTTGTGGATCAATTCAAAGATCTTCTACCATCTCACACTTCTGTCAAGGAGTATGATGACCATTTTCATGTTATACCTAAACTCATATCAGACCTAGATAACTAACTCCTTATTGCTATTGCGACATAAGAGGAATTTTATGATCTTATTAAAACATTATCTCTTAACGGTGTTGCTTGTATAAATGGGTTCAATGCAACATTCTTTCAAAGTTGCTGGCCTATAATTAAGATATATTTATATGTTGTTATTATAGATTATTTCTCGGGAAAGAATGCTCCACAATGCATCTTTGCAACTGTAATTTTTCGTATCCTTAAAACTAAAAATCCTAAAACATAGAAGGATTTCAGACCTATAAGTCTCTATTCAGTATTTAATAAAGTATTGTCTAGAATACTATATACAAGGCTAACTAAAATACTTCATAGAATAATATCGGAGGAATGACGAGGATTTATACACGGAATGGGCATATGAACACAATCTACTCTCTTAAGAACTAATTCATGATATTAATAAACATTCAAGAGGTGGAAATATGTTATTTAAAATTGACATGACCAATTTAATTTTATAAGATATCACATAACTTCATTAGCCATGTTATTAAAACATTTGGACTCGATAAAAAAATCATTCAACTGATCATTAAATGAATTAGTTCAGTGTACTTCTCTGTAATTATAAATGGTGAACTTAATGGTTACTTTAAAAGCTTAAATGGTATCAGACAACGAGACATAATCTTCTATATTCCGTTCATTATTGTTGAAGAATTTATGATTAAATATATTTAAAAAATATTCAATAGCAACCAGGAAATAAGATATAGGACTAGAAGTACCTTGGATATCCCCTACTTAGCATTTGAAGATGACTTTGTTAGCTTTGCAAATAGATCTATCAATAATTTTAATAAAATCACCTCATTCCTAAAATTACACCAAGACTTATGAGACCAAATTATTAATAAAGAGAAATTTACACTTATCGCCACTTTAAGAATGTCTCAATACAAAATTAAAAAACTTGAATTTGTAACTGGATTTAAATATAGCTTACTTCCCTTGAAGTACTTATGTATAAACTATTCACTCAAGTAACAAATCTTGTCATTTTGATTACTCGATTAACAAAATTAGAAATAAAATCCAAGATTGGGACTATAAAACTTTATCATTTAGTGAAAGATTTATATTAATCCAATATGTACTAATGGTCTTACCAAACTACCATATTCAATGTTGTTTATTACTAGAAACAGTAATATAAAGAATTGGAAAGCTATTGAATAGGTTTTTGTGAGGTTTATGCGATACCTCACAAGTCATAAGTTGGTTTAAATGGTCTTTCATTTACAAAACTCATGAGGAATGTGGACTCAATATACAAAGGATTAAAGATATACAAGATGTATTCTCCTGCAAACGTTAGTTTAAGTATATGGAAAACAAAACTATTTGGTCCAAATTTATGCAGTTAATATATTATCCCAAATCAGACCCTCTTCAAATAAAAACAAATATTATAGGCTCTAAAATATGAAAGATACTATATAACATCAAAAATATAGCTAAAACCTTTACTTACTAGAAACTTAGGAAAAAAGGAAATTGAATTCAGGATTGACAAATGGATAAACTCTCATTCGTTGATTGTTCTATCAAATGACAATAACAATGATTGGTACATTAAGGAGAAAGTTAATGATTACTGGAATGATGACAACTGGAACTTTACAAGCTTCAATTAGTTGTATTACCATATGATATAAAGATAATTTAAAAATTAATTATCCATGCAAACAAAGAAGAATAAATTATATTTTATTTATCCAACAATGAAGAATTTAAAACTAAAAACACTTGGAAACAGATCATAAACAAAAATTCTTCTTCCAACCTCTTTCAAAATATTTGGAATAACATCACTCCAAAGAAATACCCAATTCTACTCTGGAGGATTCTTAAAAGTAATTTTACAAAAAAGGTAAAAGTTTGCCTTGCCTCAAAATTTCAACATTGTAACAACATCAAAAATGTCAATCATGATTAACGGGGAAACTGTCATGTATCCTGAGAGGTTTTGTGTCATGTAACTAGTCTGTTTGGCATTACCATAGGAAGATATATGATTATTCATCATCTTATAAGATGTTGTGTTATTTATTTTAGTGTAATTGGATCGACTAGTCGACCAATTTAATCATGATACATTATCAAACAAGTCGTAGAGTACGGAGTGCACGCTTGTTAGATTAGATCATGATTAACGGGGTCAAGGGGCGGAGCCTCTTGCATGGAAAAAAATTATTTTGGTTAAATCGGCTATTGTTGCAAGTCAACAAAATTTCAAAATTGAATATTTGACCGTTTTATTCAAATTTTAAATTTCAGCCGTTTTATTACAAAACCAGTTTATAGACCTTAACTGCCCTAACTTCCAAACTGTTTTTTGGTTGGTCGAATTGATAAATATGGGTTATGTTGAAAAAGCATATCAGATCATTTTCATCCTCTCTGTTCAAAATTATATCTCTGATTTTATCCAATTGAAATTTTTGGAGAATCCCAAAAATATTTCAATAAGAAATTGTTTACAAGACTTCAGAGATTATCCAGAATCGAAACACTATTATCTACATTTTATTGAAATATTCTGGTCTTGTTGATGAAGATAAAGATGACGAACGGAGGAGAATCTGCGAAGGAGATGACAAGTAAATTCGTTAAGTTGGACAAGTTCGAAGGACATGATTTCAGACGATGGCAGAAAAAAAATGCATTTTCTGTTGACTACCCTCAAGATTATGTATGTCCTGAGTATCACCTAGCCAGAGATCACTGAGAATGAAACATTGGAACAAACAAGGAGGCGCGGCAAGTGGGAGAATGATGACTACATTTGCCGAGACCACATATTAAACGGTATGTCTGATACTTTGTTTGATGTATACCAAAATTTCGAATCTGCAAAAGAGTTATAGGATTCTATAGAATCAAAATACATAGCAGAAAATGCTTCGAGTAAGAAGTTCATGGTTAGTAATTTCATAAATTACAAAATGGTTGACTCTAGACCTGTAATGGAACAGTATAATGAACTACTAAGAATTCTGTGTCAATTAGTTCAACACAATATGAAAATGGACGAATATATATCGTTTTCTTCTGTTATTGACAAATTGCTTCCTTCATGGAAGGATTTTAAACACACACCGAAACACAACAAGGAAGAAATGACTCTAGTCGAACTTGGTAGTCATTTTAAGATTGAAGAGTCTATAAGGGCTCAAGATGAAATAAGTAATCCCAAGGGTAAAAACCAAGTGGGAAACTCATCTGTAAATATGGCTGAAAGCAGCGGATTCTTTAAGAATGGAAATACAGATAAGGGGAATAAACGAAAGTTTAAAGGAAACAACAAAAACAATAATTTTAACAGCAAAAATCCTAAAATGACATGCTGGAAATGTAGCAAACCTGGTCACTTTAGAAGGGATTGTCGAGTTGGAAAAGGCAAAAATAATGTTGGTCCAAGTGGGAACAATGCTGGTTCAAGTGGAAACAATGGTGGTTCAAGTGGATCTAAGGATCCTGAAAAGCAACAAGGTCATATTTTATTTCAGAATTCTAATTCTGGTCAAAATTATATATCTCTAATATCTGAAGCATTTTATGTGCAGGATGATGATGTTGCTTGGTGGGTTGATTCGGGAGCAACAAGTCATGTATGTAAAGATCTTCGATGGTTTAGTAAGTTTTAACCGTTTGAAGATGGATCTTCACTTAAGATGGAAAATGTTGCTACCGAACCAATTAAAGGACTAGGAAATGTTAAATTATTATTTACTTCTGGAAAGTACATATTATTGAACAATGTATTGTATGTTCCTGGGATTCGAACGAATCTTTTGTCTGGTGTTGTTTTAACTAATTATGGTTTCAAACAATTGTATGAAAGTGGAAAATATGTATTGTCAAAACATGGTGTATTTATGGGATTCAGATATTTATGTAATGGTATGTTTATGTTAAATATTAATGTTTCGTTTGAAAATGATTTCGTTTGCATGATTTCTACTAGTGTGTGTACAAATATGAATAAAACAGAATTATGGCATGCTAGATTAGGACATGTTCATTATGGAAGAATAAAAGACATGTCCAAAATGAGCCTTATTCCTCCTGTTGATGCAAATAATGAAATATGTAAAACTTGCATGTTAACTAAGATAACTAGAAAACCTTTCAATAATGTTAACCGAGTTTCCAAAATATTGGAACTAGTACATAGTGATTTATGTGATTTCCATGTTACACCTTCGTTAGGAAATAAAAAGTATGTTATTACTTTTATTGATGATGCATCTAGATATTGCTACATTTATTTGTTGCATGCTAAAAATGAAGCTCTTGATAAGTTTAAAATCTATAAGGAAGAAATTGAGCTACATAAGAATGATTTGATTAAAAATCTACGTACGGATAGATGAGGTGAATATTATGATCCTATATATTTTCAGTCTATGGGTATAATTCATCAAACCACGGCTCCTTATACGCCACAACAAAATGGTATAGCTGAAAGGAAGAATGACTTTGAAAGAAATGGTTAATTTCATGTTGTCCTATTCGGGTTTGAGTGAAGGATTCTGGGGTGAGGCTATGTTAACAGCCTGTTATTTATTGAATCGTGTTCCTACTAAAATGAATAATATGACCCCGTACGAGCTTTGGTTTAAGAAGCCTCCAACACTGAATTATCTGAGAGTTTGGGGTTGTAGAGCAGTTGTAAGACTCACTGAACCTAAAAGGAAAATTTTGGGTGAAAGAGGTATAGATTGTATCTTCATTGGGTATGCTGAGCATTCCATTGCATATAGGTTCTATGTGTTAGAATCGAATGACTATATGTCGGTGAACACAGTTATCGAGTCAAGAGATGCAATATTTGATGAAGAGAGATTTACTTATATACCTAGACCTAGAGATTTGATTCAAAACTCTTTGAATAGGAACTCAAGTGAAATTAAAAGTATATCAAGTGGTACCAATTGTGTACCTGAACCTTTTGAACCAAGGAGAAGTACTAGAGCCAGAAAAGCTAAGGCGTACAGATCTGATTTTCAACTATATTTAGTTGAAGGGTCAAGAGATAAGATTGACTATCAATATCAATATTGTTTTGTTATTGAAGATGATCCAAGGACTTTTAGTGATGCTATGGCATCAAGGGATGCTGCATTCTGGAAAGAATCTATCCATGATGAAATAGAGTCTATCATGCATAATAATACATGTGAGTTGGCCGATTTACCTCCTGGGTGAAAATCATTGAGAAATAGGTGGATATTTAAACGAAAAATGAAAGTACATGGTACTATTGAAAGATATAAAGCTAGATTGGTTATCCAAGGATTTAGACAAAGAGAAGGAATTGACTTCTTTGATACTTATGCTCCGGTTGCTAAGATTTCCACTATTAGATTGTTGATTACACTTGCATCTGTATACAATCTTGTAATTCATCAAATGGATGTTAAAACTGTATTCTTGAATGGTGATTTGGATGAGGAGATTTATATGAAACAACCGGAAGGGTTTGTGATGCCTGGTTGTGAAAACAAGGTATGCAAGTTGAAAAAGTCTTCGTATGGTTTGAAACAAGCACCAAAAGATTGGCATAAAAATTTGATAATGTGATATTGTCTAATGGATTTATTCTTAACCAAGCAGACAAGTGTGTATATAGCAAATTTGATAATTCGGGTAAAAGATTTATGATTTGTCTATATGTGGATGATATGTTGATTTTTGGTACGGACCAGAATCAGGTTAATGAAACGAAGAATTTTTTATCATCTAACTTTGAGATGAAGGATTCGGGGGAAGCTGAAATGATTCTTGGTATAAGAATCAAACGAAAGAACAATAGTATATCGATTTCTCAATCTCACTATATTGAGAAGATATTAAATAAATTTAATTTTAAAGATTGTTCTCCGGTAAGCACACCTATAGATCCTAGTCTTAAGCTTCTACCTAATAAAGGTATTTCTATATCTCAACTTGAATACTCGAGAGCCATCGAGTGCCTTATGTATGCCATGACTAGCACTAGGCCGGATATTGCCTTTGTTGGAAAACTTAGTAGGTATACTAGCAATCCTAGTTCGCATCATTGGCAAGCTTTAAATCGAGTATTCAAGTATTTGAAAGGAACCATGAATTATGGTTTAACTTATACCGGATTTCCTTCTGTACTTGAAGGATATTCAGACGTGAGTTACGTTTCCAATATGGAAGATCATTCTTCCACAAGTGGATGGGTATTTCTACTTGGGGGAGGTGCTATCTCTTGGGCGTCTAAGAAACAAACTTGTATTACTAATTCAACAATGGAATTAGAGTTTGTGGCATTAGTAGAAACGAGTAAAGAAGCTGAGTGGCTAAGAAATTTAATGTACAAAATTCTGTTGTGGCCCAAACCGTTATCACCTATATCTATCAGATGTGATAGTGAGGCTGCCTTGGCTAATATTTATAGACAAGTTTACAAAGGCAGGTCTAGACACTTAGGAGTTAGACACAGTATGATTCTTGAGCGTATTACACATTATGTTATTTCAGTAGAGTTTGTGAGAACTCAATATAACTTAGCCGATCATTTAACCAAAGGGTTAAATAGAGATCTTGTGCACAAATCGGCTATTGGAATGGGATTAAAGTCCATCTGAAATCTCTCATGTTGAGATACCCAATTCCCATCTAATATGACATTAGGTGTTGAATTCAATGTGGAAAGCTTAACATCAAGAGATTGGAACACATTTGTATATCATCCCGAGGTATGTGTTCAGACCTGCAAGTTGTGAAGGTTGAAGATTATCTTCTTAATAGCTCTTTTGAAAAATTGCATATGCAAGTGCAAGATGAAAAGAACTACCTATTTGAGCATGAAGTTTAGCCGCTTCAAGAAGCTAGGACTTGGCTTTGATATGCTTAAGAAGGATAAGGACAAAAGGCTAGTAAAATATAGTGTCAAGTAAGAACAAGTGAGAATGTAAATTTATGTGTATATTATCTTCATGTATTCATTGTGAATAGTAAAGGTTCAATCCTTAGTGATACCTTGATATTCGAATATTTGGAATGTGTAATATACTAATGTGAAATTCAATCGTTACGATATTTCATTTATGCATAAATTTGATATTTGATATGATTGTGTTTAGTAGATCATAAATTACACTAAAATGGGGGAAGATTGTTATTTATTTTAGTGTAATTGGATCGACTAGTCGAACAATTTAATCATGATACATTATCAAACAAGTTGTAGAGTGCGGAGTGCATGCTTGCTATATTAGATCATGATTAACGGGGTCAGGGGGCGGAGCCCCTTGCTTGAAAAAAATTTATTTTGGTTAAATCGGCTATTGTTGCAAGTCAACAGAATTTCGAAATTGAATATTTGACCGTTTTATTCAAATTTTAAATTTCAGCCATTTTATTACAAAACCAGTTTATAGACCTTAACTGCCCTAACTTCCAAACTGTTTTTTTGTTGGTCGAATTGATAAATATGGGTTCAGTTGAAAAAGCATATCAGATCATTTTCATCCTCTTTGTTCAAAATTATATCTCTCATTTTATCCAATTGAAATTTTTGGAGAACCCAAAAAATATTTCAATAAGAAATTTTTTACAAGACTTCAGAGATTATCCAGAATCGAAACACTGTTATCTACATTTTATTGAAATATTCTGGTCTTGTTGATGAAGATAGAGATGACGAACGGAGGAGAATCTGCGAATGAGATGACAAGTAAATTCGCTAAGTTGGACAAGTTCGAAAGACATGATTTCAGACGATGGCAGAAAAAAAATGCATTTTCTGTTGACTACCCTCAAGATTGTGTATGTCCTGAGTATCACCTGGCCAGAGATCACTGAGAATGAAACATTGGAACAAACAAGGAGGCGCGGCAAGTGGGAGAATGATGACTACATTTGTCGAGGCCACATATTAAATGGTATGTCTGATACTTTGTTTGATGTATACCAAAATTTCGAATCTGTAAAAGAGTTATGGGATTCTATAGAATCAAAATACATGGCAGAAGATGCTTCTAGTAAGAAGTTCCTGGTTAGTAATTGTATAAATTACAAAATGGTTGACTCTAGACCTGTAATGGAACAATATAATGAACTACTAAGAATTCTGGGTCAATTCGTTCAACACAATATGAAAATGGACGAATATATATCGGTTTCTTCTGTTATTGACAAATTGCCTCCTTCATGAAAGGATTTTAAACACACACCGAAACACAACAAGGAAGAAATGACTCTAGTCGAACTTGGTAGTCATTTTATGATTGAAGAGTCTCTAAGGGCTCAAGATGAAATAAGTAATCCCAAGGGTAAAAACCAAGTGGGAAACTCATCTGTAAATATGGCTGAAAGCAGCGGATTCTTCAAGAATGGAAATACAGATAAGGGGAATAAACGAAAGTTTAAAGGAAACAATAAAAACAATAATTTTAATAGCAAAAAGCCTAAAATGACATGCTGTAAATGTGGCAAACCTGGTCATTTTAGAAAGGGATTGTCAAGTTGGAAAAGGCAAAAATAATGTTGGTCCAAGTGGGAACAATGCTGGTTCAAGTGGAAACAATGCTGGTTCAAGTGGATCTAAGGATCCTGAAAAGCAACAAGGTCATATTTTATTTCAGAATTCTAATTCTGGTCAAAATTATATATCTGTAATGTCAATCATGTATTTGTAAACTGTCATGTACCCTGAGAGGTTTTGTGTCATGTAACTAGTCTGTTTGGCATTACCTTAGGAAGATATATGATTATCCATCATCTTATAAGATGTTGTGTTATTTATTTTAGTATAATTGGATCGACTAGTCGACCAATTTAATCATGATACATTATCAAAGAAGTCGTAGAGTGCAGAGTGCACGCTTGTTAGATTAGATCATGATTAACGGGGTCAAGGGGCGGAGCCCCTTGCTTGGAAAAAATTTATTTTGGTTAAATCGGCTATTGTTGCAAGTCAACAGAATTTCGAAATTAAAAATTTGACCGTTTTATTCAAATTTTAAATTTCAGCCGTTTTATTACAAAACCAGTTTATAGACCTTAACTGCCCTAACTTCCAAATTGTTTTTTGGTTGGTCGAATTGATAAATATAGAGTCTGTTGAAAAAGTATATCAGATCATTTTCACCCTCTATGTTCAAAATTATATCTCTAATTTTATCCAATTGAAATTTTTGGAGAACCCCAAAATTATTTCAATAAGAAATTGTTTACAAGACTTTAGAGATTATCCGGAATCGAAACACTGTTATCTACATGTTGGTTATGATCAACTAATTAAGATATCCACATTAAGACTTTTATTATATCTTGGGTTATATGACATTTTAAAAATAAAGCTAAATACCATCATCAACCTAGCAATTTCAAAGTTATATTAGAAAAAATATACAATAGAATCTTTATACTTTACACTGCTAACTTGCTTAAAAATTATTATTGGAAATGATATCTCAAGATTGCTACTGATCTTGGATATTACTTTCACCTTAATCAACCAAATAAAGTTAGTTTACTTAAATGGAAGCCTCCTGCTAGGTATAGGTTTAAACTCAACTTAGATGGTTCGTGCCTTACAAATAAAGAGGCTAGTGGTGGAAATCTGATTAGAAATAGTGATGGGGATATCATTAAATCATATAAGAGATAATATGGAAAACAAACATTTATTATTGCTAAGTGTAGAGCACTCATTGATGGATTGTTGATATGTAAACAAATGGTTATAACTAACATAGGCATTGGAATAACCTCATCACGTTACTTGAAATCTTTGGTACTGGATACCTTAGACCTGATGGTTGACAGAATTACTCATCTTAAAAGAATAAACAATAGTAAATTTTTACTCTTATTTAATTCAAAAAAATCAGCACAGTTGATTAAAGTAAAATCAATGCAAATATCATACCAAACAAGTTAGCATAAACATATTACAAGCAGGTCATGTACCTGAAATTATACTTTAGCTTCTAGGTAAAGTTATCCCATCATGAGCATCTTTAATAAGAGGGTATCTACTATTTGAAGGACCGTCTGCAAGAATTAATTAAAGTAAATAAATTTATTAAGGACCATGAGATAAATACTGAAATCAAAATATGTCTGAAACTTGCACAGGGTTTTGATTAACCACACACAACGAGTTGGAGAGTAAAGAGTTATTAATTCTCCATTCTCGTTCAAAAGATGACGACTTAGGTGTAAGAATATTTGCATTTGGGAGATGATCTAATAGATAATAGAGGCGACCGGTTGATTAGAGCATGTGGAAAGTTAGAGGTGATGATAGTAATGGAATTGAAAAAATACAGGATCGTAGTCCAATAAAGCTGAAACTTCTCTGTATTCATAAAATATGTCAAAATAAGAAATTATTACTTAGTCTTCCAAGCTATTGTAGACTGGCTATCAACCTCAGATCGAAGATAGTGAGATGGATTCGATTCTTCGTATGGATTCTGAGCAAACTGGTGGATATGGAGAATATCTCTTAACATGAAAAGCTTTGCTTATATCCTTTTTATTGTTTGGTCTACAATGATTATTATCCAATTTAATAACTCAAGTTATTTCTTAGGTTATTAATAAATTTCACTAAATGTATAACTACTTGACAATAAAATTCTGCAGAACTTAACCATGAAGTGACCAGATTTTGTCAAAGCTACTCTGTTCACAAAGAAGCTGAATTGCATCTCTATGAATGAAGAAGATGAAGAATTTCAGAAGGTGACATGATGTTTTGATAAGAGTTGGATTGGATGGATAATTTTTTTTTCTTTTTTAAGAAATTGAAATTAAAAAAAAAGACCAATTGAGTTCGGTTTTGATTCAAAATTTTCAAAAAAATCACCAAAATAGATTTATCTTTCCTTTTCATGTTTTAATTTTAGTGTGACACTTTATGTTTCATTATTTAGTGTTTGGTATTAAAAAATTGTAAACTTGACCCTACTTAAAACAAATGCTTATTCTAGGATACATATTACTTATAAAATAATGATTTTATTGGTTTTTGTTTTTAATTTTTAGTATATTTAAAATATCCTCTTAAAATTATTATAAAATTTATAGTTCTATCCCTAACTTCATATATTTTATTACTGTTAATTAAAGTTAAAGGATCTAAACATAAAATGGTAAAAAAAGAAAAATAAAAATATATAACGCACCAAAATATTGAAAAGAAGAATTGATTACTTTTATCCTTTAAATATAACTGCCCTACTCTTTTACTCCTTTTGCTTTCGTTGGAGCAATCATTGATATGCTTCTCAGTTCTCATGATTTGTGTGTGCTTTTCATCAGGAGATGCTATTGGGCTTAAAAGTTAGTGTTTCTCCGTTGATCCAACTGTTCCACTCGGTTTTCAAAATCAATTTGCTTTTCCAGAAGCTACGAATACGAGTGGATTCAAACCCAACCGAATATTTGATAAATCAAGTTTGGTATGCGATAAATTAAAATTATTTTGATGAAAAAAATAAATGTCTCCTTGCTAATATTTTAAATGTAATATTTAAGTTTTATATTGCGTTGGAAATTTATAGACTTTGTTTCATTTCAATGTGTTTGGTTATTATTATTTTTTTCCCTAGAAAATCAATTTTATTGATATTGAAAATTTTACAATGTATTCATATGTTGCAT
The DNA here is from genome assembly GCA_036936605.1 of Limnanthes douglasii subsp. nivea. NCBI lineage: Eukaryota > Viridiplantae > Streptophyta > Magnoliopsida > Brassicales > Limnanthaceae > Limnanthes > Limnanthes douglasii. The sequence goes on along the minus strand of JAUPFV010000001.1, from coordinate 138,436,170 downwards.
ACAATTAGTTGTAATGATTGCAACTGTTATAGTAGATAAGAATTATCTACTTCATATGTGTATTTGAACTTGAACAGCTCATGTCTTGGGTCCTTTTGTCTGAAGTGAGTGTCTTTCTGCATAATCAAAGTTTTGGGCATCTTCCTTGTGTCTTTATTCTTCTTTCCCCTTCCTTGATTTGTGTTTCCTGGAAAATAAAAAAGGTTAATAGTCAAGTTTTCCAACCTGCGAAGTTATTAGTTGATCTTAAGAGAGCTTGATGTGTCCTAAGTTCATAGAGTCCGATAATATGATAGCAGATAGATCATTAAATGTATGGTTTGCATCAACCATAAAATCTGTGTGTTCTGTAAGCGCATGTTTAGCAATCCAATCTGCAGCTGTGTTTTGTTCTCTATATATGTGCTTAAGTGTCATTTGTGGTTTGATCAGATTTCTACAACATTGTAGAATTTGTTCTAAGTGCCATGAATATTTTCCTATGGCTAACATGTTAAACAAGCCTAAGCAATCTATCTCAATATCTATCAAGTTAAGTTTTTGGTCATTGCAATAAATCAAACCATTCAATAATGCAAGGATTCCAGCAGTAAATGGGAACATTTTCCTATAACACAGCCTTTAGCTATCATTAGATTTCCAAGTTCATTTCTTAAGATAAAGCCATAGCTTGATTCGCCATTTATCAAAGATGAACCATCACAGTTCAATTTAAAATGATTATGTAAAGGCAAGTTCTATTTTATATATATAAAGTTTGGAAAGCTTGATATGATTAAAACAACCTAGGTCTTTAGCTATATGTGAATCATCTATCCAGTGTTTTATAGTAAGGGATGATGATGAGTCTAAAGAGATAAGCATGAAAGATATGTGATTAATTATCTTCTTATGTGATATTGCTATGTTTTTATGTTTACAACTATTCCTAGCATTCCATATAGCCCATATTATCAGAGAAGGTATTATGGTACGTATATGAATTCTTTTAGAAGTTGATAGTAGCCATAGGTTAATAATGTGGTTAACTGTGATATGCCTACCTATACTGATGTTGAATTTTTCAGAAAAGAAAAACCAAACTAACCAAGCAGGTTCACAAGCTACAAAGACATGATTCAGTGACTCTATGTTCTGACATTTAATGACATTTAGAAGCAAGCTGGAAACCTTTTCTTTGTAGAATTGTATCTATACTTATTAAGTTGTTTAAAAATCTCCAAAGAGTGAATGAGCACTTCTTTAGAGAGATGTTGTTCCAAATTTTACCTTTTATTATTGATGTTGTGTATTTCTGTCTTATTTCATTAACTGTATCTGTTAAGTTAAAAGACCCATCAGAGGAGAGTTTCTAGATTATGGAATCATCTAAGCTTAAGTTTAACTGTGTTTTAATGATTTTATTAATGTATTTCTGTGGTAAGCTACACTGTAATTTAAGTAAATCCCAGTTATTGTTATTCCAGTATTTCTTTATCTTTGTTTGAGAATAATGGTGAGAATTAACTACTGTTAAGGTAATTAGGGGTTTTGAGCAGTGCCATTAATCTAACCAGAAATCTAAGTTTCCCTTACCTAGTTTCCATCTTATATGTTTTTCAGCTTCATATTTAATTTCAAACATTCTTTTCCATATTTTGGAGTCTGAGTGTCTTAAGGTAGATTGTAATGGATGAATGTTTTGACAGTATTTAGAATGCATCAAGTTTGACCAAAGGGTTTTGTTGTTTCTAAAATTAAACCACAATTTGAATGAATAAACAGTCTGTATGTCATCAATGTTTCTAATGTTAAGGTTGTTTTCATTATATGGTTTGCATAAGTTCTTCCAATTGGACCATAATAAAGATCTACTAATTTCATTGAAACCCTATAGAAATTTGTATAACAGTTTTTTAATTATTGATATTGTCTTCAAAGGCAGTTTAGTAGATTGTAAGTAGTAAGTTGGGTATGACATAAGAATAGAATTAATTAATATAATTTTACCCTCAAATGAAATGTTTTTTGAGTTCCATTCATTAATTTTATTCCTTACTTTATATATTAAGTTTTCAAAGTGCGCAGAATAGTTGTTTGAATGTATTAGGATACCTAAATAAGTAAAAGGTAATTTAACTTCTTTAAAACCTAAGAATTTTTCCAAAGATGTTATTCTTGTTTTGTTCATGTTTGCAGAGACAATGAATGTTGTTTTTTGTTTGTTTATTTGCTGGCCAGAGAGTAACTGATATATATATATCTTATAATGTAGATAGTTTCTTTATGTTTGTTAATGATCCATTTAGAAATAAGATTATGTCATCAGCATATGCTAAACAATTAATCTTTAAAGAACTTTTCATATTGTAAGACATAGATTTGTGTTGGCCAATTAGGTTGTTTATTCCTCTTATTGAAAATTCTTCAACTATAATGAAAAGGTAAGGTGATAAGGGGTCACCCTGCCTTAGACCATTTCCAGACTTGAAAAGTCATTTGTTTTTCCATTAGTTATTACTGAGTATGTAATGTTTTCAATGCTTTTCTTTATTAACTTTATTACCTGTTCATTAAAGCCAAAGGATAACATTAATTCATATATGAATCTAAATTCTAAGTTATCAAATGCTTTTGTCATATCTAGGCTTATTATTAAGTTGTCACCTCTGGTTTTTCTGTTTAAATCTTTAACTAATTCTTGTGTTATTAAGATGTTTTCTTGAATAGTTCTATTTTCAATATAGGCACCTTGTTCATTTGAAATGATTAAAAGAAGTAACTTAGCTATTCTGTTGTTTATTATTTAAAGATAATTATATTGAGGACTAATGGGTCTAAATTGCATCCAGGTTTTAGGAGATTTAACCTTAGGTATAAGACATATTAAAGTTGCAAATTGGCTTTTAGGTAATTTTGTGTTAGTAAAGTAGTCTGAAGTATCTTTAAGAAGGTCATCTTTGATTATTGACCAGTATGATAATTAGAATCTAGAGTTGAATCCATCAACTCCAGAAGCACTATTAAGGTTTAAGATTTTTATAACACTGTGTAACTCTTCCATTGTAGGTAATTTCAAGATACTTCCATTATTTTCATCAGATATGATTCTAGGAATGGTATTCTTTATAGTAGAGAGGTCCTCATGTGAAGTAGATTTGTTTAAAAGTTTAGTGAAATACTCTACTGCAGACAAACCTATTAGATCATCAACTTCAATCCATTTATTCTTATCTTGGATTCCATTTATTATGTTCTTAGATCTTCTTTTTTCAACATAGTTATGGAAGGTTGCTGAGTTATTGTCACCATCTTTTAACCACTTTACGTAACTTTTTTGTTGCCAATATATTTATTCTCTTTCAAGTAATGTTACATGAGTAGCATTTAGATTAAATCAGCAGTTTTAATTTCTTCTTCAACTTTGTTTAAACAATCAAAAATGTTACCATATGTATCTTTATTCCAACATTTTAAGTGGTTTTTAAGCCTTTTTAACTTGGACCAGAAATTGTAAATATGAGAAGAATCCTGAAGTTGTTTTGACCAATTGTCTTCTACAGTTTTGAAAAAGTCTTCATGTTTTAACCACATGTTTTGAAATCGGAATGAAGGGTTTTGATTAGTTGAGTTTAATGAGATTGATATTAACAAGGGTGAATGGTCAGAAAAAGTTATGGCCAAATGATTCACCCTTGTAATGTTAAATATTTCTCTCCATTTATCATTATGTAATGTTCTATCCAGTCTTTTCCATTTATGTGTGTTTGTCCAAGTGAAATTTGAGCCTATATATCCAGGGTCTTCAAGTTTACAATCTAAAATCATGTTATTAAAATTATCTATGCTTTTTGAATAAAGTGTGGAGCAGGCTATTTGTTCACTTGTGTTGGAGATTGTGTTAAAGTCTCCAACAACAAGCCAAGGTAGATTTGTTGTAGAGATGTTTCTTAATTGATCCTATAGAAGCATTCTATGGGATCTGGTACATTTTGTGTATACTATGGTAATCAGAACTACTATTTTAGTAGAAGGATGGCTTACCATAGTGTTTAAAAGTTGTTCTGAATTGTCTATAATGTTGATTTTAAAACCATTTTCCCAAAAAATCCATATTTTATTATTGGTGTTTGAATAATGTGATTCAAATCCCAGTTTTGAGCAAATTGATTGTATTTTATCAACTGATATCATAGGTTCTTGTAAAGCTATGATATCAGTTGAAAATTTCCTAACCAAGTTTTTAGTTCTTCTTAATGTTTTTTGATTACCTATCCCTATAACATTCCAATTAAGAATTGCTATGGTCATTTTAAGAATTGTTTTGAGGATCATATAGATCCTTTAGGGTTTCTTGTTTTAATTAGTATTTTACTTCTTGAGGATCTTCTTATAGGGTTGTTAATTGTGTTTTTTTAATTTTCTTTTGTTCTTGTGATTTAGGTAAACTTAAGCATCTTTTGTTCTAGTGTTTGGTTATTATTGATATATGACATAATTAATAAATAAATAAATAAATAAAAATTAGACCAAACGAGAAATTTATATAAAAATAATTGTGTAGATATTTGGTCAAATTCGAATTTTGGTGAATGAGTGAATCCAAATATCGATATTTGAATTTAATTATAAAATTTAAAAATTAATTTATGAATAAACATATAGTTTATTGGTATATCTACAAAATTTAAAAATATGATTACAATTGAACTTAACTTAACTTTTGAATCACATATTACGAAAAATAATTTCTTCATAAATTAAAAAAAAATTAATGATTTTTTTATAATATTTAAATATTGTAATATTCTTTTCTCATAGAACTGTTGTTGAGAGAATTATTACCTAGTTCGTTATCCAGTTTTGGAATGGATAATTAAGCTATATTATTTAATCGTATATAACAAGCCTAATAAATATCTTATGTATTTGTGGGTTGGTAAGACATAAACCCTATAAATATCAATATAAATACAACATGTCATTCTTCTAAAAAAATGAATAATAATTATTTTATCTTGAGTTTTAATCTAATTTTTCTCTTTAGAATATTCTAGTGTTAGTGTCCAAACATATTTGTACCTCATAAATGGTATGAAAGAAACTGGTACCATATAGCCTCATTCCAAAATCATTCACTAGTAGTTGCAAACTTAGTCGCGCTTGAGATTTGGAAACATGGACACTAACAATTCAGTAAAGTCGTTTGTTGTTCCAGAAAGAGGAATCACCAACAAGGCTTGAGACTTCACGACACCATTATACTTCAAACCCAATTAGAAGAGTATCGTCGAGCTAATGCGACTAATATAACAAGCCTTCGGGCATCAAGGGAATATATAGTCTCTAAACTTCATATTCTGAGGTCATAAATGAGGCGGGTGGATATGGAGACGGAAACCACTAAGAGAGATGATGTGTCATAATCTTTGCAACACTTTTGATGATCAATATCGCTCTTCTACTACTAGTGATTATCAATCTACTTAAGTTTGGAAAGCCTATTTTTCCTTTGAAACGAGATATCGTCGATGGAACAAAACTCATAGTAGGAATCAACACCTTCCAAGGTTTAAGTATCATCGCTAAAGCTCCACTCCTCGTAGGGACTCTTGGGATCTTCCAAACTAATTTTCCTAGAAGAGAGGTCGAGCAAGTCCGAAATACGACTCCTAAACATCGGTCCCAACCTCAGCTGCAAGCTCACCTTACCCAACCGCATACTCTTCAACTTTGGGTTCAACCTCAAAGTGTTAATTGTAATCTCTTTCATTCTTTAACTTCATGCCAAGGTAAGGTTTCAAGATTACATATACCAAATAATTTTGGGAACAATTTTTTTGCTCATTGTGGACCATATTTTCACTTTAATCCCTTATATTATAATCTAAAGATGTTTCAAGGCTTGAAATAGTACCAAAGTTAGAGTGATGGTGCATAGTGACTTTCTTACAAATAAAGCTACAACTTAGCTAGGCCGCACATAACTCATGAGACATGGTGAGTTGCCACCAAAGTTTGATCAATACAAAATGGAGAAGTATAACAACTCGGGCGATCTGAAATATCATATTGAGCAATTCAAAAACATAATGTTGAGCTTCATATGAGATGATAAACTTATGTACTGATATTTCTTAATAAATTTCAGAGGAAACACCCTGACTTAGTTCAATCAACTACATCCAAGTTTTATCCAAATATTTGAAACTATATGGAAATAGTTAATGGACTAATTTAGTGGGAGTAAAAATATCAAAGATGATGGTGACTATATAATTCACTGTAAGCAAAACTTCAATGACATCTTGTAAGATTATACATAATATTTTGTTCAAATAACGAATAACATGAAGGATTTTCATGAGGCTGTCGTTTGTGATTCTTTTAGACTATGGGTCATTTGAGGGTTATTAGTGAAAGACATTATGAAGAAGAAATATTTATCATTCAAGACAGTTCTGGCTCAGGTTAAGTCTCAACTTAAAGTTAAGAAAACGATAAGGTTAAGGTTGTGTTCCTAACCAACATCTTCCGCATAACCACCAGTAGTACAACGTAACTCTTTTATCCACTCTAGAAATATATCAAACACATCATATAAAATAGAAAATTTACTATCCCTCAATCTAGACCCTCACATGCTTTGGTCAAACCAAAGAAAACCCATATTTCTTTTGACTAGTCTATTTTATCAGGTAGATGTATGGATGACCAATGGAAGAAGTAAATTTTCACGATAACTTTATTCAGTTAACCGAGAATGTGGCAGACATCTATGGTCTGTGCAGTTTCAGAGACCTTTCCCAATAATAAAACCTTAAGAAAAAATGAATAATAAATTATATAAGTATTAAAATAATATTGGTCACTAGACTTGATATTGCATAATATTGAAACAAAAATTCAAACTCTAATTGAAAATGGGAAATTGTTTGAGTTTGTCAAGGCTCAAGAAACTTATGATTGAAAGTACCCCAAGTTCAAACTTAAGTATGCCACAATGAGAGTTAAGACACTAATATTGAAGCCCATGCAGTGGTTTTGATGGAAGAGCAAACCATGTTGGTGTTGGACCATTGTATTTAATACCATGATCTATTTAATGAATACCTAAACCTATTTTTTATGGATCAAGATATGTACAAGTAGGCATGCTAAGAAGAGCAAGTTTTAATACCAAAGGTAGACGTTCAACCACTTTTATTGAGCCTTTTATCCTCAAATCGTCTTTGATGATGATGATCTTATATAAGCGGTGGGTCCTCACAAGGAAATTTTTCCGATTAACGCATGACTAAAGTGATAGAGAATATAAGAGTCATGATAAACACAGGGATCTCGACCAACATCATTTTCAAATTCACCTATGACATGATAAGAAATTACCCAACCATCCGAAGGTCCGATAGAATAGTGGTCGGGTTCATAGGTACAAGTGTCTCAGTTATATAAGAGGTTAAAGCTAAATTCATCTCGTGCAAAAACAAGTTAAATTTTTTTGTGCGAGTTTTGTTTATAGTAGTTGACTATCCCATATTTTACAATGTAATCTTTAAGGGCTCAATATGATATTTGTTTTTTTTTCTCTACTATAGGTTATTGTATGCGTTATATCAAATAAAACAATATGGGAGTGACTAGAAGTAACCATAATGTTGTCCAAGAGTGTTATGCAACTTTTATGGTATTTAAAAAGTAAAAATTAAATATCTCTGATAGAGGTTAAAGCTATGGACAACCCACGAGAGCCCTTTAGCTTAGTAGTACCAAGAGAAGATATCAATACCTTCAAGTTTGAAAAAAGAAAGAATTTGAAGATTGATATTTTGTTACCATGTGGCCTTAGAGATGAACTGATATGTTTTTTTATCTACCAACTTGGATATTTTCTTTAGAAATCAGAGGATATAACAGGAGTACCCTCTCATATTATGTGTCACAAACGATATGTTAACCTCAATATTATACCTATAAAGTATATCTCGTGATGTTTTTTATTTGATAAATTTGAAGCTATAATGGTTAAAGTCAACCGATTTTAGAATTTGGGACATTTCCAATAGTCTTAATATCACATATAGACAATAAATGTAGTCATGGTAAAAAATAAGAATAGAAAAATGGAGAATGTGTGTAGACTTCAAGGACTCGAACAAAGCATGTCCTATATATCCATGTCCAGTCCTAAAGGGTTGATTAATTGGTAGATTTTACCTCAATAAATAACTTCTTAACCGTATACTCACGCTATAACCAAATCCAGATATACTCGAGGGATCAATGGAGTACCACATAATCAACATTTGAGACTTGCATGGTAAGGTTATGACGTTCATATTGAAGAATACAAGAGTAACTTATCATAGGTTGGTTATCAAATCTTTTGCTAGTCAAATAAGATGAATTATTGAAGTTTATAACTGGATGCAATGGTTAGTGGTGCACTATTTCTTATCATGGTAGTGCATTAAGTTTTAATGAGGTACCTACGTAGACAACTAATTAATATATTTATCCATTTACTTCATATCTCATATTTTCCAGAAGTTCATTAATATGTATCAGGGGACATTCTTTTAAAGTCTATAAGAAAAATATTCAAACCGAGTGCTTCATGAACCTCCAAATTAAAGACTTGGTCCAATCTAACCGAATTGTTAAAAAAGTTCCAGTCAAGTGTTGGTTAGTGTTGTCTAAAGTTCATAATTGAAGGATTTGTCTAATCCAACCGAAATTTAAAAAAATATTTCAACCAAATGTTGGTCAAAACTGTCTCAAGCTCTTAATTGAAGGTTTGGTTCAATCCAACTAAAGTGTTAAAAATGTTCCAACCAATTTGGTGAGAGATTTCTGAAGCTCCTCATTAAAAACTTGATCCAATCCAATTTAAGTATTAAAAATATTTCAATGAGCTGAATGAAAATCCTAATTAAAGGTTTGGTTCAATCCATCTGAAGTGTTAAAAAGGTTACAACCAAGTGTTGGTCAGAGTTTTCAGAAGCGCATAACTAAATATTGGGTCAAATCAAGCGAAAGTGTTAGAAAAGTTCCAACTTGTGTGTAGTCAGATCTGTCCTAAGCGTTTATTAAAAGCTTGGTTCAATCTATCTAAAGTTTTGATAAGTTATAACCAAATGTTGGTCATATTTTTATGAAGATCCTAATTAAATTATTTGTCCAATCTAGCCAAAAGTGTTAAAAATGTTCCAACTTGTGTTAGCCAATGTTGTATGAGGCTCCTAATTTAAAGCTTGGTCTAATCTAGCCAAAGTGTTAAAAATATTTTAACCAAGTGTAGGCCAGAGGTTGGTTCCCAAGATAAACCCTATCTTTGGCCTCACCATTTTATTATCATCAACTTTGGGATCTGCATTAACTTCCTCCTCAAATTTAAAGGTCATGCCTTCAAGATTCCTACGCTTCAGGAACATCATTTAATAAGGGACCTAACTCAATGTAAAAAAATGTTCGATGAAACTCAAAAACCATGCTCAACTTGATGGTCTCTGCTTGAGTTAAGACAATATTTACTAGTGTGCCCTTTTAATCTATCAAAAACTTGTTCATTCAGATTTTGGCATCCTCTGGAGACTACATCTTGAATATTCCTACTTTGGTACATTTCGTCTAGCTCTTTTACATGTGTCTCTAGCTTCTCAAGTTTATAAGCTTTGATTTTTAACTTGTTGACCTCTTCTTGAAGGTTTTTCACCATCCTCCTCGGAAAATCTTCAATATGTTGGTGGAATATTTATTTGTTAAGGTAAGTAGTTTCCTGATTATTATGCTTCGCTTAGAGCTAATCACTATCCCTGATGCGCTTGGTCAGATTTTCATCAATCTAGAGAAATCAATGAGAAGAGTGTTGTGTTCGATAGTTATATCTTGGATGATTGTAAAGATATTGTACGTCGTTTGTGTAGTATAACAAATAATGGGTGAGTTTATTTATTAAATAAAATTTAAAACATGGGTTATCTATATTCTGAGTTGTTTGAAACTCGAATAAATTTGTGACTAATGACTAGTTAGGAACATTAACTCAGGATTAAGAGAAACCTACCAACAGTATCCTTCATTCAAGGACTTACTAGTGAAGTGGTGGTTGTGTTTAGAAATAGATGGGGTGGTTGTATATAGAAACAGATTAAGAGAAATCTTCCAAGCGCATGCGCATGCTTTGGTCAAAGACTTAACATAGTAGATTACGAGTAAGGATTACTAATGCTTTAAGTTAGTTTCTTTATAGAAATTGAAGTGTTTGTATGGAAAAGATAATATTTGAGAGATGAAGTTAGAAAGAGAAGATGAATTGTTTTAGACTAAAATGTTTCTGAATGGATAATATTGTCTACATGTGCAATCATGCAAGCCTTTAGAGCTCATTGTGTGATATATTTTGTTACATATGTAACTGCTACATTAAATTAAATTTATTATTTAAGTAAGTAGAAATAATATCACATATTGTCTGACGATTATAGTTGCTTGCTGCCCAAGCACGTTCTCGAGCCTTTTATAAACCGAGGCTCGATCACGATACATACGAGTTTTCTTACCTGAGCTTTTTTATAATACAAGGGCTTGGGAAAATTACATGTCTACCTCAACATATTCTATGTTTCAGGTATGGTACAAGTCTAGCACATTTCGTCTATAAACAATATGAAGGATGAGTAACAGTAAAATTAGTACTATCATGTTTCGTCTTGCATGATTTGAGTTTTTCCAGCTCGAATATGTGGGTTATATGAATAGGTCTCGTATTATGTTGTTGGTCGAGCCCATGTGGCTCAGACTAGAGGTTTTTCTTTATCTTTGAATTTGTTTTGAGCTAAGTGATTAGCTTGGATAGACTTTGACTTAAGTGGTTTGTGTGTGACGTGATACTCTCTCCCAATGATTGGCTCAGTTCACTCTAGCTAAACTTTTTTCACTTTAAGGAGCTCAGTTACTGTTGATCAAGTTCTTATCTTGTTAAAAACCCTTTACTGACCAAACCGCCCTTGAAGAAAAAAAACTCTATTTTTCCAAAGGAAAAAAATACAACTAACACGAACTAGGTTGTTAAAGTTGGTATGATTTTCCAAATCAAAAAGACTTTATTGTTTGTTGTTAACTCTACCAAAGTGGGTAGCTTCATAGTGTTTTAAGGTAAACATATTATGAGTACTATGAGCCTAAAAATAAATTGACAATAAGGGGTATATGTCATATCAGTGCATTATGAGAGGCCCGAGCATGTAGAGAGGTCAGAAGGAATATCTCCCTGAAGTTGCCCAAACCTGTGGAAAGATCTTGGCACAGAAGCAAGACGTTACATATCGGTAAAACCTACATAAAGAAACATTGAGAAAGGTGAAATCCTTGGGTTACCCGAGCCCTTAAACGACATTAGGAGAGAAACATGACCTTAAACATGCATGAGCTCGTAGGGATTATCGTGAGAGATTCGTGATCCTTATTATGCACGAACTAGTAAAAATTATTATTATGAGGGAAATATGCACAGTTACATAATAATCGAGAGTCATGGGGGGGGGGTATGTGATGCATGGTTTATGAGTAGATCGACTATTGGGTTGCACGACCAATAACATTAAGAAAATGTTTCCAGCCTTTGCTTTACTCATGACCCTGGGCAGTCATGAAGTGGGGTATCTAATATATAAAAGGTAAGAGGATAATCTAGTGTAATTTACTTCCTTTATTTGCATAGACTAAGAATTATCTGAATGCGGACAAACTGATTTAACTATGAGGTTTGGACGAGTGATGTATTATTACAGCGACTAGATCATAAACGTCTAATGCTAAGATACAACATTGAGATAATGATACTCAGTCTCCTAAAGTGATTTATGAGCAAATAAAAAATACTCATAAGGATGTCACATCACCAAAAAAGATAATCTGAATGAACTATATGCGTTAATGTTGGCAAATATTATGTTTGAAGCATGTCACATAGACGATGAACACGCATATTAAAAGTTTTACACCGAGGTTGAAATCCTGGTAAAGGTCGGTGTTGGGTGTCTTGTTGTTGGGGAAATGATAGATGATCACTTTAGTGATGAAAAATTATTATTCACGAGTGTGCTCGAGGCTACGTTTGGTCCTACTATATCCAATGTTGTACCAGTTTTTCTACTTAGCTCGAGTGTATCCTATTCAAATAATGAAAAATAGTTAGAGGTTGGTTATATCCTATATCATGGTTGCATTTCGAGATAGAGGATCTGTTGGCCAATCCAACATTTACTTGCCTAAAGACAATCCATATTATTATTTGTTGATACTTAGTCAAAACAAGATTGTAACAAATTTTCTACACTTTAAATTGATAAAACGAAGGGAGTTCTTCTATCTCACTAATGAATGAGATACTGCCAGATTTAGGGTTGAACATTCATACTCCATGATTGGGCCTATAACAACAAGTAATCTTTTACCATTATATTCTCATGGACCGTTAAACTTAATTTTTTGTTTGCCGACTACGTATCCTCATTTCATTTTTCGAAATAAAATTCCACAAGAACGATATTTCACCACTTTAATGGTCTCGCATAATCAAAATGTGTTTGTGGGAGGGGGGATCTTATAAAAAATTTATGACTCTTACAAACTTTATTGACCTTAGTTACTGGCCTCAGCATGATGGTTCATACCATGTAATTCACGATAGGAGGAATGTGATGATTAGTACAATCATACTGTACCTAGGTATTGTAAGGTCACGACCGATTAAGTTCAATGATTAGTGTCTACGCGGAGCACAACGTCCTCATATTCGATAAAAAGAATTGAATTTTATAGAGGTTTTTTTCGCTCGACGATCGGATCGGTGCTTGGTAAATGTAAAGGTCCTATGTTAGTCAAATCTGACAAACAGATGAGATCTGTGATATATAAATTATAGAGGCAAAATTAGGTGCATAGTGGCTGCATTGCAATATAGAATATTTCGTCCATAAATTAAGGCTCGTTGAATAATGGCTCGCTCACTTATCCTTTGTAAGAAGTTGGGTTGACAAGAAGTCTTGGACCACATAGGGAAATGTGTTAGGGTAGCGACCAAAGTTCCACATCCCACATCGGTAAAACATGGGAAGGATCAATGGTATATAAGTGAGAACATATCTCAACTAGTATGAGGCCTTTTGGTAGTGGACCAAATGCAAAACCGTGAGGGCCTTCGGGTGCCAAAGCGGACAATATCATACTAGTGTTGAGATCGGTTGTGTTTTTACTTATATACTGAGGTGGAATATGCGGACCGGACACGCATATTCCCAACATGTGGTATCAGAGCTCCAGGCCCAGACAGTACGCGATGTGGTGGGTGATGCGGGTGAAATTCTCATTAGTCGAACATGATGAATTAGTAGCCATGCTCAAGATCCTTGTTTGGAGTGCTCGTGGCTTATCAAGCAGTGTGGCTTGATTTGAGGCTCATTAAGCATTGTGGCTTGATTGGAGAGATCCTCGTTTGGAGTGCCCGTTGCTCATCAAGCAGTGTGGCTTGATTGGAGTGTATCAAGACGGTGGTACTTGTTTGGAGTGGCGCTAAGGAACAAGGCAGGATGGTCGAAATCAGATAGATCCGCTCTAAAGGCTCTAAAGATCAGGCAGCCCCAACCTGATTAGAGTGAGCGGATGAATGTCAATTGAGAGGAGGCTAAAGTGGTACTTTGTTCGAGAGGAGGATTTGTTAGGGTAGCGACCAAAGTTCCACATCCCACATCGGTAAAACATGGGAAGGATCAATGGTATATAAGTGAGAACATATCTCAACTAGTATGAGGCCTTTTGGTAGTGGACCAAATGTAAAGCCGTGCGGGCCAGTGGGCCCAAAGCGGACAATATCATACTAGTGTTGAGATCGGTTCCGTACTTATATACGGAGGAGGAATATGCGGACCGGAATCCATATTCCCAACATGTGGGGTTGGGGCTGCCTGATCTCTAGAGCCTTTACAGCGGATCTATCTGATCTCGACCATCCTGCCTTGTTCCTTAGCGTCACTCCAAACAAGTACCACCGTCTTGATACACTCCAATCAAGCCACACTGCTTGATGAGCAACGGACACTCCAAACGAGGATCTCTCCAATCAAGCCACAATGCTTGATGAGCCTCAAATCAAGCCACACTGCTTGATAAGCCACGGGCACTCCAAACAAGGATCTTGAGCATGGCTACTAATTCATCATGTTCGACTAATGAGAATTTCACCCACATCACCCACCACATCGCGTACTGTCTGGGCCTGGAGCTCTGATACCACATTGACAAGAAATAGAAGCACAAACGAAATCTTCTTTCTTGTATCAAGTATGATAGAGATAACGATCCCAAACAAAATATCAAGGAGTGATTGGAGAGATCCAGGCATGGGGGCATGCTGTCAAAACAAGGATGATAGCGTAAAAATACCCACGACACCGAGAGGGTTGATAGTTCTTTGTCACCCCTTGGTTGCATTTAAAAAGATAAATATCATTCAATTTTACAAATTTTGAAAAATATTATTACCATAACTGATCCTATGTCACATATGTTGAAATCCTTACATCATCATGGTAAAATAGCATGTAAATCCATGTTAGAAATTTTATATCCAGCTTGGTCTTGAGGTAAGTAAATTTTATCGACTTTGTTATATCATTATTTTCAAAATGATTCACAAGCCATATTTAACACATGGAAAACTATTATGAACACGTTTGATTTAATCATAGGCTCACATCACAATGATGAAACCGTGATGTTGGATCTTTGACCACTGTTAACAAGGTCGTAAGAGCCCTTTCGGGATGATTTGTTGCTGCTGGATAGAGTTCCCCTACGATAGAAGAATACATTTCTTACTTCTTGTTATATTAACCCCCCAAAAAAATTCAATGGTCCTAAATCTTTTATTTGAAATTGTGAATGTAAATTTTTTTTAAGCAATGAAATTCATTTACTATCGTTCTCTTAATAATGATGTCATCAACATATACAATTTCGAGTAATAACAAAACATTTATAAAAAACAGAATGATCACAACTGCATTTCTTCAATCCAAATCTATTTAATGCATTACTAAACTTTCCAAACGAAGCATGAGGAATTTGCTTTAATCCGTACAATGATTTATAAAAATGACATACTTTTCCTCTCTTCCCCGGAGCAACAAATCCCGGTGGTTGCTCTATATAGATTTATTTTTGCAGGTCTCCATGTAAAACTGCATTTTTGATATCTAATTAATGCAATAACCAATCATTTAAAGCTACTAAATACATAAATAAATGAATACAGGTAAGTTAGATACCGGAGAAAATGTCTCAGAATAATCAACACCATAAGTTTGAGCATATCCTTTTGCGACAAGTCGTGCTTTGCGATGAGCTATCATTCCATATGGATTCATTTTGACCTTAAATACCCATCTACAACCAATAACATTATTTTCAGTAGGTAAATCAACCAAGTTCTAAGTACCAGTGTTTTCTAATACTCTTATCTCTTCAAACATCATAGTTTGCCAGCTAGAATGACATAAAGCTTCACGAACATTTTTTGGAATAGACACAATCAAGATATGCAATAAAATCTCGGGTAGGAAGAGGTAATTGAGCATATTTTACGAAAGATGAAATTGGATAAGTATATTATCTTTTATATTTTCGAAGAGCAATGGGAAGATCAAGAGTCAATATCGATTGTATCAGGATATGTCGACGAAGGAATTGGTAGTGGACATGATGGAGGAGGTGCTTTACATCGAGAATAAACATGTTTTATGGGAGGTCGATATGGTGGAGACAGTACATCAGATCCTTGAACAATGGTGTACATGAGTATATTAATCATCGACAGTAGTTGTTTTTGGATCAACGTTAGACAAAACAGGAAAAAAATAAACCATGTTCTAAAAGTGTAACATCATTAGGCACTATGTAACGATGGAGAGATGGGGAAAATATTTATATCCTTTTTAACCTTAACATATCTAAAAAATACATTTTAAAGATTTGGGATCTAATTTTGTACGAGTAAGACTTACATCCCTAACAAAGCAAGTACAAAAAATTGCATGGTTCAACAAGAAATAAAGATTTAGATAGAAAAACATAAAATATGGAATCTTATTTAAAAGGGCAGTAGACGACATATGATTAATCAAAAAATAACAGTGCGAACAACATCTACCCAAAATGATTTTGGTACTTTTATTTGAAAAAGAAACGCACAAGTAACCTCTAAAGATGTCTATTTTTTTATTCCAGCAACACTATTTTGAGATGGTGTGTCCACACACGAAGTTTGGTTAAGCATTCTTTTTTGTTCGATAAATAATTGAAATACAGTTGAACAATATTATTTACCACAATCATTTCTTAAAATACGAATAATACAATTGAATTGAGTATTAATTTTCGCAGTAGATGTGCAAAATATAGAAAAATAACTCAGTGAAATTTTTCATTAAATAAAGCCATGTAACACAGGAATAATCATCAACATAACCAACAAAATATTTAAAACCAGTTTTAGAAATAACTGGGCAAGCATCCCAAACATCTGAATGAACTATTTCAAAAGGAAACGTAGCGTGTTTATTGATACGAAGATATGATGGAAGGCGATGATGTTTTAAAAAATGACATAACTTACACTCCAATAATGTCCAATTCTAAAATTTAGGATAAAGTTGTTTTAAAGAGATTAAAAATGGTTGACCCATACGATAATGTGCTTTAAATGGAGATATAATACTAGAACACGCAGTAGATGTATGATTTTCTTTATCAAGATAGTAGAGACCTTCACTCTCACGCTCTTTACGAATTATTGTATTCGGTGTAAGATTCTGAAACAAACAATGATTAGAGTAAAATATGACAAACCAATTTAATGTTTTAGTGAGTTGAGTAATAAATATAAAGTTAAATGAAAACTAAGGGAGATGTAAAATATGTCAAGGAAATAATTTTGGTGGGATGGACAGTCTCCGAACCTAAAACACAAGAGGATGATCCATCTGCCAATGTTACATTAGAATGATACGTATTTAAAAGTATTAAAAACTTGTTTATTATATGTCATATATTCTGTGGCAGCAGAATCCATGACCCAATCAGAGGAAAAAGAAAGAAGACATATAGTTGAGTTACCTGATACAAGCTACAAGGTTTGTAAGATCATGTGACTTAGGTGACTCGTGGTACTTGGAAAATTAAGCATATTCCTCAACAGAAAGAACATATGGTTCATTGTTAGTTTCCATATTAGCAAATTGTTGTGGTAGTTGAGGATAATTTTACTTTATGTGACCACATTCATGATAGTAAAAGCATTATACATTGCTTAGATCTCGAAAACAACAACATGAATAACTAATATTGTCACCATGGTTACCATGCTCTCCATGACTGTTGTGTCTGATAAGGGGAGAAAAATATAGATAATCATTTGGTTAATTATGCCAAGTAAAAGATCTAGGTTTGTATATTTAGTGATTAAGGACCAAAGTAAAGCAAACATAAGAAGTAGATGGGTTAAATGATATACCCCCAAAACGTATCTGTAAATGAAAAAAGAGTGGGGTGAGAAGTCCACCTTAATCGTGGTAATTATGTAATTTTATTACCCAGCTCATGTAATATATAAAGGACATTCAGTTTTTGGAAAATGGTCAATGATAAGTCAATTATTGCTACATTTATTCCTTTTGTCTCTTTCTCTCTCTAAATTTTTTTAATCTTATAATTATTGTCATCTCATAAAAACATATCTTAGACAAGTATTATCCTATGAATGTTTCCACTTCCGGACTCACCTAAGAATATTTTGAGTTCATCAGTGGCACCGTCTGTGGGAACCTGAATGGTACCCGGAATTAACGTTGCAAAAACTTGAAAACAATATAGAAAAATGGAAACAAAACCGATATGAATCCGACCAGAGATCTGATTGGTGCTGAATCTGATGACCATCTGATGGAAGAACAAGTCACAAACGAAGGAACGACCCAAACCGATATGCAGAAGAGCTTCTAGAAGAATTATTCTTGGTCGCCCAGCGTAAAGAATTGTTGGAAGACATCGAAAGACTAAATGCAGAGAAAGAAGCGATAATAAGCTCTTGGAAAAGTCAGATCTGAAGTCCGACAAGAGAAAGTTGTGGCTGATCAGACTCAAGATGCCATCCAAGCTGAAGAAAGGTGTCGGAGGAGAAGTCATCGATCTTCCAAAAGGAGAGCTAGATCAGAACAAAGATACGAGCCATTAGAATCTAGTGAGTATACTTCTTTGAGCTTAGATGAATTTTCATCATCGGACACCGATGCTAGGTATAAATCAGATCGGAAACAGAGATATCAAAGACGCGTAAAACTTCTCTTTGGACCAGTCGGAGAAGAAGTCAAGGAAGAAAGGTGATCATGGGAAAATAAAACTGTATTTTGAGGAACCCGACAAAGCAGCGAATGTTGAGTGGAACATGTCATTCCTCAGAGGCAGCTTCAATCCTACAGTTATAATCAAGATTATCTAGTTAGTAATCAATTTACATTTTTTACCGAGTAAAGGCTCTATATGAAAACCAATGAAGGTTAGGGGGGGAGTGCCTACAAAGTCAGACATAATTGGAGGTCATCTCCACTCTCTCCAAAGATCTTGTTTGGACATCTACCCAAGTGGTTCGATATTTCTAAGTTGGAAAAGTTCGACGGGACTCAAGATCCAGACAATCACATTGAGCAGTTCAAGAACTTTATGATCAATTATGATGATGACGATAAGCTGTTGTGAGGGAATTCTCCCAAACCTTCAAGAACGCTGCATCCAAATGGTATAATCGTTTACCACCGGGGTGTATTATAAAAATTTGATATGTTTTGGAGTATGTTCCGACAATATTTCGTCTGAAGAAAGAAATTCCGTGCAAATGGGGATACCATCATCTACTGCAGACAGAAAGCCGGAAAAAGCTTAAAAGAGTACACAAAATGTTTTATTCAGGTCAAGATGAATATGAATTTTTGTAACGACGATGTGGCACTGGCTGCTTTCCGAATGGGTCTGCTTCTGGGGGTAATGAAAGACAATGCCGCATAGACAAAAGCCATGACGTTTGGAGCTTTGTTGGATCAGATAGAGAAGCGGATTTTAGTCGAAGAAACTAGAGCCTCAGAGATAGAATCAATGTCTCAACTCTGTCAGGATCCGACCTTGATTAGAGCTAGTACACCAATGGTAAATGTCCGACCGCAAGTTTTACAGCCAACTGCAACCGTCCGACCCCAAGCACCAGTTCAAGCAACAAGTCAAACTCCTCAACATGCAGTACAAAATCAACAATATGCACTTGATAGACAAGCGTCTCAACAGTACGTTCGACCCATATCGAATAGATGGGTCCGACCTGCTCATTATGCCGAGTTGACTGAGTGTCTATCAAAATGTACATTTTTGTACGCCTTTCCCGTTGCAGACACCAAGGGAGCATATGAAGAATAAATATTGTCAATTTATTGAAGATATCGGGCACGATACAAAAGATTTTGTGGCATTGAAGAAAGAAGCCCATCATTTGATAGAGAATGGAAAGTTAATCGATTTTGTGAAAAAATAATTCCACGGTTGTACCAAAGCAAGAAGTTACTCCTAAACAAGAGGGTACTATAATGATATCCAAAGCAGTCTATGAAGAATTTTTTGATGCATTTGATATCACTGCAGAGTATTTAGATCCAAAGTCGGGGCAGAAACAGTGTGAATATGGTTGAAAAACCAATTGCTAGAGGAATGGTTAGTGAAGTATGCGCATTCTTTGAATCACTAACCATTTTTGGTGGGGACACAGTGGTGGGAATATCAAAATATTCTCGTAACACATTATTAGTCTGGCGACACAATTGGAAGCAAGAGCCTTTTCACACATGTACACAAACCCATCCCCGATTCTTTGCTTTAAAGATGATGACATGAGAGACGTAGCCAGTCTGCATGAGGATGCAGTGGTAATCAGAGCAGAGATAAGAATTTTTTTGATTGACATAGAGAGCTCAGCTAACATAATTTTTATGTCAACCTATAGCCAGATAAAGAACCCACCAACAATCTTGCAATCTGACCGGACGATAGTGGGATTTACTGGATCAACTGCTGATGTAGTCGGAGAGTTTGAAAGAATAGTAGAGTTGGGCCTAGGGCCATTCAAGAAGATAGTCACAGTACTATTTGTAGTGGTGGGTGCTCACACATCATACAATGCTAGCTTCATAAGGTCTTGGTTTTCTAAGATGTATGTTGTGCCATCCACTGTTCATCAATGTTTGAAGTATGTGGTAGGTAGCAATGTGAGAACGGTAAGAAGCAGCCAAAATATGGAAATGGAATGTTACAGAGCTGCGTTGGCCCCCAAGCAGGTGAAGGGGCGAATCGAAAAAAGAATAACAATCAGAAAGGCCTCCTACAGATTCTGATCCTGTTGATGATCTGAGGGAGTCCCCCGGGTTCATGGTCCCCGATGATGGTTTTGAGGATCATATCTTTTGCCCCGGTAAAAGTCTCAAGATCGGTACAAAGTTATCCCATGAGGTAAAAGAGAGTTTACTCAAATTTCTTTCTACAAAATTACACTTGTTTGCTTGGTGCACAAAAGATTTAACAGGGGTCCCAGCAGATGTCATCTATCACAGGTTAACGATACAGAACAGTGTTCGTCCAATTATACAAAAGAGGATATCATTTTCTCAAGAAAAAGTTGAAGCGATAATGACAGAGGTGGACCGTTTGACAAAAGTGGGCCACATACGCGAGTGGCGGTACCCTTTATGGACTGCTAACCCAGTCTTAGTAAAAAAGAAAAACGGAAACTGGCGAATGTGTGTGGACTTTAACGATTTGAACAGGGCATGCCCCAAAGATCCTTTTTCATGTCCGTCAAATTGATCAGTTGGTCGATTCGACATCCGGAAATCGTTTGCTATCATTTATGGATGCTTATGCTGGGTACAATCAAATCCAAATGGACCCAAGGGACCAAGAGAGCACAAGTTTTATCACTGGAAGGGGTCTGCACTACTACAAGGTGATGCTATTCAGATTAAAGAACGATGGGGAAATATATCAGCGCTTAATGAACAAAGCTTTCGAGAGTCAAATTGGCAGAAATGTTGAGGTTCACATCGATAAAATGCTAGTTAAGAACCTCAGAGACGAGAATCATTTAGCTGACTTGGAAGAAACTTTTGCCAATTTGACCAAGATAAATTTAAAATTGAACCCTTAAAAGTGCACGTTCGCGGTAAGATCCGGAAAAATCTTAGGTTACATAGTCAGCGAAGAGTGCATTGAAGACGATCCAGTACAACTAAATTCTCTATGTACTACGGACCCACCAAGAACAATCAAAGAGGTACAAATCCTGACTGGAAGGTTAAACAGTTTATTTCAAGATCCTCGGATAAGTGCGCCCCTTTCTACCAGGTACTGAGAAAAACAAATTGCTTCGACTGGGCTCAAGAATTTTCGGATGCTTTTAATCATATTAAATAATAACTCTCCTCCCAATAAATCTTGACAAATCCACATCTAGGGGAGAAGTTGTTCATTTAACTGGCGGTGTCAGATTTCGCGGTAAGCGCAGTCTTAATCCGAGAAGATTCAAGCATTCTGAGGCCGGTCTACTATGTGAGTAAGAGTCTTCTCGATGCAGAGAAGCGGTACCTCAAGTTAGAAAAACTAGCACTCACATTGGTAACATATGTGCGAAAATAAGGCCCTACTTTCAGGCTTATTCAAACAAACATTTTCCGTTGAAGAACATGCTACAAAGGCCGGATGTATCGGGAAGAATGATAAAGTGGTCGGTAGAACTTTAAGACTTCGATATTGAATTTGAACCGTGAGCCGCTATCAAACCACAAGAACTACATGACTTCTTAGTTAAATTCCATTCCAATCCGAATGAAATGGATATTGATAAAGAAGAATCTGGCCCAGAGTGGGTAGTCTGAACTGACTGGGGATCAAGCTCATCTGGGTGTGGTGTAGGAGTACAGTTGACATCTCCGGAAGGAATTGCGATGTATCAAGCTATCTGAATCGGGTTCAAAGCATCAAAAAACAAAACAGAGTACGAAACAGCTTTGGTTGGCTTAAGACTTGTAAAATTTTGTGGAGCCAAAAGAGTCAAGTTGATAAGTGATCTACAACTCCCAGTGAACCATTCTTTCGGGCGATCAGAAGCAAAAAAAGATCATTTAGTAAAATACTTGGGGGTTTTGAAGGCTTTAACCTTGAATTTCGAGGATGCAGATTTGAACATGTTCATAGGGCTGGGAATTCAGTGGCTGATTCCTTGGCCAAAGCATCTTACTCAGAGGATTACCCATGGATAGTTGTCCAAGAAAATCCATCAATTGTTAACTGATCCCAAATGTTTGAAGGATGTATCGAGGCCTTCCAAATCTCTACATCTATAGTGAAAGATTGGAGAAGTGAGATACAAGATTTCTTAGTCCATGATATATTTCCAATTGATAAAGTAATGGCTAAAAGAATACGATTCAAGGCATATAAGTACGTGGTACTCGGAGATATATTGTATAAGAAATATTTTAGCCGGCTTTAGTCGTTGCTTGGGGAATGCCGAGTCACAATTGATACTTTCAGAGCTGCATGATGGGGAAGGGTCAGCACACTGCGGTTACAAGACATTGATACGAAGAGTGCTCCTCGCTGGTTATTATTGGCCGACCATCGCGTCGGACGCAACTGAGTTAGTACAGAAATGCGACACTTGCCAACAATTTTCTAATTTGATCCATACACCCGGTATTCCCCTCGAATCAATATCAGAGTCTCTGCTATTTGACCGATGGGGTATCGATCTAGTCGGACCATTCCCGATGGCTTCAGGAGGTCGTCAAATGATCATTATTGCGGTGTATTACTTCTCCAAGTAGGTAGAGGCTGAGCCGTTAGCAGGAACAAGAGCGAAGGATGTGATCAGGTTTATCATCTCCAACATTTGTTGTCGCTTTGGTGTACCAAGGAAAATTACAATGGATAATGACCCGCAATTCGATAACAATGAGATGAAAGCTTTTTGTGCATCCAAAGGAATACAACAATGTTTCTCAGCACTTTTCCACCCTCAAGCTGAGGAAGATTCTGGAGGGTAAGGGTGGAAAGTGTCCGGATTACCTAAAAGAAGTTTTATGGTCTTACAGGTACACTCCTCGGACTGTAACCCACAAGTCGCCCTTCGCACTTGTATATAGAATGGATGCGGTAGTACCATCAGAAACAATGTTCTCATCATACATGTTAAACGAATATTCCGAGGAAACAAATGATAAAGGAAAGCATACAGAGTTGGATCTAATTGAAGAAAATAGAAGAATGACGCAGTTAAACTCTTTACTCTACCAGACTTTAATGAGGAGCCGGTACGCATCAAAAGTCACAAGAAGAGAATTCAAAGTTGGGGATAAAGTTTTAAGGAAATTCTTCCTTCATACAAAAGAAAAGAAGCTGGAAAAGTTAGCTCCAAATTGGGAGGGTTCGCATACAGTAACCAAAAATATAAATCCGGGGACGTACAAATTAAAAGATAAAAAAAGGAAGAGATCTTCCCCACCCTTGGAATATTGAGCACTTCAAAATATACTTAGAGTAAACGTGTAAGTATGTAAATATTTTATTTACCAGTTTATGTAAGTATCGGTGGTATACTCTTTCCTACCCTGGTAGTGCAGGAAGGTTTTAATGAGGTGCCCTAATAGCCGACTCATATATAAAGTTACATTTCCTTCTTAAAATTATACGCATAAAGTTCATCTTTTTTAACTCAAATCATACTCCAAAAAAGTTTGGACAAGAAAGTTCATATTTTTTAACTCAAAATATACTCCAAATGAGTTTGGACACGAAAGTTATATTTTTAAACTCAAAACATACTCCAAAAAAGTTTGGACAAGAGAATTCATCTTTTTGAATTCAAAACACACCCCAAAGAAGTTTGGACAAGAATTCCTCTTTTTGAATCATAAGATAACAAGCATTAGTTATTAGCATAAAACGTATTCACATGAAAATATTTCTCAGGAAAGCGACAAAATGAGTCAGGTAAGGAATGTTTTAGGTTAAACATTCCTCAAAGTTGTTTTGAATCGTCATTTTACTAAGGAACTTTTTGTCCGATAAGAATTGTTTTAGAGTAAACATGTTAACAAAAACTTCAAAAAGTACTGCATCATAAATCCACAAAAGGAGGTTAATTTTACATAATAAAAAGTTTTAACAGGTTATGGATACAAAAAGTTAGCAAAATAACGATGGAAACATTCAAAGTTTGCTAGTCGGATGCGGAGTTTTCCTTGCTGCATTCCGAGGAACCAGATTATGAGAACAAACTTTCTGATTCATCGTTGGACTCCAAGTCTTCCACGGAAATACCCGCAGGGCGATGCCTTTCAATAATTTGTAGCCAAAGGCTGCCTAAGTTCAGATCCAGAAACTTTTCATGCATCTCCAGCACCATAGCGGACCTCATATTAGCATCTCTTTCTTTGAGGCGAGCGACAATACCGGCTGCGTATGCATCGAGTCGATTCTTCTACTCAGCTTCAAATGCTTTCTTCAAAGATGCGTTCTCCGCCGACAGCTTCTCAATATCCTCTACAGCATTAAAAGTAGACCTTAGTCTTCGCATAAGACTCGGTGAGGCCATCAACCAAAGTGTCCCATTCCGTGTCTCTGGTAATAAATCATTCCCGTTTGTCGTCAAATTTTCCCCCCCTCCTCGGAACGCGCAGTCTCCAAGGAAGTAATTTTAGTCAAACGATCATCGGAAGTCTCATTCTTCTTGAAAAGTTCGTCTTTGACCTGTTTCAGTTATGACGATATTTTTGTTTTCTTGGCGAGCTCATATGTCAATTCTTTTACCTTTTGCTTCAATTCGGCCATCTCATAGGTCAACATTTTAACATGGGATGATATTTCTGTTTTCTTGGTAAGCTCGTGTGTCAAGTCTTTTACCTTTTGTTTTAATTCAGCCGCCTCAAAGGTCAATGTTTTTACCTCAGCTCTTCTTTGAAGGACTTCACTCTTGTAACGATCCTTGCGGTTGTCTTTCCATTCGAGGAGAGCAGCAGCAGCAAGGAGCAATTTGTTCAGCTCATTCGCAACATAATCGTTCTCATAAACGTCAAAGTAAGATGAGGCAGAGGAGGGGCATGCTCCTTCCTCAAAATTCTCTTCTTGTGGTTGTCTTTTCTGAAGAAAAATTTCCCTCCCCCCAGAGTCCGAGTCGACTATGATAACTTTCTTTATGGAAGGCAAGCCCGGACATGTGGTATTGTCACTTTCCCCTTCATTGTCAACCACCCTATTTTGCTTATCTTCAAAAGTAAGTTTTTTGGCCTCACAGCTCCAACTCTATCATATGGTCTCACCTCAACGGAATTATCAACGTATTTTAGTTCCTCTTCCTGAGCGTTGGTTAAAGGATTGGTCTAGGGGGCTACTGGTTTTTCTTGCTGAGCTTTCGGTGGCCTTTCATCATGAGTTTCAGCTTGGTGACCTCCATGGGTTCCAACTCCCTGCTCCTTGGGAGTGTCACTCTCCAACTCTGCATCATCCTCGGTTCCCTCACCATCTTCCTCGGGCTTTTCCGTATTTTGGTGACTCGGAGCCCGAGCTCGGGTAGGAAGGTAAACGATATTGTCCAAACACTCCAAGCGCTTGAGGATGACATCATTTGGAGGAGGTACCATAAGATCAGATATGGAAGGTCATACCTCCAAAGGTTGTTTTTTTCAAAGTTCATCGGTAGAAAACTCTGATGGAACTTATGATCCCAATGCTCACCTGCCCAGACGCTCAGCTTCACAAAGATATCATTGGCGGTTTTGGCATGACGTTTAAAGGGTTTGACAATTCCTTTTATAGTTGTTAGAAAGAAGCATGTTAGGATTATCCAACCTTAACCAATAAAATAGAAGAATGTGTAAGAATACGTACCCTGCCCTGACCATTTCAAAGTTAACCTATGGGGAATGTCATCGGAATTCTTAAAGCCAGTCTCCCATAATCCGGATATGACAACAAATTCTTGTTTCCATTTCTTATCATCATCTAAGAAATATTTGATGACCTTGAACTGCCTTGCGAAACCAAGAGAGTAAAAAGGTTAATGAGAATTCTTAGCCACGCTTGAGATGGAGATAAGTTGCTCCATCGAAAAGGCTATTTTAGAGAGTTTGGAGGCCAAGATGCAGGCCATGAGCGTGTACCACATGTTGGCGCCAGCTTGAGAAGGACAAAGTCTGATAAGATGGAATTATTCGACCAGAGCAGGATCAAAGGGTAGACGAAGGCCCCAGTTCATGAGCTCGGTATAAAGGACCAGCTCATTATTTCGAACGGACAATGGAGTCTCTCCGACGGTGGGAACCGAATCGTGATATTCTCAAGAATTTCCCATCGATCTCTCAACTTTACTTCTTCAGTTGGATGGAAGTATTTGTACTTCACTCTAAACAGGGCAAGAAGATGCTTAGACTCAATATCGCAAAGATTATCACCTAAAACATCCTCTATGTTCGAGGGCATGTCTGTTGTGCATTTCCTTTTCTTTTTATCTTTCTTCACCAATGAAGTTTTCCCACTCCAATAGGTGGATCAGTCGTAATTTCCAGGGGAGGAGAGGAAGCATCTTTGCTTGGCGCGGATGGTCCGGGGTGAGGGATCGTAGCAGGAAGACTTGTAAAAGTTGTGCCTCAACCACCACCATATCAGGTTTCTCTTGATCGCTGTCAGGATCATCAAGTAAATTTATTTCTTTAAGGTCAGGGATGGATTTCAAAACCTACTCTAACCGGACATCCCTCATTAGAGACTTCATGGGACTCACTTCTGAAGTCGTTTGGGGTGACCCCTGTGGAGTCACTTGAGGAGTTTCAGTAGGATCTTTTCACTCGATTACTAGTGGGTCAGGGGACCTTTTCCTTTTAATGTGTTCCCCTGCATTTGTATTAGTCGGTTTTCCCTTTTCATCATCTATGGTTATGAAATGAGAAGTCTTGGAAGGAAGATCAAATGTCGAAGAGTCAACCTTGTTATCAATTAAACAAGCTCGACCGGGTGGCTGAGTAGCAATGTTAAATGAGCGTTCTCAGATATGGGACCAATTGTCGCGAAAGTTTGATTCCCAAATTTCTGCAGGTGTGGGATGCCCTCTTCGACCAGAAGGTCCGAGAGAATCAATTTGATTTGAGATATTAAACCACCTCTAAAGCTTATATCATTCAAGATTGACAAACTCCTGAGGCATGAAAGAGCAAAAAGGAAATTTGGGGCTGGAATTTTCTCTCTTTAAGACAGAAGTTCTCGACTCAAAGTTTGACAAAGATCAAAGAATGTAAACCTATATTCAGAGAAGGAAGCAAGTATTTATAGTGAAAGGGGACAGAATACGAAAGGTTAAAAGAGTTTTGACACGCTTCCCATATCACAAACCGCTTCAAACGGCACGCTGGCGGGATAGGGTAAGGATGCCACACGTGGCGAGAAGTTACCTCACCATCTAAAAAATCTTTGACTCTATAGTGGTTACACAGAGGCTCGCGAGTTCAAATCAAATGATGACTTAGGTGAGGTCATAACGACCAAGAGTGAGTTCATCACTTTTAAGGAATTTTGATCCAAATAATCCAAAGAGCAGCATCTAAACAATTTACATGTGAGACATAACCAGCAAAGCTATCTGATCCGAGGAGGTCATAAAATTCGATCAAGTTCAAAGAATAACTGCAGTCCTCACTCAGATATCTTCTTGAGGATTGGGGCTGTTAATAAAGGGAGAAAAATATAGATAATCACTAAGTTAATTATACAAAGCAAAAGATATAGGTTTGTATGATATACCCCAAGAACTTATCTGTAAATAGTAAAAGAGTGGGGCAAGAAGTCCACCTTAATGGTGGTAATTATGTAATTTTACTACCCACCTCATGTACTATATAAAGGACATTCCGTTTTGGGGAAAATGGCCAATGATTAGTCAATTATTACTACATTTATTCATTTTATCTCTTTCTCTCTACAAAATATTAATCTTATAATTACTGTCATCTCATAAAAACATATCTTAGACAAGTATTATCCTACGAACATTTCCGCTTCCTGACTCACCTAAGAATATTATGAGTTCATCAGTGTCTATTGTATCAATCTTGACTATTATAACCACAACGACCATCATGATTATTGTATCTGCCACGACTACCACGATCGTTATAACCACCACGACCACCATGAACACCAGATTTTCCCCAATTATTGTAACCATAAGTTCTGCGACCACCACAACCATCATAACTATCCCAATTTTCAGAAAGACCAGGTTTATGCGGTTGATTAATGCACTAGTGATATGTTGTACTATTTCTCTGTTTTCGCTTCAAAGAATTCTGTCAAAAATTTCATGTAGAGATGATATCTCAGATCCAGCGAGGATCAACAAGAAAACTAATTACAACCATTTGTTCTCGTTGCAATTTTTGAATTTTAATGGTAGGTTACAAGGTCAACAAAATATTAAGTTCTTCATGGATGCGTTTAAACTCCATAATTTTCAGTACGGTAAAAAGCTTTTCAAACATCATAGATACGTGAAATATAACCTTTACTAGCATATAAAAATTCTAGATACTCCATGAGCTCTTTAAGATACTCACAATGATTAACAAGACTGAGTACCTCAATGGTGATCATGTTTCAAATTTTTAGAAAAAAAATGAGCATCATCATGTATCCACCTTTTGGTTGTATCATCCGTAGGGAGATCTTTTGTCAAATGATTATCTTTCTATATACTTTGCAAATATATATATATATGAATAGTTTTACTCCAATCTAAATAATTAAACTCGTTTAATTTTTGTTCTATGATTTTTGTCATCAAGGAACCAAACCAGACATACTTTCTTGTTCTTCCATTTAGAATTTTTTTTCCGTATGAACATCCCTAATGGCTCTGATACTATGTTAGAACGAGAAAAATATTTATTATTGACATATAAATTTTGTACAAGCTAAAGCCATATATATATGCTGTGAAAATATCGTAATAATATTATACTATACTATAATAATATTCTAGTCTACTGTAATAAAATTCTAGTTTACCATACTAATGTACACAATAAACTATCATTAACTATTGACTATAATAAACTATCTAGTCAATATCCTTTATTATTTCCGTTAACACTATCAAAGGTTGGTAAATAAAATCTTAGCAACTCAGGTAGGCAGAGACATACAAGTCTATATCAATGACATGTTGGTAACAAGCCTACTGAAGAAGACCATTTGACAGAACTTGTTGAGATATTCAACAACCTTAGATGTGTGAATCTAGAATTAAATATAGAAAATTCACATTCGATGTTTGGTTTTAGAAATTCTTAGGATACATGGTGAGCGAAATGGAATCGAAGTAAATCGAACACAACTTGCTAAACTAGCATTAATGAGGCTCCAAGAAACATAAAAGAAGTTCAAATTATATCTTGAAGGTTAACTACACTCATGAGGTTTTTGTCAAGGATTTTGGACAAATTCTGACCATTCTTCCAAGTATAAAAAAAAGTACGTAAATTTTAGTGGACTCTTAAATAGAGAGGAATCCAATAATACCAAAAAGCTTTTGACATCGTTAAAAGTATTAATGAATTTGAAACAGTGAGAACACTTTTACC
The DNA here is from genome assembly GCA_036936605.1 of Limnanthes douglasii subsp. nivea. Lineage (NCBI taxonomy): Eukaryota > Viridiplantae > Streptophyta > Magnoliopsida > Brassicales > Limnanthaceae > Limnanthes > Limnanthes douglasii. Next base: position 138,406,411 of record JAUPFV010000001.1, on the reverse strand, counting down.
TGTATTTGGAAAGATCAGATTATATAGCCAACACAGTTTTAAACATGGAGGAATGAAGGGATTCTGAAACCGTATATTATGTAAGTAAATCTTTACTACCAATAGTAACTATATACTTGTAAGTAGAAAAAAAATAACTTTAGTATTGGTAGTAGTCGCTAGGAAAATGAGACGATATTTTCAAGAACACACTAAAATTGGGTGAATCTCCTCCCCCCTAAGGAATGTATTGCAAAAGCCGGATGTCCTAGAAAGATTAACCAAGTGGTTAGTATAATTAAGGTATTATGATATCAATTCTGAAACTCAAACGATAATAAAGGCCCAAGAATTAGCTTACTTTTTAACACAATTCCAATCCGAAAGACCAATCATCATAAATAACTATTTGGAAAGCACATGGAAAGTTAGAACTGATGGATGAAGTGACAATCAAGGATCAAATGTAGTAGATTATAAAACATGACGGGATCCAACAAGATCACGGTATCACAGTAACAAAACACAACAAAACATGGTAGAACACAACGGGATTCTATAACAGCGTGAATGTATCATGTCATGCTACATCACAGTAAAAACACTCATCACAATCACGATAGAACAAGTTATGATTCACGTCACGACCATCACAATAATGAATAAGTAATTTTAATTTTATATTCACTATAGTGTGATGGATTTTCAAGAGTCGAGTTTTTAGTATTTACACAAAAAATCAAATACTTTTAAATTTTTTTATAATACATATAATATAAGTATTGTTATTTTGATAAACAAATTATTATATAGTTTATTTATTATAATTTAAAAATAGTAAAGGCTATTATAGTTTAATTGTTCAACTTTGATTATTATTATTATGGTTTGATTATAAATAATACAAGTGTTGTTATATTTTGATAATTACTTACTTTTGATAAAATAATTTTTATATTTTAGATTATACTATAACTTGTTATAGTTTGTTTATTTTTATAAGTGGTATGCAAATTGAGATAAGTTGTTACATTATGAGATTGAAAGATAAAAATTAATTTTATTGATTTAAGTTTTTTACAGTTTATATTCTTGCAGACTAAGAGTTGAATGAATGTTCTCAAATTGAACTATATTATTAGAAACTCTATTACAAATATGATTCATCTAAAAATATTATGTTATGTTTTAACAAATTCTTAATTATCACATCCTATAAAAACAACTTCAGCTTCATCCATAAGATCTTGTTCAATATATTTTTCAAGATATTTTGGAAATTCATTGAAGATGTCCATTAGATTCTCTTCCGTTTTATACTTTTTGTCTTGCATCATATGTTCAATTGCAATCTAGTCCTTGATTGTAGCAAGCACTCCAAATTCCCCACTGCTCAATCTTATTTGTCCCTCTATTTTGCATCTTAGTTTCCAAGTAGTTATTAGTATTATGATTCCTGCATCTCCCCAACTACGATTTCCAAGTACTTATTAATATTAAAATTTCCTAATAACTTAGACATGAAACAAGTCTATAAAGTAAACAGATATAAGTATATGCAAAGCGGAAACACATTTCGCTAACATAAAAAATGATAAATCATAATACATCAAAACAAAAAAAACCTTCAAAAAATAAAAAAAGTTTATCAATAAAAGTACGAAAAACAATAGAATTCTAAGTAGGAATAAAAGTTCTATAGAATAAAAGTTGAATATGCTTCTGATGATAAAGGATCATAGATCCAGAAAATAGATAAAAATGACTAAGTGTTATCAATCCGAACAAAGGATAAAAAAGGGATAACCAACAGTTAACCCATAAATATTTTTTATATTTTTTTTAAAATAAGAGAAAACCTCTAGTAGGGAGTCATGCACCCTGAACATACTTGACATATTCTATAAAAGAAATTCAAGTAAAAATCAAGATATTTAAAATAATATTTCTTGGCCTTGTATAACTAATCAATCAGTAGATAAAATACAAAATACAAAATGTGTCATAAGCACAAAGACTCATTCATTAAAAATAAAAAGAGTACTCGAAAAAAAAAGTCTTACAAAATATATACTATTAAAATAGGAGTTTAAAAAATCGGAACAAAAAGAAGTTGTAGAAGAATATAATCCATACAATATTTCAAAGAGGACCAACAAGTTGTAAAGTAGCATCCGTATACGTACTACCACACTTAATATTAACGTCAGTGGATGGGGCACACATTACCTTAGCAATGTCCTTATTAACACCACTTCCCGAACATGAACATATATAATACGATTCATACTCCTCTATTCTTTAATATTTTCAAGCATGTCATAAATCTGCTTGCATTTGTTGGTCCATCCTGAAAAAATAAGATAGAGTCAAGAAATTTATCAGTCCAAATCTTGTTACCGCTGTTTCAATTAAATTCAATTTTCTTTTCTTTTCAAAACCTATCCATTTGTAGGATCTTGGTATCTTGCCTTTAATTGTTTCTCCTTGATAAATAGTTGTGTGTTCCATGTTGAATGATTGTATCTTAATAATTATTTTAGATATAATATTTGTAATGATTTTTTAAAAATTAAGTAAAAATACTAACTAGTAATAGAGCAGCACATCTAACTACTTTATTAGGTTTTGTTTAGTGACAAATGTTTAATGAATTCATTAGTCTCTCCTTGATTGTTTCAGCCCAATCATAGTTATTATTATTTCCAGTTCTTCTATGTAATAAACTATTGTAGAAGATAATACATCTCCAGACGTAGAGAAGAATAATATGGAGTAGACTAATATTATAAACAATATTACAACATCTTTTAATGTTTGATCTCTTGGTGTTCAAATTTCCTTGGTTAGTGTATCCTATAAACATGTAAAACTTTTAGCTAATATAAGTACATGATAGATGTGAGATAATGGTAACATGTGATGTCAGTTAGAGATCATCCATGCGAGACTAATGTAATGCATGATAGATGTTGGACAAGTAATGCATGTGAGACTAGTGTAATACATGATAGATGTTGGACATGTAATGCATAATGGGCATGATAGAGTGTAATGCATGATAAACGCGGGAAAATGTAATGCACGATAGATGTTAGACAAGTAATACATCATAGATGCAAGACAATATAATGCATTATAGGCGTTGGACAAGTAATACATGAAAGATGTGAGACAATGTAATGCTTGAAAGATCTGAGACACCATACATATGATAGTTGTTTAACACCATATAAAAGAATTGATACCTTTATAATTTTAGTTGTAATTGGTTTTGATTACTTTTATTTTAGTTTTTTTGTCGTTTCATCAGAAAAGTAAGTCTTCACTATTCTTGATTCTTCTTTTTCTTCCAATTTTAAATATATTGGTTTGAAATTTTTGTTGTTTAATGACATGTATTCTTTTTCATGCTTCAAACCACATCGTTCATTGTAAGTGGTACTAACTTTGTTCCTAATCTGTACACTTCTTTGTGAGTGTTATATGTTTTATTATTACAACGATAAAGTTTACCTTTTTGGAATGTTTACGTTCCTCAGATCGTATGTCCTTTAAAAAGTGAATGAAATTGTGTTTTCTTTGCAGCTTCTAGGTGTACCTGTTTTATTATATGTTGTTTTATCTCATTAGTAATTACAAACATGCCCAATCTGAAAAACCAAGATTTTAGAAGTATTTTTTCTATAAGAATGACAAGATTAGTAAATGTGGAGCTATTTACAAATGTAGATGCGAGACTACTTACAAAGTAGATGCGGGACTACTTACAAAGGAGATTAACGATGTGGGACTACTTACAAAGTAGATACATGTTTTTTTAGTATGTGCGATACTATATAAAATTAATGCAAAGATGGACATTGATGCGAGACTAATTATAAATTAGTTATGCGCCTCCCATATCTCGCTTTGAGAGACATGAAAAAACCAAAAAATAGAAAGCTAATAACCAAAAGCAACACTGATTTTTTTAACAATTGCAAGAAAACTGTCTATACTTGATGATAGATGCGTGACAATAGTAATTAACTACTACAAAACTAAAAACTAATAATATCAGTGAAAAAACATGCGAATGAGAAGACGATGATCTTTAGTACTAACTAGGAATCAGAAAAAAGTAAAAAAGGTTTAGTTTTTCATACATTCAAATCCTGGTTTTATTAAAATTAAAAAATCAAACTACAAATGGAAGAAAATGGTGATCATAAGTTTACTTCTTAGTATTTCAAATAAGAGGATGAACAAACACTTATCGGAACTTTAGTTGAAGTCATTTTTGTTACTTTAGCGGCATAAAGAACAATGGTTTTGGAGGTTTTGGAGCCATAATCGATGATGTTTCAACAGTTGAGAGAGAAAGCCGACATAGGTGAGAGCTTGAGATAGAAAGAGTCTCGGTGAATGTAATGTCCCGTGAGTTAGTTTGTTGTTATCAAACTTAAATTTATATCAAAAGTATTTTAAGTAATTAGTAAATTTTAAATTTTAAATACTAAATCGTAATAGTTTTTTTTACTGGGTATTATACGGTAACTCCCATTTTTATTAATATCAAAGTTGAAAGATGATAATAGAAATGTATCTTAAATAAAATTTATAGTTGATAAAATTAAAAGTGAAAAAAAAAATCATCAACGAATAGATTTTATTTTGTTTACAATATTATTTAATATTTTCTATAACAATGATACCCTCGTAAACTTAATTACTGCAATAATTAACTTTTAAAATTGCCCCCAAGGAGGTAGCACCAAAGTCATGAGTTCAAGTCCATCTACATATGCTTTCTCGGCTGAGTCTGTTACCTTGTGTGGTTTACCTTCTGGCATTGGTTTACAGGCTATTGCGTCAGACTGAGGGTTTATCATGTGCGCACTCATTGCACTCTGAGCAGCGGCTGCGGATTTCCTCCGAAAAAAAAACTTTGTTAAAATTTGTTAACCAAAATAAACATGATATGTTAAATATATTTTGTACTTAATATGTCAAAATAAATGCTCCAACATGTTAACTCACATGTTAGGTAACGTGACATTTATCAAAATCCACTCCAATAAACGTGTTAGTTCTTAATGCTAACACGAATAAAAAGTATGTCGGCTAAATTTCCGTAACGACTTAATAAGTCCACGTCATATTATTCTATTCCACTTTTTTTTCATCTTGTTTTTTTTGTTTTTTTTCATCTTCGGTTCATCTTGTTATTTCACCTTTTTTAATATCTTTTTATTTTTAAATTTATAAATTCTCATCATCGATTTCAAAACCCTAATTTTCGGCGAGAAATTATGTTTTGAGACTCTTCCACCATTATAATTTGAAGTTCAATCTATTGTTTTATAAATAACAATCTTTTACGCACATTAGTTTAGATAACCATAGCTTTTTTAATAAATAAATAAAAATCAAATTTATAAATCATTTTTTAAAAAGATATAGCAAAATAAAGTTATTTAAAAATGAAGCAAAATAAAAAATGTTAACTAACGAATGTTGGATTCATCACTTTTATTAACAGTTACATTTAATATTTGGATTTAAGTGAATGTTGTGCTTGTGCATTCCACTTCCTTTGCACACGTTTCTGGATAATGGATTTGAGTGGATTTGAGCAGTTAAATCCCAAGATCGGCCTATAAATTACTTGCAAGTTGCAACAGTTTTCAAACCCTAATTGTGAATATGGAGGGAATGATAAATGCCCGCGGTGCCACTGAAAGCGGCACCAACGGTGAAAATCTACTCGAACTGCCGAATCTACTCGAATCAATCATCCTCCGAATTCTATCGAAGTTACCGGTGAAATCTCTGTTGAGATTCAGGTGCGTATCTAAGCCATAGCTTTCTCTTATCTCTAGTAAAGCTTTCGCTAAGTTGCACCTCGAACAATCGTCTTTACACCCTAGCTCCAACATTCATAAGATTCTATCACAAGCCGATAAGACAAACCACGACTTCACCACTTTTGACATCGACGGATATAAATCCAGAGTTCCTACATTTCCGTTAGGATTCACCAAGATACTAGGTTCATGCAATGGCTTTGTCTGTGTTGCTAATCCTGAATGTTCCAAAATCTTACTTTGGAACCCCTGTACTGGTGTCCATAAAGAGTTGCCTAACCCCAAACTTAGGAACACCGGTTGTATGAATGTCATCAGGACTGGTTTTGGTTATGATAAGTCAATTGATGATTTTAAGGTTTTTCTAGCCACTGGAAAGCATAATATGAAGTTCTCCAATGTGGGTGTTTTTTCTCTTAGATCTGGTTCTTGGAGTTGGTATGAAGATACCAAGAATTACCTTCACCATTGTTTGCCATGGAAGGATTGTGGTGCTGACCAAAGTTCCGTTTTCTTGAACGGAGCTATCCATTGGTTAGATTGTTGTCGAAACAAAAATGGTCCTGTAATTGTTGCCGTTAACTTGACTACTATTTCCTTTAAGGAAATGGCATTACCAAGTCTCGACTTAAAGTTGTGTGAGTGCGTTGTAGGTGTTGTGGGTGGATTGCTTTGTTGTGTTATTATCAATGATGAATCGGATGAAAATGTTCTATGGGTTATGGAGGATTACGGTGCTAAAGAATCTTGGACCGAAATTCTTAAGATTCCAGCACATGGATATACTGGTTTTGGGAAGTGCCAGCCTTTATGGCTCGGAAAAAGCGGGGAGATTGTATATTATAATGATGGTATGGACATAATTACTTATGATCCGAAGACAAAGACTCGGAAGGGTGTGTTTTGTGGTTTTGGCACGGCAATTGTTTACCTCGAGAGTTTACTGTCACCGAATCACTTCACTGAGATATGGGACAAACACAAGAGAAGAACCAACAACCCCAAGAGGCCGAGAATCCAGTAGATGAACAAGAAGATGGTTAACTGGTAGTTTCTTCTTTATGCTCTACTACTACTTTTCTTGTATTTTATTTTTAGTTGATGTTCACTAAATTTATTGCTTCTTGAATATTAGATTCTCAATTTATCTTTTTGGAACATGGTATGTAATCTAAGTCTACTAAGTTTATGTTTGATGAACTTATTATGTACATATTCTAATATTTTACTGTTTCTCTGAATTGTTTGCTGAAAAAAAGTGATAATAGTGTAACCAACAAAACTAGATTCTTTTCTCTTGCATGAAGCAAGAACAATGATGGGTACTAAGTAATTCCTTAGAACACATTTTATATATACTTTACTTGAAAAGATATATTCTGCAAAACCAGCTTTATTTCTGTTGATTTTATATATATAGATTGGTGTCTTAAATCAAAATAAAAAATTGTAAACAGCCATAAACATTTTCTTGGAGTTTTCTAGCTTGGTAACAGGGATGGCATTTAAGCAAACAGCTTCCTCTCTCTTGATACTTAATCTTGTGCTTTACTTCGTCATTACGATATATGCTTCATGGGCTGTGAATCACGGGATGGAAAAAGCTCACGAAACAGGTAGATAGGGATATGTTTGGCTTCACAATATTTGTATATTTATATTTATATAACTTGAAGATTTGAATGTGCGCATGGAAACACAGCTTCCGTTCTAACACTCCCAGCTCGTATATTTCCGATATTTTTCCCAATGGGAAACATGGCGACGGGGTTTTTTGTTATATTCTTGCTTATTGCGGGTGTAGTTGGCATAGCCACATCAATTACCGGACTCCATAATGTCTCTGAGTGGAACGCTTCTAACTTGCACACGGCAGCTGCCTCTTCTCTTATAACCTGGGCGCTTACTCTGTTAGCCATGGGGTCAGTGAAGAACCACAATTTTTAAATGCCTTTTTCTTAGACACACAAATCACTTAATATCTGTTTGAATTTTATTTTATTTCTGATTTTTTTCGGCGTATTGCGCTGTAGATTTGCGTGTAAAGAAATCGACATCGGCTGGACTGATGGGAATCTGGTATGTATGATATGCTTGTTAAGGCATATGTATTGGCTAAGAGAAAAGATAAATTATTCTAATCTAGGACAACGAGGTTTATTCTTTTGTTTCTAGTAATAACTAGAAGATCATAACACTTTTGTGTGATCTTAATACAGAGAACCTTGGAGGCCATTACGATAATCGTGAGCGGAACACAGCTATTTTGCACAGGAGCCATCCATGTGGGGGTTCAAGAAGTTACTGCAGAAGAGAGACTCCGCACAGGAAGGGTTTAAACTCAAAAAAATTGGACAATATGACAAAGAGTGTTTATAGTCTATGTTTCTGCTTAAAAGCGTGTGTGAATATTGTAAGAATATTTGCTTGATATTACTGGGATTCTGTAATGGATGGAGTTGTTTTGCTTTCCATGTCTATATAAGAGTGATTGCCTTCTTGGATTGATAATCGATTCTATTGCTTTTTAAACTCTTTTAGAGGAATAGGTAAAACATCAAAGGAAACAAAGGCACAAGTACAACATCAACCAAACAGAAGTATGCATTGAAAAAAACCAGTGCATTATTTATTATGGAAACTTTGAGGGCCGATGGCATTTTATAAATTGAACAAATTGCTAATCAGAAAAATTTATTTTAAGAGTTCGACCAAACTGTAAAAAAGTGGAATGGACCGAGACACTTGTATTCAAGAAGAGCCCACAGGCTTGTAGGCGCAAAAGTAAGGTTTAGAGTGACATCCTAAGTTCTGCGACATGAAGCACACGAGTTTTATACATACTATTCGGTCAAGAACATAATAGATAGTCAGGTTGCTAAAATCATTGTATTTTTTAATATTCATACAACAACCTTCCACTGTATTTATTTTGGACGTGAAGGACTACTTTCTAAAGTGACACTAAACATAATAGATGCTCTAACTGACGACAAAGCTAAGAGGAAACCAGACAGAGCCTCAAATCGAGCTCAATACAAAACAGTCTTGGGCGGACGACATGCAAGATTATTAACAATCACTAATTTCTAACTCTAGAACATATAATCATCATTTTAGCCAACCCATAGGTACTACTACTGGGTAAGAACATGAACAACCAAAGCCTCGTAACAAAAAACAAGTCATCAATCAATTGCATCTCTGATGCGCTCAAGTCTTCTAAGTAATCCAATCTAAATTTATAAGACGAGTCATATTATATAAAACTTATTATCATTATTTCTCTTTGAAGCATGAGGGATAGAACTAGAGTTAATATAATCCTACATAAATGCACGGAGCCTCAGAACTACTACGAGACTCTAATCAGCAGTGGACTAACCACTAACCAAAATCAGGAAAGTTGTATTAGCAATAGTTCAAGCATTCATGTAAACAACGTTACACTCCCTATCACCATTGCATACCCAAAACACTAGTATAGTGATCATACAAATATAACCTTTTGGGTTAAACATTAAGCAATAAGCTCATTATTACTTACATGCTCCATATTCTTCGAATTGAATATTTTTCCTAAAACACGAAAAGCAATGTATAATTCTGGCCAAAGCTCAACAATAAATGACAGAAATGTTATATTCTGAAGCCTGATATTGAAAACCATACTACAGAAGATGAGTTGCAAAGACCTTTGGTAGGGATGGCAATGTCTCAACACGCTCTTTATTTATTTGAGTCATGACCCGGTCAGACCGACATGTTCTTGGACGGTCCAACCCGGTCCGCAAACAATTGACTTTATTTTTTAATTTAAACTAAAACTAAGAGGTAAACCAAATAAATAAATAAAACATTAAAACAAACGGCTCTGAAACAAACAGCTCTGGTGTGCTCGTCTTCACCTTCGTTGTCTTCATTTTTGTATTCACAGTCAAAATCGTCCAAAGGATTTCGAAATGTTGATTCCAAAAGTAATACTGTATTTCGTGACGAACCTAAAAATAACATGTATGTTAGGTTAAATAATAAAGACTGCGGTAAATTTGTATTAAAATAAATTATAATTATAAAAAATTAAATATCATAGAATAAGTTTAGTTAAATTTCTTCAAAAAAATTATTATTATTTATATTTTTTTATGTCTGGGTTATATTTTTAGATTGGACAAACTAATTTTTTTTATCCGACCCGATCCCCATGCAGATAATAATTTTTATTTTTGTACCCGGTTTATTCTAGACTCGGGCTGGATAAAACCCGACCCGCACCAACATCTCTAATTTTTTGTTGGTTTGTTTAAACCGGGAGAAAACAACCATGTGATAGTCCCATGCATGCTACATTTACAAATAACTCGGGGCATTATATGATTCATCGGTAGCATCAAATCTCAAAGATGTAAAGTTTAAAAAAAAACTAAAATCGGTTATAAACAATTAAAAAGTATCGGACTATTTGGAAACGATTATAAAATCAATCTTGAGACTAACCTTCTTCATCTGAATCATACTTCTTCTCTTTGGCTCTTGATATGTTAGGAGAGACCAGAGTTTCAACATAGACAGTTGCTTCAGAAGCGTAGCTGCAACCCAGAGGTAAAATTTCCTTTTCAGGATTAAAGAGTACCAAACACATGTGCAAGCCCAAACCGATATAGAAGATTTCACCACATTCAGTGGAGCACAGTGGCATACACTGATACAAATGGCTAGTAGGTTTAGGATATCCGAATGATCCAATTGTAAACAATTTGGTCCAAGAAGTCTCTACCCCATATTCCTTCATTGCCCATATACAGTGATCAAAAGTTCCCTGACCGAAATTATAACAAATGTCAGAGAAACAAAGCATTCCGTTGAGAATTCCAATTTGAATATCAGAAACAACTGGAGGAGGCAGAAAAACCCTAAACGTCTCCTCGGCCAAATCGAAGGCGAGAATCTTAGCCTCTTGGAGTCCTAATTTAACTACTGCAAGTTGCCAATGAAGAGCTCCATTCACAAGGGTCCCACTTCGCTGACTATGGTAGGGACGAAGATGTAAACCTTCTTTATCGGCCAAACATCTCCAAGTTCCAGTCTTAGATGAGTATATGTTAATCACAGGATCAACAACATTCCAGTCTAAGTAGCCACTAGTAGCCATAACAATCTTGTAATCATCACCAGACTCATCATATCCAAAACCAAGTCTAGTCACAAAACGACGATAATCATCTTTTTTATGTTTAAGATCAGGCAAAATCTCAATTGATTCCCTCGTAGCTGGATTCCACACACACAAATGTTCACCCATACGAGAACAAACACAGATCAAACCATTAGACGAACCCACAACATGAAATCCATTCATGTAAACAGGAAACCGATTTATAAGAGATCTGTATAAGGGAGAACATCTGTAATTATAAGTTGATCGGTCACAACCTAAAAGAGCAATATATTCAGGACTAGAGATCAAACATCTATTTTTAGATGCTCGTCTTTGTAAAGTGGCAAAAAAAGGACTAGAGATCAAAGATCTCCATGATTTGGATACAGATTTCAATCGGAGAAGAGATTTCACTGGAACCCTCGAAAGTATCTCGAGGATCAAATCATCGGGGAGTTCAGAAATTAACATTGCTGCTAAAAGAGAGACCGAAAGGTTCTGGGCTTTGAATGAAGAATCTCCGGAGACCTAAGTTTGTCGTCGAGGAGTTGAGAGCAGCAGCAAAGCAAGGGGTTTATGAGTTCACGTACTGTTGTTGTTGTTGCTTTTTAACTTAAAGGGCGGTATCCTTAAACCTTACCATAATCTTATCTGTCTAACGTCTTTATTTTTCCAAACCTTACTATAATCTTATCCGTCCAACGTCTTTATTTTTCCAAACCTTTACCATTCGGTATTTATTAGATGAAATATTTCTTTTTTCTTTTCAAGTTCAGGTTCGGATAGCCGTACTATCTATTAATTGATTATTTATTTATAAGATATTTATTATATTTACTAATAAATCTATACAATATATTTATTATTTAGAAAAATATATTTATTTAATTTTAAAAAAATATGATAGTTTAAATATACAAATTTGTTAAAAAAGTTGTAATCTCATTTAAGATTTATTGGAACAAATGTTTTATATTTGTTGAATGTAAATTAATTAAAAATAACTCAAAAAATATTATACGATGATAAGTACGTAATGATAAGATTATGAAAATAAGATAACAATACACAAATTATAAAATATAAAAAATTGAATTTAATTATAATGTAATTTTAAAACTTATAGAATAATAATATATCATGCATTAATTTTTTAATAATAGAATAAATAACGGATGTTCGGTTAGTCAGGTATTCGATTTTTAAGTTGTAATTTTTTTAAATCCATAATTCATTTTATATTAAAACTCAGCACGAATAAGACGTAAAATAATAGATTTTGGTCTTTAACCTATCGGGTCTAATAGGGTGGGATATTTTTGGAAGCGACTCCTTAAATGTGTCAGGATAATTTAAAAGGTATTTTGGACTTAAAATATATATATATATATATATAATACCTTTTAACACAGTTGTATGTCTTTGGCTGAGTTGTATGCCTCGTGAAATAGTGTTACACTAATGGGCTCTTAAAGCTTTAAGTCATGAGCTCATCCATGACTTAAAAAAACAATATAAATATCGGAAGAGACTTCATTAATGAGAGATGACAAAAAAATATTAACTACACTAATCAATAAGGTGTTCTATTATCTCACTATAGACCACAAAATATTATATATTTCTCTATGAACCACCAAAAATACCATCGACCATAATGTCATTATTGAAGACCGAATGAACATATAAGAAAATTCATTCATGCAACAATGATAATGTAACAAACTTCGTTAAAATTTATATAAATATAAATATTAGTATTAACAAAATTTAAATATTATTGGCAAAAAGTTGAGTGTGTATTATTGACTAAAGATTGGGGGCTCAAATGTATGATAAAAAATTTATGTTTGAACTTTCACATGACAGTTCCAAAGCAATTGCATGTACGTGAGGACTAAAAATGCAAAATTTTAAAACATGGAGGACTAGTGAGAGACCAAAGTGAACAAATGAGACTAGTTTGAACTACGCTAAAATGCAACTAGAGAAACATCGTTTGCACTAGTATATGGCATGAAATTAATGGTCTTAGTCAATGATTAACTACACAGGGATGAGATGCACTGGATAATCCATAATATTATATTGTTAGAAAAATCCATAGAAACCAAGATATCGATGAGGAGATGTCTAAAAACTGTGATGCTTATAAGAATTTAATAGAATATACTAACATTTTATTGCATTGCTCCAATTAAGAAATGTATGAGTCTTTAATATATTAAGCACTCTCACGACTCAATAAGAATTCAACTAAAGCTACAAGTAGTACATTGGTCTCTCACATTTGTATACATATACTGGTCATTTGCGGCTGTAAAATGATACTGCATGTTTCTCTGAAGATACCTACAAGATTATCGAGAAAGCTAAATTATTAGGTTTGGATTGATGTTTAATCTCATCCTTTGATCAAAGATTTGTTGGACCAATGAGTGCTACAATGTATATAAGGTACATGCAGTCGTTGTAGGCCTACTGTCATACGAATATCAGGGTTGTCTTTGTCACATGAGTTGGATGGTCTGACCAAATGAAACAATGGGTTGTGAGGCGATATTGTGAGTTGAATGTAGTATTGCGCATCATTGATCCTATATAAATAGTGAGAGTTATGGTTTGAACTGTTAAGAAAAGTTTGTTCCTTTTGTTCTTTTCTTAACACCCTCCCTCAAACTTACAATGCAACAGTAATAGGCATTGAGAGTTTGTCACAAAGAAAACGAAACCGCGCTGTGGACTGAGCCTTTGTGAAAATATCAGCAATCTGCAAAGCTGACGGAACATACGGAAGCGAGATGGTGCCGATCTGAAGATGATGTCGAGTGAAATGACAATCTATTTCAATGTGCTTCGTCCTCTCATGAAAAACTGAATTCTTTGCTATCTGCATGGCGCTTTTGTTATCACAGTGTAGGGAAGTTGGTTTAGTAACATTAACCCCTATATCTGCAAGAAGCCATCGTAACCAAACAATCTCACATGTGGTGACAGCCATAGCACGATACTCAGCTTCAGTAGACGATCTAGAGACAACATCTTGTTTCTTGCTTTTCCATGATATCAATGAATCTCCAAGAAAAATACAGAAACCGGTAGTAGATTTTCGGTCATGAGGATCACTATCCCAATCAGCATCGCTATAGGCACGCAGTTCAAGTGAAAAGGTGGAGGGAAATAAAAGGCTCTGGAACTGAGTGCCACGAAGATATCTCAATATTCGAAGAACAGCTCCCCAATGAACAGATGTAGGAGCAGTAACAAACTGACTGACCACATGAACAGCATAAGCTATATCTGGCCGAGTAACTGTAAGATAGACCAAGCTCCCTACAAGAGTTCGATATAGACTTGGATCTGACAAATGAACGCCATCAATCGGAGAATACCGAGCATCGGTTTCAAGAGGAGTATCTACCGTTCGGTTATCAGAGAGCCGCGCTCGTTCGAATAAATTAGATATATATTTTGTCTGAGAGAGAATATAACCTTTTGGAGAGTGAGCCACCTCAATACCTAAAAAATATCGTAATAGTCCCAAGTATTTCATCGCAAAACGCTGAGCCAAATCACGTTTTAGTGCTGCAATGCCATCAATATCATCACCTGTAATGATCATATTATCTACATATAGGGATAAAATAATTTGTCCTACAGTAGTACATTTGATAAACAAGGCCGAATCGTGATTACTAGCAAGGAAACCAAGTGAAGTTATAACCGTAGAGAATTTTTCAAACCAGGCACGGGGAGCTTGTTTGAGTCTATATAAGGCTTTCCTAAGTCGACAAACTTCACCTGGTTGGTGAGAAACACCTAGAGGAGGAGTCATGTAAACCTCCTCATGAAGATCACCATTCAAAAATGCATTTTTGACATCGAGTTGGAAGATTTTCCACTGGCGAGCAGAAGCAACCGCAATAAGAGTACGAACAGTCGTCATTTTTACCACTGGGGCAAATGTTTCATCATAATCCATACTATACTTCTGTGAATACCCTTTTGCTACAAGACGAGCCTTATATCTTTCAATAGATCCATCAGATTTTGTTTTAATTTTAAAAACCCATCGAGAACCGATTATATGCTTACCGGATGGAGGCTTAACTATATCCCATGTATGAGTTTGGTAAAGAGCAGTGAGCTCTTCGACTATTGCATTTTGCCAACGAGGATCAGAAACAGCTTCTTTAAACGACTGAGGTTCATATAAATCATGTATTTTTGCTATGAAAGAGGCAAAAGGAGCTGAGTAAGAAGAATACGCAAAATCTGGTAGTTTGGTAGACTTACTTGTACGAGTAGATCTTCTAAGGGGTGGAGCTGGTGGTTCACTAAAAGAAGAAGCTGAATCAGGACTTGATGGAGCAGAAGTAGTATCAGTTGTAGTTGATGTCTCAGGAGCTGGCACATCAATATCAATGGGTATGTCGCTATTATTTTCAAAGGGATCAATAGTCTGAAGTTTGGTACTTGTTATATCATGTGATTTCGTTGGAATCGAATAAAACGGGATATGCTCAAGAAAAGTAACATGTCGAGAGACATAAAGTTTCTGACTAGTGGGATCAAAACAAAGATAACCTTTCTGTCTAACACCATAACCCAAGAAAACACATATTGCGGATTTAGGACCCAATTTATTGCGTTCTACATGAGGACGAAGGACAAAACATGTACATCCAAACACTCGCAAGGAAGAATAATCTGGAGGTTGTCCATATAATTTTTGAAAGGGAGACATACCTGAATTATGTGCAGTGGGTATTCGATTAATCACATATACAACAGTATGAATTTCTTCTCCCCCAAAAATAGTAGGAACCTCAGCAGATAAAAGCAAAGAACGAGCAGTCTCAACAAGGTGACGATGTTTTCTTTCTGCAACACCATTCTGCTGAGGGGTGTCAGTGCAAGAAGACTGATGTATTGTACCATCAGATGCAAGTAACTGAGTAAAATCATTGGATGTATCGATATACGATAATGTAGATTCATGGGATCAAGTTAGATGGTATTTGATGCTTGAACTGTCGGGTCAACGTGATCTATGGGAGAGTATTTTTTATGGTGCATAAGATGTTGATAACTTATTACAAAGATTGAATTGTTTCAAAATGTACGAGAGTGGTAATAGGCACTAGATGACATTACCCGACTTTGGCTTGGTGACAGCCACTCGATATCAATGTATAGTATACCATGTATCTCTCAAAGTTTCATACACGTATCTTAATTTGTGTGGTGTGCCTCCCCGATCGTGTCCTACAATAGAAGTTGGTATTGGTTTCGTCAATGGTAACCACTTTGTGAAACTAAGTAAATTAATATACTTTCTTAATTCTTTGTTGTTATTTCGTTATTTCCTTTTATTGAAATTTGCAGATTGTCTTAGATGGACCGTTTCCAGATATATACCCTTGTTGGTTTGCATTCCGCACTAGCAATAACGTTACAAATTGGGCAATCCCGCTAGATAAACATCTCAACAAATATAGCTAAATTAAACCAGTATAACCACTTACATTACAAGACGGGGATGATCAATTTTATGATTTGTCCGACGATGCATAATTAGCTCTTTTAATATCTCTTGTGTTTGCTAATTTAATAACTTTCGCTACTTATGACTTCTTTGTTTTAATTTATTTTAAGAATTAATTTTTGGACTAATTTTCACCTTACAAATATGACTAAATAAAACTAGTGCAACTAGGTAAAACCATTTTCCAAAGTTTCAAGTACACTATCTCGCACATATTCATGTGCAAATATGTCGATCGACACACGGTATTGCGTGTAGACGTGCGTAAATGTGCACATATGCACGCGAATATGTGTGAGATAATGTTTCCTAGAAACTTTTAAAAATTATAGTTTAGTCATACTTGGTAACTGTAAAATGATACTCCAAGATAGGTAATGATTAATTAACATCGTTACACGCACTTCAGAGGAAAAAACATAAAAAACAATATATAAAATTCGACTTGAAATAGGTGCGTATAAAGTAAGACACTTGTACGAAATCAACATAAGACTCAAACAACAACTTAGCAAAGCATAAAAACTTAACAAAAACATAAAACCTAAAACATCATATAAGAAAATCAGAAACTCAAACAACAACTTATCAAAATAAAAAAACTAAAAACATAACCGAAGAAAATATAATGCTTAGTAATCAAAGTCGTATCCCATTTTGTCTTCAACATCATTATCCTTTTCCATTTCTGTAATCATATCCTCCAGAAATGCTACCATATCTCTGGTAATCTAGTCAACTACCATCATGTTCCACACTGAAGCCGCTTCAATCTTAATTTTAAAAGGCATGAACAACAGACGTTGGAGTGGTTTCAGAAAATTGTACCCGCATTTGACTTCGTCTCGACTACGCCTTATATGATTTGTTACTCTTAACAGGATATATTCACAATACATCCTACATAGCATACGATCGAAAAATACATCGCTCGTATCTTCCAATATCTCTCGACGGATAACCTTCACCACCTGAAGCAATTGGTAGTCTTCGTCTACATTGAACTTCATCTCTAAAATCCTTTGTGTTTTTATTTTTGTTTCAGAATGTTTGGTGGATGAACATGTAAACTAGGTTTCATGTCCCTTTTATAGGCATAATTCCAGAGAGTTATTACTTTATAGTGAAAGTCATAATTTTTGCGGGAGTCAGTTATGACGAGAGTTGTTATTTGGCGGGAGTTGTTTTTTGAGCGGAAGACATTTAATGACGGGGTCTCATTATAAAGAATTGGATCTCACTATAGCGATGCTCTTTTAAAAAAAACCAAGTCTCAACTTTACACTGGAAAAATAAGACGAGTATCAAAAATAAAACTCTCAATATGTTTAAAAGAAAAATAAAGTCTCAAACGTAATAAAATTCGAACGTAATACCATAACATATAATATAAATATGTCGTACACTACATAGACATAGATAAAGCAGTCTTAAAATTTATATTCAACCTACAAAGAAACATAACAATCAATATGTGTACTCGCGTGCAAGCCGATAACACTCGTCTAAAGGTCCGGGAAGCTCATCCATAGTAATGTCAGAGTTACTCTTCTCGAAGGCGTGTAACTCAAGTAGGTGACCCATCAAATCATACAATCTGGTGGCATAGGTGGGTGTGGAGGGGTTCACTCATACATGTGGATTGTCGCGGTGTGAATCAGGATCTGTAAGTATGAACCACATTTTTTGGAACCCATGCGGAGTAGATCAATGTGGTACCATCCTCCTAACCTGTAACATACTCCCCACATTGCAGACTAGGGTCAATAGTGTGGGACTCCCAGTTATCCCAAGTGAATGTGACCCAAATATAAAGAGTGTTCATATAGTGAACCCTACTAGTACCTGTAAGAATAGGGCTTAGCGCACCAGGTACATGTTATGAAACTATTAGTCCCTAACATTATACATAAAACAACAAATATATTTAATCGAGTAACACAAATTCTTACGTGCTGAATGTGACCCATCTGTATAGCCACTTGTAGTGGATAGTATGATTCGAGAATGTTAAAAGACTTCAATGTTGAATATATACAAGCTATATTGGAATAACCCCAAACATCGCGTACGTACGAATACGACGTGAACAATAACTTCAATATCAGATTTCCTCTTGATGAATAAATATTTTTACCATTTTCCCATGACTCACTAATTAAAAGAAACTGAGTCTTTCATATCATTTACTACTTTGTAATTATTCCCCACGTTAAAGTAGTAGAAGTGAATATTAAAAGTAAGACACAACCGAGTAATAGCCGCCACTTGTTCCATGGGCATTGGAGTTTTGGAAAGTCGGGATGCTATGATACAAGCCATTAAAGTGAACTAAACATTCAAACTAGCCTGTCTCAAACACAACCAAACTAGATGGAAATATCTAATGATTTCAGGATCTAAGAGAAACCGAAGGCCCCAGTTTAGTACATCATTGTAAACTACAAGTTCATTAGAATGACAATTCATCAAAGTTTCCCCAATGTTAGGTAGTTTAACTTTAATCATGTCTAGGAATCTCCACTTAGTACGAACGACATCTAATTCTTTATCATGAAAATATACATAACATATATAAATCAATGCTAAAAGATATTTTGCACTTACTTTCTTAAAATTAGGACCAACACGTCCAGCCAACCAGATCAGGAGCTCTTCAGATTCTTCTTCTATAACTTTTCATATACAATGTATTTTTTTCCCGGTCAAAACCTTGTTAATGAAGGGCTTTGAAGTTTCCCATATTTGACCAGATGTCTCAAAGAAAGAATATTCACTAATATATTCCATAACTTCTTCCATTACCTTCGGTTCTGATCTGGATGGTGTGATAGGTTGGGTGTTAGCATCATCTTCAGTAACAGATTGGTGTTTATTCAGGTTTGGTAAAAAGAGAGAATCATACAATATTAATCGTTCGGTAACAACTTTAGCTTTACCTTTTGACTGTCTAGTCACTTTGAGTGGGGTGCCATTCTCCGAATTTGATCATATAACTTTAAATGTTAAAGGAGGTTGGTGACTCGTGGCCCTTTGAGATTGTGATGGCCTTGAGGAGCATTGATGTGAAGTAAATGATTGGGCAGTTGTAGAAGGTTATGAGGGAATGTTACAACTGTAAGGATAAACACCATCATAATTGATAACTTAAGTAGTGACAACTGGGGGTGAAGAGACAAACAGTCCAAAAAAAATTCTAGCTTTCTTTTTCTCTTCCTCTTACTCAGATTAGTTCAACCAACCGCATTTGATTAGGGCGATTCTAGCAGTAACATACAAACACCGAAACCTTTAATTTTATATTTCTTATATAATGAATTTTATCTTTCTAAAAATATGTAAAACACAAAAATTTAGGAGTTAGTTTATATAGAGATAACAAAAAAAAGTACTCGAGAGCCCTACTAATGAGGTTTCAGCATTCTTGAGTACCCAAAAACAAGGTGAAGGCGTGCACCCACTATGAAAATCTCTAGGGAAGTGGCAAAGTTTCTCATTGATTGGCTTAATTTACCTAGGTCAGAACAAATTCGAGGTCCAATGAACGATTAATATGTGTTAGGAAGTACAGTTGATAAAAAATGGTAACTTTTTTTACTTCGAAATACGTTCAAATTTGTTTGTTACTTAAGAGAAAATGGTGAGAATAACGATTTAAAATTTTAAGATTAATTTGGTTTGAATAAATATTTGTTAGTCCTCCAAATAAATATTTGAGAGAACTAAGGGGGTTGTATGATAAGGTCATATATTTTTGGATTCGACTCCTCAATGGTGTGAGGATAATTCGAAGGATATTTTCGACCTAAAATAAATAAGACATTTTTTTTTACCTTTTGACTCAACTGTATGTCTTCTAAAATAGTGTTTACACTAATGGGCTTTTAAGACTTCAAGCCACACCCCAACCCATGACCTAAAAATGCATTATAAATACCCTAAAAGACCTCATTATTGAGAGAGGATAAAAAATGAACTATATTAATCAATAAGCTGCTCAATTATCTCACTATCGACTAAAAAATATTATATATTTCTCTACAAACTACCAATGGTACCTTTGATCATATTTTTACCTCACCAGGGTCAGTTCAAGTCCGGTACCCGCGGATTTAGGAAAAAAATATAATCTTTAGTTAGGCATGTTATGACAGCAGAATGTTGAGTCTTAACAAGTGCCCAAAATTCTCTATAAACTCCAAGAAAATCTGATCTTCGTTTCATAAGATAAACCCAAGTATATCGAGTATAATCATCAATGAAAGATACATAATAGGATGAACCACCCTTTGTGGAGACAGGAGATGGACCCCAGACATCAGAATGAATTATATCAAACGGAGCAATAGAGGAAGAAATACTTTCATTAAACGGTAACGCCGAAAATTTTGCAAGTTTACAACCACTGCAATCCGAGATATTACAAGTGTTTAGCTGACCTAAAGCACCTGTAGAGACTAACAACTTTAAACGCGATGTAGATACATGTCCAAGACAAGAATGCCAAAGATAAAACTTAGACGATGAAGGATTCAAACGAAACGAAGACAAATCAACACCAGAGGCAGCAATATTAGTCAAGTATGTTTTTTCACTATCAACACCATAGACATCCACATCTGTTACTTCGAGTTTCTCCAAAACATAGAGTTCCCTTATTTTACGACCTGTCCCAATCACTCTTTGGGTCTGTTGATTTTGTATAGCACAAACAGAATCGGAAAATAAGACACAATAACCAGATTTACACAATTGACTAACCGAAACAAGATTCAAAGCAAGGGTTGGAACGTAGTAAACATCAGATAACGATATATGAGGGGTACAAACAGAGCCAATACCCTCTACTGCCATTGGTGTAGCACTAGCAGACAAAACAGATATTGGTGAAACATGAGACAACGAAACAAAGTTCGACATGTGAGGTGACATATGATGAGACGCACCCGAATCCAAAATCCACAATGATGAATTAATACCTGAAGTGGAAGACGAGGACATACCCGAATGGTATGCAGATGTAACAAAGTTCTTCGTATCATCTTTGCCTATCATGTTCGCAATAAGATCCACAATCACAACAAAACTACTCCACTGTTCCAGTTGCAAACACTTTCTTCACTCTTGTTTCACACTTTCTTCACTCTTGTTTCACACTTTCTTCACTCTTGTTTCACACTTTCTTCACTCTTTTTTTTTACTTAAACACTCTTGTTTCACTCGGACACACATACCTCACTCTTTTTGTGTTTCACTCAGACACACATACCTCACTCTTTTTGTGTTTCACTCAGACACACATACCTCACTCTTTTTGTGTTTCACTCAGACACATATATCTCACTCTTTTTGTGTTTCACTCAGACACACATACCTCACTCTTTTTATGTTTCACTCAGACACACATACCTCACTCTTTTTTGTGTTTCACTCATACAAACATACCTCACTCTTTTTATGTTTCACCTGACACACATACATCACTCTTTTGTGTTTCACTAAGACACACATACCGCACTCACACTCAAATTGTTTTACTCAGACACACATACCTCTCACTCAGATTGTTTTACTCAGACACACATACCTCTCACTCAAATTGTTTTACTCAAACACACATACCTCTCAAACACACATACCTCTCAAACACACATACCTCTAAAAACACACATACCTCTCAAACACACATACCATGCCCGTTAGCTTTCTTTTATTATAAATAAGAGCATATGTGGTACTAATTTAAAAAAAAAAAAAAAAAACCCTAGCCGTCTAGCGGTTTGTTTTTTTTGTTCTTTTCTTAACATGAACCTGCTACTGCATTACAAAGTGAGATAAACACTTAGATAATTGAGAGAGAAAACTAGAAGCCTTCGACCATAGTTAAGGTAAAGGGTTAACACTTGCGTAGGCAAATTCTTTTGTAACAAAGATGAGTGGCTGACTATTTAGACTTCAAAGATTCTTTTGTAACCTCCTCTATATAAAATCATGTGTTTGTTATCCATGGATGTCGGGTTTTTTCACAATCAATACCATGTTAAATTTATCTTATACGTGCTTAGATTTACATTCTTGTTTTTTTGGTTTTGTTGTTTTACGGGTTCACAACTAAACTTTAAATATACCCCGAAATTATATGGTTTGTTTATCAATTATTCTAAAGTTGAAATGATTTCTAAGAATAATTTACCTTAATAGTCTTCTCTTTCTAGTTAACTTTAGTTGATTTAGTTTTTAATTATAGGAATATAAATTGGCTTAGGAAGGATACAATCTTATATTTGTAAAAAATCGTGATTTAGATAAATAAGTTAAAAAAGAATATAAATTTCAAATTAAGTGAGAATTAAAAAATAAAATCATATGTTGAGTTTCATTATAAAAAAACTAACAAACAAAAAATAATTAACATTTTCAACGGAGATACTAGCTATTTCCATTGTCCATGTTTCAAATTGGACAGACTTTCTCTTTTTGTCTTACCTGTCCATGTGTGTTTGTAGAGTGAACACAGGTAAAAGGAAACTATATGAAAATATGTGGTTGATGTACTAGATTAGACAGCATATATGCAAGTTTGTAAGCTGTTCTTGATAAATAGAATGTTATTCGGTTTAAAACTTTGTTTCCATACAACATCGACAACATCGTGTTTTATATTACATAGTTACAAATACTGCTGACGAATAAAAAGATTATTGTCTTCGAAGACAGGAGAAAAATCATTTCATAACAAAACCAACATGGGACAAATATAAAGTTTTCGGTACTGCAAAATGCTATTTAAATACTATCTAGACAGCAGGTACACCAACGAGTTATGCAAATACAAACTTTAGGAATTTATTTGGCTTCCAAATGCATGTTTTGTGGTCATATTTGCATATCTATTTGTTCAAGTTTATATGCTCAAGCTGGTTTGAAGTGTTTTGCTGATTTATATAGAGTAGGCGTTGGTTTTAATGGCCTTGATATATGTACACAACGTCGACGATGGTCATCCAAAATCGATAAAACATGAACACGAGTACTACCAGCATTAGTATTTTTACAACTACGGAAGTTCAGATACCGAATCCAAGTTTAAAGAATAATAATTACGTCTAATCAATGCATTGAGTATGTAAAACTCGAACTACAGAAAATGAAAGATCTCTCAAAAATCATATTAATAGGTTCCTACTGGTGGAGATCGTTAAACAGCTCCAATGATATAGAGCTGGTTTTGTGTATAAATATAGCGCGAGATTGCTCGCGGGGTCATTATTAATCGACACTCAATCTTTATTATTAATGTATAAGGGCCAATCTCTGCAAATGCGGTATAGGGTGGTTTGGTTCGACAATAAATTTGACAACAAACTATATGGTGAATGAGAAAGCTCTGGAGGGTAATGCCGAATAGGTGGGTAATCTAGGAGCATCTTCCAAATAATCTAAACCATACACGAGCTAGATGAAGCATATTTATGTTATGTTCATGATGATTATATTGAACTATATAGGGCTATTGGGATGGGTTTGGTCAAAACAGAGTTTTGGACTGCAAATGGAACATCAAATCGGTCTAATCGCAACATTACCACCATTTTAATTTGCTTTTCAATTTCAACTTTATGAGTATCTTCTCTTCTAGGATCGGTGAGAGATATGCAAGCTGGATTCCCTACAGCAGCAGAAATCCCATTCTGGCCAAGTTTGCCCAGCAGGTCAGCTAGGACAGTAGCATCTACACACCTTAGAACTGCAGGAACATGCACAAGGTTGAGAGCAATATGCTGGATACGTTAAGCTGTCATGTGGGTTCTCAACAATGAGTTATTTTGTTGTTTCCTGCTGCAGTTTTAAGTAATGATGCCTGGGGTAGAACTGTGTTTTCTGCTTCAAAAGGGCTGGTCTAGTCGTGCGTTATAGGTTTCATACGTCAGCTTAGTAATCTGATTTGTAGTGCCAGATCTGGCCTGGCCAGCTGAATTAGCAGTAATGTTATGGTGCAGGTGTATTAGTTGAAGGTGCTGAGTTTCCCACGACATCCAGCTTTGTTTTTGAGCAGTTTACTTTGAAGGATTCATCATGCAGGCAGGTTCTTTTGCTGTTTGAGTTTGGCCTCCAGCGTTTGTCAGCACACGGATACTGAGACTGGTGCTTTCTCTCCCTACGCTAGGAACCAGCCTGGAGAGTTTTGAGTTGGCCGTCAGCAAACTATGGAAGATTACTTCCAGAGATATCATCTACCTTGCCGTTGACGACAATGAACAAATTTATCCAACGCAAAAGTTTTGAAGTCGCTCCAACTGAGCTAGAAGCTTGGCTAACTTATCAAAGACAAAGACTTTTCAAGTGGCGCTAGTTAAACTATAAAGATGAAGCTGCATAAGAAGATTATCAAGCATAGGAAACAAATTGAAAATGAAGTCTAGCAACTACATAGAGGTATCAAAACGCAATCAATTCCAAACAAAACACAACTGAAATTCATTAGATTCAGAAAAAAAAAGCATATGTTACATATCTTATAGAACGTTTGTATCAAATTATAACAAAACAACATCAAGCTCTTTCTCCTCTAATCCTCCTAGCAAGCTGGATATCTTTGGGCATGATTGTAACCCTCTTCGCATGAATCGCACACAGATTAGTATCCTCAAACAAGCCAACAAGATATGCTTCTGCTGCTTCCTGTAGAGCTGCAACGGCGCTGCTTTGGAACCTTAGATCTGTTTTGAAATCCTGAGCGATTTCTCTCACTAACCTCTGAAAAGGAAGTTTCCTGATTAGAAGCTCGGTGCTCTTCTGGTACTTCCTGATCTCTCTGAGCGCCACGGTTCCAGGCCTGAATCTGTGAGGTTTCTTCACTCCTCCGGTTGCTGGAGCAGATTTCCTCGCAGCTTTTGTCGCTAGCTGCTTACGTGGCGCCTTACCTCCGGTGGATTTCCTGGCAGTTTGCTTTGTACGAGCCATTTCAAAAAATTAGGGTTTGATTGCGGTGATGAAATGATATTGCTGTTGTGATTAGCCAAGAGGGCTGATATGTTTTTTTATAGGCGGGAAATTGGAAAACGAAGGACTGTGTTTTCTTTTAGATGTCATCAGCCGTTGATTCAGTTATTAATCTACGGATGATAATCGTAGGCTAGCGATCCGAAGGATGAATTGTAGTGCTTCAATTTTTGCCTTATAATGGTAAGTTTTAAAGGCCAGGTCAAACCAAGATTTTTTTATAGAATAAAAAAATTCATTAAAGATCAAACTACTCTTTTAGATCTAAAATCTTTTATTTTTTCATCGAGATCACTTCTACTTTTTTTTTCCCTCTCAACTACATATCTCTCTAAAACTAAACATAAACCCATTAATTCACATACCCAAAAAATCACAAAATCATCTCCAAATCTAGTTCATATTATGGATTAAGTGACTATAACGATAATTTTAGCTGCAATCTGGAATATTTTCATTCGGACGAGGATGAGCCACTATTTAACCATCTGAATACGGGCCTTGAGGCAAATTTTAACGTTTAAGTGAAACGAAAGCAACTTCCCACTATTTCGCGTGTTTCGATCTACAATTCCACGCAGGAACACGCGTTGAAGATGAAAAATCGCGCATAATCGTGTGTGAATTTTGTCAAATCTAGCCATAATTATGTACCGATTTTTGTCAATTTCAAACACAATTTTGCGCAATTTTTTAAAATCCATGCAACTATTTCATGCAAATTTTACCAAATCCAAGCAACTATTTCATGCCAAATTTTGCGAAATCAAGACACTATTTCATACCGATTTTTGCGTTTGCGTTCTTATTTCAAAGCTTAAATACATGTATGAACTTGTTTACAATTGAATGAGTTATTCAGTTGTTATTTTGTAAAAAAAAAACTTGATGTTCATAAAATGAGTTATTTTGTTGTTGAATTGAATGAAATACAATATTGTAGTAATTTTTGTATGCATTGTGTAGGAACTAGAACAAACACCATGTAACATGACCGATTACACTAATATTTTTACGGATAACGTTTACACCAAATCTTAATTAATTGCATGGGTTTATAGTAAAAACAAAAGTATATGATTCATTATTTTGGTTGATAAAGATGACAACGGTAGTAAAAACTGCAGAACTCTAAGGCTATATTTTAAGTGTGAGAGACACGGTGTGTACAAACTGAGGCCCAAACCGAAGTTTGTGAAGAAACGTCGAGATTGTTCGTCGAAAAATATGGTTGCCCGTTCATGCTAAGGAGAAATCCGGTCTTAGAACTACTCGGTTATTGGAA
The DNA here is from genome assembly GCA_036936605.1 of Limnanthes douglasii subsp. nivea. Classification (NCBI taxonomy): domain Eukaryota; kingdom Viridiplantae; phylum Streptophyta; class Magnoliopsida; order Brassicales; family Limnanthaceae; genus Limnanthes; species Limnanthes douglasii. Next base: position 138,379,589 of record JAUPFV010000001.1, on the reverse strand, counting down.
ATTGGTAGTGGTAAACGGGAAACACAACCACCAACCGCTTTTACACTTGGATGATCATTCACGAGCCGCGAGGCTAAAATTGGAAGAGGAGGAGTATGTTTGTAAACTCACAACAATCGGTTCTCGGCCAAGAGATAAATATTGTGGTTTGAAGTTAAGAGATCCAAAAAATGTACCTAGGATGTGCACCATCTACAACATGCGTCAAAAATACCATTTGGTAGATAAAGCGGGCAAAACTCAAACGCAATACTTGTTCGGTCAGTTAAAAAAACACCGGTACTATGTTTGGGAGCGAACAAACAAAGCAACAGACGCGATCCTTGAATTGTTTTTTCCCATCATACAAGCATCGATTTATTGCGCATTTTCCCTCAAGATCTTATAATGGATAGCATGTATAAGACTACAAGGTACAAAATACCTTTGCTAGAAGTAGTTGGCTAGACTTTGACAAAGAAGATCTTTTGTATAACTTTTGTATTTTTGAGCTCCGAGAAGCAAGAGAATTACATGTGGGGATTGAAAGTTCAAAGGAGAGTGATGATGAATAACATGTGCGCATTACCTAAATATTATTGTCACCGATATGGAGTTGGATTTAATGAACGTTATCGATGATGTATTTCCGGATGCAACTCATATGTTATGCACTTGGCATATCAATATGAATATTTCTTCATACGCTAAGAAAGTATTGCCCAAAACGGACAAGGCCGAAAATTTCCTTGAATTGTATGCCTTCGTTGCCCATTCAACGACGATCGAAGATTATAAAAAAAACCTCGCCTAATTACACTAAGCCTACGCCTATTGTCCAAAGGTTTTCGATTACGTCATACAACAATAGATAGACCCTTTCGGAGTAAAATTTCTTAATATCCACACGAACAAATTTAAACATTTGGGCAACCGCACTAGCAATTAGTGAGTTATATTATCATCTTTATACATTAGTTATTTGTATTAAGTGTTAGACTTCTAAACAATTTAATTTTATGTTATAGGGCGAATAGTGCTCACGTGGGCCTAAAACGAGCAATCAACATAAGTCTATGCACGTTTGAGAAATTATGGGATAAAGTTCACTCGTTGCTTCACATTCAACACTCTAACAGCTTCGAAACATTCGAACAAAGTAGGTTTTATCCTAGACACACATCTAGAGGGGCTATCTATAGAGAAATCAAAGGTAAACTTTCATGTAAGACCATAAATATAATAGATAAAATATTAAAAAGACCGGGGAATTATGATTCACTCCCGCAATGTGTGGTTGTGTTATTAGGAAAATCCATAATTTATAGTGTACTATGATCAATAAAGAAGGAAAGTCGTCCCGGACAAATCAACTAAACGGAACCCATCCGAGTGGCAATACGATGGTAGTTTAGGTGCTAGCACTCCCGTTACGATAGGTAGCACGACCTCATCGGTGCCTAAGGAATTTTTAGTACCCAAAGCCAAACCCATATCAAAATCCGAACCAAAAAAAGAAGAAAGTCACTCAATCAAAAAAATTTAATAAGGGAAAAGAATATAGCGCGTACGAGAGTTGTTTTCCCAACTACTTACACGACTACATAACTAGCATCGAAGACGTAGCTCCTGACGATAATTGCGGATTTTAGGGCCGTAGCTTTATCGATATACGATAATGTAGATTCATGGGATCAAGTTCGAAGGTATTTGATGCTTGAACTGTCGGGTCAACGTGATCTATGGGAGAGTATTTTTTTATGGTGCACAAGATGTTGATAACTTATTACGAAGATTGAATTGTTTCAAAATGTACAAGAGTGGTAATAGGCACTAGATGACATTACCCGACTTTGGCTTGGTGACAGCCACTCGATATCAATGTATAGTATACCATGTATCTCTCCAAGTTTCATACATGTATCTTAATTTGTGTGGTGTGCCTCCCCGATCGTGTCCTACAGTAGAAGTTGGTATTGGTTTCGTCAATGGTAACCACTTTGTGAAACTAAGTAAATTAATATACTTTCTTAATTCTTTATTGTTATTTCGTTATTTCCTTTTATTGAAATTTGCAGATTGTCTTAGATGGATCGTTGCCAGATATATACCCTTGTTGGTTTGCATTCCGCACTAGCAATGACGTTACAAATTGGGCAATCCCGCTAGATAAACATCTCAACAAATATAGCTAAATTAAACCAGTATAACCACTTACATTACAAGATGGGGATGATCAATTTTATGATTTGTTCGACGATGCATAATTAGCTCTTTTAATATCTCTTGTGTTTGCTAATTTAATAACTTTCGCTACTTATGACTTCTTTGTTTTAATTTATTTTAAGAATTAATTTTTGGACTAATTTTCACCTTACAAATATGACTAAATAAAACTAGTGCAACTAGGTAAAACCATTTTCCAAAGTTTCAAGTACACTATCTCGCACATATTCATGTGCAAATATGTCGATCGACACACGGTATTGCGTGTAGACGTGCGTGAATGTGCACATATGCACGCGAATATGTGTGAGATAATGTTTCCTGAAAACTTTTAAAAATTATAGTTTAGTCATACTTGGTAACTGTAAAATGATACTCAAAGATAGGTAATGATTAATTAACATCGTTACACGCACTTTAGAGGAAAAAACATAAAAAACAATAAATAAAATTCGACTTCAAATAGGTGCGTATAAAGTAAGACACTTGAACGAAATCAACATAAGACTCAAACAACAACTTAGCAAAGCATAAAAACTTAACAAAAACATAAAACCTAAAACATCATATAAGAAAATCAGAAACTCAAACAACAACTTATCAAAATAAAAAAACTAAAAACATAACCGAAGAAAATATAATGCTTAGTAATCAAAGTCGTATCCCATTTTGTCTTCAACATCATTATCCTTCTCCCTTTCTGTAATCATATCCTCCAGAAATGCTACCATATCTCTGGTAATATAGTCAACTACCATCATGTTCCACACTGAAGCCGCTTCAATCTTAATTTTAAAAGGCATGAACAACAGACGTTGGAGTGGTTTCAGAAAACTGTACCCGCATTTGACTTCGTCTCGACTACGCCTAATATGATTTGTTACTCTTGATATGATATATTCAAAATACATCCTACATAGCATACGATCGAAAAATACGTTGCTCGTATCTTCCAATATCTCTCGACGGATAACCTTCACCACCTGAAGCAATTGGTAGTCTTCGTCTACATTGAACTTCATCTCTAAAATCCTTTGTGTTTTTATTTTTGTTTCAGAATGTTTGGTGGATGAACATGTAAACTAGGTTTCATGTCCCTTTTATAGGCGTAATTCCAGAGAGTTATTACTTTATAGTGAAAGTCATAATTTTTGCGGGAGTCAGTTATGACGGGAGTTGTTATTTGGCGGGAGTTGTTTTTTGAGCGGAAGGCATTTAATGACGGGGTCTCATTATAAAGAATTGGATCTCACTATAGCGATGCTCTTTTTAAAAAAACCAAGTCTCAACTTTACACTGGAAAAATAAGACGAGTCTCAAAAATAAAACTCTCAATATGTTTAAAAGAAAAATAAAGTCTCAAACATAATAAAATTCGAACATAATACCATAACATATAATATAAATATGTTGTACACTACATTAAGATAGATAAAGCAGTTTTAAAATTTCTATTCAACCTATAAAGAAACATAACAATCAATATGTGTACTCGCGTGCAAGCCGATAACACTCGTCTAAAGGTCCGCAAAGCTCATCCATAGTAATGTCAGAGTTACTCTTCTCGAAGGCGTGCAACTCAAGTAGGTGACCCATCAAATCATACAATCTGGTGGCATAGGTTGGTGTGGAGGGGTTCACTCATACATGTGGATTGTCGCGGTGTGAATCAGGATCTGTAAGTATGAACCACATGTTTTTTGGAACCCATGCGGAGTAGATCAATGTGGTACCATCCTCCTAACCTATAACATACTCCCCACATTGCAGACCGGGGTCAATAGTGTGGGACTCCCACTTATCCCAAGTGAATGTGACCCAAATATAAAGAGTGTTCACACAGTGAACCCTACTAGTACCTATAAGAATAGGGCTTAGCGCACCAGGTACATGTTATGAAACTATTAGTCCCTAACGTTATACATAAAACAACAAATATATTTAATCGAGTAACACAAATTCTTACGTGCTGAATGTGACCCATCTGTATAGCCACTCGTAGTGGATAGTATGATTCGAGAATGTTAAAAGACTTCAATGTTGAATATATACAAGCTATATTGGAATAACCCCAAACATCGCGTACGTACGAATACGACGTGAACAATAACTTCAATATCAGATTTCCTCTTCATGAATAAATATTTTTACCATTTTCCCATGACTCACTAATTAAAAGAAACTTAGTCTTTCATATCATCTACTACTTTGTAATTATTCCCCACGTTAAAGTAGTAGAAGTGAATATTAAAAGTAAGACACAACCGAGTAATAGCCGCCACTTGTTCCATGGGCATTGGAGTTTTTCAAAGTCGGGATGCTATGATACAAGCCATTAAAGTGAACTAAACATTCAAACTAGCCTGTCTCAAACACAACCAAACTAGATGGAAATATCTAACGATTTCAGGATCTAAGAGAAACCGAAGGCCCCAGTTTAGCACATCATTGTAAACTACAAGTTCATTAGAATGACAATTCATCAAAGTTTCCCCAATGTTAGGTAGTTTAACTTTAATCACGTCTAGGAATCTCCACTTAGTACGAACGACATCTAATTCTTTATCATGAAAATATACATAACATATTTAAATCAATGCTAAAAGATATTTTGCACTTACTTTCTTAAAATTAGGACCAACACGTCCAGCCAACCAGATCAGGAGCTCTTCAGATTTTTCTTCTATAACTTTTCATATACCCTGTATTTTTTCCCGGTCAAAACCTTGTTAATGAAGGGCTTTGAAGTTTCCCATATTTGACCAGATGTCTCAAAGAAAGAATATTCACTAATATATTCCATAACTTCTTCCATTACCTTCGGTTCTGATCTGGATGGTGTGATAGGTTGGGTGTTAGCATCATCTTCAGTAACAGATTGGTGTTTATTCAGGTTTGGTAAAAAGAGAGAATCATACAATATTAATCGTTCGGTAACAGCTTTAGCTTTACCTTTTGACTGTCTAGTCACTTTGAGTGGGGTGTCATTCTCCGAATTTGATCATATAACTTTAAATGTTAAAGGAGGCTGGTGACTCGTGGCCCTTTGAGATTGTGATGGCCTTGAGGAGCATTGATGTGAAGTAAATGATTGAGCAGTTGTAGAAGGTTATGAGGGAATGTTACAACTGTAAGGATAAACACCACCATAATTGATAACTTAAGTAGTGTCAACTGGGGTTGAAGAGACAAACAGTCCAAAAAAAATTCTAGCTTTCTTTTTCTCTTCCTCTTACTCAGATTAGTTCAACCAACCGCATTTGATTAGGGCGATTCTAGCAGTAACATACAAACACCGAAACCTTTAATTTTATATTTCTTATATAATGAATTTTATCTTTCTAAAAATATGTAAAACACGAAAATTTAGGAGTTAGTTTATATAGAGATAACAAAAAAGTACTCGAGAGCCCTACTAATGAGGTTTGAGCATTCTTGAGTACCCTAAAAACAAGGTGAAGGCGTGCACCCACTATGAAAATCTCCAGGGAAGTGGCAAAGTTGCTCATTGATTGGCTTAATTTACCTAGGTCAGAACAAATTCGAGGTCCAATGAATGATTAATATGTGTTAGGAAATACAGTTGATAAAAAATGGTAACTTTTTTTACTTCGAAATACGTTCAAATTTGTTTGTTACTTAATAGAAAATGGCGAGAATAACGATTTAAAATTTTAAGATTAATTTGGTTTGAATAAATAGTTGTATGATAAGGTCATATATTTTTGGATTCGACTCCTCAATGGTGTTAGGATAATTCGAACGATATTTTAGACCTAAAATAAATAAGATTTTTTTTACCTTTTGACTCAGCTGTATGTCTTCTAAAATAGTGTTTACACTAATGGGCTTTTAAGACTTCAAGCCACACCCCAACCCATGACCTAAAAATGCATTATAAATACCCTAAAAGACCTCATTATTGAGAGAGGATAAAAAATGAACTACATTAATCAATAAGCTGCTCAATTATCTCACTATCGACTAAAAAATATTATATATTTCTCTACAAACTACCAATGGTACCTTTGATCATATATTTACCTCACCAGGGTCAGTTCAAGTCGGGTACCCGCGGATTTAGGAAAAAAATATAATCTTTAGTTAGGCATGATCGTAGGCTTTGAACACTAACTAGTCCGTCGATTATCGAATTTACTAATATATAGTCTTTCAATATTAAAATTTTTGGTGAAAGTTCTTGCACTATCGAGTTTGAAAAAGTTAGTCTTCTCATATGTTAATTAATGTAAGGTTGTCACATGACACCAAATATTAAAATAAACTTGTATAACTCATGGTCCATCGACTTTAGATCAAAGTTAAAATGTAGTCAACAACATAAATTGAAGAATGTACCATTGCATGAAATTAACGTAGACAATATTATTCTATTTGTCATCCTACTAATTGACGATTATTTTCTACCTGATACTATTTATCCTAGGTGGATATGTATTTAGGTGTTTTTAAAATCTAAGTTATTTAATATAAAAGTAGCTGATTGGTTAAATCTTATTCAATTTAATATATTCACATACTTAATTAATTTCTTAAGTCTGAAATCCCCCAAATAAAACCTAATCCCCCAATTTTGAACCAAAATCCCCAAATCAGAGAGCGCCTAAACCTTAAATCATTTTATCTTCGATATATATATATATCTTTAATCCATAAGTTCTCTTCTAATTTTATCGACACCTAAATCTCTAAATCAACTCTCACCCATGTACCGCCAAATGTTCTACATAAATCGTGATTTAATATGAAAATAATGGCGAGTTCAAGAAATAAACAAAATAAAACACAGTTTATAATCGAATACAATATTTTAGAAAACTATACAAGTATTTAATTTTTGTTTAAAGATTACTAATTCTATTTTTATTTAGCGATTACTAAAATTGCATTTGTATTTTTATTACTTTGAGAAGCTTACAAGTAGCTACTCATTACTGATATTGTCTTCAAAATATTACATTTAAGATTTTGCATTTACTGATATTGCATTTGATATATTTCATTTTGTTATGTGATTACTATGAAGTGTTATTGATTACTAATATTGCATTTTTGATTTTGCATTTGAGATATTACATTTGTTTAGTGATTATTGTGAAATGTTAATGGTTACTAATATTGTATTTGATTACTGAATATTGATAATTTTTTATTAGCTGGTGAATAAATAATTATTCACCATAATTGTACGTTATGGTGGTCAATTCTATGAAAACAATGGAAATATATCATATAAGGGTGAGAAAGATTCCGTCATTGATAATGTCAATCCATACCATATCTCTTTGATTTATCTCAACGAAGATATCTACATTACGTGTGAGCCAAAATAGAAGTTTAAAGTCACGAACTTTGCTTATCAACTACCTTCATGTGCAGATGGTAAAAAGTTAGTGTACATCAGAGTGATAAAGATGCACTACAAATGTTCAATATGATTGACAAACGAAAATTTCTAAAGGTATATATCGAAGTTGTTCTCTGGCTAGTAATCATATCTTCTTAAAACAATTACAAGCTTGATACACTAGTTGTTGAAGTTTCAAATTCATGTCTGACATCAGATATTGATGGGGTTGATAAAGAGAAAGTGGATCAATGAAGTGAGGATAAATAAATGGGTCAAGGAAGTGAGGATAAATAAATGGGTCAAAGCAATATAGAGAATATATAATAGGGCTAGGGCAGCGTTGCTAATAAAGAGCTGGGTCATGTCAGTGTTGTGAATGAAGCTTACACGCGGTTGGCTGAAAAATAAGCCAACCAATGGTCTAGATTTTGCTGCAATATGGAGACGTGCTGTAACATTCAGACTTCTAATATGGCTGAAACCTTCAATATGATCATTTTACACTTGCGGGATAAATCCATCATAACATTGATCAAATGGAATTAGATAACAAATTATACAATGAATAGCCAAAATTTAAAAAAAAACCGCTACATGGAAAGATGAAGCGTGCCTTAATATCTTGAAGACGTTCGAGACAGTTATTAATGTAATTGATAAATATTGGATTGAATAATAAGGAAGGCTCAAGTATAAAATAATATGCAGGAGTGGACAATTTGTTATAGAGATGGCATAAAAGACATACAATTGTAAAAGTTGGCAGCTCAGTGGTATACCATGTGATTATGTTGTGTGAGGCATGTAGGTATATCTTTGTTATTAGTGGTTTGTATTTAATTATCATTATGTGTACTTGTTTGTTGTGTTGAATTTTCTTGATAATAGTATTAATATACTAGTCTACATTAAAAGAATCTGGTTACTTATAATTGTTAATGTATGTTGTTGATGTTGTTGTATGCATGTAGGCATTCAATTATCGGTATGTTTACTTGTTTATTATTTTAAATTGGCTTGATAATAATATTAGTATGCTAGTTTATAATAGAAGAATGTGGTTACTTACAACTGTTCAAAGTTTGCGGTTGTTGTTGTTTTATAAATTCAAAATAGTAGATGTAGGCATTCAACTATTGGTATGTGTACTTGTTTATTGTTTTGAATTGTTACTGGTATGCCTTCAATTACTAGAGTGTTAGGTAACTAAGTATTATATTGAATTAGTACTGCTATGCATTTAATTAGTGGTCGGTTAGATATACCATAGTTGTCACGTGGTGGCCGTGGCGGTCTCTGACAGCCATGGCGAGGCGATATCGCCTCAGGGTGGGGCCCTTAGCGTGGCATTCGCAGGGGTAAAGCGCTAAGCCTGGATTTTTTTGAACTAAAAAAAATATAAACCTAAAACTAAGTTTTGGAAAGATGAAAATGTTTTGGAAGTAGTTGATGTTGGAGCTGTTGAGGTTGATGAAGTAGATTGCAATATCCAGTATAAGAATGTATTGTGTTTAACGGCTCGCATAAGATATCGAAGGCTTGTTGATGAAGACTCTTAAGAAGAATATACTCTATTATGAGATATAAATGGAAAACATGGTGGAGATGAGAGATGTGAAGATGTTACCTCGGACGATGATGTATTTTAGTTTATATTTGTCATTTGACTCGGATGTTTTAAGAATTATGTGATTGGATGTTTTTTATAATTGGATCTTTTGGTCTATGTGTTTGTCATTTGACTCGGATGTTCAAAGTATTATGTATTTGGATGTTTAAGTTGTTATTGTTAGTTTAAATATCTAAATAGTACTATTTAAATTATAGTTATGTGTTATAAAAATATTATTCAGGTAATGGATCGCTGCATGTCATGTGGCCATCGCCTTGGCACTCGCCTCGTCTCAGGTTTTTTTTAGTCCTCTTTGCTACAGACCGCCGCATGCCACTGATAACTATGAGGTAGACATATTGTCTAATTATTTAATGGTCTTGATGTATGGTTATATGGTCTTGCTGAATGGTGTATTGTTACATGGTATTGCTGTATTTGGTTTTAAATGGTCTTGTTATATATTAGTTTACTGGAAAATACTGGAAAATGGGTGACGACAAATAAAATACCATAACACAAAGAGGCTGCTCGTGTTGCGAAAAAAACAACAAGAAGAAATGGAAGAGACCTAGAAAAGTGTGAACTTCATCCGCTGATGCATCAGATGGTGTATTAGTAGAGGAACTTACACCAGAAGGAACTTCCATAAATATCTAGAATAAACTTAGGTTTGTTTATAATTCTTTTTTGGTTGTAGAGTAGACTCTTTTTTGTCAAGTTTTGATAACATTTATAAGTCTTAACTTTAAGTGTGATGTTGTAAGTATGGTGTTTTGGTTCTTTAATGTTGTAATATTTTGGATTATGTTATTTGGTGCTATGTATCGTACTAAAATTTGTAACAATTCATAGAGTTGTTAATTTATCATTTTGAGTTATGAATCAATTTAAAGGTTATCTTTATAGGTTTGTCATACCAGAATGTAAAATCATTTTAAATAATCAAATTTTAAGGTCATCTTACGGAATCATTTACATGTCATTTATCCTTTGAAGTTTTTTTTATTCATCAACTTATATAATCAACTTCTAAATTGTAGAATCAATTACATCAATAATTTATGACCTATAAATGATAGAATCAAGATTTTGTTTTACATAATCAAGGACAAATAATTTCTAAATTACATAATCAAGAGCAAACACTATTACATAATCAGTATTTAAACCGAATTTCAAAATCAACTACATAATCAGCAAGTTACCAAGTCTATTAACCAAGTTGAAGCAAACAACAAGCATGAAATTATATTATTTTCAAGTCTGATTCTTAACCAAATTGAGAACAATTTAAAAAATAAAAAATACAAAAAACCAAATCAACAATTTTTTTTTAGTTTTCACACTCTCATTCTCAGCTTATATTTTGTGTAAATTCTCTTTCAATATAAAAATGATTTCTTTTGATTGATCAATATTCAGTGAATTAACCGACTTAAAATAACCATATTTTTCTTCAGTAATATAGAAATATTAAACCAATTCGGGTTTACAAAAAAAAGGGTTCAAGAAAGGAATTAGGCTTTGAGTTCAACAAAATTAAAGTTAAGAAGAATTTACTGTATAGTTTATGCACCTATAAATCGTTTTCGTCGATTAAAATCAGTCCAAAAAGCATACATTACTATAGGTTTTCCACAAAATCATTTTGAATCTCTCGAATATGATTATAGTTATCTGTTTGAGAGAAAATCGTAGAACTAGACATAAATACGAAAAAGGTAAGGAAACATAAAGAATGGTGATTCTTATTGAATTTTTCTGAAGAAAAAAAACGGAAGAAATAAAATCACAAAGAAAAAGAGAAGGAAATTATTTAGAGAAGACGAAGAAGAGTGAAGGGAAGATAAAAAAATAAAGTTACGTAATTTAATTCATTATAGAATATGTTTTATTCATTTATCGGTGCCATGTTAGAAAACTAATCCACGTAAACCTCTTTTATGCCAACATACCAATTGGTCAAATGTTAAATAAGTAATTAAAGTTGAGGGACCATGAGTCATACAAGTTTCTGTTGAGTATGTTTCCACATGATAAACTTATATTAATGAACCGATGCGGGGACTAACTTTATTCAAACTGAATAGTCATTAGACTCCCACCATAATTTTCAAAGCCGAGAGTGTATATCACTAAATTTGATAGTCGATGGACTAGTCACTATTCAAAGACAATGATCATACATTGGAAAAAAGTTAAATTTATAGATTTGTGAGCAAATCTGATTTTGTTGATATGTATCTCTTAGTGCTATAAATACCCCTCAATAAGAAATAAAATTATCAGTTTTCTTTTAACCAAACACAAGTACCTCTTAGTGTTATAATCTTACTTTAAAGTATTAATGTTGGATACTTGAGAATTACAACCTAATTATACTCAAAATTTATTTTGTCTTATTTTCAACTTAAATTTATTATACTAACTCTTTCGGCATGGCCATTCGTGACCATATATCTTTTATATTATTGCAGGTTCAGGGATAAAATGTTACATACAAAGGAAAATTATACAAGAATAAGGATTCAAGGAACAACAAACAACTATAGATTCCTAGATGATATATCAAAGCTCGAATTGGATTATTGAGGTTTCGAGAAACATCAACTTGATTACTGCTTTAAAAGTAGTTATGGAGAGGGGCAATGCTTCTACCCACTTAGAAAAATAATCAATTGATAGGATAATAGTTCGACACCTTGAGTAGATATGGGAAGATGTCCAACCAGATCAAGCCCCATATATCAAAATGTACCGCTTCAGATATTGACTATATATGAATTTTTGTACATGTATTGCATTTCCAAATCTTTGACAGAGATCACATCTTTTAACTAGATCTTTGGCGTCTGTAATGATAGAATGCCTATCATATCTTGCTAACAAAACCTTTATAGTCAAAGTTTTGTAGCCACAATTAGTGGAATCTTCCCTATCATGCAATTCAGACGAAACTACTTGTGATTCATCAGATCTGGGGCCCCTCTTAAAACTAAAAACTAGTGCATTTTAAACTTCAATTTTTTAGCTAGGTTTTTGCCTTCGGGAAAACTAGTAATGAATTTTTAGATCACATACCTCAAATATTGGCTGTTTATCGTAGACATTTGAAGACTTCCCTCAGTTTCAACTTCCATTTCGGGGGTCGTTATTATAGAAGGGGATTCTTGAACAAAAATCCAAGGATATACCTTAGAATATGCTATAGTGGCTAAAGAGTTAGCCATTGGATTCTCAGTTCTTGACACATACTCATATTTCACACATTTAAATCTGGCAGAAGCTTATCTTAATATTTGAAAATAATTCACCAATTGTTTTTTCCTTGTTGCAGATTGTCCGTGTGCTTGATGTATGAGCAGTTGTGAATCACTTATAAGTCGGACTCCTTTGACACCATATATTTGAGCAAAACTTAAACCAGTTATTCTTGCTTTATAATAAGCTTCATTTTTTATGCCTTGAAACCAAAGTGTATGGCTTGGCACATTGAATCCTCAAAATGGGAGAGTAAACAAATCCATGCCCTATAACCAATCATATTAGATTCTACATACAATCTTTCCAAATAGGACTCAAACAAGAAGTCTGATATACCTTGTGATTTGATTGCTGTTCGAGGAGAAAAATCAATATCATAATCCCCCAATTACACAGACTACTTGGTCAATTGATCCAATACATCCAATTTTTGCAACATACTTTTAAGTTTAAAAGAACTTCGATTTTTGATGTAATGCGCTTAAAAATAAAGCCTCATTTTGCTAGTTGCTATCACCAAGGCTATATGTCCAACTTTATGTTTCTTTTCTCCCAATACAGTAAAATTTTACTAATATAATATATCGGGTGAGGGTAATTGTCAACCTCACAAACTAATGCTGCAATCAAAACATGATAAAATATTGTCAGGTGCACATAGAGTCTTTCTCCTATGACCAATTTGAACAAAGTTTTAGGCGAAGATAAATGTATTTTGATTTAAGTAAATGCTTTAACACAATGTGGAGAACAATTAAATTTCTTGGCATTTCTCAACACTTGGAAGAATTGTGCACATTTATCCGATGGCCTTGAAATAAATTCAAACCTACCAGCCTTCCAGTTAACACTTGAACTTCTTTTATTGTTCGAGGAAGGTCCATAACCAACAATACATATACTTGCGTTGGTTCAGTCTGGATCCTTTTCCCATTAATAATGTACCCTAAAAATATTCCGGATCGCACTCTAAAAGTGCACTTCTCTGGATTCAGTTTTAAATTAATGGCTTCCAAATTAGAAAAAGTTTTGTTGAGGTAAAAAATATGATCCTCTTACCTTGGACTTTTTACCATCATGTTATCAATATAAAATTCTACATTCCTCTCAATCTGACTGGAAAATGATTCGTTGACTAAGCGCTAGTAAGTAGCCGTAAAATTATTTAAACCGAATGACATTACCTTGTAACAATGTAGTCCCATGTCAGTGATAAACGTGGTATGATCATGGTAAGACATCCATAAAAGACAACAACTTTTTCCTTCATGTGGAATCAACCAATTGGTCTATCTGATGTATAAGGAAATGATCACCAGGACAAGCCTTGCTAAGATTTATGAAATCAATATACATTCGATAGTTACCATTTTTCTTTTTTAAGAGCACCAGGTTTGTCGTCCATAATGGATACTGTGATTCCTAAATATGCCCAACCTTTGTTAGTTTTTACACCTTTTTAACAGTAACTTTGGATTTATCTTTAGAAAAAGCTCTGCTCAATTATATTATCGGGCCCATATCGGATCACACATATAATTTTTGACTAATGACACTAGTTGGTACGTATGCCACATCTTCATTACACCAGGCAAAGACATGCAAATTATTAGATAAGAAAGACAATAAATCTTTTTTCAATTCTAATGAAAATTGGGCCTCATTCTGAAACTACTCTCATCTGTTAAGCAATGTACTTCAACCTCTTCGATATAGATCACAACACAATAAGTATATCTTGGATCATCTATCTTGTTTGGATCTAAAGATGACTCAATGAATTCATATTCCTTTTTAGTTTCCACATTCTCCAGATAATTTGGAGCAAAAGTAGTGACATAAAATTCCTTAGCCACTTTCTGGCTACTCTGAACCACCCTTAATTGGCCCCCAATTGTGTATTTCAAATTTTGATGAATCATTGATACAAATGCATGCATCATTGACAACCAAGATTTTCCAAATATAGAGTTATAGAGGGTCAGACAATTTACCACCACAAACAAAACTCTTACCATTTTTTAAAATGGTCATTTACCAAGGATTTCCTCTCATTCGAAGTCCCTAATAATATTCGTTGAGTACCCTGTAAACCCTACTATAATTCTATTCAATTAGATAAATAACATTATAGGTTCTTCATTTTTTATAGATGGATAGAAATAAGATATTGACAGAGCTACCAATGTCGATCAAGATTCTTCAGATTTCTATCCTTTTAATAAATACCCATATTAGTACAACATCCTCATGTGGTCATACAATATTTCTTATATCATCATTATAAAAAAACTATGAGGGGGCATGGTTCTGGTATAGATTAGAAGACATCTTCCCTTCTAATTGAGTGGTTAAGCTATCTACATGCCTTTTTCTAGAACAACCTCAAGGTGTTGTCATCCTGTCTCCTTCAAATGTAGTTAACAATTCGAAGAATCACCACAGCTTGGAAACCAGTCCACTATTCTCAGTTACCACATTCACTCGAGCCCGATCCAGATCAGGATCAAAGTATTCTAAATCTGCATTTAATTTTTCAATAATCACCATTGTACTATCCTATTTAAGAGCTTCGACAACTTGCTATCAGATAACTGGTGAAGTTGCATGAGCTCCATCTGTGCTTAACTATGATCTGTTGTTCACTTGTTAGTTACCCACTTATGATTTAACAAAGGTGGTGAATTTACCAATTTCAATTAACGATTGTATCTCACACTTTAGAGCAATAAAATCCTCAGTATATTGTCCTACATCATTATGATACTTACATAATTCTGTGTTTCGATTTTATCTCAGATACTAGAATAGGTGCAGGTAAAATGCTTTGGTTTGTCATAAATAGTTGCAACATTTTCAATAAACTCTCTAAAATAACTCGGTTGGGCCCACTGATTCCCTCTTAGCCTATATTGTTGCCCTTGATTAGTCTGACTCGGTCTTGGCCTATGAGAACCCTTCCTGGAATCCCTTGGATGATTGCTAACTGTAACTTGTGGCTGGCTACTAGCTTGTGGAAGAGGGGTTGAAGGGGCAAGTCTATATTGATGAAGCTATCTCAATCTCTTAATTTCCTCCACAATTATTTCTTTCCAAATTAGTTTAATAAACCACCCCAAATCATTGCCTTCTTTCGGGTCACTGAATTAGCCAACTCACCAACTAACAACCCTTGTCTGGGTGCAACTATGGCCACCTGTTCGAAGTAGTCTGCCAACCCATCTTTGGTGTTATCAAAACATTGGGTATAATATTTTAAATATTCATTAAGGTGTTTCCAAAAATGGATAATTGTATCTTTATTTACCCTAAGTCCTTTACTTCTCATGATTTGCCTTCAGAATGCCATCTAAAACATATCAAAATTCTTGATTGATCCATTCGATAATCTATTATACCACTTCAAGGCACTATCCTTGAAATTTTGAGAAAAAGCTACGCACAATAGCTTGTCATCATCATCAAAACTCATCATTAAATTATTAAATTTCTTAAGTGGTTATCAGGGTCTTGGCTCTCATCATATTTTTCTATTTTCGAAATGCCAAAATGCATAGGTAGATGTCCAGAGAGAATTTTTAAAGACAAAAGTGACTGCCTCCAATTATGTTCTTGACTGAACATGTGATTTTCATTAGAAGTGGAAAAGATCATAGGCTCGAATTTCACGTCGAATTGAGCACTTAGCAAGCAATCTATGATATGATCAGCTGACCCATTCATCTTTCTTTGATACTATTTTTTTATTTTATCCTTTCAGCTCATCTTTTTTTTCCAACGAATCCTGCTTACTTGCTTTATGGTGTTTTTTTGAATATTTTTTTTATCCTGTAGCTTTCCTTTATTTTTCTTACGTTAATGATCACTACTTAGAGAAGATAAGGAGACTACTGATTATGATTCTTTTGTTGAGCTCTTAGTGGAATCCAAAGCGCTAGAACAGTGTTTAGTTCGACACTTTGTTTTAGATTCTTGGTGGGCGTTAAGGGACTGGTCATTTTGACCTTACTTCATATTATGTTAGGGATTATTATCCGACTCATAAGATTTTAGATACTCCGATGGAATTTCCCCCCTTCAAATCCTTTGAAGCTTGTCCATGGGCTCCCAATGCTTCAATTTCTGCTCGTAATTGATCCCACTGCTCTTGCATAAAAAGCTTTTCTTCACCATCGTTATTCACATAAGATGTGTGTACATGATTCTCTTCGACTCTAACATCCTCATTTCAAGAGGGGAGGTCTATCTATATATCATGATCCATGCTCCAAAGAACCTCCGAAGGTACACTTTGTACGTTAGGTTTTGAATAATTATATCCATATAACTTACTTTATTCTCCCAATGTGGTCACCAATCTGATGTGGTTTAAATTAATTCGATGGGTATTTATGTAATATTGTGGTGGTATAATAAGTGTAGGATCGATTATAGAGAGATGAATGAACTGCTATATTTAATAGTTAGAGATATAAATGAACTGATATATTTAATCCTCTTAAATGTTGTTTTAAGCCTTTATAAGCTAGTTTTGGGTTAGTGAGCCAACCGAGTCTAGTCATGGGCGTGGGTCAAACCCATAGGCTGAAAAAGCCCATGAACTATTATTTATTATCCATTTTTTATAAGTAGGTATATAGTAAACACACAGATGGGTCAAAAGGTAAAAGAGTAGTATAAGTATAACATTTATTATAGGTCTACATTGCCCCTTCGAAGAAATCCGACCCACTCACTGCTTCCTCACTCAAATATATCTGATCCTTCATTAACTAGAACTTGGTACAATATTATAGTTTGGTTCACCTCTTTTTTTTGCATGAGAAAAAACATATTTACATAGTAAAGGAGTTTGTAACCTACAATACATTGAATTCCACATAGTTGGACAATCACAACCTATATTTTTTAAAAACTTGTATGTTTAATTTTTTTTGCAGTACTTGTAAACTCTATTCCCTCTTGGGTGTAGCTGACCATTAAATACTATCATGAATCCTCTCCATTTCATTTTTATTACTTTTAAACCATATTTTACCAATCAAATTCAAGATATGCACACAACAACTTATATGTAACACACTTCCACCTAACAAAAGTGAAAAAAAATATAACTTATCTAGCAACAAAACTATCATGATATTGTTGGTTGAGCAATTATCTATGGTAATAGAAAAAAAAATTCGGCCTATATTCCAATAAATTAAACTATCATATTGCAGGTCTCATATACCAAATCTTGTGTTTGTATATGAAACATAAAAAACCTAAATTAAACAAATATAATATATCTAGATTAGATATTCAGAAAATATTAAACATATAAAAGGATATTTAAAAAATTAGATTTGAAATTTAATCATATTTTAATATACGACTTTATAAGGTCTATAAATCATCAATAAAATGTGCCGTTATCACTATAAACCCTTTTTTGGTTTCTTGATGTCCACATATGAGTAGTAATTTCAATCATCCTTGAAATTTCTTCTATGAGATTTATTGTTTTGATCCTCTCATTATCATATATTTTGATAATGTCGTTTTAATTTGTATTTTGAGTGACCATTTAAAAATTCGGTTGAAGTTCGTTTGAGTATATTTTAAACCTTATATGTTCAATGATCGAATGGGCTACTTATGTAGTATGATCATCTTCGCTAGTAATGTCTCCCTTGGAAGTCTTGCACATTTGTTGTAATGCTTCTTTAAATGAGAGGTTCCATTTTTTTTGTTTCACCACCAAGAACGCAATTACAATATTTACAAATAGCCTTCCAAACTCTATTATATTTTTCCCGATTATAGTGATTCCAAAATCCACTCTTAACACTTTTCTCTGAAGATTTATCTATCTTTATTCTTGATATCAATCGATATATTACTACTTGTTCCCATAGACACGGGTATGTATGATGCTTTAGAATTTAATTTTAGCAAATAAGATTTGATCCCAACATTAGAACTGCCAACGATATTGTTGTTGGTTGGTTAAACCTTCATAACAAAATATATTAAGACAAAATATTATTTTAGTGTTTTGTTTGGATTTTTTAATATCTGATGGATTTTTTAAAATAGCCTAACAAATCTATTTGTGCCAATATTTGACTGGACTATGCTTTAAAGGGTTTCAGATATCACTGTAATTTTGGATTAGGGTTTGAGGAAATTCTATATAACCTCTCAAGACCCTAATTCTAAAGTATATTTTTTTTATAAATAAATATATTTTCTCAATTTTTTAATTTTTGTCTATCCTAGGGTTAGGGTTTATCCGTTTTTCCTTCACTTGATATTCTGCCTTTATTATCTTGGTGTCTAAGAAAACATTTACTGCTACATGGGTAAGGGAAGTATGCCACCGTAAAGAGAACGAGGGAATAATATCGTGTTAATCACTAAGATCTACAATCAGAAAGATCTAGACAATCATATAGGCTTGATGAAACATGCCAAAACAAGACAATTTCGGGAGATTAAAGAGCAGAGTATGTTGTGGGATAAGATAAAAAAATACAAGAAGCGATGCATATGATGAGTATCGGATTCCAAACTCCAAGACCAATCAACCTATAATCAGGTTCTGAAGAAGCGTAAGACGAGGATCAAAATCATTTTACTTCGAGTAGAGGGCGTGTTCCTCAAAAAAACCATCGTGAATAGGCCTCTGAGAAACTTCCAGATCACTACTTAAATCAAAATATAGACAATCGATTGAAGTTATGGTTTAAAATTGAGATCATAGAATTCTACGAGGGTCTTTAACCAGAAGAATTTGTAGATTAGGTTGCATTTGTGAAACATTAATAGATATCAAGGATGTCCAAGACAACAAGAGGGTACAACTGGTCCCAACCAAGTTTTGGGGTCAGGCTGCATCATGGCGAAAGAAGCTGAAACAAACCAGGTTAAGGCAAGATAACTCGAAGATAGCTACATGGGATAAGCTTGTGAAACATCTTAGGTTGACTTTTATACCCTTTAATTATGCAAGAATTATATATCAGCAACACCAAGACCTTAAATAGGGGTAAAAATCGATTGACGAATATACTGATGAGTTTTTTTAAGTTGAAGAATCGTGTTGATGTTGTTGAAATAGAGGATTAGTTGGTATCTCCCTACATCGGGAGAATGTGACAAAAATTTGAGGACTCATTAAAATTGTTTGAACCTATCAATGTTTCTGAAGCATATTAGTGTGTCTCCCATTTAAAAAAATCCCTCTCGAGAAGACCATATAAATGGAATATGAGAACATCACTGGTGACACTCCTAAAGGGAACAATCACATGTCTTAGTCTAACATCGCAATTTGCATTACCTCGTTGTGCATGCACTTCTTTGCAAGCAAGATACTTTCGTTGTCACAAGAATGTGGCACACATTTCCTACCTTGTAAGGAATATTTAGAACATGCGAGTGATATTGGAATTATGTATTTATTTACTGTTAAATATTATACCAATAATCTATTTGTTGGAGTCTTTGAGCGAGTTCACCCACTTTTATTGGAGTTTTACTATATATTTCCAGATGATTTGACTACCGACCTTCCCCCGCTACAGTACATTTAACATAAGATTGACCTAGTTTCTAGCACTAGCCTACCTACCCGTCTTCACTACATAATTAGTCCAAAATAACACGAGGAGCTAAGGATGCAAATTGAGGAATTTTTGATAAAGGGTCATGTTCGTGAAAGTCATAGTCCTTATGTTGTTCCGAAATTGTTAACACTTCAAGAAAGATTGTTCGATACAAATATGCATGGATAGCCAGACTATCAATAAGATTACATTCAGGTGTCGATTTTCAATTCCCAGATTTGATAATTTGTTAGATCAGTTGAGTGGTGCAAAGGTGTTCAAGAAGATGGACTTTCAAAACCAGTGAATGTTTGTTTGAATGGATGGTAAAATATTTTTGTGTTTTGAATGAACCTAATACTTTAATGCGCATTATGAATTATGTTTTTCGTCCGTTTATTGGTAAAGTTTTGGTTATCTACTTTGATGACATATTGATTTATAGCACTAATACAGAACTACATTTAGAACATCTGTGAGAGGTCTTGTGTGTTCTGAGGATCATTTTTTATTTATTTATGAAGAGTTGAACAATAATCTGTTCAGAAGGAATCTATCATCTTCCGGACATATAGTTTCGAAAGATAGATTGTCAATTGATGAGTCTTAGATAGTAATAGTTTGTGATTGGCCACCACCAATATCTATCGCTGAGGTTCATTAATTTCATGGGTTGGTTTCATTTTATCAATGGTTTATTCACAATTTTAGCATCATTATAACACATATAACCGATTGCATAAAAAGGAAGACTTTTAGTTGGATTTGAAAGACAACAATGACATTTGCACACTGAACATTTTGTTCTCAAACCTGCCACAACGTCCTCCACGATAGGACCAAAATACGGATCTGTAGGGAGTAAATCTTTCATTATCTCAAAACCAACAACCTCTCCTTCTATATGTATCAGTATAATTCACATGCTCAATGCATCAGCTACATCGTTAACTGCTCCCGACGTATGCTTGATAAAAAAAGTAAATTGCTGAGTAAATGTTGCCCATCGCGTGTGACGTGTAGAGAGTTTGTCTTGACTCTATAGATGCTTCAATACATCGTGATTATTGTACATTATCAAATTATTATAAACCAGGTATGAACTCACGTTTTTCAAAGCTCGAACCACTATGTATAACTCGAAATTATAAGTGTTGTAGTTGAGTTTGGGCCCACTTAATTTCTCACTGAAGTAGACGAAAGGTCGCCTACTTTGGCTAAGCAAAATCTCAATAACCATGCCAGATGCATCACACTGCAGTTTAAATCTCAAAGAAAATTCAGGTAAGACAAGTATAGTGTGGTGGTTGCGACTACCTCTTTAAATGTAACCTAGTATGTATTCTTGTTGGGAGTTTGAGACTATTAATAGTGCTGGAAAAGCACAATGAAGGGATGTTGGTCGGGATCATACCCTTAATTCTATATCTCACCAGTTCTATTGGCCTCACTTGAAGATGAATGTTATCCGTTTCGTGACCGGGTGTCGTATTTATCAGATGGCAAAGAGTACGACTTTCAATGCTGGTTTTCACTTACCAACCTATAGTGGAAGGACCATGGCAAAGTGTGAGCATTAATTTTGTTTTCATATTTCCAAGGACGCAAAGAGGTAATGAATCCATCTTCGTGGTTGTTGACAGTTTTTCAGAAATGGCTAATTTTATTGCATGCAAAAACATAATGGATGCAGTGGACTTCGCTACCATGTACTTTAGAGAGGTCTTGTTGTTTGCATGGTCTGCTTATGAACATCGTATCTAACCAAGATCTTCGGGTTGTTGGTCATTTCTGGAGGAGTTTATGGCATCTTATGAATACAAAACTGAGGTTTAGAAGTACCTATCACCCACAGAAGGATGGACAGATAAAGGTAACCAATAAAACTTTGGGAAACATGTTGCGTGCAGAGGTAGCTAGAAACTTAAGTTAGTAGGATTCACGAATCTATCATATTGAATTCACTTATAACATGTACCACAAAAAGAGTACATTAAAGAGTCCGCTTATGATGGTCTACGACTATAATCCAAGGGGTCATATGGATTTGACATTCTCCGCTATAGACAAGGTTCCCGTCAGGATCGAAACTACAATCAAAACATATGCTATTATAGGATGCATCCACTTAATATACGTTATTAATTTCTATCGTCACATAAATAACCTTAACAATCCTGTAAATGACCATTAATGGCATAAGACTAAAGTCAGCATCAATGCATTTCAAGCCGCAAATAAATGCATCAGTAATCACGATATCGCAACAATCAACTACATAGATTTATCATTATGCAAAGCATAAGAATAATATGAAATGTAATCTTATATATCTATTCTTAACTGGTCCCACTTAATTAAAGGTCTACTAACAGCAGAGTACAAATAATCAAAGATAAGAGCACATTGAATACTTATATATAAATATGTTTGCATTAATGACCTTAAGTTCACGATTATCATAATAGAAACAAATTTAATAGCTTAATTCAAATTCTCACTGAAACTAACAATCCTCTAAGTAAACAACACCCATGTTAATGGTGTGTTCAATAAAAGCCTTAGGCACTAGTGCCTTCGTAAGAGGATCTGCTAACATCGAGTTTGTCCCTATGTGCTCCACACTGATTTGACCACTCTGTACTCTCTCTTTAATAGACAAGAACTTGATATCTACATGTTTGGACTTAACCGAGCTCATGTACTATTTGAATACTTAACTGTAGAGTTGTTGTTATAATATAATCTAAGGGGTCTTTTTATCCCCTGTACGATTCGCAATCCCATGTCAAAATTTCGAAGCCAAAACGCCTGATTGAATGCCTCGAAACAAGCAACAAATTCCGCAGCCATAGTGGAAGATGTAATGAGTGTTTGTTTAATACTTTTCCATGATATTTCACCTCCCACTAAAAGGAATATAATGTCTAAGGTTGAACAACGAAAATCCTCACATCCAGCGAAATCAAAGTCAGAATACCCAATGACCTCTAGTTTATCCGACTTCTTATATGTTAACCGGTGATGTTTTGTTTGTTGCAAATACCAGAGAACTCTTTTAACTACTTTCCAGTGTTCCATCCCCGGATTACTTACGTATCTCCCTAACACACCCACCACAAAAGCAATATACGGCCGTGTATAAACTTGAGCATACATCAGACTTTTAACAGCTGAAGCATATGAAACCTTTTGCATTTCTTTAATCTTAAGTTTTGTCTTTGGGCATTGCTTAAGGCTAAAATTTTCACCTTTTGATATAGAGGTTTCATTTCCTTTGCTGTTAGCCATCCCGTAACGTTGTAACATACTCTCAATATACGCCTTTTGCGATAAACTCCAAATTCCATGCGATCGATTCCTATGAATTTGAATTCCTAACGCAAAGGATGCCTCACCAAGACCTTTCACATCGAAATTATTCGAAAGAAATTTTGTGGCCGTATGTAACAATTCCTTATCATTTATGGCCAATAATATGTCATCAAAATACAAAACTAGAATGAATTTACTCCCACTGAACTTTTGATGCACACAATAATCCACTATATTTATCTCGAAACCAAATGAGACAATAACTTCAAGGAATTTGTGATACGACTGTCGAGACGCTTACTTGAGAGCATAAATAGATTTCTTTAGTTTGCATACCATCGATTTTGGATCACCGGAGACAAATTTTTCAGGTAGCAACATATAGATTGTTTCCTCAATGTCTCCATTAATAAAGGCGGTCTTTACATCCATTTAGTGGAGCTCAAGGTTGAAGTATGCAACTAATACCATGATTGTCCAAAAAGAATCCTTCGATGAAACCAGAGAAGAGGTTTCTTTAAAGTCAATCCCTTCACGTTGACTTAAACCCTTATCTACAAGTCGCGCTTTATGCCTCTCTATATTACCCTTAGAATCTCGTTTGGTTTAAAAAATCATTTACAACCATTCGGCTTCTTTCCTTTAGGTAATAAAATAAACTCCCATACCGCATTATCTTGCATTGATTTAAGCTTTTCGTTCATTGCTTTAATCCACAACTAAGAATCAGAACTTTTCATGGCTCCACGAACACTTAAAGAATTGTTTTCTATTATACCATAAAAATCCTCATGTTCTTGAAGATACATTATATAGTCTGAAGATATAGCGCTTACATAAATGCATAATTTCTTCATTTTTCACTTGAACTTCTTGAGGAGGTAGAGTTTTTTCTTCTTGAACAACTTCATTTTGCTCCATTGGAATATTTTCATTTTGTTCAATTTGAACAAATCCACATGAGGAAGATTAACATCATCTTGAGTATTTATATGTTCTAATGAATTTGAATGATGATTGGCCTCCTTATTACCATATCATCATCTGATACCAAAGTATCATTGTTAGAACCTTCACGAATATCTACTGATTCTTCCTCAAAATGAATGCTCATTACTAAATTATTTCCCCCAAATTCTATATCCTCAAAGAATAGCTTGACCCTATTCTTTGTGGAATGATCATAAAACTTAAAACCCATATTGATATTTGATAAAATAACTACTAACCGTTTTGGAGTCCAAGTTCTTTTCATTTGGCCTATAAGGCTTCGCTTCAGATGGACATCCCCAAACGTGTAAATGTTTTAAACTAGGTTTACACCCAATCCAAATTTCATATGGTGTCTTAGTAGTTGTTTTCGTTGGAAATCTATTAAGTAGATATGTTGCACATTTGATTGCTTCTCTCTAGAGTGATAAAGGTAATTTCGAATAACTAATCATACTTCTTACCATATCCTTTAACGTACGGTTTCGTCTCTCAGATACTCCATTCATGTTGGGCGAACCGGCATCATATATTGAGGGACTATCCCACACTTCTTTAGGAACTTTGAAAATGGTCCATGAGTTGTTCACCTGAACCGCCATATCTCTCGTAGTATTCACCACCACGGTCTGATCTGACGCACTTAATGTCTTTACCAAGTTGTTTTTCAACCTTGGTTCTAAAGACTTTAAACTTGTTAATGGCCTTTGTTTTTTCGTGAATAAGATATAGATACCATATCGTGAAAAGTCATCAATGAAAGATACAAAATATCGTTGGTCGTTCCATGATGTTGTAGGGAACAGTCTGTATGTATCAAATCCAAAACCCATTTCGCTCTGTATGCATCTAATCGTTTCACTTCGGCCTGTTTTCCTTTTATACATTCAACGCAAACGTTGAAGTCCAAAAAATCCAGTTCACTTAATAAACCTTCCAAAACAAGCTCTGAATTTTCCAGTTTGCAATTTAGTTTTACAAGTACGTCTACATTCATCATCTCTTTGTGATCTTTTATAGTATCCAATAAATACAAGTTATCATTTGCTATTAAGTTTCCAGAACCAACAACATTACCATGTAAATAAAGACATACACTTTCATTTCCAAATAGACGAGAATAACTTAATTTGTTTAACAACGGAAATAAAATTAGGTTCATTCTAAAAAAAGGTACATACAGTACGTCTTTTAAATACAAAAAAGTCCACTGGTAAGCAACAAACGAAAATCACAAATAGAATGAACTAAACACAAACTTCCATCAGTTGTATAGATGCATGTTTCACCATCACTTAGGCTTCAGTTTTTTTATCATACCATGCAAAGAAATACAAACATGAGTTGTTGCTGCTATATCAACCCACCAAGTATTTTTTGGCACTGAAACTAAATTGATCTGAGAACAGACCATAGAAGTGAAAATACCTTTGGCTTTTATCATAGCCCTCCATTTTTCATATTTTTTCTTAAAGTGCCCCGATTTCTTACAGTGGAAGAAACGACCTTTACCAGACGTACCTTTATGCTTCTTTTGTCATTTCACCAATAGAAATCACTTTGGTGATATACTAGCTTATTAATTATTTATCCAAGTTCGGATAATTTAAGACATGCTAATTAATATAAAACATACTATACGACTACCTTCCCTAATGTCCAAACTATTTGTAGTCTAATTAAATGTGGCAATATTGGTTCGAGTCGGCCCAAACCGACCCGACCCTGCCTAATTATAATATATATATATATATATAATTATATTAAAATTTAAACCTTTTATTATAATATAATTCTTATTTTAAATATTATAATATAAGCTTTTATGCATATATAATATTATTATACTTAATGTACACTAGCTTTTCAGATATAACTCATGCAGGTCTTCATAACTCTTATTATTTTACTCTATTGCACGTTTCTTTAGGCTAATGATCAATGACATTTACCTTTTTAAATTTTATAATTATATTAAATCTAGTGTCGATTACATTCAAGTGTCGATTTTCAATTCCCAGATTTGACAATTCGTTAGATCAGTTGAGTGGTGCAAAGGTGTTCAAGAAGATGGAATTTCAAAACCGGTGAAGGTTTGTTTGAATGGATGGTAAAATATTTTGGTGTTTTGAATGCACCTAGTACTTTAATGCGCATTATGAATTATATTTTTCGTCCGTTTATTGGTAAAGTTTTGGTTATCTACTATGATGACATATTGATTTATAGCACTAATGCAGAACTACATTTAGAGCATTTGTGAGAGGTCTTGTGTGTTCTGAGGATCATTTTTTTTATTTATGAAGAGTTAAACAATGTTCTGTTCAGAAGGAATCTATCATCTTCCGGACATATAGTTTCGAAAGATAGATTGTCAATTGATGAGTCTTAGATAGTAGTAGTTCGTGATTTGCCACCACCAATATCTATCGCTGAGGTTCATTAATTTCATGGGTTGGTTTCATTTTATCAATGGTTTATTCACAATTTTAGCACCATTATAACACATATAACCGATTGCATGAAAGGGAAAACTTTTAGTTGGATTTGAAAGACAACAACGACATTTAAAAAAGTTAAAGTACGACTGACCACCACACTATACTTGTCTTACCTGAATTTTCTTTAAGATTTAAACTGCAGTGTGATGCATCTGGCATGGTTATTGAGATTTTTCTTAGCCAAAGTGGGCGACCTTTCGTCTACTTCAGTGAGAAATTAAGTGGGCCCAAACTCAACTACAACACTTGTAATTTCGAGTTATACATAGTGGTTCGAGCTTTGAAAAACGTGAGTTCATACCTGGTTTATAATAATTTCATAATGTACAATAATCACGATGTATTGAAGCATCTATAGAGTCAAGACAAACTCTCTACACGTCACGCGCGATGGGCAACATTTACTCAGCAATTTACTTTTTTTTATCAAGCATACGTCGGGAGCAGTTAACGATGTAGCTGATGCATTGAGCATGTGAATTATACTGATACATATAGAAGGAGAGGTTGTTGGTTTTGAGATAATGAAAGATTTACTCCCTACAGATCCGTATTTTGGTCCTATCGTGGAGGACGTTGTGGCAGGTTTGAGAACAAAATGTTCAGTGTGCAGTGAATCATACTTCTTCTCTTTGGCTCTTGATATGTTAGGAGAGACCAGAGTTTCAACATAGACAGTTGCTTCAGAAGCGTAGCTGCAACCCAGAGGTAAAATTTCCTTTTCAGGATTAAAGAGTACCAAACACATGTGCAAGCCCAAACCGATATAGAAGATTTCACCACATTCAGTGGAGCACAGTGGCATACACTGATACAAATAGTGAGTAAGATTGCAGCATGATCCAATTGTAAACAATTTGGTCCAAGAAGTCTCTACCCCATATTCCTTCATTGCCCATATACAGTGATCAAATGTTCCTTTGAGCGGAATTATAACAAATGTCAGAGAAACAAAGCATTTCGTTGAGAATTCCAATTCGAATATCACAAACAACTGGAGGAGGCAGAAAAACCCTAAACCTCTCCTCGGCCAAATCGAAGGTGAGAATCTTAGTCTCTTGGAGTCCTAATGCACCTACTGCAAGTTGCCAATGAAGAGCTCCATTCACAAGCGTCCCACTTAGCTGATTTTCGGGACAAAGATGTCAACCCTCATTATCCGCCAAACATCTCCAAGTTCCAGTCTTAGATGAGTATATGTTAATCAGAGGATCAACAACATTCCAGTCTCCGTAGCGACCAGTAGCCATGACAATCTTGTAATCATGACCAGACTCATCATGTCCAAAACCAAGTCTAGTCACAAAACGATTATCATCTTTTTTATGTTTTAGATGAGGCACAATCTCAATTGATTCCCTCCTAGATGGATTCCACACACGCAAATGTTCACCCATACGAGAACAAACACAGATCAAACCATTAGACGAGCCCACAAATGAAATCCATTCAGGTAAACAGGAAACCGATTTATAAGAGATCTGTATAAGGGAGAGCATGTCAAAGTAAAAGTAGATGGGTGGCAACCTACAAAAACAATATATTCAGCACTAGAGATCAAACATCTACTTTTAGATGCTCGTCTGTGTAAAGTGACAAAAAAAGGACTAGAGATCAAAGATCTCCATGATTTGGATACAGATTTGAATCGGAGAAGTGATTTCACTGGAACCCTCGAAAGTATCTCGAGGATGAGATCATCGGGGAGTTCAGAAATTAACATTGCTGCTAAAAGAGAGACTCAAAGTTTCTGGGCTTTGAAGGAAGAATCTTCGGAGACCTAAGTTTGTCGTCGAGGAGTTGAGAGCAGCAGCAAAGCAAAGGGTTTATGAGTTCACGTATTGTTACTCCTTTCAACTTAAAGGGCGGTATCCTTAAACCTTACAATAATCTTATGATGTAGCGGATGTTTTAAGGGGCTGGGGGCCAGCCCTATAATATTGGTTAATTTTTTTTTAAACTAATAAATAGTTTTTTTTAAAAAAGTGGACTAATGCCTATTTTTAAATAAAAATATTCGATAAAACTTTAAGCTAATTTTTTTATTAAACTATAAAATTTAATCTAAATATCTTAAATAATTCCTATTGTTAACTAATGGCTTTTGAAGAAGGTAAATAATTTTTTTATGCCTAATTCCTAACCCTAAAATATTCGTTAATTTTTAGCCTTAAAATATTGGTTAATTTTTATAAAGATAATAAATAGTTTTAAAAAAAGATTGACTAATACCTATTTTTAAGTAAAAAGGTTGATAAAACTTTAAGCTAATTTTTTTAACTATCTATTTTTAAGGAGTTTGTTAAACTATAAAATTTTAATCTAAATATCTTAACTAATTCCTACTGTTAAGCTAAAGAAGTCGATAAAACTTCAAGTTAAATATCTTAACTAATGTCTATATTTAAGGAAGATGTATTTATAAATTACCATCCAAAAGATTAGAAGTTGATTTTGTAGGTCTTTTCGGTTATTTTATATTTTTAGTGCAATTATTTGTTCGGATTTATTATGGTTTAATCTTTCTCTTAAAATTCAATTTTTTATCTAGGGTTATTTCATCAATTCCATCCATATTATTAATATTATAATCTTAATATTATATATTATGTTTAATATAAATTCTATCCATATTATATTATATATATATATATATATATATATATATATATATATATATATATATGGTAATAAATTCTATTGTAGATGGATTGATAAAAAATTATACTAAAACATACATTAGGATTAATTTTCTATATCGTTCATATTTACGTACGAGGCTTATATTCGAACTTGAAACATACATCGACGATATAATTGACAAGGACGAGTTCTCCAATATTGAAGATTTGAGAAATTTAGCTAAGATACTAGTTTGAAAGACATCAAAGATACTAGTCTGAAAGACATCAAAGTTTCCGAAATTGATCGAATTGACATTAATTCTTCCGGCAACATCAGTAGAAAAAAGTATTTTCTACAATGAAGCTTGTAAAGACGGACTTGTGGAAAAAGATGGACGACATCTGGATGAATGATCTTATAGTTGTATACAACGAGAGAGAATTTTTTTTAAAAAAAAATTGATAATGAAACCATTTTACGACGATTCCAAGATATAAGGAGTCGTCGTTGTCAATTGCCTCCTATCAATCACAAAAACTTTTGAATGAATTTTAGCCCTCCTAGTTTCAAATCCTGGTTCCGCCTTTTATCCGTCAAACGTCTTTATTTTTCCAAACCTTTACCGTTCGGGTATTTATTAGATGGAATATTTCATTTTCTTTTCACGTCTGAATCGTCAGGTTCGGATAGCCCTAGTATCTATTAATTGATTATTTATTTATAAGATATTTATTATGTTTAGATAATAAGTAATAAAATATTTTATTATATTTAGATAATAAATAATAAAATATTTTATTATTTACGTTAGATATTTATTTAATTTTTAATAATCATAGTTTAAATATACAAATTTGTTAAAAAAATCGTCATCTTTTAAGAATTTATTGGAACAATTTTTTTATATTTGTTGAATATAGGTTAATTTAAAATAATTCTAAATTTTTATAGGATATACAAACAATGATAAGATTATAAAAAATAAACAAACACATAAATCATAAAAAAATAAAAAAGCTAAATTTGATTATAATATAATTTTAAAATTTATAAAATAATAATATATCATAATTATTTTTTTAATAAAATAATAAATAACACATATCCGGTAAAATTAGGTTTGAGTTTTTCGGTCAGAATTTTTTAAACGATAACTCATCCCAAATTTGGCGGGTAATAAAATTTAAAACGCACAACCCATCACACATAAAATAAAAAATTCGGATATCTCAACACATTGGATCGGTTCGGGTTGGGTACTCGCAAACTCAGAAAAAATTGCCATCTTTAGTTAGGAATGATCATAGACTTCAATAGTATATAGTCTTTTAATTTTCAAAAGTCCAGCGAAAGTTATTTTACTATCGAGTTTGATAAAGTTAGTCCCCTCATATGTTGATTAATGTAAGCCTGCCACATGACACCAGATTCAACATAAAATTCGTCTATCGACTTTAGGTCAAAGTTAAAATGCGGTAAACAACACGAATTGATGCATGTGTTCTCGTATAAAATTAACGTAGCAAATATTATTCTAGTTGTCATACTACTAATTGATGTTTATTTTCTACGCGATATTATATATCATAAGTGCATATGCATTAAGGTGTTTTTAAAATCTAAGTTATTTAATATAGAAGTAGCTGATTCGTTAAATCTTATTCAATTTAATATATTCACATAACTTAATTAATTCATTAAGTCTGAAATTCCCAAATAAAACCTAATCCCTAAATCTTTACCTGATTCCGAACCAAAATCCACAAATAAAAGAGGGCACAAAACTTTAAATTCTCTAATTCTTGAGACAAAAATTCTAAATCCCTAAATTTTTTCATAATTTTATCGACACCTAAATTCCTAAATCAACTCTCACCCAAGTACTCACAAATATTCTACATAATTCACGATTCAATATGAAATGATGGTGGGTTCAAGAAAGAAACAAGGAATATATAATATAGGGGTGGAAAAGAGTTAGTAATTGATCATGTCACCCCTTACCATATCTCTTTGATTTATCTCAGCGAAGATATCTACATTAGATGTCAGCTAAAATGGAAGTTTGAAGTCATGAAATTTACTTATCAACTGCCTTTACGTGCATATGGTAAAAATTTAGTGTACATCTCTAGTGATAAAGATGCACTAGAGATGTGCAATATGATTGAAAAATTAAAATTTATAAAGGTATCTATCAAAGCTGTTCTTCCGCTGGAAATTATATCTTATTAAAAAAGAACCAAGGTAGGTACAAGAGTTGTTGAACTTTCAAATTCACGTCCGAAATCAGATATTGATTAGGTTAATAAATATAAAGTGGGTCAAAGAAGTGAGTCAAAGATATATAGAATAAAGAACATAGTTAGGGAAATGTTGCTAATAAAGACTAGGGTTATACCACTGTTGCAAATAAAGCTTACATATGGTTAGCTAAAAAAGCAACCAACCAATGGTCTAGATTTTAATGCAATATGGAAACATGATGTAACATTCAGACTTCTAGTCTAGTTGAAACCTTCAATATGATCATTTTAAACTTGCAGAAGAAATCCATCATAACATTGATAGATGGAATCATACAGCAGACTATGAAATGAATAGCCAAAATTTATAAAAAACCACAACCTGGAAGGGTGAAGTGTGTCTTAATATCTTAAAAACGTCAGAGGCAGTTATTAATGCAGTATGAAATAATATACAGGAGTGGACAATTTTTTGTAGACGTGGCATAAAAGACATGCACTTTCAAGGGTTGCCAACTTAGTAGTATACCATGTGAGCATGCTGTGTTAGACATATGGCAGATTTTAAACAACTTGTTGACTTCATTTTGTCTTGTTACTCAATAGCAGCATACATAGCTATATATGAGCATATAGTGAAGCATATTAATAGACATTTTCTCTGGAAACAATCTACATTTCCTCCATGTCAGCCACTACCAACAAAATTAAAGAGGGGAAAATGGGTAATAAAAATGAAGATAGACAAAAGTGACCTCGAGCCACCATCAGGAGAAAGAATGACGTGGAATTTTATTCAGTTAAATTCTAGTAAGTGTAAGCAAACTGGCCATAACAAAAGAAATTTCTCAACTATTAGAGAGAAATCATAAGTTAATGTTGCCGTTGGGACTGAGGCAAATGATGGTGGTGTTGCACATAACTCACATGGAGCTATTGTTGGCCCTGAGAGAAATAAGGGTAGTGCTGCAGATAAATCACAAGGATTTGTTGTTCGGATTGAGATAAATGTTGGTGGGGCTGGAGTTGGGGATAACTTACAAGGATCCGATATTGTTAACAAAACACATGAAGCTACTTTGCATGCTCGTGTTAAAAGGAAAACAAGATGAGTGGAGAAACTTATCAGTAAGTTTCTTCATGGTTTTTAGTCTCACAATATAATAATTTGGTTACTTACAACTATTTAATGTCTGCTGTTGCAGTTGTTTTATAAATACAAAATGGTAGATGTACGCATTCAATTATTGGTATATCTATTTGTTTATTATTTTGAATTGTTAATGGTATGCATTCAGTTACTAGAGTGTTAGGTACTTGTTTATTATATTGAATTGGTACTACTACGCATTCAATTATTAGTATGTTAGGTAACATATTGTTTATGTATTTAATGGTTTTGATATATGGCTATATGGTCTTGCTGAATGGTGTATGGTTACATGGTATTGCTTTATTTAGTTTTAAATGGTATTTTCATATATTGGTTTATACAAAACTACTGGAAAATCGATGCCGACATAGAAAATGTCATAATACAAAGAGGTTTCTCGTGTTGCAAAATAAACAAAAAAAGGAAGAGACCTAGGAAAATGCAAACTTCATTCGCTGCTGCATCAAATGTGCAGGAGTAGATGAACTTACACTAGAGGGAACTTCAAGAAATGTCTAGAGTAAACTTATGTTTGTTCGTAAGTTTTTTGGTACTAGAGTAAACTGTTTTTTGGTCAAGTTTCGATAACATTCACAAGCTTGAACTCTAAGTATGATGCTGTAAGTATTGTATTTTGTTTTTTTTTATGTTTTAATATTTTGGATTAGGTATTTTGGTGTTATTTATCATATTAACATTTGTAACAATTCTAAGTGTTAATTTATCTTTTTAAGTTATGAATCAATTTAGAGGTTATTTTTATAGGTCATGAATTATATGTCATTTTATAGGTTATAAATTAGAATGTAAGGTCATTTTACATAATCAAAATTTAGGGTTCATTTGACCGAATTAGTTACAAGTCATTTATCCTTCTAAGTGTTCTTATTCAGAATCAATTATATGTCATTTAAAGTCATTTTACATAATTAATTACATGTCATTTATCCTTTTAAGTGTTGTTATCCAGAAAGTGATACATTCAACTTCTAAATTTTAGAATCAATTATATCAATAATTTAAGACCTATAAATTACAAATCAAGAACAATTGTTTTACAAAATAAAAACAAATAATTTCTAAATGGCAAGAACAAACACTTTTATGGAATCAATATTTTGAACAAAATTTCAAAATCAACTACATAGTCAACAAGTTACAAAATCCATTAACCCAATTAGAGCAAACAACAAACACAAAATTACATTTATTTTTGTAAAAACTAGAAAAGATTTATTATTACATAGAATTTCAGTACAAGTTAAAGCCATATATATAGGCTCTGAAAAATATCTTATTAATATACTAGTCTACTGTAATAAAATTTAATCTAATAATATCTATAATAGATTACGTTTGAATATTGACTATAATAAATTATTTAGTCAATATATATTATTATTTCCGTTAACACTCTCCCTCAAGCTTGTGCAAAAGTACTTGAAACTGTCGTAGCTTTGATAATAACATTCTCTTTGAAACTTGAACTGAAGTACTTGAAGTGCAAGATTGATCGAAATACTGAAACGAAATCACATTCCCCCTAAACCTAGAGCATATATATTAATCATGCCCAACTTATTACAAATATAAGTAATCCGTGATCTATTGAGCACTTTTGTGAATATATCTCCTAGTTGTTCTCCTGTTTTGACATATCTCGTATGAATGAGATTTTGTTGAATCTTTTCGCGGATAAAATGACAATCAATTTCAATATGCTTCATTCTTTTGTGAAAGACAGGATTAGATGCAATGTGCAGCGCCGCTTGATTATCACACTATAACTTTGCAGGCATGGTAGTCTTGATGCCAATATCATTTAACATTTGGAAAATCCAAATTATCTCACAAGTAGATTGAGCCATGGCTCTATATTCAGCTTCAGTACTTGATTTCGATACAACATTTTGTTTCTTACTCTTCCAAGATACCAAATTACCCCCTACAAAAACGCAGTAACCAGTGGTCGATCTTCTATTAGCTTTAGACCCAACCCAATCTGCATCTGCAAAATACTCTATATTTGTATGACCAATATTGCCATACCACAATCCTAGTTCAGGAGCCGATTTGAGATAACACAAGATATGTTCTAGTGCTGCCTAGTGATTAACTGTTGGAGAAGACATAAACTGACTTACAACACTGACTGAATATGCAATATCTGGTCGAGTTACTGTAAGGTAATTGAGTTTTCCTACTAACCGACGATAATTTTTTGGATCACTAAATAATTCTCCGTCATCTTTCAGTAATTGCGAATTAGGAACCATTGGTATATTACATGGTTTTGCTCCTAGCTTTCCTGTTTCCATCAACAAATCTAGAACATATTTTCTCTGCGATAAAAGAATACCTTTGTTGCTTCTTGTTATTTCAACCCCCCAAAAATACTTCAGTGTTTGAAATCGCGAATGTAAAAATGTTTTAAGCAATGAAATGCCTTTAGTATCATTCCCAGTAATAATGATGTCATCTACATATACAATAATGAGTATAATTTCATTTGCATAACGTTTATAAAAGACAAAGTGATCACAATTTCTCTTCTTCAACCCAAATTCATTTAACGCATCACTAAACTTGCCGAACCAAGCACAAGGACTTTGTTTTAATCCGTATAATGATTTATACAAATGACATACCTTTCCTCTTTTCCCCTGAGCAACAAATCCGGGTGGTTGCTCCATATAGACTTCTTCTTGGAGGTCTCCATGTAAAAATGCATTGGTAATATCTAACTGATGTAATGGCCAATCATTTGATGCTGCTAAAGAAATAAATAAACGAATAGAGGTAAACTTAGCTACCAGAGAAAAGGTTTCAGAGTAATCAACACCATAGGTTTGAACATCTCCTTTTGCAACAAGTCGTGCTTTGAGACGAGCTAGCGTCCCATCTGGATTTATTTTTACATTAAACACCCATCTACAACCAATAACTTTCTTACCATTGGGTAAATTAACCAACTTCCAAGTACCAATGTCTTCTAATGCTCTTATCTCTTCAAACATTGCAGCTTGCCAGCCAGAATGACATAATGCTTCGTGAACAGTTTTTGGAATAGAAATAGAATCAAGAGATGCAATAAAAGCTCGGGTTGAAGAAGGTAATTGATCATATTTTGCGAAAGAAGAAATTGGATACTTACATTGTCTTTTACCTTTTCGAAGAGAAATAAAGAGATCAGGAGTGGACTCATTATCGTTTGTAGCAGGATCGGGAGACAAAGGAATTGGTAGTGAACATGACGGATGAGGTGCTTTACGTCGAGAATAAACATATCTAATAGGAGGTCGATATGGTGGAGGTGGTACATCAGATCTTTGAACGATCGTGTATATGAGTAAATCATCATCGACAGTAGTTGTTTATGGATCGACATTAGACAAACCAGGAAAAAAATGGAACATGTTCTAAAAATGTAACATCCTTAGATACTATGTAACGATGAAGAGATGGGGAAAAACATTTATAGCCTTTTTGAAACCTAGAATATCCAAGAAAAACACATTTTAAGGATTGGGATCTAATTTTGTACGAGTAGGACTTGCATCCCTTACAAAGCAAGTACAACCAAAAATTCGTGGTTCAACATGAAATAGAGGTTTAGACGGAAAAAGCATGAAAGATGGAATATTATTTGAAAGGACAGTAGACGGCATACGATTAATTAAAAAACAGGCAGTGGAAACAACATCTGCCCAAAATAATTTCGGTACTTTCATTTGAAAAAGAAGTGCACGAGTAACCTTTAAAAAATGTCTATTTTTTCTTTCAGCAACACCATTTTGAGATGGCGTGTCCACACATGAAGTTTGGTGAATCATTCCTTTTTGTTCCATAAATAATTGAAATGCAGTTGAATAATATTCTTTACCATTATCACTTCTTAAAATACGAATAAGATAATTAAATCGGGTATTTATTTCTGCAGTAAACGTGCAAAATATTGAGAATAACTCAGAATGATTTGTCAGTAAATATAGTCATGTAACACGGGAATAATCATCAACAAAACTAACAAAATATTTAAAACCAGTTTTAGAAACAACGGGACAAGGACCCCAAACATCTGAATGAACTATTTCAAAAGGAAACGTAGCCCGTTTTTTAATACGAGGATATGATGAAAGACGATGATATTTATCAAATCTACATGACTCACACTCTAATGATGTCAAATGCCGAAATTTAGGATAAAGTTGTTTTAAAGAGATTAAAGATGGATGACCCATACGACAATGTGCTTCAAATGGAGATGTAATACTAGAACACGCAGTAGATGTATGATAGTCTTTATCAAGATAGTAGAGACCTCCACTCTCATGCCCTCTACCAATTATTATATTCGTCGTAAGATCCTGAAACAAACAATGATCAGAATAAAAGGTAACAAAACAATTTAGTGTTTTAGTGAGTTGGCTAATAGAAATAAGGTTGAATGAAAACCGAGGGAGATGTAAAACAGATGTCAAAGAGATATTTTTGGTGGGATTGACAGTCCCTGAACCTAAAATACGAGATGATGATCCATCTGCCAATGCGACATTAGAATGATGTGTATTTGAAAGAGAAGTAAAAACTTGTTTATTACCTGTCATATGTTCTGTGGCAGCAGAATCAATGACTCAATCAGAGGATGAAGAAACAAGACATGTAGTTGAGTTACCTGACACACAAGCTGCATGGTTTGTAAGATCTTGTGACTTCAGAGACTCTTGATACTTGGAAAATTGAGCATATTCCCCAGCGGAAAACATATGAGGTTCCTTGTTCGTTGCCATATTAGCAAATTGTTGAGATAGTTGAGGATAATTCCACTTTGTATGACAGTAAAAACATTCAACATTGTTTAGATCACCACCACGATTACCAGAACTATTATGTCTATTGTATCCATCTTGACTATTGTATCCACCACGACTACCGTGATTACTGTACCCATCACGATTACCACAATAGTTTGATCTACCACGACTAC
Organism: Limnanthes douglasii subsp. nivea; assembly: GCA_036936605.1. Taxonomy (NCBI): domain Eukaryota; kingdom Viridiplantae; phylum Streptophyta; class Magnoliopsida; order Brassicales; family Limnanthaceae; genus Limnanthes; species Limnanthes douglasii. The sequence goes on along the minus strand of JAUPFV010000001.1, from coordinate 138,341,725 downwards.
CATAATCGTTATATCCACCACAACCACCACGAACACCAGATCTGCCACGATTATTGTAACTATAAGCGCCGCGACCACCACGACCATCACGACCATTATGACCATCCTGATGATCAGAAAAACCAGGTTTATTGGTGCTGATTAATGCACTAGTGACAGGTTGTACTGGCTGTGAGTTTTCAGTTCGAAGAAGTCTAGCATAAATTTCATGTAGAGATGATATCTCAGATCCAGCGAGGATTTGAGATTTTGCACTATCAAACTCCGAAGGAAGACCAGCAAGAAAACTCATTACAGCCATTTGTTCTCGTTGCAATTGTTGACTTTTAATATCAGTACTGAAGGGTAACAAAACATTAAGTTCTTCGTAGATGCGTTTGAAATCCATAAAATATACCGTAAGAGACTTATCTTGTTTTTCAGTACGATAAAAAGACTTGCAGACATCATAGATACGCGATATATTACCTTTTCCCGCATATAGAAATTCCAGATATTCCATTAACTCTTTAACGTATTCGCAATGATTAACAAGATTAAGTACCTCAGTAGTGATTGTATTTCATATCCGAAGAAAAAGACGAGCATCATCACGCATTCAATTTTTTGCCGTGTCATCCGTAGGAAGATCTTGTATCAAATGGTCATCTTTTTCTATAGTTCGTAAATAGATACAAATTGTTTTACTCCAATCTAAGTAATTGGATTCATTCAATTTTTGTTCGGTGATTCTTGTCATCATAGGAACCAAATCAGACATACTTTTCCTTTCCTCCATCTAGATTTTTTTATAGAAACCCTAATGGCTCTGATACCATGTAAAAACTAGAAAAGATTTATTATGACATAGAATTTCAGTACAAATTAAAGCCACATATAGAGGCTCTGAAAATATCTTATTAATATACTAGTCTACTGCAATAAAATCTAATCTAATAATATCTATAATAGATTACGTTTGAATATTGACTATAATAAATTATTTAGTCAATATATATTATTATTTCCGCTAACACTTTTCAAATCCAATTTTTAACCAAGTTGAGAAAAAGAAAAAGAAAATAAATACGACAAAACCAAATCAACAAATTGACTGGTTTTCAGATTCTCATTCTCAGCTTCTATCTTGCGTTAATTCTCTTTCAACATAATAATTATTTCTTCTGATTAATCATTGATTGGTCAATTAACCCACTTAAAAAATCCACATTTTTTAGTAGTCTTGAAAAATGAATATAATTTGGGTTTACAAAAACATTAGGGTTCAAGAAAGAAATCAAGTTTTGAATTGAGCAAAATTAAAGTTAAGGAATACTTATACTATGGTTTATGCACCTATAAAATCTATTTCCTTGGTTAGAATCAGTGCAAGAAGTACGCACTATTATAGGTTTTCCGCAAAAGCATTCCGAATCCCTCGAATCTGATTCTCATTTTTCTATTTGGGAGAAATTCATTGAACTGGACATAAATAAGAAAGAGGGAAGGAAATGTAACAAAGGGTGATTCTTTTTGATTTTTAATAAAGAAGAACAAAAGAAATAAAAGTACGAAGAAAGAGAAGAAAAATAGTTAAGGAAGACGAAAAGAGTGAAAAGGAAGATGGACAAATAAAGTTACGTACTTTAATTCATTAAGGAATATCATTTTATTTATTTATTGGTTCAATGCCAGAATTATAATCCATGTAAGCCTCTCTCATGCCAACATGTCAATTTGTCAAATGTTAAAAAATAATTAAATTTGAGGGACTATGATCTATACAAGTTTCTGTTGAGTATGGTGCCATGTGACAGCCTTACATTAATCAACAGATGTAGGAGACTAACTTTATCTAAACTGGATAGTCAAGAGACTCCCACAAAAAATTTCAAAGACGAGAGAGTATATGCCAGTAAATTTGATAGTTGATGGACTAGTCACTATTCAAAGACAATGATCATACATTGGAAAGACAATTTGGATTTATAAATATGTGAGAAAATTTGATTTTGTTGATATGTATCTTTTAAGATATCTTTAACCTTTAAATAGTTATTATACAATTTAAGTTTTAATTATTTGAAACAATTATTGAGTTTAAATATATTTTAGTATGTTAAATAATTAAAAATAAAAAATAAAATAAAATATAATATTATACATCAATATATAAATTAAATTAAGTTACATATATGTAACTCAATTTAACGTAAGACACATATTTAGGGAGCAAAATTATACTGCTGATTGGATTGCAAAGTGGACTCTCATTCAGAAATCAAATTGTCTGGTGTCTTCTAACCAAGCACCAACACTTCTTAGTGCTATAATCTTACTTGAAAGTATTAATGTTCTATACTTTAGACTTACAACCTGATTGAACTCAAAATTTCTCTTGTCTTATTTTTAACTTAACTTTATTATACTGACTCTTTCGGCAAGGCCTTCTCTGACCAAAAAAATATTTTCCATTATTGCAGGAACATGGATAAAATCTTACATACAAAGGAAAATGACGCAAAAAAAGTATTCAAGGAACACAAAATAACTATAGATTCTGAGATGACATATCAAAGCTCAAACTGGATTATTGCATCAACATTCCTTGTAAGACATTGTTACAAGGCTGCCACCAACAACTTTAATTTTATATGTAATTAGGCTTAAAAAAAAACTTTGTACACATCTAGGTTTGATAACATGTTATCAATGAAATTATCTTTTGATGAAAAATAACTCAGTTTAACATAAACCAACCATATAAATTTAACAAAAATATAAATTGTCGGACCCGTATATATTTATCCCTCAACAATTCAGATACTCAAATCCACAAAACTTAGTCAAAGATATGCTAATATACAAAATCTAAGTAGTTAGAGAAAAATAAGATTAAATCTTCCTAATATCTCAAAAATATTTACTACAAGCAAAGACTCTAAAAATAAAGATCTAACCACCATTGATGAAATATTCATTCATTTATTATATATCTTTAATGTTTTATTATTATATTTTATATTTTTTAAACTTACCTATAGATCTACTTCGATTTTAGATCAAGCTAGCTACTCAGAGTTTTCCATATCAACAGTGTCGTAAAGTAAATTTTTTTATCAAGAGAAACCAAAATAAATTGCAAGCTCAAACTAGATGATGTTAAAATTTAAAGAGAGAACCGATCAGTTTGTAGAAAAAGTTGGAGATGGAGCAAGCCGATAGACAACCTCTGGCATCACATATTATTGCATGTTAAAGGATTTCCTTCTCAAACAGAATGCCAAGGTAACAAAGATGGAATGAAGAAGTAAATCGGGTTTTTTTAGAATAATAAGATTTATTTTTTGTATTCAATTTTGTCTTCGAAAAAACCTAGTTAGGAGGTTTGCCTTCTTTTATAATTTGTACACATAATTTTATCTCTCCGTATTGAATATCTATTTATTATATATTTAAACCATGTCAAACGTTTTTAAATGCCACAAAGGATGTTCAAATATGTTACTTCTCGTTATGTCGACATGTATTACTTCATGACACTCACTCGTGTACTATGATATGTTTGCCTTGTGCTCTTGTATGGGTCCTCGTTCGCATTGGTATGATGCCCTCGGCACGTCTCGCTCGTTGTTATGCATTAGTTTATTAACATTGGTTGGTATTGATCGTTACCTTTATCTCACTCATGGTCTTTGTTTATTAGTAATTATTTTCCATCGTTTTATGTATTGTCCTCGTCCTTGAAAGATTCACCTCACGCTGTAACTATGACTTATCATTTTAGTCCTTTATATGAGCATACTTTATCACCATAAGGAGTATATACTAACCGTAGGATATATCCTTATCAAAATTCCTTCATAGTTCTTGAAGTAATTTGTGAAAAACACTTGGTTGAATGACTATATATAGAAACAATTGTGAAGAGGTTGGGCATACAACTAACTGACTAAAATATTGGAGAACACATGCACATGGCAAATTCGTGTTGGTCACAGAAGGGGTTTAACACGTGTCACACTACGGTCCACGTGTTGATGTTGACTTGATGACAGAGCACATGCGTGTTTTCAAGGGAAAACAAATTGAGTTACTTATATATTTATTTTTATTCTTAGAAAATGTACATATTTTTATTTTAAAAAGAAAAAATATGAGTAGTTGATTACCAAAGGATCTGGTGGTTCAGAAATGGGCTTTTATATAAACTTGTTTTATTGTCGATTCACTGTTTCTATTTGTTACTTGTAACTTTTCTTATTGTAGGGATTATGTGCCAAATATTTTCACGTTTATGAGCATCCAAGTACGCACATGTCGTCATTGTTGGCAATTGATTTATTAGGTGAGTAGTCTCCCCCTAAGTATCTCTAGATTTTTATGTAATGATAGTGCAATAAATAGCTAGATTGGTTATGGTCTAAACCAGATAACCCAAGTCATCTCCTTTTGTTATGTGTCAATTTGAGGCGAGAATAAAATTTTCAGCGTCCTCTCTCCAGATCATCATTAGAAGAACTTTATATTTTTATTCAAGAAATGAGAGTATTCGAGTGCAATGAAGAAGGACAAACTTGAGCTGAGATAGATTAGTTCATGTAAGATATGGTTTGGGGTTAATGTTTTTGCTGTAAATTTGATGTGATGGACATTCTCCTTATGTATTGTAGTATTTCGTAGATATATGAAAGTATTAGCTGCTATTTAGGAATGTGTACGAGGATAACATAATAAGTCTAGTGACAACATTATCTGTTATGGCATACTCTGTGTGGTTTTTGGATTTCTATTTGTTGTTTACGGAGCTCGACTATTTGCTAGCTGTGTTGTGACCTATTCCTGAGCTCGTCATGAGAGAGGACGGGAAAGTAACACTACCTGCTATTAGAGAGTCAACAAACTCGGAGAGTTTACAAAGCTTGTTGTGGCAGCGGTTTTACGACAATGATCTTACTGAAGCAGGCTCAATATCCATAAGAAAAGTGCTCCCAAAGAATCTGAGGAGGCATCTTCGAATAAGAAGGCAGGGAAAAAGAAGTGAGTTGCAAAGAATGTGGGCACATCTCAATAAAATGCGAGGTTAGTAGAAATGTCTATAAAGAATAAAATGTGTGTTTTGAAAAAGAGAGGGGTCACAATATCGAAAAGGAAAAATATTCCAGTTGGTGACGAGGTCCCGTCTCGAAATGACAAACCGGCGAAGTTTGATCCGATATCTATTGCGAAAACAATATAGTTATGGCATTAGAAAAGAAAAGTGTGGGTGTTCATGACGAGGGGCCACCTATAAAAGAAGATATGGTGAAATATGATAGGGTTCCCACGACGATGGTGAATATTCCTGCTAAGGGCGAGATCATAGTAGAAAAGAAGAATAGTTTGTTTACTATGGACGAGGCCCTACAACTTAAAGATGATGAAATGAATTCTAGTGCGATCCTGACTTCGACCGAGGATATTGGTGCCATGTTGAGTGAAATAATAGTGCTAGGTGACGATGTCAGTCCTCTCGCCATATCCCCCTCGAACGTTAGGGGAACAGTGTGACTGTTGATAACGGGGCCGTCGTTGGTAATAAATAGTTAACATTCCCTTCGGTTGGGCAGCAGTCAATTAGGTAACGTTTAGACAAATTTTCTGTTTTTGCACCTAACCCGACTAACCAAGTCAAGGGAAAATATATTGGCCCGACTAGTTCATCGCAACTAAGCACGCACCAAGAGAACAATTCCCAGTGGTGTTCATGTGAGTTCCCAACCACCAAGTGCTTTGATCAGGAGTAATCCGCTTGTAGATTTTTCTCCCCTATGGTTGCTATTATATCGCCAACTTAAACATTGCCTTGATATTCCGTACTATGATTCCGTAACCATGGCACTCTTCTTGCATAACATATCAAACTGTAGTTGGATGTATGTGCTTTACTAAGAGTTTGAATTTTATCTATCATCTTGAGAAAGATATTCTTCCTTACTCGTATGTAGATACACCATAACTTGTTGATATTGGTGTATCAGTATATGACACTATAAGATATTAACAGAATGGATAACTTTAAGCATGATTTATTCACATTTGGGTCGATGGCAAAAGTGAGTAAAGAGTTATAAACGAGGGTATTCTATGTTGAAGCAAAATATCGATAAATTGGCAAAAGACAAATTAGAAGTGGATTGTGTTGGTGCAGAAGACAAAGGTTTAACAGTAAGAGTAAATGAAAATGAGGAATTACTGGAATGTGAAAAGAGAAGACTACATTCATTTAATAAAATTGTTGGTTTAAATACACATAAAAGTCACTCACAAACGTTAAATGACTGACACAAGTTAAATAAAAGATACAAGTAAATGAAAGCATGCTTTAGAGGACAACCAAAAGACACACACTGTTAACATAAAATAACAGCTTCTAAATAATTCTAACACTCCTCCTTGTTTAGAAACTGCAAACTCAAAGTCTTTTTCTCAAATCTTCAAACTTGCTTAATGGCAGAGGTTTAGTGAAAATATCTGCAATTTGATCTTCAGATTTGCAGTAACGCAGACTCACATCACCACTCTTTTGAACTTCTCGAACAAAGAATAGCTTGATATTGAAGTGCTTAGTCTTTCCATGAAAGACCGGATTGTTTGAGATCGCAATGGCAGCCTGATTATCAACTAGTATTTCAGTTCTTTGTTTTTGCTCCATGTTTAGATCAACTAGAAGTTTCCTTAACCAAAGAGCTTGATTAACAGTAGCTGCAGCAGCTCTAAATTCTGCTTCAGCAGTGTATTGAGCTACTGTTTCCTGCTTTTTTGAACTCCAAGAGAATATACCTGATCCGAGGGAAAAACAGTAACCTGATATACTTTTCATATCATCAATCGAGCCGCCCCAATCACTGTTAGAGAAACCAATTAGTTTCATCTCTTTCTACTTCAAAACTTAACTCCATAATTTCAAGTCCCCTTTACGTATCTGATAACTCTTTTCGCTGCTGTCATGTGAGTTTCGTTGGGACAAAACATGAATATGGAGAGAATACTTACAAAATTTAATATGTCTGGTCTGGTTGCTGTCAAATACATCAAACAACCTACCAAACTCCTGAATTCATCTTCAATAACCTTAGCAGAACCATCATCTTTGATCAGTTTCTCCTTTTGATTCATAGGAGTATTCATTGCTTTGCAATCTTCCATTTGAAATTTTTTAAGTATCTGCTTTGCATACGTTCCTTGACATATGAACACTTCATCTTAGCTTTGTTTGATCTCAATGCCGAGGAAGTATGACATCAAACCAAGGTCTGTCATTTCGAAAACCTCTTCCATTTCGAGTTTAAACTGATTAATTTGGTCAAGGCTGTTTCCTGTAATTAACAAATCATCTACATAAAGAGAAATGATTAAGGTATTTGTAACTTCATTATTGACATACAATGTGAGTTCAGATTGACTTTTGCGAAATCCAAGACCCACCATGCTCGCGGAGCCTGTTTTAGGCCGTATAAAGCCTTTTTTAACAAATAGACTTTATCTTCATTCCCTCTGTTTACAAAACCTTCAGGCTGTTCAACAAAAATTTCTTCTTGCAAGTATCCATTTAAGAACGCAGATTTAACATCAAGTTGTAACACTTTCCAACTATTTTGAGCAGCAAGAGCAAGCAGTAATCTTACCGTGTCAAGCCTAGCAACAGGTGAAAATGTTTCCGAATAGTCCACTCCAAACACTTGTGCATATCCTTTTACAATAAGTCTTGCTTTGAATCTGTTAACTGAACCATCATGATTTAGTTTTGTTCTGAAAACCCATTTTACACCAATTATTTTTCTGTTTAGAGGTCGATCAACCAACTCCCAAGTTTTATTTTTTACGATCGTCGACAACTCCTCCTGCATTGTAGCCATCCAATGCTGACTGTCTTTTGCATCACAAAACCCTGTAGGTTCACAGACAACTACATTACACCTTTGATAAATATTAGACAGAGAATCATCAACTGAAGCATCTTGCCCCTCAATTCTAGGTTCTTCTTCTTCTATCATGCTACCATTGATTGAACTGTTTTATGAATTAAAATTCTGGTTCACCTTCGTTGATTCTTCCCAATTCCATTGCTCATTTTCAATAAAATGAACATCTCGTCTCACTATAACTCGACCAGTAAGTGGCTGGAAAATTTTATAAGCTTTGGATATACTGTTATACCCAATAAAAATTCCGGCTTTTGCCTTTTTATCAAGCTTATCTCGCTTGACCAGTGGACTATAAGTGAAACAAATGCAACCAAATATTCTAAGAAACTTTAAAGAAGGTTTGTAACCATACCAAGCTTCAAATGGTGTCAAGTATTTTACAGCTTTCGTCGAAATTCGATTTTGCAAGAACACAACAGTGTTTGTTGCTTCTCCCCGAAAGCATTTTGGAAGATTTTTTTCATGAAGCATGCATCTCATCATCTCCATTATAAATCGATTTCTTCTTTCACTGACTCAATTTTGTTGAGGAGAATATGGAGCTGTCAATTGATGTTCAATTCCAACATCTTCACAAAACATGTTAAAAGTTTCCGAGGTGTATTCTCCACCATTATCAGACCTTATAGTCTGAATCAAGCATCCACTTTCATTCTCAACTCTTGATTCAAATTTCCAAAACACACCAGTAACTTCTGTTTTTTGCTTTAAGAAATAAATCCAACACATTCTTGTTAGATCATCAATAAAAATGATGTAATAGAGATTACCATTTAACGATGGTGTTCGTTGAGGACCGCAAAGATCGGTATGAACCAGCTGTAGCTTTCTCGAGGCTCTCCAGGCTTCTTTTAGAAATGGTCGTTTATGCTGCTTCCCAAAATTACAAGCCCGACAATGAGGCATGTCATCATTAATGTCTGTGAGTCCTTCAACCAGCTTCTTTGACTGCATATGAAGCAGCCCTCAATGATGAAAATGCCCAAGTTTTTTTATGCCAAATCTCAGTAGTACAAGGTCTCGAATTAAAAGCCATCTGCTCCTTTTCCATTGGATTTAGAGCAAAAATTTTGCTTTCATTTCAACATTGAACAAGTCTTTGCCGCTAACATCTTTGATCAGGCACTGTTTATTCTCAAACAATAGTTTGTAGCCTTTATCAAGCAATTGACCAACACTTAACAAATTTTGATCAATTTTCGGTACAAATAAAACATCCGAAATAAACTTTGTACCTTTATAGCTCATTATAGCTACTGTACCTTTTCCCTTGACTTCTAGGTGTTCACCGTTTCCGATCCTCACTCTCTTGACTTCGGTATCTTTTAATTCTTCAAAGAGTTCTTTATCATATGTCATATGATTTGTGCACCCAATGTCAATCAACCAGCTTTCACTGGATTCTCTGCCTGAAAAACAAGTGACCACAAACAGTTGATCTTCTTCTTCTTGATCAGCTACACGTGCATCTGCTTCCTGCATCTGCTTCTGAACCTTTACTTTACAAATTGCAGCTTCATGTCCAACTTTATTACATTTGGAGCATTTAGCATCAGGTCTCCTCCAACATCTGTGTGGTGGATGACCTTTAATTTTACAATGACGACAAGGTGGGTAAGATTTTCTGATATCTGCTTCTTTTCTTTTCTGAAAATTGTTAGATGAATCTCCATTCTTCCAGTGATTTTTGAAGTTTGTTTTTTTATACATGTTGCTGTCTTCATGCTTTACAGGTAAGGCACCTTCAATTACTTCTTCTTGCCTCATAGACCTTCTCTACTCGTGTGCTTGCAAGGCATTTAAGAGCTCTGTAAGGGAGATATTTGACAGATCTTTGGTGTTCTCCAAAGTAGTAATGGTGGCTTCGAACCTCGCTGGAACCGCCACCAATATTTTTTCGACAATCCTGGAGTCTGTTAACTCAGACCCAAGCAATCTCACCTTGTTGGCAATGTTGAGAAGTCTGTCAGAGTACTGCTTCATGCACTCAGACTCCTTCATCTTCTGTAACTCAAAATCCCTAATTAAATTAAGGACCTTCATTCCACGAATCCTTTCATCTCCTTCGTACTCAGCCTTGAGGTAATCCCAAATTTCTTTGGCTGTTTTGAGGGACATAATTCGTGTGAAAATCATTTGAGATACTACTGCAAATAGACAAGATTTTGCCTTTTATTTTCTCGTATTCTTTTCCTTATGTGCTTTGGTCTGTGCCATAGTAGGGTTTGCTGGAAGTTGAGGGATTTTGTAATCCTCTTCTACTGCTTCCCAAAAATCTAAAGCCTCCAAGTAAGTCTCCATACGAACTACCCACATTTGATAATTGTCTCCATCGAAGACTGGTAGTGCAGTGATTGAAAAATCTCTTTCCATTTTAACCTCACAAATCCCTTAAGAATAGGGCTCCGATACCACTTTGTTGGTGCAGAAGACAAAGGTTTAACAATAAGAGTAAATGAAGATGAGGAGTTACTGGAATGTGAAAAGAGAAGACTACATTCATTTAATAAAATTGTTGGTTTAAATACACATAAAAGTCACTAACAAACGCTAAATGACTGATACAAGTTAAATAAAAGATACAAGTAAAGTAAAGCATGCTTTAGAGGACAACCAAAAGACACACACTGTTAACATAAAATAACAGCTTCTAAATAATTCTAACAGATTGTGCGGAGTTGAAATTTTGTAGTGAACCAGATGCCCTTAATGCTCAAAATACAGTGTTTCTTGTGCAAAACAATGTAGTAGTCGAGTAGAGTGCAAACTATCTATCTTAAAAGTGGAAGCTGCTAGCTTATAATGATAAGCTTATCTCGTAGTATGTTAAATGGGTAGGCCAAAATATTGAATTATTTGGGTAGATAGATACGAAGGTTACCGAGAATGTGAACTTGATATAAAAAAATTATGATATGAAGGCTAAGTTAGAGAAGATAATGAGAGGAATGGAAGATAAAAAGAGGGTTTTGTGTGAGGAAGCTGCAAATTTTGTGAAAGAGAAAGAAAAAGAGATGATGTATGTTGCTCAGGGTTTGCTGAGAAGGGTTCAGGATGACATAATCTTTTATTCATGAAAGAGGAATAATGATATGATCCTAGAAGTCCTGAAGAAACTTATACCAGAGAATGAGTGATCTGGCTTATTTAAGTGAGAAAGAGAATGAAGAGGCCAGTGAGGAGGCGGAAAGTGATGATGAAGGCATCGTTCGCCAATGAGAACGGTCTGGTGAAGACTTGAAGAACGTATCTTTGGCTGGTGAATGAGTGACCATAGGTGATAAGTCAATTCCCTTGCGTGTTGATGACACAAATGAGAGCACAAATCAGAAGTCCCCACTGCACGCTACATGAGTTGACGAGGTTGCTGAGGGTGTTTGTACGATCGTGTTGTGAACATTTTATTGATTTTTTCGATGAATGTGGATATTAAATGTCGATTGTTTCTTTTATGGCTGTTAAATAAATTGTTTGGTGTTATGATGTGTGTTGTGTTTTGTTGGTTCTTTACTTAGTTTGAGAATATGATATTTTACATGCTTAATAATATGTGGTTATCTTGATTTTGGCGAAAGAAAGATAGAGGTAACAGAGTAAACTTGGCGTTTTTAGAAGGTGGAGTCGGTGTACACATTTTTGGTTAATTGTATATATTGATGGTGTTTCCATTTCATGTATGGTCTGGATGACCAAGGTTTCAATTTGGATCATATGTCAGAGATCAATATGCCTAGTTGAGTACCTCAACAATGTTTCTACCTCGTGCTTGGTTTGTATAACCAATTCACGATTTGGTTAGTGTGTTAGGGCTCACTAGCGCTAGTTGTATATTCTTATAGTGTTTACACCTCAGGTTTGGTTGGGATAACCAAGGTTGCAATTTGACTTGTATGTCAGAGCTCAGTATGGCTAATTGCGTACCCTAATGATGTTTCCACCATGAGCTTGGTTTGCTTACCAATTTGCTAGTTTCACATTATAAGTCAGGGCTCCGTATGACCACTTGCATATCGCTTTGGTTTGTCAATTGCATGCGTGGTTTGCCAACCATATATTTTTATCTTATATATCTACACGAGCCCCCTCTTTTGGTTTGATATATGTTTTGACCCTCTGGATATTTGGTATAGATCAGATGGTTAGGAGCCTTGGCATCGTATTGTTTATTTTTTCGAGAGTCTCTTTGCCACATAGATATCGCTAATTTAGAGTCCTCAAATCGAATGAATTATTCTGACCTTTCAAGAATATCACAAATAATTTCGACCGAGAATCAAGAAAGTTTGCCATACAGGGGTCCCTTAGTATCTAACAATGCCAGGAACGAGGCCACCGCCACGCTCTCCTTACATGCAAATAACATATTCATCTAGTGCATTAATATTTTTACATAACTTTTAACCGTCTCTCCCTCCCTTTGATACATATTTATGATGTATGAACCATCCTTATTATGCTCTTTTTTACCCACAAAATTGTTCCTTAAATCCCTATCTAAACCCTCAAAATACCGAAGTGTCCTATTTGGCAGGCCGTTGAATATCTCAAGGGTGTTTCCTTTAAGAATCACAGAGAAGGCTCGATAGAGCAAGACATCATCTAAGTTGAATTCTATCATCATATTCCTAAATTGTTCTAGATGATGCTCGAGGTATCCATGGCCATCATAGGAGTCCATTGGATATGGATCAAACTTCATATGAAGCTTGCCTTCCAGAATCTTCTTCATAGAACAAACACAGATCAAACCATTAGACGAGCCCACAAATGAAATCCATTCAGGTAAACAGGAAACCGATTTATAAGAGATCTGTATAAGGGAGAGCATGTCAAAGTAAAAGTAGATGGGTGGCAACCTACAAAAACAATATATTCAGCACTAGAGATCAAACATCTACTTTTAGATGCTCGTCTGTGTAAAGTGACAAAAAAAGGACTAGAGATCAAAGATCTCCATGATTTGGATACAGATTTGAATCGGAGAAGTGATTTCACTGGAACCCTCGAAAGTATCTCGAGGATGAGATCATCGGGGAGTTCAGAAATTAACATTGCTGCTAAAAGAGAGACTCAAAGTTTCTGGGCTTTGAAGGAAGAATCTTCGGAGACCTAAGTTTGTCGTCGAGGAGTTGAGAGCAGCAGCAAAGCAAAGGGTTTATGAGTTCACGTATTGTTACTCCTTTCAACTTAAAGGGCGGTATCCTTAAACCTTACAATAATCTTATGATGTAGCGGATGTTTTAAGGGGCTGGGGGCCAGCCCTATAATATTGGTTAATTTTTTTTTAAACTAATAAATAGTTTTTTTTAAAAAAGTGGACTAATGCCTATTTTTAAATAAAAATATTCGATAAAACTTTAAGCTAATTTTTTTATTAAACTATAAAATTTAATCTAAATATCTTAAATAATTCCTATTGTTAACTAATGGCTTTTGAAGAAGGTAAATAATTTTTTTATGCCTAATTCCTAACCCTAAAATATTCGTTAATTTTTAGCCTTAAAATATTGGTTAATTTTTATAAAGATAATAAATAGTTTTAAAAAAAGATTGACTAATACCTATTTTTAAGTAAAAAGGTTGATAAAACTTTAAGCTAATTTTTTTAACTATCTATTTTTAAGGAGTTTGTTAAACTATAAAATTTTAATCTAAATATCTTAACTAATTCCTACTGTTAAGCTAAAGAAGTCGATAAAACTTCAAGTTAAATATCTTAACTAATGTCTATATTTAAGGAAGATGTATTTATAAATTACCATCCAAAAGATTAGAAGTTGATTTTGTAGGTCTTTTCGGTTATTTTATATTTTTAGTGCAATTATTTGTTCGGATTTATTATGGTTTAATCTTTCTCTTAAAATTCAATTTTTTATCTAGGGTTATTTCATCAATTCCATCCATATTATTAATATTATAATCTTAATATTATATATTATGTTTAATATAAATTCTATCCATATTATATTATATATATATATATATATATATATATATATATATATATATATATATATGGTAATAAATTCTATTGTAGATGGATTGATAAAAAATTATACTAAAACATACATTAGGATTAATTTTCTATATCGTTCATATTTACGTACGAGGCTTATATTCGAACTTGAAACATACATCGACGATATAATTGACAAGGACGAGTTCTCCAATATTGAAGATTTGAGAAATTTAGCTAAGATACTAGTTTGAAAGACATCAAAGATACTAGTCTGAAAGACATCAAAGTTTCCGAAATTGATCGAATTGACATTAATTCTTCCGGCAACATCAGTAGAAAAAAGTATTTTCTACAATGAAGCTTGTAAAGACGGACTTGTGGAAAAAGATGGACGACATCTGGATGAATGATCTTATAGTTGTATACAACGAGAGAGAATTTTTTTTAAAAAAAAATTGATAATGAAACCATTTTACGACGATTCCAAGATATAAGGAGTCGTCGTTGTCAATTGCCTCCTATCAATCACAAAAACTTTTGAATGAATTTTAGCCCTCCTAGTTTCAAATCCTGGTTCCGCCTTTTATCCGTCAAACGTCTTTATTTTTCCAAACCTTTACCGTTCGGGTATTTATTAGATGGAATATTTCATTTTCTTTTCACGTCTGAATCGTCAGGTTCGGATAGCCCTAGTATCTATTAATTGATTATTTATTTATAAGATATTTATTATGTTTAGATAATAAGTAATAAAATATTTTATTATATTTAGATAATAAATAATAAAATATTTTATTATTTACGTTAGATATTTATTTAATTTTTAATAATCATAGTTTAAATATACAAATTTGTTAAAAAAATCGTCATCTTTTAAGAATTTATTGGAACAATTTTTTTATATTTGTTGAATATAGGTTAATTTAAAATAATTCTAAATTTTTATAGGATATACAAACAATGATAAGATTATAAAAAATAAACAAACACATAAATCATAAAAAAATAAAAAAGCTAAATTTGATTATAATATAATTTTAAAATTTATAAAATAATAATATATCATAATTATTTTTTTAATAAAATAATAAATAACACATATCCGGTAAAATTAGGTTTGAGTTTTTCGGTCAGAATTTTTTAAACGATAACTCATCCCAAATTTGGCGGGTAATAAAATTTAAAACGCACAACCCATCACACATAAAATAAAAAATTCGGATATCTCAACACATTGGATCGGTTCGGGTTGGGTACTCGCAAACTCAGAAAAAATTGCCATCTTTAGTTAGGAATGATCATAGACTTCAATAGTATATAGTCTTTTAATTTTCAAAAGTCCAGCGAAAGTTATTTTACTATCGAGTTTGATAAAGTTAGTCCCCTCATATGTTGATTAATGTAAGCCTGCCACATGACACCAGATTCAACATAAAATTCGTCTATCGACTTTAGGTCAAAGTTAAAATGCGGTAAACAACACGAATTGATGCATGTGTTCTCGTATAAAATTAACGTAGCAAATATTATTCTAGTTGTCATACTACTAATTGATGTTTATTTTCTACGCGATATTATATATCATAAGTGCATATGCATTAAGGTGTTTTTAAAATCTAAGTTATTTAATATAGAAGTAGCTGATTCGTTAAATCTTATTCAATTTAATATATTCACATAACTTAATTAATTCATTAAGTCTGAAATTCCCAAATAAAACCTAATCCCTAAATCTTTACCTGATTCCGAACCAAAATCCACAAATAAAAGAGGGCACAAAACTTTAAATTCTCTAATTCTTGAGACAAAAATTCTAAATCCCTAAATTTTTTCATAATTTTATCGACACCTAAATTCCTAAATCAACTCTCACCCAAGTACTCACAAATATTCTACATAATTCACGATTCAATATGAAATGATGGTGGGTTCAAGAAAGAAACAAGGAATATATAATATAGGGGTGGAAAAGAGTTAGTAATTGATCATGTCACCCCTTACCATATCTCTTTGATTTATCTCAGCGAAGATATCTACATTAGATGTCAGCTAAAATGGAAGTTTGAAGTCATGAAATTTACTTATCAACTGCCTTTACGTGCATATGGTAAAAATTTAGTGTACATCTCTAGTGATAAAGATGCACTAGAGATGTGCAATATGATTGAAAAATTAAAATTTATAAAGGTATCTATCAAAGCTGTTCTTCCGCTGGAAATTATATCTTATTAAAAAAGAACCAAGGTAGGTACAAGAGTTGTTGAACTTTCAAATTCACGTCCGAAATCAGATATTGATTAGGTTAATAAATATAAAGTGGGTCAAAGAAGTGAGTCAAAGATATATAGAATAAAGAACATAGTTAGGGAAATGTTGCTAATAAAGACTAGGGTTATACCACTGTTGCAAATAAAGCTTACATATGGTTAGCTAAAAAAGCAACCAACCAATGGTCTAGATTTTAATGCAATATGGAAACATGATGTAACATTCAGACTTCTAGTCTAGTTGAAACCTTCAATATGATCATTTTAAACTTGCAGAAGAAATCCATCATAACATTGATAGATGGAATCATACAGCAGACTATGAAATGAATAGCCAAAATTTATAAAAAACCACAACCTGGAAGGGTGAAGTGTGTCTTAATATCTTAAAAACGTCAGAGGCAGTTATTAATGCAGTATGAAATAATATACAGGAGTGGACAATTTTTTGTAGACGTGGCATAAAAGACATGCACTTTCAAGGGTTGCCAACTTAGTAGTATACCATGTGAGCATGCTGTGTTAGACATATGGCAGATTTTAAACAACTTGTTGACTTCATTTTGTCTTGTTACTCAATAGCAGCATACATAGCTATATATGAGCATATAGTGAAGCATATTAATAGACATTTTCTCTGGAAACAATCTACATTTCCTCCATGTCAGCCACTACCAACAAAATTAAAGAGGGGAAAATGGGTAATAAAAATGAAGATAGACAAAAGTGACCTCGAGCCACCATCAGGAGAAAGAATGACGTGGAATTTTATTCAGTTAAATTCTAGTAAGTGTAAGCAAACTGGCCATAACAAAAGAAATTTCTCAACTATTAGAGAGAAATCATAAGTTAATGTTGCCGTTGGGACTGAGGCAAATGATGGTGGTGTTGCACATAACTCACATGGAGCTATTGTTGGCCCTGAGAGAAATAAGGGTAGTGCTGCAGATAAATCACAAGGATTTGTTGTTCGGATTGAGATAAATGTTGGTGGGGCTGGAGTTGGGGATAACTTACAAGGATCCGATATTGTTAACAAAACACATGAAGCTACTTTGCATGCTCGTGTTAAAAGGAAAACAAGATGAGTGGAGAAACTTATCAGTAAGTTTCTTCATGGTTTTTAGTCTCACAATATAATAATTTGGTTACTTACAACTATTTAATGTCTGCTGTTGCAGTTGTTTTATAAATACAAAATGGTAGATGTACGCATTCAATTATTGGTATATCTATTTGTTTATTATTTTGAATTGTTAATGGTATGCATTCAGTTACTAGAGTGTTAGGTACTTGTTTATTATATTGAATTGGTACTACTACGCATTCAATTATTAGTATGTTAGGTAACATATTGTTTATGTATTTAATGGTTTTGATATATGGCTATATGGTCTTGCTGAATGGTGTATGGTTACATGGTATTGCTTTATTTAGTTTTAAATGGTATTTTCATATATTGGTTTATACAAAACTACTGGAAAATCGATGCCGACATAGAAAATGTCATAATACAAAGAGGTTTCTCGTGTTGCAAAATAAACAAAAAAAGGAAGAGACCTAGGAAAATGCAAACTTCATTCGCTGCTGCATCAAATGTGCAGGAGTAGATGAACTTACACTAGAGGGAACTTCAAGAAATGTCTAGAGTAAACTTATGTTTGTTCGTAAGTTTTTTGGTACTAGAGTAAACTGTTTTTTGGTCAAGTTTCGATAACATTCACAAGCTTGAACTCTAAGTATGATGCTGTAAGTATTGTATTTTGTTTTTTTTTATGTTTTAATATTTTGGATTAGGTATTTTGGTGTTATTTATCATATTAACATTTGTAACAATTCTAAGTGTTAATTTATCTTTTTAAGTTATGAATCAATTTAGAGGTTATTTTTATAGGTCATGAATTATATGTCATTTTATAGGTTATAAATTAGAATGTAAGGTCATTTTACATAATCAAAATTTAGGGTTCATTTGACCGAATTAGTTACAAGTCATTTATCCTTCTAAGTGTTCTTATTCAGAATCAATTATATGTCATTTAAAGTCATTTTACATAATTAATTACATGTCATTTATCCTTTTAAGTGTTGTTATCCAGAAAGTGATACATTCAACTTCTAAATTTTAGAATCAATTATATCAATAATTTAAGACCTATAAATTACAAATCAAGAACAATTGTTTTACAAAATAAAAACAAATAATTTCTAAATGGCAAGAACAAACACTTTTATGGAATCAATATTTTGAACAAAATTTCAAAATCAACTACATAGTCAACAAGTTACAAAATCCATTAACCCAATTAGAGCAAACAACAAACACAAAATTACATTTATTTTTGTAAAAACTAGAAAAGATTTATTATTACATAGAATTTCAGTACAAGTTAAAGCCATATATATAGGCTCTGAAAAATATCTTATTAATATACTAGTCTACTGTAATAAAATTTAATCTAATAATATCTATAATAGATTACGTTTGAATATTGACTATAATAAATTATTTAGTCAATATATATTATTATTTCCGTTAACACTCTCCCTCAAGCTTGTGCAAAAGTACTTGAAACTGTCGTAGCTTTGATAATAACATTCTCTTTGAAACTTGAACTGAAGTACTTGAAGTGCAAGATTGATCGAAATACTGAAACGAAATCACATTCCCCCTAAACCTAGAGCATATATATTAATCATGCCCAACTTATTACAAATATAAGTAATCCGTGATCTATTGAGCACTTTTGTGAATATATCTCCTAGTTGTTCTCCTGTTTTGACATATCTCGTATGAATGAGATTTTGTTGAATCTTTTCGCGGATAAAATGACAATCAATTTCAATATGCTTCATTCTTTTGTGAAAGACAGGATTAGATGCAATGTGCAGCGCCGCTTGATTATCACACTATAACTTTGCAGGCATGGTAGTCTTGATGCCAATATCATTTAACATTTGGAAAATCCAAATTATCTCACAAGTAGATTGAGCCATGGCTCTATATTCAGCTTCAGTACTTGATTTCGATACAACATTTTGTTTCTTACTCTTCCAAGATACCAAATTACCCCCTACAAAAACGCAGTAACCAGTGGTCGATCTTCTATTAGCTTTAGACCCAACCCAATCTGCATCTGCAAAATACTCTATATTTGTATGACCAATATTGCCATACCACAATCCTAGTTCAGGAGCCGATTTGAGATAACACAAGATATGTTCTAGTGCTGCCTAGTGATTAACTGTTGGAGAAGACATAAACTGACTTACAACACTGACTGAATATGCAATATCTGGTCGAGTTACTGTAAGGTAATTGAGTTTTCCTACTAACCGACGATAATTTTTTGGATCACTAAATAATTCTCCGTCATCTTTCAGTAATTGCGAATTAGGAACCATTGGTATATTACATGGTTTTGCTCCTAGCTTTCCTGTTTCCATCAACAAATCTAGAACATATTTTCTCTGCGATAAAAGAATACCTTTGTTGCTTCTTGTTATTTCAACCCCCCAAAAATACTTCAGTGTTTGAAATCGCGAATGTAAAAATGTTTTAAGCAATGAAATGCCTTTAGTATCATTCCCAGTAATAATGATGTCATCTACATATACAATAATGAGTATAATTTCATTTGCATAACGTTTATAAAAGACAAAGTGATCACAATTTCTCTTCTTCAACCCAAATTCATTTAACGCATCACTAAACTTGCCGAACCAAGCACAAGGACTTTGTTTTAATCCGTATAATGATTTATACAAATGACATACCTTTCCTCTTTTCCCCTGAGCAACAAATCCGGGTGGTTGCTCCATATAGACTTCTTCTTGGAGGTCTCCATGTAAAAATGCATTGGTAATATCTAACTGATGTAATGGCCAATCATTTGATGCTGCTAAAGAAATAAATAAACGAATAGAGGTAAACTTAGCTACCAGAGAAAAGGTTTCAGAGTAATCAACACCATAGGTTTGAACATCTCCTTTTGCAACAAGTCGTGCTTTGAGACGAGCTAGCGTCCCATCTGGATTTATTTTTACATTAAACACCCATCTACAACCAATAACTTTCTTACCATTGGGTAAATTAACCAACTTCCAAGTACCAATGTCTTCTAATGCTCTTATCTCTTCAAACATTGCAGCTTGCCAGCCAGAATGACATAATGCTTCGTGAACAGTTTTTGGAATAGAAATAGAATCAAGAGATGCAATAAAAGCTCGGGTTGAAGAAGGTAATTGATCATATTTTGCGAAAGAAGAAATTGGATACTTACATTGTCTTTTACCTTTTCGAAGAGAAATAAAGAGATCAGGAGTGGACTCATTATCGTTTGTAGCAGGATCGGGAGACAAAGGAATTGGTAGTGAACATGACGGATGAGGTGCTTTACGTCGAGAATAAACATATCTAATAGGAGGTCGATATGGTGGAGGTGGTACATCAGATCTTTGAACGATCGTGTATATGAGTAAATCATCATCGACAGTAGTTGTTTATGGATCGACATTAGACAAACCAGGAAAAAAATGGAACATGTTCTAAAAATGTAACATCCTTAGATACTATGTAACGATGAAGAGATGGGGAAAAACATTTATAGCCTTTTTGAAACCTAGAATATCCAAGAAAAACACATTTTAAGGATTGGGATCTAATTTTGTACGAGTAGGACTTGCATCCCTTACAAAGCAAGTACAACCAAAAATTCGTGGTTCAACATGAAATAGAGGTTTAGACGGAAAAAGCATGAAAGATGGAATATTATTTGAAAGGACAGTAGACGGCATACGATTAATTAAAAAACAGGCAGTGGAAACAACATCTGCCCAAAATAATTTCGGTACTTTCATTTGAAAAAGAAGTGCACGAGTAACCTTTAAAAAATGTCTATTTTTTCTTTCAGCAACACCATTTTGAGATGGCGTGTCCACACATGAAGTTTGGTGAATCATTCCTTTTTGTTCCATAAATAATTGAAATGCAGTTGAATAATATTCTTTACCATTATCACTTCTTAAAATACGAATAAGATAATTAAATCGGGTATTTATTTCTGCAGTAAACGTGCAAAATATTGAGAATAACTCAGAATGATTTGTCAGTAAATATAGTCATGTAACACGGGAATAATCATCAACAAAACTAACAAAATATTTAAAACCAGTTTTAGAAACAACGGGACAAGGACCCCAAACATCTGAATGAACTATTTCAAAAGGAAACGTAGCCCGTTTTTTAATACGAGGATATGATGAAAGACGATGATATTTATCAAATCTACATGACTCACACTCTAATGATGTCAAATGCCGAAATTTAGGATAAAGTTGTTTTAAAGAGATTAAAGATGGATGACCCATACGACAATGTGCTTCAAATGGAGATGTAATACTAGAACACGCAGTAGATGTATGATAGTCTTTATCAAGATAGTAGAGACCTCCACTCTCATGCCCTCTACCAATTATTATATTCGTCGTAAGATCCTGAAACAAACAATGATCAGAATAAAAGGTAACAAAACAATTTAGTGTTTTAGTGAGTTGGCTAATAGAAATAAGGTTGAATGAAAACCGAGGGAGATGTAAAACAGATGTCAAAGAGATATTTTTGGTGGGATTGACAGTCCCTGAACCTAAAATACGAGATGATGATCCATCTGCCAATGCGACATTAGAATGATGTGTATTTGAAAGAGAAGTAAAAACTTGTTTATTACCTGTCATATGTTCTGTGGCAGCAGAATCAATGACTCAATCAGAGGATGAAGAAACAAGACATGTAGTTGAGTTACCTGACACACAAGCTGCATGGTTTGTAAGATCTTGTGACTTCAGAGACTCTTGATACTTGGAAAATTGAGCATATTCCCCAGCGGAAAACATATGAGGTTCCTTGTTCGTTGCCATATTAGCAAATTGTTGAGATAGTTGAGGATAATTCCACTTTGTATGACAGTAAAAACATTCAACATTGTTTAGATCACCACCACGATTACCAGAACTATTATGTCTATTGTATCCATCTTGACTATTGTATCCACCACGACTACCGTGATTACTGTACCCATCACGATTACCACAATAGTTTGATCTACCACGACTACCATAATCGTTATATCCACCACAACCACCACGAACACCAGATCTGCCACGATTATTGTAACTATAAGCGCCGCGACCACCACGACCATCACGACCATTATGACCATCCTGATGATCAGAAAAACCAGGTTTATTGGTGCTGATTAATGCACTAGTGACAGGTTGTACTGGCTGTGAGTTTTCAGTTCGAAGAAGTCTAGCATAAATTTCATGTAGAGATGATATCTCAGATCCAGCGAGGATTTGAGATTTTGCACTATCAAACTCCGAAGGAAGACCAGCAAGAAAACTCATTACAGCCATTTGTTCTCGTTGCAATTGTTGACTTTTAATATCAGTACTGAAGGGTAACAAAACATTAAGTTCTTCGTAGATGCGTTTGAAATCCATAAAATATACCGTAAGAGACTTATCTTGTTTTTCAGTACGATAAAAAGACTTGCAGACATCATAGATACGCGATATATTACCTTTTCCCGCATATAGAAATTCCAGATATTCCATTAACTCTTTAACGTATTCGCAATGATTAACAAGATTAAGTACCTCAGTAGTGATTGTATTTCATATCCGAAGAAAAAGACGAGCATCATCACGCATTCAATTTTTTGCCGTGTCATCCGTAGGAAGATCTTGTATCAAATGGTCATCTTTTTCTATAGTTCGTAAATAGATACAAATTGTTTTACTCCAATCTAAGTAATTGGATTCATTCAATTTTTGTTCGGTGATTCTTGTCATCATAGGAACCAAATCAGACATACTTTTCCTTTCCTCCATCTAGATTTTTTTATAGAAACCCTAATGGCTCTGATACCATGTAAAAACTAGAAAAGATTTATTATGACATAGAATTTCAGTACAAATTAAAGCCACATATAGAGGCTCTGAAAATATCTTATTAATATACTAGTCTACTGCAATAAAATCTAATCTAATAATATCTATAATAGATTACGTTTGAATATTGACTATAATAAATTATTTAGTCAATATATATTATTATTTCCGCTAACACTTTTCAAATCCAATTTTTAACCAAGTTGAGAAAAAGAAAAAGAAAATAAATACGACAAAACCAAATCAACAAATTGACTGGTTTTCAGATTCTCATTCTCAGCTTCTATCTTGCGTTAATTCTCTTTCAACATAATAATTATTTCTTCTGATTAATCATTGATTGGTCAATTAACCCACTTAAAAAATCCACATTTTTTAGTAGTCTTGAAAAATGAATATAATTTGGGTTTACAAAAACATTAGGGTTCAAGAAAGAAATCAAGTTTTGAATTGAGCAAAATTAAAGTTAAGGAATACTTATACTATGGTTTATGCACCTATAAAATCTATTTCCTTGGTTAGAATCAGTGCAAGAAGTACGCACTATTATAGGTTTTCCGCAAAAGCATTCCGAATCCCTCGAATCTGATTCTCATTTTTCTATTTGGGAGAAATTCATTGAACTGGACATAAATAAGAAAGAGGGAAGGAAATGTAACAAAGGGTGATTCTTTTTGATTTTTAATAAAGAAGAACAAAAGAAATAAAAGTACGAAGAAAGAGAAGAAAAATAGTTAAGGAAGACGAAAAGAGTGAAAAGGAAGATGGACAAATAAAGTTACGTACTTTAATTCATTAAGGAATATCATTTTATTTATTTATTGGTTCAATGCCAGAATTATAATCCATGTAAGCCTCTCTCATGCCAACATGTCAATTTGTCAAATGTTAAAAAATAATTAAATTTGAGGGACTATGATCTATACAAGTTTCTGTTGAGTATGGTGCCATGTGACAGCCTTACATTAATCAACAGATGTAGGAGACTAACTTTATCTAAACTGGATAGTCAAGAGACTCCCACAAAAAATTTTAAAGACGAGAGAGTATATGCCAGTAAATTTGATAGTTGATGGACTAGTCACTATTCAAAGACAATGATCATACATTGGAAAGACAATTTGGATTTATAAATATGTGAGAAAATTTGATTTTGTTGATATGTATCTTTTAAGATATCTTTAACCTTTAAATAGTTATTATACAATTTAAGTTTTAATTATTTGAAACAATTATTGAGTTTAAATATATTTTAGTATGTTAAATAATTAAAAATAAAAAATAAAATAAAATATAATATTATACATCAATATATAAATTAAATTAAGTTACATATATGTAACTCAATTTAACGTAAGACACATATTTAGGGAGCAAAATTATACTGCTGATTGGATTGCAAAGTGGACTCTCATTCAGAAATCAAATTGTCTGGTGTCTTCTAACCAAGCACCAACACTTCTTAGTGCTATAATCTTACTTGAAAGTATTAATGTTCTATACTTTAGACTTACAACCTGATTGAACTCAAAATTTCTCTTGTCTTATTTTTAACTTAACTTTATTATACTGACTCTTTCGGCAAGGCCTTCTCTGACCAAAAAAATATTTTCCATTATTGCAGGAACATGGATAAAATCTTACATACAAAGGAAAATGACGCAAAAAAAGTATTCAAGGAACACAAAATAACTATAGATTCTGAGATGACATATCAAAGCTCAAACTGGATTATTGCATCAACATTCCTTGTAAGACATTGTTACAAGGCTGCCACCAACAACTTTAATTTTATATGTAATTAGGCTTAAAAAAAAACTTTGTACACATCTAGGTTTGATAACATGTTATCAATGAAATTATCTTTTGATGAAAAATAACTCAGTTTAACATAAACCAACCATATAAATTTAACAAAAATATAAATTGTCGGACCCGTATATATTTATCCCTCAACAATTCAGATACTCAAATCCACAAAACTTAGTCAAAGATATGCTAATATACAAAATCTAAGTAGTTAGAGAAAAATAAGATTAAATCTTCCTAATATCTCAAAAATATTTACTACAAGCAAAGACTCTAAAAATAAAGATCTAACCACCATTGATGAAATATTCATTCATTTATTATATATCTTTAATGTTTTATTATTATATTTTATATTTTTTAAACTTACCTATAGATCTACTTCGATTTTAGATCAAGCTAGCTACTCAGAGTTTTCCATATCAACAGTGTCGTAAAGTAAATTTTTTTATCAAGAGAAACCAAAATAAATTGCAAGCTCAAACTAGATGATGTTAAAATTTAAAGAGAGAACCGATCAGTTTGTAGAAAAAGTTGGAGATGGAGCAAGCCGATAGACAACCTCTGGCATCACATATTATTGCATGTTAAAGGATTTCCTTCTCAAACAGAATGCCAAGGTAACAAAGATGGAATGAAGAAGTAAATCGGGTTTTTTTAGAATAATAAGATTTATTTTTTGTATTCAATTTTGTCTTCGAAAAAACCTAGTTAGGAGGTTTGCCTTCTTTTATAATTTGTACACATAATTTTATCTCTCCGTATTGAATATCTATTTATTATATATTTAAACCATGTCAAACGTTTTTAAATGCCACAAAGGATGTTCAAATATGTTACTTCTCGTTATGTCGACATGTATTACTTCATGACACTCACTCGTGTACTATGATATGTTTGCCTTGTGCTCTTGTATGGGTCCTCGTTCGCATTGGTATGATGCCCTCGGCACGTCTCGCTCGTTGTTATGCATTAGTTTATTAACATTGGTTGGTATTGATCGTTACCTTTATCTCACTCATGGTCTTTGTTTATTAGTAATTATTTTCCATCGTTTTATGTATTGTCCTCGTCCTTGAAAGATTCACCTCACGCTGTAACTATGACTTATCATTTTAGTCCTTTATATGAGCATACTTTATCACCATAAGGAGTATATACTAACCGTAGGATATATCCTTATCAAAATTCCTTCATAGTTCTTGAAGTAATTTGTGAAAAACACTTGGTTGAATGACTATATATAGAAACAATTGTGAAGAGGTTGGGCATACAACTAACTGACTAAAATATTGGAGAACACATGCACATGGCAAATTCGTGTTGGTCACAGAAGGGGTTTAACACGTGTCACACTACGGTCCACGTGTTGATGTTGACTTGATGACAGAGCACATGCGTGTTTTCAAGGGAAAACAAATTGAGTTACTTATATATTTATTTTTATTCTTAGAAAATGTACATATTTTTATTTTAAAAAGAAAAAATATGAGTAGTTGATTACCAAAGGATCTGGTGGTTCAGAAATGGGCTTTTATATAAACTTGTTTTATTGTCGATTCACTGTTTCTATTTGTTACTTGTAACTTTTCTTATTGTAGGGATTATGTGCCAAATATTTTCACGTTTATGAGCATCCAAGTACGCACATGTCGTCATTGTTGGCAATTGATTTATTAGGTGAGTAGTCTCCCCCTAAGTATCTCTAGATTTTTATGTAATGATAGTGCAATAAATAGCTAGATTGGTTATGGTCTAAACCAGATAACCCAAGTCATCTCCTTTTGTTATGTGTCAATTTGAGGCGAGAATAAAATTTTCAGCGTCCTCTCTCCAGATCATCATTAGAAGAACTTTATATTTTTATTCAAGAAATGAGAGTATTCGAGTGCAATGAAGAAGGACAAACTTGAGCTGAGATAGATTAGTTCATGTAAGATATGGTTTGGGGTTAATGTTTTTGCTGTAAATTTGATGTGATGGACATTCTCCTTATGTATTGTAGTATTTCGTAGATATATGAAAGTATTAGCTGCTATTTAGGAATGTGTACGAGGATAACATAATAAGTCTAGTGACAACATTATCTGTTATGGCATACTCTGTGTGGTTTTTGGATTTCTATTTGTTGTTTACGGAGCTCGACTATTTGCTAGCTGTGTTGTGACCTATTCCTGAGCTCGTCATGAGAGAGGACGGGAAAGTAACACTACCTGCTATTAGAGAGTCAACAAACTCGGAGAGTTTACAAAGCTTGTTGTGGCAGCGGTTTTACGACAATGATCTTACTGAAGCAGGCTCAATATCCATAAGAAAAGTGCTCCCAAAGAATCTGAGGAGGCATCTTCGAATAAGAAGGCAGGGAAAAAGAAGTGAGTTGCAAAGAATGTGGGCACATCTCAATAAAATGCGAGGTTAGTAGAAATGTCTATAAAGAATAAAATGTGTGTTTTGAAAAAGAGAGGGGTCACAATATCGAAAAGGAAAAATATTCCAGTTGGTGACGAGGTCCCGTCTCGAAATGACAAACCGGCGAAGTTTGATCCGATATCTATTGCGAAAACAATATAGTTATGGCATTAGAAAAGAAAAGTGTGGGTGTTCATGACGAGGGGCCACCTATAAAAGAAGATATGGTGAAATATGATAGGGTTCCCACGACGATGGTGAATATTCCTGCTAAGGGCGAGATCATAGTAGAAAAGAAGAATAGTTTGTTTACTATGGACGAGGCCCTACAACTTAAAGATGATGAAATGAATTCTAGTGCGATCCTGACTTCGACCGAGGATATTGGTGCCATGTTGAGTGAAATAATAGTGCTAGGTGACGATGTCAGTCCTCTCGCCATATCCCCCTCGAACGTTAGGGGAACAGTGTGACTGTTGATAACGGGGCCGTCGTTGGTAATAAATAGTTAACATTCCCTTCGGTTGGGCAGCAGTCAATTAGGTAACGTTTAGACAAATTTTCTGTTTTTGCACCTAACCCGACTAACCAAGTCAAGGGAAAATATATTGGCCCGACTAGTTCATCGCAACTAAGCACGCACCAAGAGAACAATTCCCAGTGGTGTTCATGTGAGTTCCCAACCACCAAGTGCTTTGATCAGGAGTAATCCGCTTGTAGATTTTTCTCCCCTATGGTTGCTATTATATCGCCAACTTAAACATTGCCTTGATATTCCGTACTATGATTCCGTAACCATGGCACTCTTCTTGCATAACATATCAAACTGTAGTTGGATGTATGTGCTTTACTAAGAGTTTGAATTTTATCTATCATCTTGAGAAAGATATTCTTCCTTACTCGTATGTAGATACACCATAACTTGTTGATATTGGTGTATCAGTATATGACACTATAAGATATTAACAGAATGGATAACTTTAAGCATGATTTATTCACATTTGGGTCGATGGCAAAAGTGAGTAAAGAGTTATAAACGAGGGTATTCTATGTTGAAGCAAAATATCGATAAATTGGCAAAAGACAAATTAGAAGTGGATTGTGTTGGTGCAGAAGACAAAGGTTTAACAGTAAGAGTAAATGAAAATGAGGAATTACTGGAATGTGAAAAGAGAAGACTACATTCATTTAATAAAATTGTTGGTTTAAATACACATAAAAGTCACTCACAAACGTTAAATGACTGACACAAGTTAAATAAAAGATACAAGTAAATGAAAGCATGCTTTAGAGGACAACCAAAAGACACACACTGTTAACATAAAATAACAGCTTCTAAATAATTCTAACACTCCTCCTTGTTTAGAAACTGCAAACTCAAAGTCTTTTTCTCAAATCTTCAAACTTGCTTAATGGCAGAGGTTTAGTGAAAATATCTGCAATTTGATCTTCAGATTTGCAGTAACGCAGACTCACATCACCACTCTTTTGAACTTCTCGAACAAAGAATAGCTTGATATTGAAGTGCTTAGTCTTTCCATGAAAGACCGGATTGTTTGAGATCGCAATGGCAGCCTGATTATCAACTAGTATTTCAGTTCTTTGTTTTTGCTCCATGTTTAGATCAACTAGAAGTTTCCTTAACCAAAGAGCTTGATTAACAGTAGCTGCAGCAGCTCTAAATTCTGCTTCAGCAGTGTATTGAGCTACTGTTTCCTGCTTTTTTGAACTCCAAGAGAATATACCTGATCCGAGGGAAAAACAGTAACCTGATATACTTTTCATATCATCAATCGAGCCGCCCCAATCACTGTTAGAGAAACCAATTAGTTTCATCTCTTTCTACTTCAAAACTTAACTCCATAATTTCAAGTCCCCTTTACGTATCTGATAACTCTTTTCGCTGCTGTCATGTGAGTTTCGTTGGGACAAAACATGAATATGGAGAGAATACTTACAAAATTTAATATGTCTGGTCTGGTTGCTGTCAAATACATCAAACAACCTACCAAACTCCTGAATTCATCTTCAATAACCTTAGCAGAACCATCATCTTTGATCAGTTTCTCCTTTTGATTCATAGGAGTATTCATTGCTTTGCAATCTTCCATTTGAAATTTTTTAAGTATCTGCTTTGCATACGTTCCTTGACATATGAACACTTCATCTTAGCTTTGTTTGATCTCAATGCCGAGGAAGTATGACATCAAACCAAGGTCTGTCATTTCGAAAACCTCTTCCATTTCGAGTTTAAACTGATTAATTTGGTCAAGGCTGTTTCCTGTAATTAACAAATCATCTACATAAAGAGAAATGATTAAGGTATTTGTAACTTCATTATTGACATACAATGTGAGTTCAGATTGACTTTTGCGAAATCCAAGACCCACCATGCTCACGGAGCCTGTTTTAGGCCGTATAAAGCCTTTTTTAACAAATAGACTTTATCTTCATTCCCTCTGTTTACAAAACCTTCAGGCTGTTCAACAAAAATTTCTTCTTGCAAGTATCCATTTAAGAACGCAGATTTAACATCAAGTTGTAACACTTTCCAACTATTTTGAGCAGCAAGAGCAAGCAGTAATCTTACCGTGTCAAGCCTAGCAACAGGTGAAAATGTTTCCGAATAGTCCACTCCAAACACTTGTGCATATCCTTTTACAATAAGTCTTGCTTTGAATCTGTTAACTGAACCATCATGATTTAGTTTTGTTCTGAAAACCCATTTTACACCAATTATTTTTCTGTTTAGAGGTCGATCAACCAACTCCCAAGTTTTAT
The DNA here is from genome assembly GCA_036936605.1 of Limnanthes douglasii subsp. nivea. NCBI lineage: Eukaryota > Viridiplantae > Streptophyta > Magnoliopsida > Brassicales > Limnanthaceae > Limnanthes > Limnanthes douglasii. The sequence goes on along the minus strand of JAUPFV010000001.1, from coordinate 138,311,600 downwards.
TTTTTACGATCGTCGACAACTCCTCCTGCATTGTAGCCATCCAATGCTGACTGTCTTTTGCATCACAAAACCCTGTAGGTTCACAGACAACTACATTACACCTTTGATAAATATTAGACAGAGAATCATCAACTGAAGCATCTTGCCCCTCAATTCTAGGTTCTTCTTCTTCTATCATGCTACCATTGATTGAACTGTTTTATGAATTAAAATTCTGGTTCACCTTCGTTGATTCTTCCCAATTCCATTGCTCATTTTCAATAAAATGAACATCTCGTCTCACTATAACTCGACCAGTAAGTGGCTGGAAAATTTTATAAGCTTTGGATATACTGTTATACCCAATAAAAATTCCGGCTTTTGCCTTTTTATCAAGCTTATCTCGCTTGACCAGTGGACTATAAGTGAAACAAATGCAACCAAATATTCTAAGAAACTTTAAAGAAGGTTTGTAACCATACCAAGCTTCAAATGGTGTCAAGTATTTTACAGCTTTCGTCGAAATTCGATTTTGCAAGAACACAACAGTGTTTGTTGCTTCTCCCCGAAAGCATTTTGGAAGATTTTTTTCATGAAGCATGCATCTCATCATCTCCATTATAAATCGATTTCTTCTTTCACTGACTCAATTTTGTTGAGGAGAATATGGAGCTGTCAATTGATGTTCAATTCCAACATCTTCACAAAACATGTTAAAAGTTTCCGAGGTGTATTCTCCACCATTATCAGACCTTATAGTCTGAATCAAGCATCCACTTTCATTCTCAACTCTTGATTCAAATTTCCAAAACACACCAGTAACTTCTGTTTTTTGCTTTAAGAAATAAATCCAACACATTCTTGTTAGATCATCAATAAAAATGATGTAATAGAGATTACCATTTAACGATGGTGTTCGTTGAGGACCGCAAAGATCGGTATGAACCAGCTGTAGCTTTCTCGAGGCTCTCCAGGCTTCTTTTAGAAATGGTCGTTTATGCTGCTTCCCAAAATTACAAGCCCGACAATGAGGCATGTCATCATTAATGTCTGTGAGTCCTTCAACCAGCTTCTTTGACTGCATATGAAGCAGCCCTCAATGATGAAAATGCCCAAGTTTTTTTATGCCAAATCTCAGTAGTACAAGGTCTCGAATTAAAAGCCATCTGCTCCTTTTCCATTGGATTTAGAGCAAAAATTTTGCTTTCATTTCAACATTGAACAAGTCTTTGCCGCTAACATCTTTGATCAGGCACTGTTTATTCTCAAACAATAGTTTGTAGCCTTTATCAAGCAATTGACCAACACTTAACAAATTTTGATCAATTTTCGGTACAAATAAAACATCCGAAATAAACTTTGTACCTTTATAGCTCATTATAGCTACTGTACCTTTTCCCTTGACTTCTAGGTGTTCACCGTTTCCGATCCTCACTCTCTTGACTTCGGTATCTTTTAATTCTTCAAAGAGTTCTTTATCATATGTCATATGATTTGTGCACCCAATGTCAATCAACCAGCTTTCACTGGATTCTCTGCCTGAAAAACAAGTGACCACAAACAGTTGATCTTCTTCTTCTTGATCAGCTACACGTGCATCTGCTTCCTGCATCTGCTTCTGAACCTTTACTTTACAAATTGCAGCTTCATGTCCAACTTTATTACATTTGGAGCATTTAGCATCAGGTCTCCTCCAACATCTGTGTGGTGGATGACCTTTAATTTTACAATGACGACAAGGTGGGTAAGATTTTCTGATATCTGCTTCTTTTCTTTTCTGAAAATTGTTAGATGAATCTCCATTCTTCCAGTGATTTTTGAAGTTTGTTTTTTTATACATGTTGCTGTCTTCATGCTTTACAGGTAAGGCACCTTCAATTACTTCTTCTTGCCTCATAGACCTTCTCTACTCGTGTGCTTGCAAGGCATTTAAGAGCTCTGTAAGGGAGATATTTGACAGATCTTTGGTGTTCTCCAAAGTAGTAATGGTGGCTTCGAACCTCGCTGGAACCGCCACCAATATTTTTTCGACAATCCTGGAGTCTGTTAACTCAGACCCAAGCAATCTCACCTTGTTGGCAATGTTGAGAAGTCTGTCAGAGTACTGCTTCATGCACTCAGACTCCTTCATCTTCTGTAACTCAAAATCCCTAATTAAATTAAGGACCTTCATTCCACGAATCCTTTCATCTCCTTCGTACTCAGCCTTGAGGTAATCCCAAATTTCTTTGGCTGTTTTGAGGGACATAATTCGTGTGAAAATCATTTGAGATACTACTGCAAATAGACAAGATTTTGCCTTTTATTTTCTCGTATTCTTTTCCTTATGTGCTTTGGTCTGTGCCATAGTAGGGTTTGCTGGAAGTTGAGGGATTTTGTAATCCTCTTCTACTGCTTCCCAAAAATCTAAAGCCTCCAAGTAAGTCTCCATACGAACTACCCACATTTGATAATTGTCTCCATCGAAGACTGGTAGTGCAGTGATTGAAAAATCTCTTTCCATTTTAACCTCACAAATCCCTTAAGAATAGGGCTCCGATACCACTTTGTTGGTGCAGAAGACAAAGGTTTAACAATAAGAGTAAATGAAGATGAGGAGTTACTGGAATGTGAAAAGAGAAGACTACATTCATTTAATAAAATTGTTGGTTTAAATACACATAAAAGTCACTAACAAACGCTAAATGACTGATACAAGTTAAATAAAAGATACAAGTAAAGTAAAGCATGCTTTAGAGGACAACCAAAAGACACACACTGTTAACATAAAATAACAGCTTCTAAATAATTCTAACAGATTGTGCGGAGTTGAAATTTTGTAGTGAACCAGATGCCCTTAATGCTCAAAATACAGTGTTTCTTGTGCAAAACAATGTAGTAGTCGAGTAGAGTGCAAACTATCTATCTTAAAAGTGGAAGCTGCTAGCTTATAATGATAAGCTTATCTCGTAGTATGTTAAATGGGTAGGCCAAAATATTGAATTATTTGGGTAGATAGATACGAAGGTTACCGAGAATGTGAACTTGATATAAAAAAATTATGATATGAAGGCTAAGTTAGAGAAGATAATGAGAGGAATGGAAGATAAAAAGAGGGTTTTGTGTGAGGAAGCTGCAAATTTTGTGAAAGAGAAAGAAAAAGAGATGATGTATGTTGCTCAGGGTTTGCTGAGAAGGGTTCAGGATGACATAATCTTTTATTCATGAAAGAGGAATAATGATATGATCCTAGAAGTCCTGAAGAAACTTATACCAGAGAATGAGTGATCTGGCTTATTTAAGTGAGAAAGAGAATGAAGAGGCCAGTGAGGAGGCGGAAAGTGATGATGAAGGCATCGTTCGCCAATGAGAACGGTCTGGTGAAGACTTGAAGAACGTATCTTTGGCTGGTGAATGAGTGACCATAGGTGATAAGTCAATTCCCTTGCGTGTTGATGACACAAATGAGAGCACAAATCAGAAGTCCCCACTGCACGCTACATGAGTTGACGAGGTTGCTGAGGGTGTTTGTACGATCGTGTTGTGAACATTTTATTGATTTTTTCGATGAATGTGGATATTAAATGTCGATTGTTTCTTTTATGGCTGTTAAATAAATTGTTTGGTGTTATGATGTGTGTTGTGTTTTGTTGGTTCTTTACTTAGTTTGAGAATATGATATTTTACATGCTTAATAATATGTGGTTATCTTGATTTTGGCGAAAGAAAGATAGAGGTAACAGAGTAAACTTGGCGTTTTTAGAAGGTGGAGTCGGTGTACACATTTTTGGTTAATTGTATATATTGATGGTGTTTCCATTTCATGTATGGTCTGGATGACCAAGGTTTCAATTTGGATCATATGTCAGAGATCAATATGCCTAGTTGAGTACCTCAACAATGTTTCTACCTCGTGCTTGGTTTGTATAACCAATTCACGATTTGGTTAGTGTGTTAGGGCTCACTAGCGCTAGTTGTATATTCTTATAGTGTTTACACCTCAGGTTTGGTTGGGATAACCAAGGTTGCAATTTGACTTGTATGTCAGAGCTCAGTATGGCTAATTGCGTACCCTAATGATGTTTCCACCATGAGCTTGGTTTGCTTACCAATTTGCTAGTTTCACATTATAAGTCAGGGCTCCGTATGACCACTTGCATATCGCTTTGGTTTGTCAATTGCATGCGTGGTTTGCCAACCATATATTTTTATCTTATATATCTACACGAGCCCCCTCTTTTGGTTTGATATATGTTTTGACCCTCTGGATATTTGGTATAGATCAGATGGTTAGGAGCCTTGGCATCGTATTGTTTATTTTTTCGAGAGTCTCTTTGCCACATAGATATCGCTAATTTAGAGTCCTCAAATCGAATGAATTATTCTGACCTTTCAAGAATATCACAAATAATTTCGACCGAGAATCAAGAAAGTTTGCCATACAGGGGTCCCTTAGTATCTAACAATGCCAGGAACGAGGCCACCGCCACGCTCTCCTTACATGCAAATAACATATTCATCTAGTGCATTAATATTTTTACATAACTTTTAACCGTCTCTCCCTCCCTTTGATACATATTTATGATGTATGAACCATCCTTATTATGCTCTTTTTTACCCACAAAATTGTTCCTTAAATCCCTATCTAAACCCTCAAAATACCGAAGTGTCCTATTTGGCAGGCCGTTGAATATCTCAAGGGTGTTTCCTTTAAGAATCACAGAGAAGGCTCGATAGAGCAAGACATCATCTAAGTTGAATTCTATCATCATATTCCTAAATTGTTCTAGATGATGCTCGAGGTATCCATGGCCATCATAGGAGTCCATTGGATATGGATCAAACTTCATATGAAGCTTGCCTTCCAGAATCTTCTTCATAGAAGGAGACTCTTATTGAATTTCGTCCGCCATTTTTAGTCTTTCCCTATTGTACTTTAATTCTTTCTTTTCTTTGATTTTCTTGAAGATATCATTTCTCAAATTCTCTTCGCACTCGACGCCCTTGCACTTTTTTGTCTACTTATCCCCACCACATTAGATCTCATGCTCGTTGTCCTCCCTTTACACTCACTTTCTAACAGTGCAGGTTGATTTAGTGACTTTCAAATCTAACCTTTTATTCTTTTTGTCCTATAATATGACTCTCTCCGTTAATAGATGTAGTGCCCCAATCATTGTTTCCACTCTCTTTTTAGCCTCTTGGTCTCTCTTGACCTGTAATTGGCTGACTTTGATTTGTTCATCTTCCATTTCTTCCATCTGCAATTTTAAAATTTGGATATTAGATGGTGTAGTAGACATACCTTTTATTGAGGGATTATCTCCCTTAAATGGCATGGGATCGGCGTGTCCCATGTTGCGTTCCGGAAATATCTCTGGCCAGTGAGTCAACGACGGTGAGTCCTATCACTTCAATCACCCGTTGTTGGCCTGAATAGTACCAAAGGCTTATATTACTCTAGGTTAGCCCTATCAGTTGGCTGTGTTGCCACTATTCTTGGAATGATAATTAGGTTTCCTTGAATCTTATGATTATCTGGTTTGTCCCTTTCGATTCTTGATCTTTTTGTCACTATTGGTTGATTAATACTAATAGGTAATGGAGATTTTTTCACAAACATCATCAAATCTGTTAAGGGATATCATTCTCAAACTTGATACCAAGGTAATAAAGATAAACTCAAGACAAAAATAAGGTTTTTAGAATAATAAGATTTAGTTTCTATATTCAATTTTGTCTTAAAAAAAACCAACTTAGGATTTTCCCTTCTCTTATAATGTTTACATGAAATTTTCTCTCTGAGTAATGAATAATTATTTATTACATGAATTGTATCAAACTACATTAAATTCCGGTCGTTACTCATAATGGGTGTTCAAACATGTTACTCCTCGTTATGTCGACATGTATTACTTCATGACAGTCACTCGGGTACTCTAGTCTATTTTCCTTGTGTGTGCTTATGTGGGTCCTCGTCCGCGTTGGTATGTTTCTCTCGGCTTGTATTGCTCGTCACTATTATCATTTTCCTGCTTCTTATCTAAAATTACCTTGTGGGATGGTATCAGTTATTTGTTATGTATCGGTTTGTTACCTTCGGTTCGTATTGATCGTTACTATCGTTTTATTCATGGTCCTTGCCAAATAATAATATTTTGCCCTCGTTCTATGTATTTTCCTCATAATTGGGAGATCCACCCCCTCCTGTAACTCTCACATATCCTTTTTCTAGTCCTTTGTATGAGTGTAGCTTGTCAATATAAGAATTATATACTACATGCAAGATATATCCTTAAATTGAGCGATTGACTCACTAGTTAAGGGAGGAAAAGGCTAATAACTTTCATTTGTTGCATGATCAGTTAAACTCATAAGCTCTCCGAGTCAAACATGTTGTGTAAGCTGTGGATGCTGATGAAGTAGATGATGCAAGTCCTAAAACTCTAAAAGACCAATTCTTGAAAAATAATCAGAGCCAAAAGCATCCTTTCAAATAATCTTACAAATAGGACAAATAAAGATCAGTTTTAAGTGTCTTCAAGTCAAAATAGAAAGCGACAACAATATCTCCAAAATAGAATAAAAATTCAAACTCCTATTGATAGGGTCATAAATCATTGGAGACTAAGAATGGAAGTGGGTCGGATTTATCTTAGAGGGGATTTTTAGGATTATAATAAAAAACATGCGGAGTAACCATTACAATAGGGTATATTGATTTTTCTCCTTGAACGAAAATCAAAGCTCAAGTTGTAGATTAATTCTTGGTTGATCCAATTCAGAGATACCCTATGAGGAATCTTCAACCCACAAGTCGAAAATAGAATGGATAATTCGAATAGATGGTGGATCCAATATAAGGGGGTGTGGAGCTAGAATTTTCTTACTTTCCCCCTTCGGGAATTCAATGTACCAAGATATACGTTTTGGGTTTAAGAAATGAAATAATGAAACAGAATACAAAACATCTATAACATATTTAAGGTTTGCTCAGAATTGGGGTGCCAAAACAATACGATTGTTAAGTGATTCACAGCTAGTCATACATCAAGTGATAGGACAATTAATGACCAATAAAGAGAAATTGGTGAAGTACTTACAAGTGCTAATTTTTTTTCTTATTTTAAGTATGTGAAATATGAGCATGTGCCAAGGTTAGAAAGTTCGATGGCTGACTTCCTAGCCACTATTTCGTATTTGGAAGCTTACCTTTGGATTATGTTGCAAAAATGTCCTTGTATAACAACAACTTATGAAATGAAAGTTGACAATAAAGAAAGTTTTTAAAATTTCAACCATAGTTAGCCAAAAATGCAGACTTGATATCCAAGAATTAATTACCAAAATGATCCTACTCGAGGAGGAAAGTTTAGCCAAGAAGTTAAGATTAAAAGCACATGATTTCTTGGTTTTGAGGGGATCCTCTATAAAATATCTTTCAGTAAGCCTTTATTGCACTACCTCAGATCAAACGAATCCCAAGAATTTTTTATGAGTTACATGACGAGGAAGGGTTGACTCATAATGGTTACAATGCTTTAACTAGAAAGGTCTTATTGACAGGGCATTATTGATCATTTATTATGAAATATTCTAAAAAGTTGGTTAGAAAATATGATCTTTGTCAAAGGTATGAAAATGAAATACACTTGCCAGCAGTTCTCATGGAATCATTCTCTGAATTAGTACCCTTTGATAGATGGGAACTTGACTGGTCGGACCCCTTCCGATGGTATCTGAAGGATGCTGAACTATCATCTTGGAAATTGATTACTGTTCCAAATGGGTGGAAGCTGCATCCCTCTCCGGAATGACTTCCAAAATGGTAATTAAATTTATCATTTCCAATATTTGTTGTAGGTTTGAAATTCTTAGATTTATTACTACATACAATGCCCTCCATTTCGACAACAAGGACATGGAAGTGTTTTGTGCATTAAGGGGGATTCGTCATGGTTTCTCCTCACATTTTAATCCCAAAGCTAATGGAAAAATATAGGTGCCATATATGACTATTTTGATGTGTGTTAAAAAGAACTTAGAAGGCGAAACCGGTAAATGGCCTAATTATCTACAAGAAGTACTACAGGCTTGCCAATCTACTCCACACACTTCCACATAAGAATTCATTTTTCATTGGCTTATAGAATAGATGCAATCGCTCCAATAGAAGTTACTCTTCCTTCTTTCAGGGTTGAAAATTATTCCGAACAGGAAAATGAAGCTACAGTAAGAGCTCAATTGGACTTGATTGAAGAAAATAGAATAAAAGCCCATTTAAAAACCATACATCACAAGGTATGATGACAAGTAGGTATGCATCACAAGGTTTGATGACAAAAATATTTACTTTATTTCCATCAGATGTAAATATTAGGAGGTCATACTCTTTCCTACCCTGGTGGCACGAGGAGGTTCTAATGAGATGTCCACATCATTATTAATATAACTTTTTTTCCTTCTAAAAATATGTTTGTGATTGTATCTAGTTTTTATTTCCTTCGAATGAGTTACCTTCGAATGCCTCAAGCCCAAGTTTTTATTTCCTTCGAATTGATTACCTTCGAATGACTCAAGTATAAGTTTTTATTTCCTTTGAATGTAATACCTTTGAATGACTTAGGTGGATCAAGTTTTTATTTCCTTCAAATGGATTACATTCGAATGGCACAAGTAAAAGTTTTTATTACCTTCGAATGGCTTAAGTGGATCAAGTTTTTATCTCCTTTGAATGGTTTACCTTGAATGACTTAAGTACAAGTTTTTATCTCCTTTGAATGGCTTATGTGGATCAAGTTTTAATTACCTTCGAATGGATTACCTACGAATCGCTTAAGTGCAAGTTTTTATTGCCCTTGAATAAATCATGTTTTATCTTTAATTGTATTTGGACAAGTAAAAATATATGAAGAGCTAAAACAAATTGATAGAATGATAGCTAATATAAAGTTCCTTGGGTGATCCAAGGGCTTAACAAAATCCGGTTAGAAGATTACAAATTCATTGGCTATGCTAAGGTCTTGCACAAAAATTATATGAGTCGAAATAAAAAAAAACAAAGTGCCTTGCATACATCAAGGGCTTGCATATAAATAAGTACATCAAACATACTAGCCTTATGGCTCATTCCTATCGGTTTTTCCTCATTCTTTATCTTCTAGACTCTCACCATCAAAATCCTCTTCGTCAAAAACATCTGCAGATGAATCATAAAACATACCAAACTGATCAACTAAAGGTATGTCATGAGGCAACTAATCAACTGGTACATGTCCTACAATTCCCTAAGGGCTAACTTAGGGAATTTTTTGTGATATAGTAATACCATATCCGATTTGACTGAATCATCATATTGGGTTAGAAAGAATTACGGTTTCGGAAGAGAGAAAGTGAGTGAATTTGGAAGTTAGTTTTTATATCGTTGACAGTTTTGTAAATAAACTGGGTCTCGTTATAACCAAAACGGATTTCCTTATAACCGGATCTCGTTATAAAACAACGGATCTTTAATTAACCTAGTCAAATTTTAATTTATGGTATGTTTTTCTCGACCGTAATATAAATTTTAAGGATTAAGCATTTTCATTTAGAATAGAACAAACAAATGTTGGTTCGACCATAATGACAAAACAAATTTTTACTACGGATACATATTATATTAGAACATTCTCTCGTCCTCGAAAACAAAAAATACACACTTACAAATTAGTAAATAAATTGCATAATAATAGACAAAAAAAATCATAGTTTTGACATTATGTGAATGTGAAATACGGAGTACATTACGAAGTCTTTTCGTAATGGTTTGATGTGTTATTTTTACTTCTCGAAAATGAAATGATGTATAAAATTGTCGTCGTTTTTTTTTTCTTTTTTTGGAGGGAACCCGCAGCCGCTACTCAGAGTACAATGAGTGCGCACAGGGTAAACCCTCAGTCTGACGCGATAGCCTGCAAACCAACGCCAGAAGGTAAACCACACAAGGTGACAGGCTCAGCCGAGAAAGCGTATGTAGAAGGACTCGAACGCAGTATAAAAATATCAATTGTTCATTTCAAAATTATAATTTTTTATCAATCGTGATGAACGAAACCAAACTTTAAATCTGCGATTAATATAAATTTTAAACAAGATTTTGACCTTTTTTTTGTCTAGATCGTTATATTTATTTAGAAAAAATAATCAACTAGAAAGTAATATTGTTAGAAGTTTCTCCGTTAAGAATTAGTCCGTCGAAGTTAGTTATTTGTTTCAAAATAGTCATTCAAATTATATTTGTTTCAAAATTGTCATTTAAATTAGATTTCTTTATATTTATGGTCACTAGTGGTGACTAAAAGTACAAAAAAAGACCAACACTAGTGACCACTAGTGAAACAAAGTGACTGTTTCGACACAAAAATTAAATAAGTTGTTGTTTTAAAACATATGACCAATTCCGGTGACTAACCATGATTTTTAGCCGAAGTTTCGCATTTTTATTCATAATTTTGTTAAAAGTTTATAACCTCGACCTTTTCTGGATTGTTTGATTAGGAAGAAGTAATCATTTTTTATTATTATTAATTTTTCTTATGTGTTTGTTTTATTTCTAAAATCCCGTAATTTTCAACAATAAAAAATCGTTAACCTATAATCATATATATATATATATATATATATATATATATATATATATATATATAAATTTTAAATATATTAACCTTATTAAGTTGCTGTTATGAAACAAATGACCAATTCCGGTGACTAATCATGATTTTTAGCCGAAGTTTCGCATTTGTATTCATAATTTTGTTAAGAGTTTATAACCTCGGTCTGTTCTGGATTATTCGATTAGGAAGAAGTAATCAATTTTTTTATTATTAATTTTTCTTATGTGTTTGTTCTATCTCTAAAAAGCCCGTAATTTTCAATAATAAAAAATCGTTAATCTATAATCATATATATATACCTTATTAAGGTATATAAATAGAATATTATAGTTGAATCCCTCTGTTCTTTCTTTCCAAGAACATAGGCTCCTCTTTTTGAAATTCCTTCTATGGTAGTTTGATTCCTGTTGTTTCCTCCGTCGTCACCATGGAGGAAGGTGAAATTGTGCCCACGCCTAAATCGAGAAAATTAGTAAGTTCAAATCATGAGAAACAGCTTTGTATGCTCTTGAATTCCCCTTTACTCAAGAACTTATACAAAACAACTATTCCATCTATTTCTCCTGAAAACGATATCAACTCTTCAACAATCGTTGGTATCACGAGGAACAATCCAACTTTTGGGGAATTAAACAACAATCCAATGAACCCATCTTCTTATGCTGACACCCTGAAACAAAGAACAAGATCTTTAAGCATAATAATGTCTCTCTCGCACAACAATAACTACTCTATCATTCAATTCGAGGCCAAAGATAAAAAGAACCTTCTGAAACTTTCAAAGCACACACTTATAGGGAAATTCTCTACTGGTAAACCTTCCCTTGATTCCATTAGAGGTTTCCTTGGGAAATTCAAATTCAATGGGCTCTACAATCTATCGGTATGGGACTTCAGACATATATTCATCGAATTCGATAACCAGGAAGATTTCATGAAGCTTTGGTACAGAAATGTGTGGTTAATTGGCAACAAAACCATGAGGTTACTGAGGTGGACACCTATGTTTAATCCTAATCAAGAATTCCCTTTCACACCAGTCTGGGTTACTCTGCCAAATTTACCAGAATTCATGTTTAATGAGGCTACTATAAATATTATTTCCAAAACCATTGGATCTCCCTTGAGAGTTTGGGTTCCATCTACCAACAAAGCTAAATTAAATCGTTGCAGAATCTGGGTAGAAGTTGATAACTCAAAACCTTTTATTCAAAGAGTTTTGATAAGGTTTGGCCAAGAAGACAGTCTCTAGGTTAATTTGGTGTTTGAAGATCTTCCTAACTACTGCAATATCTGTTCTCACATTGGGTATTCCAATCCTGATTATAAAAAAGTTATCTCTTCTCAAAACAATAGTACGTTAAAGCCTTCTACCTCTATTTCAATAGCTGTGACAGAATCAACACCAAAATTAAAATCGATTATAATCAACAACGCTAATGCTACTGATAAGAAAGCTGACTTTATGAGTACCAAGGTTACCTCTGATGCTGATAAGTTGAATCTGGGGAAGGAGGAGTCAACTAATAGGCATGTAACCTCTCTTGTAATGAATACCTCAAGTGCTAATTCTCTTCTCAAAGATTCTGAAGTTATTGAGGCTTTACAAGCAATTGACAAAATATTTCTTTAATAATCAAGTCCCATTTGAAGACTCTCTATCTCCTTGCAAAGACAACGTGGGTAGTCTACCTGAATCTCCTGTTCCTGCGACAAAAAACAGATAAATATTCTGAGTTACGAAAGAATGAGGAAAAGAGAAGCAAGAAACTGAAAAGCTGGAATTCAATGGGTCCAACATCATCTAAACTGCTCAAGCTTAAGAGAGCCACCAAAACTTCTACCATCATTAAATGACAATTTCCATCCTAAACTGGAATGTGAGAGGGATAAGAAAAAAAAGCACCCTCAAAAGATTGAAATCTTTAACCAAATCAATCAATCCAAGTTTTATGGAAATTCAGGAACCTCTAATATCTTCCTCAAACCTTCAAATGATTGTAAAGAAGCTGAACTACGTATGCTTTACTAGTAACATCAATGACAAAATTTGGGTTTTGTAGCACTCTGATTTTAAGGTGGATGTACTTCTCTATGATGAACAAATTGTCCACCTAAATGTTCATCATACTGCATTTGACAAAAGTTTCATAGTCTCAGTAATCTATGCTAAGTGTAGAAGAGATCACATAAGGGTTGTTTGGGATATCCTTAGAGCTATCGATGAGACTCTGATAAAATGGATTATTTTTGGGTATTTCAACGCTACTACTAACATCAATGAGCAGCTCTCATGCAACACAATTAATCTCAAAAGCATTGAGGACTTTAACAATACAATCATGGATTGTAATCTTCATGATGCTTAAAGTGGATTATGCAACATCAATGAGCAGCTCTCCTGAAACACAATACTCAGGGCCTAAGATAGGGGGATCCCCTCTCCCCGAGTCTTTCATATAGGCAGAGGAGTACTTAATTAGAAGGATCAAGAATCTCTCTGAAAACAATCCTAGCTCTAGATACAAGTCAAGAGGCAATCTTAAAATGGATTGTTTAGCCTTTGCTGATGATTTCATGGTATTTAGTAATGGATCTTCCAACTCTATCAATCTAGAAAAGCAGTTTCTTAACCACTATCAAAGTGTCTCAGGTCAATTCATCAACAACAAGAAGTCCAAGATCATTGTTTCTAAAAACATGTCAACTGAGAAAATTAACATGATTGAGAATATTATAGGTTTTAATCACACAAAATTACCTTTCAACTACCTGGGTTCCACCATTACCTCTGCAACCAGGATCAGTGAATCAGAAATAAAATCAGAAATAAAATCTTCAAATGGGATAAAGCTACGCTTTCTTTTGCTGGCAGACTTACTCTGATTCAATCGATTCTGTCAGCCTTCCCCATTTTCTCAATTCAACACAAGCTTATTCCTATCTATGTCATAAGGAAAATTGAAAGAATTTACAATAAAATTTTATGGGGGGGGGGGAATAAAGACAACAATAACTCTATCACCTGGTCTAAATGGGACACACTATGCAGGCCTCATGAGGAGGGTGGTCTGAATCTCAGAAAGATTGAAGAAATACAGCTTGTTTCTCCCTTAAACTTTGGTTCATTTTCAAAGCGCAGAATTCTCTTTGGGCTAAGCTAACCTCTTCTATTTACTACATTAATCTCCACCCTGTCCTTTCTCTAATTCCATCCAAATCATCAAAAATATGGATCAAAATCTTGAAGATAAGATACATTACTAAGAAATACATTTACTGGAATCCTAGAGTCGGTAACATTGATTTTTGGCTTGATCGATGGTGTTCTAGAAATCTTTTTATCCTTTTTAATGACACCGACAATAGAAGTTGGTTGTGGAATATCAACATAGATAAGGTAAATAACTATTGGTCTTCGGGAGATTGGATCATGGAAAAGCTTTGCTATAGTGTAACCTCCATTGAGATTGAAAAGATTAAGAAAATAAAACTCACTGAAAATGAAGACAAAATTCAATGGTCTCTTTTATCAGATGGGTCTTATGGCTCTAAAGATACTTGGAAAACCATTAAGAAGCCACACAACATCTCAGATCTCTTTCTAAAGACTTGGAACAATGTTACACCCAGAAAATGTTCATTTTTTCTGTGGAGATATCTCTCTTTAACTCGATTCCAACTGCTTTCGTGCTTAAAAGGAGACATCTTCAAATGGCTTCTAAATGTCAGTTCTGCAACAATAAAGAAACTACTCAGGACATCTTGATTCAGTGTTCTCACACTTGGGCTATTTGGGTTTACTTCAGCTTCTTTTTTCAGATTTACATATTCCCTAACATGACACTGCCTTACCTAATTCGTTCTTGGTACTGGTCAACTTGTAATAAATGCAACATTCACATGATCCTTCCCTCTATCATCCTGTGGGTTATCTGGCCTGGTCGTAATAAAATGAAACACACGAGTCAGAAGGCCAACTCTTCCACAATGATTAATCATGTACTCTATATTCTCTCGGGGCTTGATAATGCCAAGATTCTCAAATTTCTGCACTAGGGCAAAGACCACAAAATCTCCACCAGTTTGGGATGTGTCAACCATCTTAAATCCGGTAGGCTTCCACTATTTTCGAGTGGAAAACCCCAAAATCAAACCGCTTCAAATTGAATACGGACGGTGCATGCCTTAAAAATGGAGAAAGCAGTCGATGTGGAATTGTTAGGAATCATGAAGGCAATATTATTTTGGGATTTGGAAGAGTTTATGGGAAGAACAATCCTATTGTCGCTGGATGCAGACTCTTTTTTGATGGGCTGTTTATTTTTAGAACAATGAACATCACTAACCTGGAGATTGATACTGATTCCAAAATCCTTGTTGATCTTCTTTCTTATGGCAAAGCTCCTTGGTATATTGATCCTCTGCTCTCTTGTTGCAGAAAGCTTATTACTCTGTCAATATCTATCAATCATATATATACAGAGAGAAGAATGTTGCTGCTGATTGGATTGCGAAGCAAGTTCTCCTTGATGGTAATCTGTTGAATTTCAACCAGTGTGATGCTCTGATTCCCTTGAAAGCGATTACTTTTCTTGAGAGTCTAGGCATTGGATATTTGAGATTGAGTCAATTGTAGCTTGCTCGTTCGGTCTTGTTTCAAGAACAACCTTCATCAATGGAGTCTCTGCTTCCCCCTTTCTCAATTCTCGTTACCACGCTGGCAAAATAACCGTTTAATTTTCAAATTTTGGTCAAATTGTTCAATAAGGTCTTTCACTTTAAAACATTTCAGTTAGGTCCTTGTATTCTCAAAGTTTCTTATTAATGTAATAAAGCTTATGGAAATATATATTGTAAATTTTATTGAAAATTATATTGCTTCCAAATAAATTTAGTTACACTTCACTAATAATTTAATAGGCTAATGAGCCCAAATAACATAATTTTAATCATATATAAATGTGAATTTTGAATTTAAATTTAAACTTTAAACTATATACTATATACTAAATGAAAAACATTATATACTATATCATAATTTTAATTTTACTTTGTTTTTACAAATAACCAACCAAAAACACTCTAGTATTTTACCGACACAATAAAAACTATGTTAGCTTCCTATCGGTAGATTCGACTTTCAAAAAAATGGCAGTAGATAAAGGAGGAATGGTGAATTCCTTCCACAATAATTCTCTTTTAGGATTGGTCCTCCAGAGATGGCTTCGAGTTAAGTTGCGGGGGTGAATATTTGTAAAACCATTATCCGATTTTTTCTTTGTCCAGTCGCGCAACTTCCCAAAAGTGACTTGTGCATCTTTCAGAGATAATGTACAAAGCGGTTCAGAATAATTATAAAGAAAAGGAAATTAAAATCTATGGTGAAATAATCGAACAAATAAAGAATACATGTTTAAAGAGGATTATATGGGCGCTTCTAGAAACTGGTAAGTTGGCTTGGATTTCTTTCTGAGGAAGAAATATTTTTACCATTTTCTCATGGCCCACTAATGAAAAGAAATTGAGTTTTCCATTAGATCGTTTACTACTTTTTAATCATTTCTTACGTTGAAGTTGTATAATAGAATCTTCAAATTACGACACAACCCAATAATAGCCGTCATTTGTTCCATGGGCGTAGGAGTTTTGGAAAGTCAGAACACTATGATACAAGCAATTAAAGTGAACCAGGCATTCAGACTGGCGTGGCTCGGACACAACCGAATTAGATGGAAATAATAACGATTTCAAGATCTAGGGGAATCGAAGGCCCCATATTAGCACATTAGTGTAAACTACAAGCTCATTAAAACGAAAATTCTTCGAAGTTTTCCCAAGGTTAGGTAGTCTAAATTTAACCGCGTCTTGGAATCCCCACTTAATACAAACGACATCCAATTATTTATCATAAAAATAAACATAAGATATTTGATTTAATGCTAAAATATATTTTACACTTACTTACTTAAAATTGGGACCGACACGTCCAGCCAACGAGATCGGCAGCTCTTCAGATTCTTCTTCTATAACTTAGCATATACCCTAAATTTTCTTCCATGTCAAAACCTTGTCGATGAATGGCTTTGAATATTCCATGTTTAACCAGATGTATCAATGAGAGAATCTTCACTAAGATCTTCCATAACCTTTGGTTCGATCGGGGCAGTGGCGGTTGTATATAAGCGGCGGCGGTTGTATATAAGGGCCCGTAGGGGCGGCGGCCCCCGCTTACCATAAAATATGGGTTAATTTATATAGTTTATTTTGGATAGTAGGTATTTTGAAGGAAAAAAATTAATTTAATCTATGAAATAATGATTATTTTAATTTAAAAATATGAAATAATTGTTATTTTTAAAGAAAAATCTAAATTAAAATCTTAGATTATGACTTTTTTTAAGAAAAAAATTAAATTAAAATCTTGGATAATAGAGGGTTTTAAGACAACTTTTAAGTTAAAATATTTATAAAATTGGAAGATGTAGTTCTCATCTCTATCTCAATCTCTTCAAAATTAGAATAACGATAAAACTCGTTTGATTCGGTAAGTGTTCTTATTTTTTTTTATTTTTTTTTGCAATAATTTGTTTCGATTTAAATGGGTTTGATCTTTTTATATTACCGATTTGATTTAGAGGTTAACCGATCATTATTGTTTATAAAGAGAGATGGTAATTAAATAAATTAAAAAGGGAAGAAAAAAAAGAAAGAAGATAGAGATTTTAATATGATATAAGATGAAGATTTTAATTAAATAAATTAAAGAAAACGAAGAAAAAGAAAGAAGATGGAGATTTTAATGAAATAAATTAGAGAATATAGAGATTTTAATTAAATAAAATTAAATAAGGTGGAGAAAAGGAAGAACATGACCATAAATAAATAAACATCTTTTAAAATTTGATACAAAATTGATTAGTTATTTGTTTAGTTAGAAAATTTGTATTTAATTCAATTATATCTTTTTAATTTTTTTAAGTATATTTTAAATAACAATCTTCATTTTATTCTTTTATATTTTCATAAATATTTTTTAATTAAAAGCTTACACGATTGTTAATATATATATATATATATATATTTAAGTATTTTTTAATTTTTTTCAAAAAATAATTTATTTATATCATAAATTATGTTTGATACAAATCTGATTTTATTTCACATATTTTTTTATATAAAAAATTTGATTTTATTTCCATATATTTTTAAAAATATCTTTTACCTAACAAATTTGATTTTATTTCATCTATTTTTAAAAATATCTTTTATATAATAAATTTATTATGTTATATTTTATTTTTAATATCTTTTAGAATAATATATCAAGAAATATTAAGATTTTCAATTTTATTTTTATATGTAATAAATAATACATTAAGATATATTAAAAATACCTTAAAGTAGTTAAACACACTAAGGGAAACATTTTTTAAAATGATAATGAAACCATTTTATGATGAAAGAATCGTGCATAATGAATTTTATAAAATTTTAGCCCCCCCTTGTATTGATTAGCATCATCTTCTGTAACATATTGGTGTTTATCCGGGTTTGGTAGAGAGGGAAAATCAGTCAATATTAATGGTTTCGTAACAACTTTAGCTTTGCCTTTTGATAGTAGGGTGACATTATCAGAATATGACCCAATAACTTTAAATGTTGAAGGAGTCCGGTGACTTGTGGTCCTTTGAGATTGTGATGGCCTCGAGGAGCATTGGTGTGAAGTAACCCATTGAGCAGTTGTAGAATGGTTGGCAGGAATGTTGCGACTGTAAGGATAAACACCATCGTAATCGATAACTTGGGTAGTGACAACTGGAGGTGAAGAGACGCGCATTCTAGCAGCGATTTTAGCTTTCTTTTTCTCTTCTTCTAACTCAGATAAGTTCAACCTACCACCTTTGATTAGGGCGGTTCTAGCAGTAACATGCAAATACCAAAGCCTTTGATTTTATTTCTTATGTAATGAATTTTATCTTTCTAAAGATATTTAAAATAGGAAAAATGAGGAGTTAGTTTATATAGAGATAGCAAAAAAGTACTTGAGAGCCCTACTAATAAGGTTTTAACATTATTAAAGGTGAAGGCGTGCCCACTAAGAAAATTTCTTGGGAAGTGGAAATGTTGCTCATTGATTGGCTTACTTTACCTAGGTTAGAACAAATTTGAGGTCCAATGAACAGTTGACATGTATTAGGAAATACAGCTGATAAAAATGGTAACCTTTTCGACTTCGAAATAGGTTCGAATTTGTTCGTTCCTTAAGAGAAAATGGTGAGAACAACGATTCAAAAATTTAAGATTAATTTGGTTCGAATAAATATTTATTAATCCTCCAAATAAATACTTGAGAGAACTAAAGGTGTTGTATGATAGGGTCGGATATTTTTGGAAGAGACTCCTCAAAGGTGTCAAGATAATTTGAAGGGTATTTTAGACCTAAAATAAAGAAGATATTTTTACCCTTTGACTCAGCTGTATGTCTTCTGGCTCAGATGTATGTCTCCTAAAACAGTGTTTACACTAATCTGCTTTTCAGGCTTTAAGCCATGACCTGACCCATGACCTAAAAACATACTCTAAATACCACAAGAGACCTCGTTAATTAGAGAGGATAAAAAATAAACTACACTAATCAATAAGATGCTCAATTATCTCACTATAAACCACAAAATATTATCTATTTCTCTACCAACTATCACGAATACCCTCGACCTTACCTCACCAGGGTCGATTTGGGGCAGGTACCCGCAGATTCGGGAATAATTATCATCTTTAGTTAGGAATGATCGTAGGCTTTGAACACTAACTAGTCCATCGATTTCCGAGTTTAATGATATAGTATTTCAATTTTAAAATGTTTGGTGAAAGTTCTTTGACTATCGAGTTTGATAAAGTTAATCCTCTTATTTGTTAATTAATGTAAGGCCGTCACATGACACCATACTCAATATAAATTTGTATAACTTATGTTCATCGACTTTAAGTTAAAGTAAAAATATAGTCAACAACATAAATTGATGCATGTACATCCGTATGAAATTAACGTAACAAATATTATTATAGTTGTCATCCTACTAATTGATGCTTATTTTTTACGTGATACTATTTATCCTAGGTGGATATGTATTAAAGTGTTTTTAAAATCTAAGTTATTTAATTTAAAAATAGTTGATTGGTTAAATATTATTCAATTTAATATATTCACATAACTTAATTAATACATTAAATCTCAAATATCCAAAATAAAACCTAATTCCTAATAATTTACCAGATTTTGAACCAAAATCCCAAAATCAGAGAGCGCCTAAACACTAAATTATTTCCTTTTCGAGATAAAATTCCTAAATCCATAAATTCTCTCATACTTTTATCAACATCTAAATTTCCAAATCAACTCTCACTCACGTACCCCCAAATATTCTACATAAATCGCGATTGAGTATGATAATGATGGTGAGTTCAAAAATAAAATAAAATAAAACACAGTTTATAATCGAATACAATATTTGAGAAAAGTACATAAGTATTTGATTTTTGTTTAGAGATTATTGATTCTATTTTTATTTAACGATTATCGAAATTTCCTTTGTATTTTTATTAGTTTCTGAAGCTTATAAGTGGCTACTCATTATTGATATTGTCTTCAATATATTAAATTAGAGATTTTGGAGTTACATATATTGCATCTGAGATATTTCATTTTATTTTGTGATTACTATGAAGTGTTATTGATTACTGATATTACATTTTCGATTTTGCATATAAGATATTGCATTTGTTTAGTAATTATTGTGAATGTTATGATTACTAAATATATTGAATTTTTTTATTTGTTGGTGAATATAAAAATTTATTCACGATGATTGTACGTCATGGTGGTCAATTATATGAATACAGTGGAAATATATCGTATATGGGTGTGAAGGATTCGGTCATTAATAATGTCAACCCATACCATCTTTTTGATTTATCTCAGCGAAGATATGTACATTACATATGAGCTAAAATAGAAGTTTGAAGTCATGAACTCTACTTATCAACTGCCTTCATATGTGTTGCGAATGAAATTTCACTTTTACAGAGAGAAAGTAAAAGATAAAATAAGATCGTAGAGAGCGTAGGTCAGTGGTGTGCGGCGGTCCGTGGTGAAGAGGGCTAAAATGCCACAACGACGAGGCGGTGGCCACATGACATGCGGTGATCTTACCTAGATAATATTTTTTATAGAACATAATTGTAATTTAAATAGTTTAATTTAGACATTTAAAATAACAATAATAACTTGAACATAGAATTACATAATTCTTAGAACATCCGAGATAAATGAAAAATACATAGACTAAAAGATCTAATTATAAAACATCAAATTACATAATTCTTAAAACATCAGAGTCAATTAACAAGCATAAAATAAAAGACATCATCGTATGAGACATCATCTCCATACCTCTCATCTCCACCATGTTCTCCATTTATATCCCATAATAGAGTATCTCAGTCTTTGGATTCTTCACCAACAAGCCTCCGATCTCTTGTGCGAGCCGCTGAAGACGATGAATTATTGGACCAAAGATTGTAGTCTACTTCACAACCTCAACAGTTCCAACATCAACTCCTTCTAAAACATCTTCATCTTTCTAAAACTTAGTTTTTAGTTTTTATTTTTTTAGTTCAAAAAACAAATATCAGGCTTAGTGCCTCACCACGGCCGCCACAGCTCGCCACGGCCGCCACAACGAGCGCCACACCCAACCCTGAGGCGATGAGGCCTCGCCTCGCCTCGCCACGACTTTCCACAACCGACACATGACAACTATGGTAGAGAGAGAAAGTAATCCTGAGAATCAGAATATGATTTATCAAAAATTTGTCCCTTAATTCATTGTCTCATGCGCTATTTATAGTCGTGTCAGACTTCTATAACTGAATCAGTTATATAAATGGGTAA
The DNA here is from genome assembly GCA_036936605.1 of Limnanthes douglasii subsp. nivea. Taxonomy (NCBI): domain Eukaryota; kingdom Viridiplantae; phylum Streptophyta; class Magnoliopsida; order Brassicales; family Limnanthaceae; genus Limnanthes; species Limnanthes douglasii. The sequence goes on along the minus strand of JAUPFV010000001.1, from coordinate 138,290,033 downwards.
ATTACATTGCAGCCCCTTATCTTTACAAATAATCTAAATATCATCTTATAACTATAAAATTTATCATAAATAATCTTAGTATTATTACAATATGTCCCTAATATTTTATATCCGTATTACTAGCCCCCTAGTTCTTATTAGGGACAACAAATATGAACTTGAAATCTTTGAAAATCACAGTAGATGAAAATTGTTAATTGCCCAAATCTAAATAATTTTGGATTTAATCTTTCTATCTACTCATCAAAATGGTTTGTTTCAACACCTTTCATCTTTGAATAAAAGCATATCTAAATTTTGGCTCGAATGTAGACCATTCATTAACGACTCAAAATCGCTAGGTTACATACTTGTGATCCTCGAACAAAAGAATACTCAAGTTTACATCGAATCTGATCCAAATGTTTCACACAACCCTTTGTTTCTGCTTTGAATATTCACACACAGTCTTTCGCTAGCATTTTTGTAACGGTTAGAAACGTTTGGAATACTTTGGTACACATGCAAAAATCCACTAAGCCTACCACTAGGTTTGAAAAAATATAGGTGGCACACTCCCTAATATATAAGTAACCATTTGACATTCTTTTTTCCACCCAATAGCTATCAACACTTCTCCAACTTCTATGACTACTTTATCTCTCATGATTCTTTTATAAATATTCATTCATTTATTATCTTTATTTCACGAATAATTTATAGTGAGAGAAAGTTCACATTAAAATCTAATGTCTTGGCTACCTTCATATGAAAATCCAATTTCATGGCTACCTTCGCCGAAAAACTCATTTTTCCCATTTAACCTTCAAACTTTTATGAACTATTTTGAAGAGTCTTTTTCATCAGAGTTTATGAGAAAAAACCCAGCTACTAAAAACCCCATTTTGGCCTTTATGATTACTTGTGTATCAGTGAAAGGGCCGCTAAATACCAGGCAGCATGGGTAATAGATAGTTCTCTACAATTTTAAATTCAAACTATCGTATACGATAACTTCAACCTTAATCAAAGTTCTTCTCAATTTCAGAATTCATCCAACCCAGATCTTAACAGTTATTTACCAAAATATCCTCGACGGTCATCACCACCACAACTTCAAAAACTCTCACCAACAAATTCCTCACAACCATCGGCTCAAAATCATTCTCCAGCACTTTTTGGATTTACATATGTTCCTCATCGAAATAACTGCAAAGAAAAATAAAACGTATCCATTCATAGAAAATCAGAAAAAGCTTCATCACCCATCAACATTTACCCACTTAGAATTTCACGCAAAGAGACTCCTCGAGTTCAGTGAAAGGCACATCCCTCCCAAAACCTTTCTACATAAAAAAGAATTTATAGCTATGAGAGACCTTGAAGCTAATAATATTCCACAAAATCCTGCCCAAAATACCATAGATAGTCCTATACTATTGTCTCCTCCCTCAAGGGAGACTGTTGAGACCAATCTGGAGTCACAACAAACTCATTCGAATACCTAACATCAAAATCTGGCCTCAAGCTCAAATCCTCTTCAACTGGTACACAAAGATTATGAAGAAGCTGATTTAGAGGAAAAGATAGAAACAAACTCAAATGTCGAAGCTACAAAAAGTGGTGCTGCTTTTAAAACCAAAGATGGCGCTTCAAAGAAAGGTGCACTACAAAAAAAAAAGAAATAAAAAAAAGTTCCAACTGAGCTTCCTGAAGATGTTGCTATCACAATCAGTATGAATTTAAAACCATTCCTCCCTGAATGTATTATGGCACTGAAGAATGTGCCATATGACTATTACAACCGAGCTTCGACTACTAGAATGGCGCTGAAGAAATAATGAGGAATTCCAGATAATGCGGAGCTTCGACTACTAGAAAAAGGAGAGACTCCAATTGACTATACAGTAGATTAATTGATGGTTTATCTTGAGATCATCAACTAGGGAATTCTGTTCCCACTGGACCCAATAATAATGGAGCATTTCAAACTCCTAAATCTCTGTCGGACACAAGCAACACCAAATTTATGGTTCACTCTCCTGTCAGTATTTCATTGCCATGAGTGGTCTTTCTAAAGGTCCAGTATTGCCCTTTTATTATTTGACGCTGTAGATGATTTCAATATAATTGATGATCTTCTCAAGGCTGACAAATTCTAGAAGCAAGCATGGGAGAATGGAAAGGAAATATCACAAGAGAACCCCTCAAAACTCAACCTCGTTTGGAGAAGTAACAATAAGTTTTCTTATATTTTTTCCACTATTTACAACTTATATATTGATTTTCACATGTATTACTACTATATGTAGGGGAAATATATAGGGGAAATATTTTTCACAAGTACAAAGCTCGCAAGAATAATGCGAAATATATATTTACCAAGTTGCCCACCTGGGTAGAATATGCATGGGGAAACAAGTTCCACTCAGCTTTCACGCCCATAAACTTCATCAACAATCACATATGGAGGATCTCCTTGGATAATATCCTCCCATAATATTTGATAGAGACACAAAACCCAAACAATGCTGTGAAAAAACTACTATCACTGATGACAATGTCATTTTGGCCAGTCCGAAATAGATCTTAAAGTCATCTACCCTCGAAAAAGAAGGGTAAAAATAAAAAAAAAGCAATTTCCAGATCATTAACAAATCCAAAACCACCAAAGAGAGAGAGAGAGAGAGAGTAAAACCAAAAGAAAGGCAATCAAAGTTAGTTTTCCAACCATCAAAGAAGGAATCGAAGCTGAACCTACTCAAAAAAGAAAAAAAAACCGATGCTTTGAAAAAGACAAAGAGCTCTTGAAAGACTTCTCCAGTAAAAAGGACAGAGAAGAGTATTGAGTTTCCTCTCTCAGAAGCTGAAGAAATTGTTTTTGAAGATCACGAATGAGATGACAAATTCAATTCTGGAAGAACCTACTGGTGTATAAGAACTCCAAGACCTTTACCAAGATACGGATCCATTAGTTCAACATATCCAACAACAACTTCAACAAATTGGAGATCAAGTTAATGCTCATCTTCTGTCTGAAATTTTGGACTCAAACCTTCCACCGGTTTCTTCATCTACTGTTCTCATGACTTAGAACAATTAGAGGTTTATTCCTATCGAAGATCCATCAGAAGAAGTTTCATTTGCATTGCAATGATATTCTAACCTTAAAGCAGCAACGAAAAAGTCGTGCACAAAACACTCTGCTCGGAGCTGTTCAATTGGGGACTTAGATTCCCCCTGGACCCAGAAATTGTCAGATACTTCCATCTGATAAAGCTCTGTCCGAGCCAGCTAAGCCCCAATGCCTGGTACACCCTCATGGCTAGTATTATGGCTTTAAGGCTCTCCGGGATCCCTCTACCAATGGAGGAGTTTGCTGCCGTGGCCAGTCTCTGCAGAAACCACTACATCCCCTTCTACCATTTCAACATGGGGGATAACTTCAAAGCTGTGGATGACTTGCTGGAGTCGGAGAGGAATTGGAAGACCCAGTTCCTGTTCGTAAGTGGTGCATGGGAGAACGGGCAGAAATTCAAGTCTGGAGTAAACCCAATCCTTCTCACAAGCAGATGGAGGAGTGATCATAAGTCTCCTGCTTTACACTCTTATCTTTTTTTTTAAAAGTTAGTTTAAATTAACTGGTTTTATTTTTGCCTTAGCAGAACTGCCCAAAGACTTCAGTGATCACCTGAAAACCGGGCAGGCTACTTGCACCAAGATCAATGCTTGGACTGCTGAGAGGTGGGGGAACCGGTTCCATGTTGCTTTTACTGGAGGCAACTTGGCAAGGTCTCACTTGTGGAACACCACAGGTCGGAGAGACTTAACTTGGGAAGAGCTCACCACTCAGCCTCCTCCAGATGTTGTGCTTAAAAGGACGCATGAACCAGATGGGACACTCTACTTGCCAGGCCGGGCCAAAGCCCCGAGTAAGATGAAGGGAAAAAAGAAGGGCAAGAAGATGGTTGGTGAAGCTAACCCTGGAGAGGTGGAGGAGGATGCTCCAACACAACCGGAGGGGCCAGTCCCCAGTCAAATAGATGCTGCTCTCTTGGAAGTGGTGGAGCAAGAGACTGAAAGGCAAGAAGTTCATTCCCCAAATCCTCCAAGAGCTTCCAAAAGAGATCGTAAACGGGGAGGAGAAAGCAAAGACAGGGAGGCCAAGAAGAAAAAGACCTCCAAGGGTGACGAGCTTTCTCTCCGGACTTTGGAGCCTCCTCCCCAAGTTGACCCCTCTGACCCAACACAAGAAGAAGAGATACCACGTGACTTCCAAACCGATGAGGTCGAAGGGGGAGATCTTAGTATTGACGGTGTGGACATCACTGGTCTTGGTAGGCTTGGTGAGTACTTCATGAATCTTCCCAGAGATGATTTCGCCGGACCTTATCTCCCTCCGAGCACTTCAAACTCAGTCACTTTCAACGGTAAGACCTTTACTGTTTCAAGTGATAAGGATGCTATAGCTTACTCTTTGTTAAGCAATGTTCAACCGATGCTTGCGTTGGAGAAGCAAGTTCGAAATCAAGCAGACATTATCAAAGACCTCAAATCTAGCAAAGAGAAGCTGTCCGACGATCTTCTTACTGCCACTTCGAATGCTGCCACTCTAAAGGAAGAAAACGAAGAGCTGAAGAGAAACCAGGAGGTGAGTGCCACAAAAGTCACCACACTGGAGAACACCATCATAGAGCTCCGGGAGAAGCTGTCCGGATTGGAGAAAGATCTTGCCACTTCAAGAGAGGAGACCAAGGCCAAGGACCAAATCATCACCAACTTAACCAGTGACAAGATTGCTCTTGAGAATTCAGTGTCCAAGGTTGCCGAGGAGAAAGCTACTTTGTTAAGGGAGCAGGAGGCCAAAATCCAAGCCAAGATTGACGCTTATGCCAACAACGTGATCGACACCCAGGAGGAAATGTATGCCAAGGTGAGGTCTGACATGGTTCCACTCTTCCATGAGAAGTTTCCGAAGAGGAACCTAGGGGATTTATGGCTTCACGTAGAGTCTGACGACCTCCCGTATCATACAATGGCCGAAGGTGACAGATATGGTTGCTCCAGTGCTTCCTCATCGGATGACGAAGAACACACCGGGGAGAGCCCCAACGAAGAGAAAAATGATCTCAAAGGGAAGAAAAAGACAGTTGAAGGTGAGCCATCTTCAAAGGCTCAACCTTAACTTATGATTTACTTTTTACTTGTTTACTCAAACTAAAGTCCTTGGATGGCAAAGGCACCCTTTTTTGTAATTGTGTCCGGTATATGACCGGATAGGTTTTTTGTTCTGTGCAATTCTCATCTTCTTTCATAGTCTGTTTCAATTTTGATGGCTAGAGTTTAAACAGCCCTTAGTTATTTCATAGTGAGAGTGTTTAAATTCTCCGGCTAGAGTTTAAATAGCCCTTAGTTATTTCATAGTGAGAGTGTTTAAATTCTCCGATGACGAATGTTTAAGTGGTCATTACTCTTTTATTTCAATCCGGATGGTGTGACAAAGGACAAAACTAAAACACTTCAGAATTTTTTTTTAAGAAGGCATCAAATTTTATTCAAAAGCCCGGACACCTCAGTAAAACCTCCCCGTGCCACCAGGGAGGAAAGAGTATGCCACCAAATATTTACATGGATGTTTAAACAAGTAAATATTTACACAAATGCTACTCCAAGTACATCCGGAGATGTTCGATATTCCAAGGGTGGATCAAAACTCTTCCATCCTTGTCTTCTAGCCAATATGTTCCAGGTTTAAGCCTTTCAAAAACCATATAAGGTCCTTCCCAAGTCGGAGCCAATTTGCCGAACATGTTTTCGTTAGTGTGTAAGAGGACTTTCCTCAATACCTTGTCCCCCGGTTGGAAATCTCTTCTTTTAACTCTGGAAGCAAATTTGCTTCTCATCAAACCCTGATAGTGTGCAACTCTAAGGTGAGCTTTAACTCGTCTTTCTTCTACCAGATCGAGCTGACCTCTGATTGCCACTTTGTTAGTGTATTCGGAGAAGTTGTGAACACGAAAAGATGGGAGAGTTGCTTCTATGGGAGCTACTGCATCCATCCCATAGACCAAAGAAAAAGGTGACTCTTGTGTTGCAGCCCTAGGTGTTGTCCGGTAGGCCCACAAGACCTCTTGTAAATAACTAGGCCACTTTCCAGCAGCCCCTTCCAAATTCTTCTTTAAACTGGACAGTATAGTTATATTAGCCACTTCGACTTGTCCATTTGCTTGTGGGTGGAAAGGTGAAGAGAAACAATGTTGTATACCCCTTGAGGCACATAAACTCTCCATTTCCCTATTGTCGAACTGTGGCCCATTGTCTGTCGTTATCTTTTGTGGGACACCAAATCTGCAACAGATGTTGGATATAATGAATTTTATGATAGCTTTTGATGTTGTTCCTGCTAGAGGGGTTGCTTCAATCCACTTCGAAAAGTAGTCTATAGCAACAATTATAGTTCTGCGCCCTCCGGACGCCATAGGGAGAGGCCCTACTAAATCCAACCCCCACCGAGCAAAAGGTATAGGCTCAGAAATTGACTCTAAAGGAATGGCTGTGACATGAATTTCATTGCTGTACCTCTGACATGGGTCACATCTTCTTACCAATTCCTTAGCATCTTTCATGATAGATGGCCAATAGTAACCGGCCAGTAAAACTCTCATTGTTAAAGCCCTGAATCCACAATGAGCTGATCCCTCACCATCATGCAATTCAGAGAGGACTACTTGAGACTCATCACCCCCCAAATAGCGCAGAAGAGGTTTACTGTAAGACTTTTTATACAAAACGTCTCTCAACATGATAAAACCACGAGCCTTGTGTTTCAATGTTCTTGCCAATGATTTATCCGGAGGCACGATACCATCGGAGAGGTATTGCAGGAGAGGAAACCTCCAGTCCTAAGGTTGTTTCACCTGTACTTCAAAAATTTCCTCTTCTTTACCCATATTAAGTTGAATGGAGGGGCTTTCCAGCACATGGATCCATGGATATGACTCCATGTACGCTCTAGTTGCCAATGAGTCTGCTAACTCATTTTCTGTCCGGGGTATATGTTCATAAGCAACACTTTTAAACTTGAGTGCTTCATTTTTAAGAAGAAGTAAATATTTCACAAGCTTCTCCTTTTTAGCCTCAGATTGACCTAGGGCATGGTGGATAAGAAGCTGGGAGTCACTCAGTAGCTTGACCCTCTTAGCCCCACAAATGTAGGCTAACTTTAGTCCAGCTATAGCTGCTTCATACTCGGACTCATTCTTGGAAGCCCTGAAAGCAAAACATATAGCTTGGTACATTTTGTCACCATATGGAGAAGTCAAACACACCCCCGCACCACATCCAATAGTGCTAGATCCACCATCTGTTCGGACGACCCATACTTTTTTTTATCTTTTATGTCAGCAGCGTGCTCTGAATCTCTGTCCGAGTGAAATTCAACCAAAAAATCAGTCACAGCTTCGGCCTTAATTGCTGTTCGAGGAGCAAAATCTATGTCAAAATCCCCCAGTTCTACTGACCATTTAGTCATCCTGCTTGAAATGTCTGCCTTTTGGAGGACGTTCTTCAAGGGAAAAGAAGTCCGGACGATGATAGGATGAGCCTGGAAATAAGGTCTCATTTTTCTTGCAGCTATTACGAGGGCTAATGCTAACTTTTCAAGTTTCAAGTAACGCCTTTCTGCATCTATCAAACTTTTGCTAATGTAATACACCGGATGGGGATAACTATCCACCTCTCTTACCAACACAGCACTGATGGCACAACTTGAAACTGCCAAATATACGAAGAGTGTCTCCCCATCAACTGGTTTAAACAAAGTTTTAGGGGAGGACATATGCTTCTTGATCTCATTAAAAACCTCATCACACTGTGAGGTCCAGTCGAATCCTTTTGCACCCTTCAAGGTTTGAAAGAACGGGGCGCACCCGTCCGAGGACCTTGAGATAAATCTGTTTAAAGCAGCTAATCTCCCCGTTAGTCGCTGTACTTCTTTAATATTTCGAGGAGGCTCCATCTGGAATAGAGCATTAAGATGGTCCGGATCGGGCTGTATCCCATGCTCACTTATAATATAGCCTAGAAACTTTCTGGACTACACTCCGAACACACATTTTTCTGGGTTTAACTTCAAATTCACTTTTACCAAGTTGGCAAAAGTTTCTTGGAGGTCTGCCAAATGAAATTGCTCATCCACACTCTTCACCATCATGTCATCGATGTATACTTCCATATTCCTTCCAATCTGATCAACAAAAGCTTTGTTGACCAATCTCTGATAAGTAGCCCCAACATTTTTCAACCCGAATGACATTATCTTATAGCAATGAAGACCCCTGTCAGTGACAAATGTAGTATGCTCTTGATCCTTTGGATCTCCTTGGATCTGATTGTATCCGGAGAAGGCATCCATAAAGGATAGAAGCTTGTTCCCAGAGGTGGAGTCTACTAGCTGATCAATCCGGAGGACTGGATACAAATCTTATGGGCAAACTCTATTGAGATCTGTGAAGTCAATGCACATGCGCCACTTGCCATTTTTCTTTTTTACCAGAACCGGATTGGCAGTCTACAAAGGATACTAAGACTACTTGATATGCCCCATCTTTGTGAGCCTGTCAACCTCTTGCACAATGACATCAGCCTTTTCCTTGGAGAAAGCCCTTCTCTTTTAAACCACTGGTGCTACGTCTTTCCGGACGGATAGGTGATGTGATATCACATCTGCTGGAACCCCAGTAACATCAGCGTTGCACCAAGCGAAAACGTGTTGATGATTCTTCAAAAACTTTAACATTTCATTTTTCAAAACGGGTGGCATCTTAGACCCTATCTTGACACTTTTTCCTTCTTCTAAACAATGTGTCTTTACCTCTTCGACTGGTATCAACATTCCAGGGGTCTCTCTGGGGTCATCAATTTCACCCTCACCCCTAGAAAGCCCCTCAAATTGCTATTGCTCGTTGATACGAACTGCCCCCAGTGTCCGGGGAGCCAGAGCTGTAGCATAACATTCTCTTGCAACCTTTTGACTGCTCCGGACGACTCCCACCTGTCCCTGAACAGCATATTTCAAGCACTGATGGACTGTTGAAGCCACTGCATGCATCCTAGAGAGCCAAGACCTCCCTAGAATAGCATTATAGCAAGTGGGACAATCCACCACGATAAAAAGTATCCTGGCCATTTTCTTGAAAGGGCCCTTGCCCAATAGAACTTCTTCTTCGAACTCTCCAATTACATCTGCTGAGCTGCCGGTAAAGCCCACAATTGACCTGTCCGAACCCTGAATTACAGCTGGATTTTTCATTCTCTTGTATGTGGTTAAGAAAAGGATATTGGCTGAGCTTCCAGTATCCACCAGAATTCGTCTTATGTCATTGCCTCCAATAGATGCTCCTATGACAACAACATCTTCATGGGGCCCAGCTATATCTCTTAAATCATCTTCATCAAAAACAATGAAGGGGAATGGATTTTGCGACTGATAGGAAGTCATGCCTCCTTCTAGCTGGGTGGCTAAAGTTTGTACATGCCTCTTCCTCGAAGAAGCAGTAGGAGCTGTCATAGTATCCCCTCCGAAAATTGTAAGTGACTCAAAAAATTTAATGAGCCCGGAGACCGTCCTAGAACATTCCTCAATTGCACCCACTCTGTTTCGAGTTGGATCAGGATCCAAGTACTCAGATTCCACATCAAACCTCTCAATTATAACCATGGCTCCCTCCGAAGCAGCATTACTTGGACCAACCCGGTGAGTATTGTCAGGCCTGTTACCTCCTCTTCTTTTGACATAAGCCCCCAGTTTTCCCCTTTCGATTAAGTTCTGAACCTCTTGTTTCAAAGCTATACAATCATCGGTGGTATGGACAATATCATTGTGATATTGGAAAAAAGAGTTATTGCGATGCTCTCTGGGAGATTGCAGTGTGGCTGGTCTTCTATAGTGCACCTCTTCCTTTGTTTTATCATAAATGGTGGCCACACTTTCTTTTAATTCTGCGAACCACTCCGGTTGGACCCATGGCCCTCTTTTGTTTCTGGATTGTTGACTCTGAGCAGGAGCAGCTGGCTGAGACGGAGCCTTGGACCTACCATGCCCCTGTCCGGTCTCCTTTGTATTGTTTCCGGACTGATTCTGATTGGGATTTGGTGCCACCGGGGTAGACCTCACCTGCCTGTGCACCCTGGTTTTCTCCGTTTCATCGACGTTAATCTGTTTTCCAACCTGATTCAGCAACCCTCCCCATGTCATGGCTTTCTTTCTGGTCACTGAATCAACCAAATTGCCATGGTTCAAGCCCTGTCTTAGGGACGCTATTGCTACTTGTTCGAAGCAATCAGCCAACCTATTCTTGGTGTTCACAAAACGACTTATATATTCTTTTAAGGACTCATTTGGTTCATAGGCACAATGGATTATTGTATCTCCATTTCCCTTTAGCTCTTTACTCCCTACTAACTGCCTTCGAAAGGCCACCCAAAAAGTATCGAAATTCTTGATACAACCCTGTGGTAGGCTGTTATACCATTTTAGAGCACTCCCCGTAAATGATTGGGAGAATGCTCTGCAAAGTAGCTTATCATCGTCGTCAAAGTTCATCATGAAGTTTTTAAATTATTCCAAATGGTTGTCCGGATCAGTACTACCTCGTACTTTTCCATTTTGGTGCTGTCAAAACTTAGGGAGGTTTCTGGACAAAATTTTAGAAGATAATGGAGATTGCCTCCAATTTCTGCCATGATTGAACACAGTATCCTCATTGGGAGTTGCAAAGATACCTGGTTCATCGTGAAAAGCGAAAGGATCCATCAGCATCCGGTCCACATGCCTCCGGCTATGAGATGACCCTTTACCAATATTCTTCTTCATCTTTCCATGTCTATCCCTTTTTCTTGAATATTTTTTAATCTGCTTTTGCTTCTTTTTAGTTCGAACCTCATCGCTGCTAGAGGATAAGGATTCTTCAACCCCCTCATCGTCCGAAGAGCTATCAGAAGATTCTGAGCTTGAGTCAGAACTCTCCACTGGTTTAGACCGGTGAGACTTTTTGGAGCTGGCATGAGTCTTTTTGGTACTCACATGAGTCTTTGAAGGCTCATGCTCCCTGGGGTTATCAGTGTGATGAACAACTGATGTTTTGGACTTTTCTTTGATGCCCATCTTAGCCTTTTCTGCCCTCAGAGCTTCTATTTCACCCTTCAGCCTATCGCGCTCTTCGATAGTGTATTCATCTTTTTCACCTACCACTTCGAGCCGAGCTGGTGGTACTTCCTGGGCGTCCGGATTCATTCAGACTGACTTTTCTTGCTGGTTTTGAATGCTTGATTCAGGCACCTTCTCCTCCCACTGTGGTCGCCAATTTGGTGAGGTTAATTATTATTTGGGGGTAAACTTGTAATTTGTTTGGAGTTTTGTGAAAGTATATGGGTGTTTATTATTTAGAGTAGAGAGTAGAGGGAGAATTAAGCAGCATGGTTGTATTTAGTTTTCATTACCCCCATTTAATGCAGGTGGTTGGGTATTTATACCCTTATATCTGGGCCTTATGGGCTTTCGGGTCATGTTTAATGGACCCGGGTCAAGTTCAAAGACCCATGAGCTCTTAGTAGGAGAGCAGGCAGCTTAGTCAAGAAGTGCTTAGGTTTTTTAGTACTTTTGTCATAGTTCGAACAACACAATGGGCTGAGTGTTCGAAGTGTCCTGTCCGGTCCGGTGAGTTTGGTCTGATTTGTCCTTGTCCGGAGAGGAGGCGGAATTCGGACTCATCAGAAACTTATGGAATTAATTATATATATCCCTTCATCTGATCGGCTCGAATGAAATTCGACTAGAAAATCAGCTAAAACATAAGCTTTATTCACCGTTTGAAGAGCAAAAATGATATCAAAATCTCCTAATTTTTCTGACCATTTGGTCATTCTACCAGAAATATCTGGACGTGTAACACATTTTTCAGTGAAAAAAAAGTTCTAACCACAATAGTGTGAGCTTGAAAATAAGGACGCATCTTCCTTGTAGCCTCCATTAAAGCCAAAACCAAATTTTCAAGTTTCAAATACCTTTTCTACACCGCCAACAAACTTTTGTTAACACAATAGATTGGCTTCGAAACTCCGTTGTTGTCATATATCAAAACAACGCGCACAAAAAAACATACACTGCTATATATTAAAACAGTTGCTCTCCAATTCGAGACTTAGACAAGACTTACGGTGATAACAGGAGTTCCTTAATTTTTGAAAAAACCGTTTCACAATCTTGTGTCCACAAAAACTCTTTGGGTCTTCGTAAAACTTGGAAAAAAAAGAAAACACTTGTTAGAAAATCTTGAAATAAATCGATTAAGAACAATTATCCTTATTGTCAAGATTTACACCTCCTTTATAGTTCGAAGCAACGTCATCGATACCAGAGCCTTTAACTATTCAGGATCAGCCTCTATCTCTTTTTCACTAATGATATACCCTAGAAACTTTCCTGATCTTACGCCGAAGTTACATTTTTCAGGATTTAGCTTCAATCGAATAACCCTTAGATTTGGAAAAGTCTCCTCTAAATCTTTCAAGTGTTCACCATATGTTGATCTTTTAACCATAATATATTCCATGTACACCTCAATATTCCTCCCAATCTGAGAAACAAAATCCTTATTCACCAACCTTTGATATGTTTCTCCCGCATTATTCAACCCAAATCGCATGACTCTATATTAATGTAATCCACGATCAGTGATGAATGTAGTACTTTTTCGATCTTTTACATCCATTTGAATCTTGCTGTAACTTGCAAAAACATCTATAAAAGAGAGAATTTTATTCCCTGTAGTAGAATCAACCAGCTGATCAATTCGAAGGACATGAAATCGATCTTTAGGGCATGCTCGATTCAAATTTGTGAAATTAACACACATTTTCCACTTTCTATTATTCTTTTTAACTAACACTTGGTTTGCAGTCCATAAAGGATATTTCATTTGCCGAATATGTCAGACCATGGATAAATGATCCACCTCTACTACAATAGCATCAGATTTTTCTACAGATAAGCAAGTCTCTTCTGAATAACAGGCTTGATCATCAGATTTATAGCTAATTTGTGACATATAAATTCAGGAGGAACTCTTACTACATCCTCTGTTTTCAAGCAAAAACATTCAAATTATCAAACAAGAATTGTAACAAATAATAACACAAAGTAAGTGACAGCAGGGTCCCTATTCGCAGAGTCATCCCATTAAAAAATGTATATTCCTCAATATTCTCACTCACTGCTAAAGAATCCAGGGTTTCCCTCAAATCATCTATTCTCTCTTCCTCCAAGGTTAACCCCCTGATTGCTATTCAATCATCTGATTCTCACAATTAGAACTTCGAATACGAAGAGCTGTTGCATAACATTCTATGGCTACCTTTTGGTCACTTTGAACTACCCTAATGCGATCTCAATTGACATACTTAAAAAATTGATGAATATTATAAGAAATAGTATACATTCTTGAAAGCCAAGATCTCCTAAAAATAGCATTATAAATGGTCGGATATTCAACGACCATGAACAAGACTTCGACTTTCTTTTTAAAGGACCTTTTCCCATACACACTTCACCTTTGAATTCACCTATCACTTGAGTTATTACCATATAAACCCTATTATAGTACGATCATATTAACAAATTTAAGGTGGATTACACATCCTACCATACGTCTATCAAAACACGTTAAATTTCAGTTATAGCTATATCTGCTATTGTGCTTTCAGTTATATAATCTGCAGCGTCGTGCCCAATGTCATTATAATATTTGCAAAATCTGTTATTGCGCTTTTCTTTTGGTCTGTTTATAGGAGATAGTTTTTTTTAAAGCTTAAGTGACCTTTAGACTGTCCAAAAATAACAGTTACATTCTCATTTAAATCTACATAGTATTCTGGACTTATCTACTAATTTGACTTTGGTCTATAATGTTGTTTGTTTGTTATCGCTTGAGAAGAAACCAATCATATTCAAGGAGGGAAGTTGTTGCTTGTCTTCAGACGATGAGGTGTATGATAGCTATGATTAGTAATTCTTTGCCCCGAAATTATCTATACATAATCAGGTTCACCTCAAACTCTTATGATCTTCTACTTGAGACATTAAGGCTCCAAACATTAATGTTATTATTTTTCCATCTCATTCACCAGATCTCTTAGTAACAACCCTTGTCTAAAAGCGGTCTTAGCAACCAACTCTTCACAATCATCCAACACCGTTTTTGTCAACATGAAATGCCTTGTATAATCTTTTAGTTTTTGACCTACAACCTGCTTATATATTGTTATCATCTCCCCCATTAGCTCGTATTTATTTGCTTCCCACAAACTATCATTGGAAAGCTGTATAAAAGTCTCTGAAGTTGGTAATAGATCCTCTAGGAATTCTATTATACCACTTCAATGTCAATGTAGTGCCCTTGAAATTCCGAGAAACTGCTATGCATACCAGCCTGTCAGCATCTTTGAAGTTTATCATATAGTTATTAAATTGTTCAATGTCATCATCAGGGTCTTGAGTCCCATCAAACTTTTAGACCTTGGAAATATCAAAACACTTTAGAAGAGAGATGGACCTAATCTCATCAGTTAAAGGAGAATTTCTCCAATCTACCCCCTGTACATACTGGTCATCTCCTCTGGCTCCCATAACAATATACAAGTTCTGATCTACTATACATATATATTATTTGGATGTATTTTGTTCATACCGTATAGTATCGCTCACATGATGAGGTTTCCTATCTCTCTTTATTTTGTACTATTTGCGTGATTTGTGAAGCCGTCTCCTTTCTTCTTTCGAAGAACCCAAGTACTTTCTCTATTTAAACAATTCTCTCTCAGATTTCGAGCTATCGAATTCATCATCACTAGATGTGATGTGTCCATGTTTATATTTATTTTATTTTTATGAAGTTTGATGTTCTTTATCAGAATCAAAATGCGCTTTTTTCCGATCGCTTCGATTTTAATGAGTTGCGTACGATCGATCAAATTGATTTTACAGTTCATTTATTCCTCAACCTGTCGCACCTCAGATCTTATACATGACTGAATTTTTTGTTCTCTTTGACCTTATTTCTCATTGAATGTTGTTATCTTGTGTACCAATTGGTTCTTTAACATCTGAATGACCTTGCTGTACTAAAATTTGGTCGATTTCCCTAATTTTTCTCTGCGTAAATCAAATTTCAATTGCTTTGCGAATTGGTGGATCAACTTCACGTTCTACTTCCACATTGATCAAGAACAATATCAATGACTGACAGTTCAACAACTTTCAGATATTGTTGAACTTTAGAAAAAAACCAAGGTAGATACACCAGTTGTTAAACTTTCAAATTCATTGTCCAATATCAGATATTGATGGGGTTGATATAGATAAAGTAGGTTAAAGTAGTGAGGATAAAGAAGTGGGTAAAAAAATATAAAGAATAAAAAAAACGATTATGGCAACGTTGTTAATAAAGAGTTGGGTCATGGTAGTGTTGTGAATGAAGCTTACATGTGGTTGGCTGAAAAAACAGCCAACCGATGGTCTAAATCTCATTGCAATATAGAGACGTGCTGCAACATTCAGAATTTTAGTCTAGCTAAAAACTTCAATTTGATCATTTTACACTTACTAGACAAATCTATCATAACATTGATAAATGGAATCAAACAGCTGACTATGAAATGAATAGCCAAAATTAAAAAAAACCCACTATGTGGAAGGGTTAAGTGTACCATAATATCTTGAAGACATTCGAGGCATGTATTAATGCAGGTGTGAACTATTGGATTGAACAATCATAAAGTCCCAAGTATGAAATAATATACTGGAGTGGAAACTCTTTTGTAGACGTGGCATAAAAGATATGCATTTGCAAGAGTTGGCAGCTCAGTGGTATGTCATGTGATTATGTTGTGTGAGGCATATGGGCAGATTTTAAACAACTTGTTGACTTCATTCTATTTTATTACCACATAGTAACACACATAACTATCTATGAGCATATAGTAAACCCTATTGATAAGTATTTTCTCTGGAAACAATCTACATTTTCCCAATTTCAGCCACTACCTACACAATTACAAAAGGGAACATGGGTAATAAAAATGAAGAGAGATAGAAGTGAGCTCAAGCCACCATCATGCATTGTGTTAAACTACAGTAAGTGTAAACAAACTTGCCATAATAAAAGGAATTGCCCAACTATTAGAGAGAACTCATAAGTTCATACTGTTGGGACTGAGGCAAATTATAGTGATGCTGCACATAACTCATAATGAGTTATTGTTGACTATGAGAGAAATGTCAGTGGTGATGCACATAAATCAGAAGGACCCGTTGTTAGGATTGAGATAAATGCTGGTGGGGTTGGAGTTGGAGATAACTCACCAAGATCATATGATGTTAACAGAGCACATGAAGCTTATTGACATGCTCGTGTTAGAAAGACAACAAGATAAGTGGAGAAAATTATAATAAGTTTCTTCATAGTTTTTAGTTTTTCCAATTATAGGTGGAATGTATAATAAATTTGGTTTATTGGTTGGTGGAATAACTTAGGAGATGTGGTACTCGTAACACAATGCATGATGGAAGCCTTGTTTAAAATATTTCTTCATTCTTTTATGGTCTTACTTGTTATGAGTTTTATTTTATCATTTTTGGTACATGGAAGCCTTGTTTATTGCATCGATCCAAAATCCAACGGAGGACAAAGTGCACCAAGCCTTAGAAAAGGGATATGAAGAAATATAAGATTCTTATCTCTCCTACTATAGATCTATTTTTTAATTTTTATACATATTTTTTAATTGAATAATTGGTCATACATTGTATGTTAGGTAGTGGTATGCATTTTATTATCATTATGTGTGATAAGGGGAGACAATAATATGATAAATAAGCAAAATTAGATTAATAAAGGAACTGATTTGATGTAATAAAGCATTAAGGATAAAAATTCACAACTGTGTAATGTTAATGGAGTCATATATAATGTTTAATATTTATGTTTAGAGTTAGTAAAATGATGGGGGTGAAAAGAATCACATACGAAAGGGTAAATATGTCAATAGAGAATTTACTACTTGTACTATATAAATGACCTTCCATTTTAGGAAACAGAGTCCAATCATTAGTCGATTATTACTGCATTATTCCTTTTGTCTCTTTCTCTCTTTGTTATTTTCGTTTCTCTCTCTCAAAACATTTGCATACGAATATTATTGTGACAAATTCCCTCATACGAATATCGTTGTGACAAGAAACATCACTAAGAAATCTCTGGAACACATCAATGTGTACTTGTTTATTATTTTGAATTTTATTAATGATAATATTAATATACTAGGCTACAATAGAAGAATATGATGACTTATAGTTGTTTAGTATATGTTGTTGCTGTTGTTGTATGCATGTAGGCATTCAATTATCGATATATGTTCTTGTGTATTATTTTGATTTGTTATTAGTATGCATTTAGTTAGTATAATGTTACTTAACAATTTATTATGTTGAATTGGTACTGCTACACAATTAATAAGTGGTATGCCAGGTAAACATATTGTCTAATTATTTAATAGTTTTGATGTATGGTTATACGGTCTTGTTGAATGGCGTATGTTTACATGGTATTGTTGTATTTGGTTTAAAATGGTCTTGTTATATATTGGTTTACATGAAACTACTGGAAAATGGGTGCCGGAAAATAAAATGCCATATTACAAAAA
Source organism: Limnanthes douglasii subsp. nivea (assembly GCA_036936605.1). Classification (NCBI taxonomy): domain Eukaryota; kingdom Viridiplantae; phylum Streptophyta; class Magnoliopsida; order Brassicales; family Limnanthaceae; genus Limnanthes; species Limnanthes douglasii. The sequence goes on along the minus strand of JAUPFV010000001.1, from coordinate 138,272,297 downwards.
GGTTGCTCGTGTTGCTAAAAAAAATAAAAATAGAAGAGACCTAGAAAAGTGTGAACTTCATCCGCTGCTGCATCAGATGGTGCGAAAGTATAGGAACTTCCATAAATATTTAGAGTGGACTTATGTTTGTTCGTAATTATTTTTTGGTTTAGAGTATACTATTTTTTGGTAAAGTTTTGATAACATTTACAAGTTTGAACTTTAAGTGTGCTGTTATAAGTAAGGTGTTTTGGTTCTTTGATGTTGTAATATTTTAGATTATGTGTTTTGGTGTTATGAATCATATTAAAATTTGTAACAATTCTAAGAGTTGCTAATTTATCCTTTTAAGTTATGAATCAATTTAAATGTTATTTTTATAGGTCATGAATTATAGGTAATTATCTAGGTCATAAACAAAATTTAAGGTCATTTTACATAAACAAAAGTTAAGGTACTTATACAGAATCATTTACAGGTAATTTTTATCCTTTGAAGTGTTGTTATTCAGCAAGTTATATAATCAAATTCCGAAATTGTGGAATCAATTATATCAATAATTTATGACTTAATTACATAATAAAGAATAATTTTTTTACAGAATCAAGGACCAACAATTTCTAAATTACAGAATCAAGAACAAACGCTTTTACATAAACAAAATTTTAAATCAAATATCAAAATCAACTATATAATCAACACGTTATAGAACCAATTAACCAAGTTAAATCAAACAACAAACATAAAATTACATTCATTTTCAAGTCCAATTCTTAACCGAGTTAGGAAAAATAAAATAAAAACAAATACATAAAAACCAAATCAACAAATTGGTTTTGGTTTTCAAACTCTCATTCTCAGCTTCTATATTGTGTAAATTATATTTTAACATAGCAATTAATTTCATGTTGATTAATCAGTAATTGGTGAATTAACCCACCTAAAATATCCACATGTTTTTTTTCCGTAGTCTGGAAAAATTGAAACAAGTTGGGTTTACAAAAATAAGGGTTCAGGAAAGAAATCAGACTTTGAATTCAACAAAATTAAAGTTAAAGAACACTTACACTATAGTTTATGCAACCATAAATATCTTTCCTCTATTAGAATCGATCTAAGAAGTACGCATTACTATAGGTTTTCCATAAAAGCATTTCGAATCCCTCGAATCTGATTCTTCTTTTTCTGTTTGGGAGAAAAACGTTGAACTAAACATAAATAAGGAAGAGGGAAGGAAAGATAAATGAGGGTGATGCTTACTGAGTTTTTCTAAAGAAGAATGAAATAAATAAAATCACGAAGAAAAATAATAGGAAAGTAGTTATAGAAGACATAGAAGAGTGAAGGGAAGATGAAAAAATGAAGTTATGTAATTTAATTCAGACTTAAATTGCTGTCTAGTCCTTCGACTATCATGTTTTCTACCATTTAGTCCTTCGACTAAAAAATCATGGGTGAGGGTCCCTTGACTATTGAAAATCTATAAATTTACTCCCCGCGCGTGGTCTTCTCCCTGGTCCTGCCACGTGTCACCATAGTTAAATGGTTCTTGTCTCACAAATGGTTCTTCGACTTTTAATTCTAATTTTACCCTTAAACTTAGATAATTTTTTAATATTTTTTTATGAAAAAACAGAATATTGCAAAAATTGCAATACTCTGTTTCATTAAAAGACCATTTATTAAACTCACAAAACTCATATCTCTCTCTCTCTCACAAAACTCACAAACCTTAACGTACTCATATTTTTCACCTCATGAAACTCATCTCTCTCTCTCTCACTATGCCTTTGTTTCTTTCCATTTTCTTCCATACAGACCATTATCAATGGCTCTCCTAAGTCTCGTATTCACTCTGGCTCTTGCTTTAATGTCATGTTCACTGTTTGTTGGAGGCCAAATATCAATGCCACTTATGGGATAATGCTTTCGACTAGTTCCATGACGCCTCCATCAATGATGGCCATGTCTCCGTCTGCGTCTCTGAGTATGGCCATAACACCTCCACCGATGATGGTTCCCTATTCACAGCAGACGATGGCACCAATACCATACATGGCTGGTGATTCTCCACGTTCACCTCCTTCCATGGGAAATGCACCTTCGTCTGGTCCAAGCTCCGGTATGCCTCCAACCTCATCTATATTGGGAGGAGCTTTTGTTGTCTCTGACAGCATGGATTTCATGATATTCCTTGCAAGAGTTGTAGTCTTTGTTTAATTATTATTATTATTATTATTAACAATGAAGTTTTATTTATTAATAAAAAGTAACAATTCTTGTAATTTGTAAGTATTTAAGTATTATTCTTGAGTTGTGTTGTATTATCGTCATCTAAAGATGGTTTACACTATAGTTATTTCGTGTAAGATTATTTTGACGATGGCTAAATAAGACATACTCTGTAATAATCTTCTCTTTTAAAAACCTTCTTCTGTTTTATCTCTTTGTTTCTCTTTCTCTAATACTCAAACGGGTAAAAAACACTGTTAGTCCTCCATGTTTACCACTTGTATCAACATAGTCCCTTTCGTTCACTTCTGCATAAAACTCATCCTCTTCGTTTTAGAAATTTGCAAATATAGTCCTCCGCACATATAAACCATTAACAAACTGACACGTGGCACTTAAATTCTAAGTTTTGTATCACTTTTGGTCCCCAAATCCCAAATTTTGTATCACTTTTGGTCCCCAAATCCCAAGTTTTATATCACTTTTGGTCATCAAATCCTAAGTTTTGTATCACTTTTGGTCCCCCAAAATATGCGGAGGGACTATTTGTGCAAATTTTGAAAATGAAGGGGATGAGTTTTATGCAGATGTGAACGAAAGGGACTATGTTGATACAAGTGGTAAACAAGGGAGACTAACAATGCTTTTTAGCCTACTCAAACTAACGAATCCAGCCCCAAAATTTAAGTTTCTTGTTTTTGGAAAACCCATCAATATATAATGACTCTAAATCAAGGGTTGACTTTACCTTTTTATGGTTCTTTACTTTTATATTTGCAAATTTATGATTAGAAAATACAATAACATTTGGTGAGATAAAATATAGAAAAAAAAGGAAAGAAAAAAGAAACAGAATATCGCAATTTTTGCGATATTTTTTTTCAAAAAAAAAATTAAAAAATTAAAAAATTAAAAAATTAAAAAATTAAAAAATTAAAAAATTAAAAAATTAAAAAATTAAAAAATTAAAAAATTAAAAAATTAAAAAATTAAAAAATTAAAAAATTAAAAAATTAAAAAATTAAAAAATTAAAAAATTAAAAAATCAAAAAATTAAAAAATTAAAAAATTAAAAAATTAAAAAATTAAAAAATTAATTAATTTTAAGGGTAAAATTGGAATTAAAAGTCGAAAGACTATCTATGAGACAAGAACCATTTAAATATGGTAACACATGACATAACTAGGAAGAAGACCACGTGTGAGGAGAGAATTTATAGATTTTCAATAGTCAAGGGACTAAATGGCAGAAAACGTGATAGTCGAAGGACTATACAACGATTTAAGACTTTAATTCATTAGGGAATACATTTTATTCATTTATTGGTGCCATGTCAAAAACTAATCCACGTAAGCCTCCCCGATGCCAACATATCAATTGGTCAAATGTTAAATAAGTAATTAAAGTTGAGGGACCATGAGTCATATAAGTTTTTGTTGAGTATGTTGCTATATGGAAACCTTACATTAATCAACGAATGTCGGGGGACTAACTTTATCCAAACTGGATAGTTAATGGACTCTCGCCATACTTTTCAAAGCCGAGAGATTATATATAACTAAATTTGATAGTCGATGGACTAGTCATTATTCAAAGACAATGATAATACGATGGAAGAAAAACTTAAATTTATAAATTTGTAAGCAAATCTGATTTTGTTGATATGTATATTTTAAGATATATATTTAAAAGTTAAAAGTTAATATACAATTTAATTTTTTTCTTTATTTTTTTTGAAACAATTGTTGAATTTAGATATATTTTAGTAAGTTAAAAGATTAAAATTATAATATTATACATGAATATATAAATTAAATTGAGATATATAAATAACTCAATCTAACATAAGACACATATTTAGGGAACAAAATTATGCTACTCATTGGGTTGCAAAATGGGCTCTCAATGAGAAATCAAATTGTGATTTTTCTTTTAAAGAATCAACACCTCTTAGTGCTATAATATTACTTTAAAGTATTAATGTTGGAACTTGAGAATTACAACTTAACCATACTCCAATTTTTTGGGTTATTTTCAACTTAACTTTATTATACCAAATCTTACGGCAGGGCCTTTCCTGAACAAAAATATTTTCTATGATTTCAAGAACAAGGATAAAATCTTATATACAAAGAAAAATGAGGCAAGAAGTTGGATTCAAGGAACAAAAAACATCTATAGATTCTGAGATGATATATCAAAAATTGAATTGGATTATTTGGGATTCGAGAAGCATCAACATGCCTTGTAATTAGGCTTCAAAAAGAAACATTGTAAACTTTTAGGCTTGATAACCTATTATCAATAGAATTATTTTTGTTGAAAAAAACTCATTTTAACATAAGACCACCATATAAATCTGATAAAAATGTATATAGTCGGATCCGTTTATATTGATCCATCAACAATTCAAAAACTCAAATCCAAAAAACTTAGTCAAAGATATGTTAAGATACAAAAGCTAAGTAGCCAGAGAAAAATAAGATTAAATCTTCCTAATATCTCAAAAATATTTACTATAGCCAAAGACTCTAAATATAGAGATCTAACCACCATTAATAAAATATTTTTTCATTTATTATATATCTTTAAGGTTTTATTATTATTATTTATATTTTTGTAACTTACCTGCAGATCTACTTCGACTTCAGCTGAAGCTAGCTACTGAGAGTTTTCCACATCAATAAGTGTCGTCTATGGGAAACAAAGTTTTTCGTCAAGAGAAACCAAAACAAATTGCAGACTCAAACTAGTTGATGTCAAAATTTAGAAAGAACCGATCTATCCGTAGATGAGGTTAGATGATAAGCAAGATGATAGACAATCTTTGGCCCCATATATTCCTGAATGTTGAAGGACTTCCTTCTCAAACACGATACCAAAATAACAAAGATAGAATCAAGAAAGAAATTAGGTTTTTTGTTTATAATAATAAGATTTATTTGATGTATTCAATTTTATCTTTGAAAAAATCTAGTTAGGGGTTGCCTGCTTCTATAATATTTACAATGAATTTTCTCTCTCCATATTATATCTATTTATTATGTATTTGAATAATGAGTGTTCAAACATGTTACTTCTCTTTATGTCGACATATATTACTTCATGGTAGTCGCTCAGGTACTATAATCTGTTTTCCTTGTGGTCTTGTCTGAGTCCTCGTCCGCGTTGGTATGTTACCCTCAACTCGTCTCGCTCTTTGTTATGCATCAGTGTATTATCCTCCGCGTTGGTATGTTACCCTCAACCCGTCTCGCTCTTTGTTATGCATCAGTTTATTATCCTCGGTTCATATTGATCGTTACCCTCACCTCATTCATGGCCTTTTCTTAGTAGTGATTCATTTCTCTCTCCTTAAGTACTGTCCTTGTTCTTGGAAGATTCATCTCGTGTTGTAACTGTCACTTATCCTTTTACTAGTCCTTTGTATGAATGTACCTTATCACCATAAGAAGTATATATTATTATAGGTATATATTTATTAGAATTTCCCCTAGTCCTTAAAATAATTTGTGAAAAAAAATTGGTTGAATGACTATAAATATTAACCGTTGGGAAGATGTAGATCATACAGCTGAATGAGTAAAATGTTGGAGAACGCATGCATGCGACAAAATTGTGTTGGTCACATAAGAGATCTGACATGTATCATTATACCGCCACAATCCACATATTGATGTTGATTTGATGGTAGAGAGCATACGTGTTTTCAAGAGAAAACAAATGAATTACTTACGTATTTCTTTTTTTTTTTCTTGAAAAAGGTAAATAATTTTAATATAAAAAAAAAGAATACGAGTCGTTGATTTCAAAAGGATCGGGTAGTTGAGAAAGAGGCCTTTATATAAACTCGTTTTATTGTCGGTTCATTATTCAATCTGTTACTTGTAACTTTTCTTGTTGTAGGGATTATGTGTTATATATTATCACGTTTCTGTGTATCCAGGTACCCCAAAGTCTTCGTTGTTGGAAATTAATTTATTAGGGGACTAAATCATTGGTCTTCTCTCTAAGTATCTATAGATTGTCTCTAATGATAGTGTAGTAAGTAGTTAGATTTGTTACGAACCTGATTTTAACACCTTATTTATCATATATAATGACCTTTAGCTATAAATAAATCTATTAAGACCTACCTGTTTCTACCCACAAAATGTTAGCAATTAATATCCACCTTCTTCCACCCACAATTAAATATTTACCATATTTACCCATTTTCTTTAAACGGACTCATTTAGTTTAAAAAGAGACCTCTATTAATCAAAATACTTTCATTCAATTAATATTAGCAAAATGTTAAAATACTTTCTATTAATTAAAATACTTTCATTCATCTACCCACAAAATGTTAGCAATTAATATCCACCTTCTTCCACCCACAATTAAATATTTATCATATTTCCTCATTTTCTTTAAATGGACTCATTTAGTTTAAAAAGAGACCTCTATTAATTAAAATACTTTCATTCATATAAAATCTATTTTGTCCAAAATTTCATCCACAAATCTTGAAGTAAACCCTAACTCTTTCCAAAGAGAAAGATTTAAAACTTCATATTTTTCAAATCTAACTCTATCAATTTGTCAAGGTATATATATATATATATATTCTCGACTTATCTATTTTTCAAATCAATTCAAATATGTATTTTTTGTGATATTTAGAGTTGAATATTCGGTTTGAAAAATCAAATTTTCTTATATTTGTAGTCGTGATTATGAATTCTAGTTAGTTCTATAGCTTAGGTTATTTAAATATCTATGATTTAGATGTAGTTTTGGGTGGAATTGGCTTAGCATTTTAAGGTTTAGGATTTTCAGGCATGGCTGCAGATGCATTTCCAAGCACACTATCATGCGTGCATCTAGTATTTCAAGGCACCTAGTGTGCGTGGAAATGCTAGATGCAAGCACGATACATGCTTGCATCTGGGATTTTCAGGCACCCAATATGTGTGGAAATACATCAACAACCATGGATGTCTGAATATCGCTTAAAGCCATATTTTGGAAGATATTCTCCAGTTACTAGAATTTTTTGGGTTGAGGCTAGTGTTTGAAAAAATATAGTGGTAGTGGGTGAGGAAGAATGTGGGTATTTAGACTAAATTATGGTTTATATATATTAGGGGTATTTTAGTCATTTCAAGTTTTTGGGACTTGTTTTTTATTTGGAGGTCTCGTTCTAACTAAATGAGGTATCATTATAGCCTAGCCCATAATAAATATTTTGTAACCAATTACAACCGAACTAAGGTAAATGTTTTATATTTGTATTAAAAAAAACATAATGTAATAAAGAAGAAAGGCAAGACAAAATAATCACAAAAATAGATTTTTTATGAATGGTCACATAAAATATATTTTTTAAAATTTAGTATTATAGTAGAATTGTGTTCATGGATACTAATCGTTTTCCGTCTCTTAGCACACATTGTTTTAGTTCAGAATTGCCTACTCAAACTATTTTTAATTCAAATAACCATTCAAAACAGTAATATGAAACTCAATGAGTCATGTTTGTCTAAACATAACAAAATTTATTTTATAAAAAACCATGATGCTCCGCATCATAAAGGACAACAAGTTTGGAGAGTTCATTAATTGAGATAACCTATAACTTCTAAAGTTCACAACTGAAGCAAATGGTAACACTATGGAGAATCATGAGTATCACAGTTGGATAGTCAAAAATATAAACTATTACTTTGTTGGCTCTCTAACAATATAACTGCTGAAATTGTAACCTAACTTATGCATGAAGAAACATCAAACGACCAGTGAGACACAACCACAATTTTGTCTGGATCTCACACAAGATCTAGAATAACCCTCTTCAAATATAAGTTCCAAAGAATCAGAAAAGATTCTTCATCACTTGAAGATTACTTCAACAAGATAAAGTATATTGGTGACAACCGAACCTTAGTAGGCAGCCTAATCATAATGGATGATCTAGTGACACAGTCATATCTGGTTAAGATTTAGTCTAGATATTCAGTGTAGTAAGCTTGGGTGAACAAGAGTTCTTAAATTGGCTTGACCTTAAAACTAAATATGGCAACGAGGCAGATCGGGGACGACTATCTATATACCCATTACCTGCCTCGTAGTAGAAACCGATACCTCAACCTCGATGAGTATATTTTCCATACCAAATCCAAATCTACAGGGCCGGTTTACATACGTGGGTACCTGTGAACTACATGCGGATGAAATCTATTATAAATATCCTAACCAAACCCAAAAATTTGAACCAAACTCGAACAGAACCCGAAGATAAACCGAACCTAAAAATAAATTTAAAAATCTTACAATAAATTGAACAAACCAACATAATTGTCTCATCAAAATGAATTAACATATCCCAAAACAACGTAATATAAAAAAAAAAAAAAAATACAAACTAATTCAAATTATCAATAATACATCTATCAAGTGTTTAAAATTTTAAAAAAGACATCTCTTCATTAAGAATTGATTCCAATTTCTAAGTTCTAAAAATCGTCTACGTATTTTAATTCAATTATTTATGTTGAATACTAAATTCAATTCAACAATTTATTAAGAGAGTATAATATTTTATATAAAACAGACGTAAAAAATACAGTACTTATTGTGACAATTAGATGATCCACACCGTCATCTTCCACATAATAAAAGATATATTAATATCCATCCAAACTCATTATCAAACCATATAATATTTTTTTTATAATTTATTAAAAATATTCAACTAGAATATAATTAAAGATAGATAATATATTATTATCCATTTTTATTTCTGCTACCCATAACAAACTTTATGCACACATCAACACTTATAATGTCTTTTCATGAAGTTTACTTTGATGCAGACTCTGTAAACGACCGCTGGTAATAAAAAACGACACTGACACTACCGTAGATAGTGTCAGTCTAACACGTATTTTGAAATTACTTGCAAAATTAGATATTTTAATCCATTTAACTTTCACCAACCAAAAATATCAAAACCAAGTTTTTTGGTAAAACATCTTCTTCTAAACAAAGATCTAGCTTGGATGTACTTGGCGTCAATTTACTTTTCTTTATTTGACGCACAAAAACGTCATACTACAATAGCAAATCAAAATCGAAACCCCAAAACTCTCTGATACTCGAATCATAACCGAAATCATAAGAATTATTTCTATTTATATATTGGTATTTTCCAAGAAAATCATAACAATATTTTTGGGTTTTATCTATTTCGACCAAAGTATCAGATCCATCTTATATCGTTGATCTAACACAGCTGGAACCCTCAAAATTCTATGTATAATAACCCATTATTTGTCAAACGTTTCCATCATTTTTATTTCATTTCTCTAACTATTATATTAGAATATTTTGATAAGTCAGATATATATTCTTTATCCCCCCACACTTTACCAAAAAAACAAGTTTGTTGATGGAAATTTAGAACATGAAAATATTTTTGTCACATCGTAAAATAATTTCGAAGTTTTAGCACACATCACATGCAAACTCTCAATCACTGGTGATGTGGTTTAAATTAATTCGATGAATATTTATGTAATATTGTGGTTGTGTAATAAGTGTGGTATAAATTATAGAGATATTTTTGAGTTGTAATATTTAATACTTTGAGAGATAAAGTCTCAACCCTCTTAAATGTTGTTCTTTTGAGCATTTATAGGTTAATTTTAGGTTAGTGGACCAATCAAGTCGGGTCATGGACATGGTTCGAACCCATTGGCCGAGAAAAGCCCATTAACTATTCTTAATTATCAATTTTTCAATAAGTTGGTATATAATAAACACACATCTAAGTCAAAAGGTAAAAAAAGTATAAGTATAACATTTATCTTAGGTCTAAATTGCCTCTTAGATAAATCTTATACACTTATTACTTCCTCACTCAAATATATACGATCTCATCAACTAGGCCTCTTAGCCCTCCTAAAGACATTTTGGAAGGGATAACTGATGTACATATCCAAATCATATTGAATCAAATTGGTTCGTTTCTTCAAACCTGATTTTCGATATATTCAAACCTTTTAGTGAACTTATTTGAACCACATCCGATGGCGTAGTTCGAAGATGGTTACTATCCGAAATTCGTGGGTTAACCGGTTCCTTTTCGTTACACGTGTTACTTATTGATTGGTGTCAGAATTGTTTTTACCCTACGTGAGACGAACCAACCAACTAGAGAATGTTTCCACTTATCTAGAGTTTTCTAGCTACCATTTGTGTTTACGATTCCCTAGTAGGGCACTCAAGCGTTTTTTTACAGTTTATGTATAAGCATGTTTTCAATTTTCTCACTTTAAGGATTTGTAGAGAGCGAAAATATACATTATAGACATAGATACATTTCTTCAAAATTAATACTCAATTCACCACCGATGATCTTTTCTTTTCCTCCACCGCTTCAACCAATGCAATTTTTTTTTTCTGGTATCATCTTGGTGTTTGCAAGTTCATAGCCAAAACCGCCTTAACCAAAGGTGTTTGATTAAAATTTTCTAAACTAGAAGAAGAAAAGAAAAAGGGAAGAGACTTACCTCTCCAGATACTGTTGTTATAACTCAATGTGTTGATTATGAAGGAGTCTATTCTTATAATAGACGTAACATCCCTTCTAAAAATTCCTCGATTTCTCAGTCATTCATCTCACCAAGTCGTTCACCTAAACCACTAAAAATATCTTAATCTCATGGGCCACTAGCCGTCAGATTTCCTTTACCATTTAAAGCCACGGGCCCGATTCCGAAAACAATACTCTACATAAAATAACCAGACTATCGAAAACTAAAGCTAGAACCTATAGGGTAAAAACGTTATTAGTGCAACAAACAATTTACAGCAATCCCTCCCTAAAAAGTCCGAATAGTTTAGAAACCATCGTAACTTTTCTAATTGAGCTTCCATAAAATCTGAATAAGGAAGAAGAGCCTACATTGCTCCCAGCTGAGTTCTCTCAACCTAACCTAGTTCCTCCTCAACCACCAAATAGTGAGGAAAATGTTAGCACTCAACACTTCAAACCTTCAGGATTCGGTCCGAGGGTAATGGAAGTTAATATGAATGTTGGCAATGAAGACTCTCCCCTTGAGATATATGTTTAAACCGGGGAGACTTCGAGGTGAATGAAAAAGAAATCTCCAAAGAATAAAGGTGACAAGGGAAAAAGTAAAGCCATTGAGACGAAATCTAAAGTGCTTCCACTCTTTTTGGCCGGATGTGTCAGACCTAAATTTACTAAGGTAAGTGCCAAATACCTATTGGACCTTGATAAAATTCCTTACCTTTATTTCCACGAGTCAGACTTAGAGGTGATTTGGGTCAAATGGTGGTTCCCCAAAGAAGTATTGGTTAGGATACTTCAAACTAGAGATATTCTGATGAGCTGCGATCTGAGGGAATTAATGGTTTATACAGATATGCTTAACTAGGGCCTCTGATTCCCCTTGGATCCTGAAATCGTATCCTATTTCAGGTTAGTAAGTTTGTGTCTAAGCCAAGCTAGTCCAAATGCATAGTTTACATTAATGGCGTGCTTGCTAACATCTAGGGTATCAATTTTTTTATGTCGATGGAACAAATGGTTGCTATTGCACTGTTGGATCGCAACTTTCGATGCAATTTCTATTCATCAATCGTTGGTGAGAGAATGGAAGAAAAATCACCTTTTAGAGTAATCCGACCAAACTTACTAGATTCTGGAAAAACACATGTATTCCTTCGAATTTTCTTTTGACCTTCTCGTTTTTCTTTAAATATTTTATCCCTTGCATCCAAATTTTCTATTTTACGAACTATTTTAAAGCCCTACTTGCACCATCTGGCTGATGCAAAAGTTACTTGAAGAATCTGAATCAATGGGCAGAAGCAAATTGGTCTAATAACTTTCATTAGTGTTTCACTCCTGTTAACTTCGTTCGGAGTCATCTTTAGAAGACTAACCCCCAATGTGACTTGACATGAGAGCATTTTTTCACTTCTCCCCGACCTCTCTTATTATAAAAAGGACTGAAGTGGTTAATGAAAAGTTATTTCTCCCAACCAGGAATAGAGCCCCCAATATTCAGAACAATAAAAAAGGAGAAAAAAGTCAGGAAAACACTTCAAAAGTTACTGTTGAAACTGTAACCGAGGATCAACTAAACAAAATTGTCGAGGCCGTGTTTGGTGTTGTCGCTGCTACTATTGAAAGATGTTATGTGCCCACTAAACTTCTTGTATCCAAAAAGAAATAAACACACAAGTAATGAGGGGGTATCCACCAGTTAATAAGTCAGTCAGAGGGAATTAACATGAAGACATAATTGACACTAAACTGAACTGATTACAAGGCCGACTAAATTGGCGAACGAGCACAAAAATGATTTTGGAATCCCCGATGTCTATCCGAGGGGTCAAGACCTTTCAACAAGGTAATATAAGACCGGGTAGAGGGCGGCAAATCTGAGCAGGTAAGTCAGAGCGAGCAGACGCCTTACCGACCATCAAGCAACAAGGACGAGGGTAATGAGGAACGACCAGACCTTCAACAAGGCAAATAAAAAAGCTGACCGACCATAGGCCATAACTGAGCAGAGAATTAGAGCGGGGAGCGGCGCCCGACTTATAGCACAGATTAAACCGACTCAGGCGTACCTATAGAAAAACAGTTAAGCAACATTAATTAACAGTCAACCCAGTACAATCATGGCCATTAAATTAGACTCAATACCATAAATGTAAAGTGACGTACATTGTTATTATAGGAATGATCTAGTGATTATTTGTAAACTTCCAAATAAAATATAAATAGATAGATAAGCGAAACATAATATAATTCCTCTTCTCTAATTAATAAAGTTTTCTACTTGGTATTTACCATTTTTATATTTTCCCATAAAAAATTTAGCGCCGTGTGTGGGAACGAAAAAGAATTTTAGCTCTAAGTTTTCTTAACCATGGTAGTTACTAGATCAGGTATTGAGAGAGATATTCCAGAACCGAGCGGGACAACGAGCAACTGGAGAGCTGGAAAAAACCCACCAGTGAGGCATGACTAGCTACCTCCCGTCACTATCACCAACCTGAGGGTAGCGACAAAAGTCCTCCTTGAAGCATCATCACAGGTGGGACAACCAGTGGCCGCAATTGGACTGGAGATCAACTCATCATAGCATGTGGTGATCCCCTCTATGTATGAAGCGCTAGTCAATGATCTGGTGATAGCGCTCACGTTTCAACAGTTTGAACAACTCCAACACCTACAACAATAACAGCTTAGATTGAAGTGTGAGCGTGATGCTAGTCAATAAGTCATGCATGCTACCATAGCTGGCATGAATAACGCGCCACACGCTATGACTGCCAAAGTACGAGGGGCCAGACGTGCTAACCACCAATTTGGGCCTACCGTTAACCGCGCCAATCGAAGAGGTCGATCCTCTAAGCGTGACGACAAACGAGAAGGAGAAAGCATGGTAAAGAAGCACTCCAAAGAGCATGAGCCACAACAAGAGGCACACTTCAGTGCATCTAAAAAGGTCAGAGAGGATGAGGATGTACAATACAATCAGGTGCAACCGAGAATGTCCTGATACATCCCTAAGGAGTCTCCGTTCGTGGATAAAATCCTTGAAGCTCAGCTGCCTAGAAAATTTGTCTCATTCAGGATGGAAGCATATGATGGAACATGGGATAGAAAGAGACATCTAAGGAAATTTTACAACATGATCATGACCTTTAACCCGGATGACGCTATGCTCTGTCGGGCCTTGTCTATGACTCTCAAGGGAAACACAATGGACTGGTTCAACAGTCTGACCAAGGGGTCCGTGCACGATTTCACAGACCTATAGAAATCTTTTAGAGAAAGATTCATATAAAATAAAGAGCGCGGATGCGATCGGGACTTGATTATGGACCTCTAGCAGAGGAGAGGTGAGTCACTGAAAATTTATATTAAAATGTTTTTTCACGCCATAAACGCTTTGCCAAATCTAGAAGAAAATATGGCCATCGTCTTCCTTAAGAGAGGCCTCGATCGGTGCAAGAAGTTGTACACTGACCTAATCAGATTCCCAATAAAAAAAAATAGGAGACTTGCTCGCTCGAGTAGATGCATTCATCCGAGTGGATGATGTCCAAAAGGAGACTCACAAGACAATCATCTCTCTGATCCGAAGGGAGGACTATTTGACCAAAGAGGATATATGACGCGCCTCGCCGGGGAACTAGTCGGTGACTATTGCATCATGAAAATTTATCCTGACAATTTACCCCGTTGAACGAATCTATATCAGTTACTATGATCAAATAAAGGGAAGAAGAAAGTATCAAACACCGCGAGTGATGAGCGCCTCCGACTTCAAACGATCGAACATGTATTTCTACTCCTACCACAACGTTCACCACTACCCAACTGATGAGTGCTGGAAGCTCCGTAAGGAAATTCAGAGTTTGGAAGACCATGGGGAACTCATCTAATTAATCAAACAGTAAGAACACCATTATCAGCCCGAGCACAAGGAAGACACACACCTGGCTAACGAGGATAAGCGTGGGGACAATGAGCGAGCAGATGTGGGAAAACAACAGTGGCTATTCACAATTACGGGGGATATTTTGATGTAAACGACGAATTAGGAAGTGATGTTTTACCACCATTTCACACCAACAATGGCGGGCAGTCTGAGGTGGGCAGTGACACAGTCTCCAACGTCTGGGGAAACTCTTCTTATATCTTTACCATTGTTGGTGGAAACTGCGAGGTGGCCCAAGGATAAAAGATTAACAAACAGGCAAAAATCGATTACGATGTACAAGCAGTCAAGCATTATTCCTATCACAAGTACTGAGATCCTGTGACAGACCTTACGTTTAATGATGTCGACCTAAAGAGGGCCATCACGCCTCATGAGTAAGCACTAATGATCAATTTGGATATTGGGGGAGTAATGGTAACTCAAGTCTTGGTAGATGGAGGCAGCTCGACCAACATCATCTTCAAAGCTAGCTATGATCATATGTCAAACATCTCACCCTACAAGTCCACCCAACAAACCTTGGTCTGATATAAAGGCAAGGCGTCTCAATGTGTAGGAGAAGTCAAGATAACGGTTAAAGTAGGTTACGGGGCTACCAATCGGGAGCTTAAAACATTGTTCATGATCTCTGACGCCCTTAGTTCTTATCATGCAATAATCCACCAACTTGGCTGCATAAGATGGATACCATCCCATGTACGTTCAGACAACGCATCAAATACCCAGTAGGAAAAACGGTTGGTATAATCCGAGGAAGTCAACAAACTGCAAGGACTTGTTGCGCAGTCAAAATTAACCCAACTAAACGTCTCTGATAACAATTAACAACCAATGGGGTGCCGGAGGAAGTGCACTGCCTTCTCCTGAACTGGATGACGACCCTAGAGAGATAGAGCAGCTAGATGATGAACCCCCAGACTCAGTCGAGGAGGTAGTAGCAGAGATCTGCTCTCTATGGTTGGGTAACAATTTGAATTTTTCCTTTAAACAATCATTAATTGACCTTTTAGCCAAGAATTTGGAGTGCTCTCATGGGACACTGGTGATGTTTCAGGGGTCCACCCGTCAGTTATCTACTTTATGGACACATACTTGGGTTACAATCAGGTCCGCCTCAACCTGTCGGACAAAGAGAACACGAAGTTCCAAACTAAGCGAGGCTTGTATTGATACAAGGTGGTGCCATTGGGATTAAAGAATAAGAATTATACTTACCAACGCCTAGTGAACCATATTTTAACGAGAACTCGGGAAAGCATATGGAAGCCTATATTGATGACATGAACGTCAAGATGCATACAACGGAAAATCAGCTCGAAATGCTTCAAACCGTATACAACCTCTTGCACCAGTTTAACTTAAAGCTTAATCCGATCAAGCGTTCTTTCAGGTTAAGCAGAGAGAAATGTTTAGGCTAAATATTCACTAAACTAAGGATCAAAGCCCACGCCACCCAAACGCAAGCAGTTATACAAATATCACCACCAAGGATTATACAAATATTCAGTATTAACAGGTCACCTCGCGACCCTCTCTCGCTTATTTCCCCGAGCGTCCATAAAATCCACCCTTCCTTCGAGATTCCCGAGGGGCTAAGAATTTCTCTTGGACAGAGGAATGCAACAAGGCCTTTACATACTTGAAAAAATACTTCACATTTCCAAAAATATTATTTTCCTTCATCGCCAGTGAGCCACTGTACTTATACTTGTATGAACTACTTTTGTAAGTGCAGTTTTGGTCATGAGCCACCCATCTACTACACCAACAAAACCCTTGTCGATGTCGAGACAAGATACTTAAACCTAATGAAGCTTGCATTGGGTCTAGTAACAGCTGCTCGGAAAATGCGCCCATATTTCAAAGGACACACAATCACTGTCCGAACGTCTTCCCCCCTCAAAACTGTGCTACAAAAACCTGATGCTTCAGGCAGGCTAAATAAGTGGAGCGTCAAGCTCTGGGAGTAAGATATTCATTTCGAACCACATATGCAATTAAGGGCCATGTCATGGATGACTTCTTGACATAGTTTTATTTCCCCTGGGAGGTACTTGGTCCAAGCGATGGGATGTCGAGCACATCTGAAGGTGGCACGGGGGTCTTCCTCAGATTACCTACATAAGAATAGGTCATACAAACGATCCAGTTCAACTTCCCAGTGACTAATAACCTTACGAAATATGAAGCAGTGATCTGCGACATGAAGTTGGCATTAATATGTGGGGCTCATCTCCTAAAAATCTGTTCAGACTCACTGTTGGTTATAAATTAGGCTAAGAGGACTTATAATGCAAAGAAAGAAGGAATCTGGGGATAGCAGTACTCCAGGAGTGCGAATCCAAGTTTGCAGTAATAATATACGAGTAAGTCCCACGTTAGGCAAACTCCACCATATATGCCCTGGACAAGGCCTCAACATCAAGAGAGCACCCCCTCATCATCACACAGTAGATGCCGACTACAAAACTATATAATCAAAGAAAATCATTCACGCAATCGACATCACTCATGATTGGAGACAACCTTATCTCCTATATGTAATTCTGCCACTCTCCCAATCGATAAAACAACCGTCCAAAAACTCCAATTCTGAGCCGCTAAATACAGTGTGTTAGATAATGTCATATACCAAAAATGTGCAAGCCAAACGTTGCTCTGTTGCCTCAATCAAGAAGAAGCTACGTCAGTTCTTTACGACCTGCACGCTGGAGAAGATGGAGCATATTGCGGATACCGTAGCCTTATCCAACATTTTTTGTTAGCATGGTATTACTGGTCGGAACTATCTAACGACATTGAGCGACTCGTGCAACAATGTCGGCAATGTCAACAATTTTCTAACACAGGTTACCTTCCGAGTGAGCCTATGTAGCCTGTGGCTATCCCCTACCCTTTTGACAAGTCGGACACATGGTTATGAAGAAAGTATTTCAAGGATCCGGGAATAGAGCAGTTGGCAAGCTAGAACCAAATTTGGAGCGACACTACACCGTTATATCCAAATGTCAAAACGGGGCTTAACAAATCGCCGATGCTGAAAGCCATGCTTTGAAGAACCCTTGGAATACCAATCACTTAAAGTTGTATCGTCAAGCTTTGTAACTTAGAGGATGCGCTCTTTCCCCCTGATGGCGCAGGAGGATTTTTTAACGAGACATCAAACTTTTGTTCATTTTTTAATATATTGTAAGCTTTTGCCATTATGTTTGTTTCTTATTACATATTGTACATCCTTACAATTGCGACCAAGTCTGTGACCATACCTACAGGCTACGCAAGGGGCCATATTGGGCCCCGGATCATCGAGTCTAGGAAATGCACATGCTAATTTGCATGCTTATATGCTACATATTAATAAGCGAACTGATCTAGAATCAAGCCATCGTCGGGCCACACAATATGGTCAAAACTTCTCCTCGCATGCATTGCGAGAACCTTTGAACCCCGCTATCTCCTCCCGAAGCATCTTGTTTGTTTGATTCACCTCTTATTTCCGTGCTTTGGCTGACCCATAGGTATTTTTGAACCGAGCGAGATCGGTGGTCAAGCCCTCCACCGATCCAAAAATAATCGGTTCAGGCTTCCATTTACCTGATAGTCAGCGTTTGACATGCGCCAGTAGGATACCACAACTGAGTTTTGATGCATCTAGATCAAGGCTCATATTAGTTTATGGTTTTCTTTATTGATAAAAATAAATAGAAATTTATCATACCTTGATTGTGAGCTCCACCTGTCGCTGCAATATCTCGCTCATAGGCATGCCGTCACAAAAAGAGAACTCCGGGCACCGTTTGAGCTGCTCGAACATTAGTATCGATGACCGTAGCATTATAAATTTCCCCTTGACTCGACTCAACTCTTTTTGGAATAGTAGGCATATGCTCCAATGTAACTATATTCACGAACGACGACCCAATGCCTTCCCCTTGCACAAAGGGGAAGACAGGATGGATTGACCATCCGTTGGAACCCCATCTAGTACAATAACCTCAGATCCCTTCCCCTGGTTCCACTCTGTATAAAGGCCAGATGCCGGCACACCCTAGTTCTCTGGCACCGGGACCTCATCATCACTTTATTCATCCACCAATTTCAACTTCCTCATTGCAAGCGGCACTAGGTCAATAATCACTCACCATTTTTTCTCAAGTCGAATTTCCTCTTCCTGGCTATCATCATACTCTTCTCAAGCCCGTCGAGCATGCTCTTACCTCACCTCATACCCCAATGGGGCAGACTCATCTCTATGCTGGTTTACTTTTGCATCCCCCCTGAATGGCTAACACCTCCTCCTCCTTGTAATTTTGACTCTGCATAGACGAAGATCCTTCTGTTTCCCTTACTCTCCAATTCTGAGGCACCGCCAGCCATACTCATGTACTATTCTGATCCCGATATCTCTGCTCCATCAGTGCCCATATGCGCTCTGTCGTAGTTGCCTCTCTACTTCCCGCCATGGTGACTATCACACAGTTAATTTTGTGCTATGGATTTTTCGTCATGTGTGGCCTAAAGTGCATACTTTAGTCAGCCTTCTACCCTATGTCAAAGTGAGTTTAACAATTTAACACTTAACACAGATTTGCAAGTAAGTGTTTCCAGAGTTGCACAACAATATATGAGACAAAACACTTAGATAAAGCACACACGCAAGTTTAGGGGACTCCGTCCCCAACCTTTACTTTATTAATAAAGGAGTAATACCTCCATATAGTACAATAAGTGTTTCCACAATCTATTTATAGGCAAAGAAAGCCCATTACTTCCTTAAAATTTGCAATGGCCATGTGGCAGAATCTTGGCCCACCAATTTGGCATATCAAATCTCGTGCGTTCGATCTGAAATTTCACCAAGTTCATGGAGTTCCTGAAAATCAGGCGCATGCGGCTGACAAAACTGGGCCACGATCTGTTGGCCAAGCATAACTCCCGATTTTTCTGTGTCACGTTCTTTAACTCTTGGGCCACTTTTCTTAATTTTCTCAACCGCATCTAGTGGTGAACGTGCTTTTGGCAGTCATGGGCAGTTGCCCATGATTTCTACTATCTCCAAGATTAATTATGTGTTAACTACTTCACCAGTTGTGCAAATTCTCTCAAACTTCATGGGGAGGTTCTTTATAACTGAATCAAATAGTTATCAAATTATGGTACGGGAGAAACTGGGTTTGGCCCATTCATTTTGCGTTTTGGCCTGTTTTGGCCAATCTGGCCCAGTCTGGCCGGCCAACTTGTGTGCCAGCATGGGCCGCCGCGCGTGACCACTGGGCCACGTAGGGCCATGTCGAAATTTGTTCATGCTATCTTTTGTCCATACCTCCTCTAAGTTATTTCCATCTACATACTGAATTTCCAATCCTATCGCACTTCAAACGAATCCCTTGCACTTGAACCAAAGTTCCCTCATTTGATCTTTTGCCATCATTGTGCCATGTCGCGCGCTAACTCCAACTGCCATAGCTCTTGTCCGTCAAGATTCATTAGATTGTATGGAGAGCCCACCGAAGCTCTCTGGTGCACCATATAAGGTTGCTAGTCTGTGGCCAAATTGTGGTGCCAATGCGACCCATCCAGTGACTAGCGCGTGCCAACTTGTAAGGGTCTTACAAACTACCCCCACCGGGTGAGTCCGATTTCCTCATTGGAGCCTTTTCCATCAATTGCATAATTCAATCTTCAAACTGCCATAGATTTCCTGCTTGTTCCCAAGTCGCATCTTGTAGGCTTCCCCTTTCTACTGAATAAAAAAATTCCCTCTTCCGATTTAACTTGCTTTCACCTCGTGTGTGCGTCTCCAGAATATTTTCCACATCCTTCGTATATTCTCGATGGATAAGTGGGGCAGCTTTCTTCCTTTATGTTTGGCTCAGATCATTATCTTTATAGAAGGGCTTGAGAAAGCTCACATGAAATGTCGGATGTATCTTCAGCCGATTTGAAAGTTGTAACCTATATGCCACCTCTCCAACTCTATTCGTCACGAAAAAAGGGCCATCAAAGCGTTGATTGAGAGCTTTGTGATACCTCTTATTGGTTAGCTTCTTCCAAACCGGAGGCGTGAGTTTGAGCAGCACCTTGTCACCCTCTTTAAATTCCAATGGCCTTCGATGTTGATCCACATATTTTCTCACATGTCTTGATGCCTTCTCAAGACTATCATTTGCCAAGTCTATGAATTCTGGCTTGTCTCGAGCAAAACAATAAGTAGTCGGACACCTCCCTTGTTGATACCCCATCGCTAATTCTGCGGGACTTAATCCAGTTGATGAAGATCGATGAATATTATTGCAATACTGAGCTGCGTCGAGCAACTCCACCCATTTTCGTTGACTAGCATTAGCATAATGCCTTAGAAAATATTCTAACGGCGCATTAATACGTTTGGTCTGTCCATCCGTCTGTGGATGATTGGCTGTGGAAAACTTCAAGTCTGAGCCAAGTAAGTTAAAAAAAACATCCAAAACTTACCACTAAACATTACATCCCGATCTCTAACGATGTCGCATGGTATGCCAAATAGCTTGACTATGCTACGATAAAATAATTCAGCGGCCGTCTCTGCGGTGCAAGCATGTGGTGCAGGTATGAAGACCACATACTTTGAATACCTGTCTACCACCACCAGTATTGACTTGAATCCATTTATCTCTAGGAAACCAGAAGTAAAGTCCATTGAAACCAAGATCCATGGTTTCTCAAGAATGGGCAAGGGCTGTAACAAGCTTGCTTGCTTCTTTTTCTTCCTCGTCTTATCTAGTTGACAGATTAGACAAGTCTTAACATAGGCCTCTATGTCTTGCTCCATTTTCAGCCATTATCTTCATAAGAGTGCCATCATCCTCTCTACACCTGGGTGACCAACCCATTACACGTTATCAGTCTCCTTCAGTAGATCTTTCTGAATACCACCGCTTGCTGGAACGAACACCCTTGGCATACAACAATTCATCTTCTATTCAATACCTTTTGATTTGTTCCATCCTTAACTTCTCACATTATCTTACCATATAGGGAATCATTTTCTGACTCCTCCTTGAACCGTGTCAAGAAGTTACTTTGAATTGCGGTGAAGGAAGCAACATAACATTGTATCTCCTTCCTACTTAGTGCATCCGCAACCAGGTTTTGTTTTTAAGGTCTGTGTACCCATTGGAAATCAAACTCCGTGAGGAACTCTTGCCATCTAGCATACTTTGGAGTCAAGTTCTTCTGTGTCTTGAAATAAGTGTTGGCTACGTTGTCCATCACAACGATAAACTTGGTTCCAAGTAGGTAGTGTCACTATGTGTCTAGGCTATGCACTACCACATTGATTTCCTTTTCATGAGCAGAAAAACATTCCTCCGTCTCATTAAGCTTTTGACTTTCAAAGGCAACCAGATGTCCCTCTTGAGTTAGAACACCACAGAGTGCTCTGTCTGAGACGTCTGTGTGTACTTTGAATGGAAAGTCAAAGTTAGGTAACTGTAGCACCAGTTTGGATGAAACTGCCGTCTTTAACTTGTTGAACGCGGTTTGGTATTTTTCATCCCAATCCCAAACCTTATCCTTCTTCAACAAGTCGGTCAGAGGGCTTACAATCTTTGAATAACCCTTGATGAACTTTCGGTAATAATTTTCCAACCCTAAGAAACTCCTTAGGTCTGTTACCTTACTTGGAGCTATCCAGTCTAAAATAGCTCCCACCTTGGGTTCATATAGATGTATCTGACCTGAACTAATCCAATGTCCAAGGAACTTAACTTCTTTGCAGTAAAACTCACATTTCTCCTTCTTCACATAGAGTTTGTATTCTCTTAACTTCGAGAATACTTGGGACAAATTGACTACATGGTCTCCTAACGAGTTTCTATATACTACTATATCATCTAGATATACTGCGACAAAACGATACAAAAATTCGTAGAGCACATCAGTCATCAAATTGCAAAATGTAGTTGGTGCATTTGTCAAACCGAATGGCATAAATAAAAACTCGTAAGAAACGTACCTTGTAACACATGTTGTCTTCGCCTCGTCTCCTGCTGCTACCCTGACTTGCCATTATCCAGATCACAAGTCCAGCTTTGTAAAGTAGGTCGCTTTTGCTGGTCGATCAAACAGATCCACGGCATTTTGGACTAGATATTTGTTCATGATTGTTACTTTATTTAATGCCCTATAATCTACACACATTCGAAGCCCATCTCGGATGCTCTTAGTTAGTTCGAAGCCCATCTCGGATGCTTCTCTTGCGGCCAAGAAATTATATGTCGCTCCCGAGTCAAACATTGCTTTGGCATTCTTTCCATTTACCTTCACTAGGGTCTGCATTAGCATGCTATGTGTCTTCTGATCATCTTGGGTTAAAACATTGAGTAATTGTAGAGAATTGACATGCGCCTTTTCGCCATCGTCACCGTCATATTTGTCTGCTATTAGCACAGATAACTTCGCACGTCTCGGGCAATCACGTGCGTGATGAGACCCATCACAAACAAAGTATCCCTTTGTTGAGTGTTGGGTCTATCCTTTCCCACCGCTATCACCACCTTGTTTGGACTTTCTTGGAGGCTTTTTGGTAAAATATTTACCTTTGTTGTTACTTTTTTTGGATTTGCTCTTCTTCTGAGTGGTGCTTGAAGAAGCGTGTGGTCTGAAGTCCACTAGACCCTCGGCTGCAGCCATGGCACTAGGAAAATCTTTAACACCTTGCTTACGTAATTCCGTTTGTGACCAATTTTGCAATCCAGACATAAAGTTAAACAACTTTTCCGATTTGGACATGTCTTTAATGTCCAACATTAAAGAACTGAACTCGGTTACATAAGTGAGGATGGAACTAGTATGCCGCAACTTATTCAAGTCGTCCCTTGCTAACCAAGTTGTGTTGCAAGGAAGGAATTGATCATTCAATTCCTTTTTGAGAGTACACCACTTGTTTATCTTGTCTCGATGAGCATTGATGTTGTCTTTTAGTCTGGATCGCCACCATAACTTTGCATCTCCGGCACATACTAGAAATTGTCACTTGCTTTGCTTAAGGAATTTTGTAGCTTGGAAGTAATTTTTAAGATCCCACAAGAAATTCTCAAGTTCTTTTGAGTTTCTTGAACCATTGAAGGGATTATGTTCATGTAATTTTACCTTTGAAGAGCCTTCTCTTGGTGAAGTATTTGAAACAGCCAGCCTTAGTATGGATACTTCTTCGGACAGTTTCTCTAGACGTTCTTAAAAAAAAAAACAGGTTATTAGTCTATCGAAATGTTCTTATTAAGACTTCGTCTTCATCTTTCCTCATGTTGGAATAAATATTGACACCATTTTGAATTTTCTTTAACAATTCAGAAATATGAATGTATAGACTCAATCCATCTCCACTTGGTTCTCCGATTAGGTCCTCCAAACGAGAGATTCTTTCCTTCGCGTCGGCGAGGGTCATCTTGTCACCTTGTTCTAATACCGTTTAGGTATCCTTTCAATATGCTTGAACTCGGTCTTCCAAATCGTAGATGCTTCAAAGCCCGCTTCGATACCAGATGTTGGTATCGTTTCTTGTTCTTATACTAGTTGTCATACTGTTAATCGTGTGCGGCCTAAAGTGACTACTTTGGTCAGTCTTCTACCCTATGTCAAAGTAAGTTTGACAATTTAACACTTAACTCAGATCTTTAAGTAAGTGTTTCTAGAGTTTCACAACAATATATGAGACAAGTAACTAAGATAAAGCACACACAGAAGTTTACAAGACTCCGCCCCCAACCTTTACTTTATTAAATAAAGGAGTAATACCTCCACATATTATAATAAGTTTTTTCACTTTCACTCTCAAGCCTCTCGTGCTTTTAGAACTGATCTACAATCTATTTATAGGTAAAGAAAGCCCACTACTTCCTTAAAATCCGCACTGACCATGTGGCAGAATCTTGGCCCATCGATTTGGCATACAAATCTCGTGCATTCAATCTGAAATTTCACCAAGTAACATATTTATGGTTATATAAGACGTGGTTAAAAGATGACCGAGTAAAGTAGTGATCTGACTGGAGTTCTTGAATAATCAGGCACATGCAGCCGACCAAACTAGGCCGAATGGCCCTGTTCTGGCGTGCCAGCTGGGCCACAATTTGTTGGCCAAGCATAACTCCCGATTTTTACGTGTCACGTTCCTTAACTCCTGGGACACTTACCATGATTTTCTCAACCGCATCTAGTGGTGAACGTGCTTTTGGCAGTCGTGGGAAGTTGCCCATGATTTTCACTATCTCCGAGATTAATTATGTGCTAACTACTTCACCATTCGCGCTAATGCTCTCAAACTTCGTGGGGAGGTTCTTTATAATTGAATCTAACATTTATCAAATTATGGCACCAGAAAAATTGTGTTTGGCCCATCCATTTTGCATTTTGGCCTGTTGTGGCCCATTTGGCCCAGTTTGGTCGGACAGCTTGTGTGCCAGCATGGGCCGCTGTGCATGACCACCGGGCCACGTAGGGTCACGTCCACATTTCTTCGTGCCATATTTTTTCCATATCTTATCTAATTATCTGTCTTGTTCTTGCGTAAAAATGTAACTTTCTAATTTTATTTTTCCATGTGATCTCACAAAACTATTAATTATCGTATTTTGCTTCAATGTCTCCTTTAGACATCTTGCACATTTGTTGTAATGGTTCTTTAAATGAGAGGTTTCATTTTTTTATTTCACCACCAAGAACCTCATTGTAATACTTACGAATAGTATTCCAAACTCTATTATATTTTCTCGGTTACAGTGATTCCAAAATTCACTCTTAACACATTTTATTGAAACGTCATCTGTCCATTTTTTCAATATTGATCGACATATTATTACTTATTCCTATAGCCACGAGTATAGATGATGTTGTAAAATTGACTTTTAGAAAAGAAAATTTGATCCCGGCATCGGAACCACCAACGATATTGTTGTTGGTGGGTTAAACTTTCATTAAAACAAAATATTGTTTAAGTATTTTGTTTGGATTTTTTTAATACTTGATTGATTTTTTAAAAACAGACCAAAAAAACTATTTGTGCCAAGATTTGGCTGGAGTAGGCTTTACAAGATTTTAGATATTACTGTAATTCTGGATTAGGGTTTAGAGCAACTTCTATTTAAGCTCTCAAGACCTTACTTCTAAAGCAGTTTTTGATAAATTGATATATTTTCAGAAGTTTTGAAGTTCTGTTTACCATAGGCTTAGAGTTTATTCGCTTTTCCTTCACTTGATATTCTGCATATATTATCTTGGTATATGCGTAACAATTTACTACTACGTGGGCAGAGGAAGTATGCCACCTCAAAGAGAACGAGTGAATAATATCGCGTCACTCATTAAGATTTACAATTATGAAGATTTGGACCATCATATATTCTTGATGAATCATGCCAAAACTAAACAATTGCGGACGATTAAAGAGCAGTTGAGGGATAAGATGAAGAAAATTCAAGAAGTGATGCATATAAGAGTATCATATTCTGAGCTTCAAAGCCAATCAACGTACCCTCAGCTTCTGAAATAGGCTACGACGAGGATCAAAATTCTTTTGCTTCGACGAGAGGATGTGTTCCTCCTCAAAACCATCACAAACAAGCCTTTGAGAAACTTCCATATCATGATTTCAATTAAAATATAGACAATCGATGGAAGTTAAGGTTTATACTTGAGATCCCAGAATTTTACGAGGATCTTCAACCGAAGGAATTTGTAGATTGTGTCGTATATGTGAAGAAGTCATGTATATCAAAGACGTCCCAGACAACAAAAGAGTGCAAATAGTTGCTGATAAGGAGAAGATTTGCCAGAATAAATACTTAGGGGTTAATTACGAATAAATAATACTCGGCATGACTATTATTGTATCTATTGTCCTTTAGAGGCAAATTTGTAAACAATGTGTTTAATCGGGGACCAAAGTAATAATAAAATCAGCCCACTAAGGATATTAATGGGTCCACCTTACTTTACTATAAAAGGTGACCCACTTTCTTGGTAGGTGGGACATTGAAGATTATTCTATTCCTTTTGCACTCTCTCTCTCTACACTTTCTCTCTCTAGTCACATCAAACACAAGATCCGAAATATTCGATCAATCATTTATTAACTCATCATTGGCGCCGTCTGTGGGAATCCGTGATACCAAAAATGAATCTTTTTTCTTTGAAAATCACGCTTTACAAGATGAACAACGAGGCTATTGGAGAGAGGGTCGGTAGAGAGGTAATCCGAGCCATTTCGGTGTCAGAAGGCGAAGAAGCCCCAGGTCGGGGGCGCTACGACCAGGGTCGGGACAAACGGTCGACCCTAATAATGACCCGAAGACAGCTCCTAGAAGACATTGCCAGGCTGAACGCCGAAAGAGAGCGGGCACTAGACGAGAAAAGGGTCTTGGAAGGGAAAGGCAAAGAACCACTATTGGAGGACCGGGAGGAGGCCGAAGCCTTCAAAAACTTCATGCTGAGTTTCGACAATGATGATAAACTCCTATGTAGAGCTTTCTCCATGACCTTCCGGGACCGGGCGTCCAAGTAGTACAACCGTTTACCACAGGGCTGCATCAAAAACTTTGGGATGTTCTGGACTATGTTTAGGCAACATTTTGTTGGAAGTAAGAGTTTCCGAGCCAACGAAGACACTATTATGAATTGTAGACAGAAATTTGGGGGAAAGCCTCAGAGAGTACCGACAAAGAATGTGTTACCGAGCAGCATTGGCACCTAAAAAAGATCAAGAGATGATTCAAGCTCAAGAATAGCAATTAAAGGGGCTCGCGCCGGGATCATTACCCGTTGATGACCCTAGGGAAGCTCCAAGCTATTTGACCACCGACAAAGAATGTGAGCAACACCAATTCGCCAAGGGAAAGTCCTGCAGATCGGGGTATGCTTGTCAACAGCCTTCAGAGAACAGTTACTGTCCCTCCTACGGGAAAACCTAGATTTGTTCGCATGGTGCTCAAGGGATGTAACCGGGGTCCCGGAATCTTTTGTCATTCATAAACTAACTATCAACAGAAACGTCAGACCGATCTCCCAAAAGCGTCCGGCTTTTTCCCTGGAAAAGGCAGACATTATCTTACGAGAATTCGAGAGAATGATCAGCGTCGGTCACATAAAGGAAGCGAGTTACCCGCTGTGGACCTCGAATCCCGTTCTGGTCAAGAAGAAAAACGAGAAATGGAGAATGTGCGTGGATTTCACCGACCTCAATCAGGCATGCCCGAAGGACCCTTTCCCGATGCCGAGAATTGACCAGTTGGTAGATTCGACTTCGGGGAACAGGTTACTGTCATGGATGCATACGCCGGCTATAACCAGATCAAGTTACACGCTGCGGATCAAGAAAGCACCACATTCATCACTGGCCGAGGACTATATTGTTACAAAGTGATGCTGTTCGGGCTAAAAAATGTCGGGGAAACATACCAAAGGCTAGTTAACAAAACGTTTGAGGGTAAAATTGGGAGGAATATGGAGGTGTACATCGATGATATGTTAGTCAAGAGCGACACGTACAAAGCTCACTTTACCGATCTGCGAGAAACTTTTGGTAACCTACGGGGTATAAACCTCAAGCTCAACCCAGAAAAATGCTCCTTCGGGGTCCGGTCGGGAAAAATTCTAGGTTTCTTCATTAGCGAGAAAGGGATTGAAGCCAATCCCGTCCAACTTCGAACACTGACCGACATGACTCCGCCCAAGAACATCAAGGAAGTCCAGATCCTAACTGGGCGTCTGGCTGCTTTAAACCGATTTATTTCTCATTCATCTGATAAGTGCGCCCCTTTTTTTCAGGTCTTGAGACAAGCCAAAAATTTTGTATGGACGCCCGAATGTGACGAAGCGTTCTTAGGAATTAAACGATATCTGTCGTCCCCGAACCTCTTGGCAAAGCCCGTAACTGGCGAGACACTTTTTCTTTAAATTGCGGTTACTGACTTTGCGGTTAGTGCGGCTTTAATCAGTGAGTCGGGACCAACCCCTACAGCGGAAATGGCTCTCGCCTTGGTAACAGCAGCACAAAAAATGCGCCCGTACTTTCAAGCCCACCCTATTGGCCAACGATAACAGCAGATGCACGACTATTAGTGAAAACTTGCGACACATGTCAAAGATTCGCAAACGCGATAAACGTTCATGCAGTTCCTCTAGAATCCATATCCGAAGGTCTACCATTTGACCGATGGGGAATCGACCTTGTCGGACCACTACCAATGGCATCGGGCGGAAGGCAGACAATTGTCGTGGTAGTAGACTATTTTTCCAAGTGGGTCGAGGCGTTATCCGCCACCAAGACCAAAGGCATCATCAAATTTATCTGGTCTAACATATGTTGTCGGTTCGGGGTACCGCAGAGGTTAACTATGGATAACAGACCACAGTTCGACAGCGGCGAAATGAAAGCTTTTTGTACAACTCACAGGATCAGGCAATGTTTTTCCGCTCCTTTCCATCCTCAAGCAAACGGGCAGGTCGAAGTCACCAACCGAACCATTTTGGACGGACTCAGAAAGAACCTTGAGGGAAAGGCTGGAAAGTGGCCAGACTATCTACAAGAAGTGTTATGGGCCTACCGAACCACCCCCCGGACGGTAACCCAGGAATCACCTTATGCTCTAGTGTATGGTATGGACGCGGTTACCCCATCAGAGTCCATTTTTCCATCTTTCAGAGTCGGTACCTATGAGAAAAACACAAACGACGACAGCAGACGACTCAGTCTCGATCTTATAGAAGAGAAGCGCAATCGCGCCCAGTTGAACTCTTTGCACTATCAGACCCTGATGAGAAGTCGATACGCCTCTAAGGTACGCCGTCGGGAGTTTAAAGTCGATGACAAGGTGTTGAGGCGCGTTTTTCTTCACACCAAAGACAAAAGCCTCGGCAAGATCGCCCCGAATTGGGAAGGACCATACGGAATCATAGAAAAAGTCAAGAGTGGGACATATCGCCTTCAGAACAAGCTCGGGCAACATTTGAGGCTACCATGGAACATCGAACATCTAAAGTTGTATTTAGAATAGGCTACCATCGAACATCGGGGAAAGTCCTGCAGATCGGGGTATGATTGTACAAGGATAAGGCCAGTCCGTCGGACCCTTGAGCATAGTTAGCACCGGGTACTTCGTACCACTCTACGAAGCCACGGTAGGGTCCGACATTGGGTTAACATCATTCGGAATCACTACTACGGGATCAACCACCGAGTCGCCCTTAGCACCATCATACTGGTCAAATACCTTCGGCACGGTGACACCGTCCGCGCCAGAGACATGCCCACTCCCTTTCTTGGAGTGCTTAGGCTTCTTCAACTTGACCCCCTCTGCATCGGCTCGACCCTTTCGCTTCTGCACAAGAACCTGGGTTTGATCGGCCGCACCGCCTTCAGCAACGTTTCCCTCCTCCTGAGCCACCACAACTGCCTCTTCAGCACCAGTGGGATTTTCCCCGCCCTCGTCCTCCGACTTGGGACACTTGCTAGGCGCCTTGTTGCGTTTTGGGAGATAGAGTTGAGACCCGGGCGCGTCGGTCATCGCGATCAGATCCTCCATGCTCGGGGGCTGTCGCAACTGTTCAATGGAAAGCACGTCTGACGAGAAATGCCAAAGATTGCTCATGATCAGGTAGGTGTCCTTGAAGGTGCGGTGCATCGCCCGACCCCAATGCTTCCTAGCATAGTCCTTCAGCACTTGGAACGTGGCTTCACCAGCTTTAGAGTGGTCTTTTTTCAGCTCCTGCAGGAACTCCTTCGTCACTGCACAAGGGATCAGACTTTTTTAGTTAAAAAAAAGGTTACCATCGGGAACTCAGGTTCGGAGCAGCTTCCTCTGGTTCTCCTTGCTATAAGGGAGGCATTTTCCCAGCAGCCGCTCAAAAATACGAAGCGATGCTTCCAGCCTTTATCTCCCTCAAGAAAGTCGTTAACTATCTTCCATTTGTTTCCCAAGGAAGAGTAGAAGAACGGGGATTTAGGAGACTTGGACAGACCGGACATTGCTACATATTCTTCCATGGGCATGACCCGACCCGACAGACGCGAAGCCCTTATGCAGGACATCAAGGTATACCATGCGTTGGGCGTCAGTTGAGAAGGGCAGATCTAGAGGGTGCGGAAGTAGAGCGCGATTTCGGGATCCAGGGGGAACTGCAGGCCCCAGTTGAACAGCTCGTTAAAAACAACTATCTCCCGCGATCGGACATGCACAGGAGTCTCCCCGGGGACCGGAAACCGAACGGTAATGTTCTCGGGTATCCCCTAGCGAATCAGCAGCTCTTTATGATCAGCCTCGGGGAAATAGAGGTACTTGCCTTCGAAGAGAGAAACAACGTCCTTTGAAGGAAGCCAGCGGAAGTAGGTTGTGGTTATTGCGGCCTCTACTTCCTCGGGAAGAGGATCATCAGGAGGATTAGTAGCGTTCCCAGCCACGACAATGCTAACCTCCGCGGGAAGGATATCCACCTCCGATTCTTCGAAATTTGAAGTCGGAGCCTGACCAGAACTTTGGGCAACGACAGCACCTGGGTCTGACGGTCGAACCCGAGAACTTGTGGGACCGGCACTGCTTCCAGTATGTGCCAAGTTAGCCTCCTCCTGTTCCCGACGAGCTCTTTCGGGTTCCAACTCTTCTAGCGTCAATCGCCGCTGGTTAAGACCTAAAAAAGTAACTACAGTATTAGAACCAGTTCGGTACCCTCGTATAGAGGGAGCGAGCTGAACCATTTCAATATAATTACCTCCTAAGGGAGAGGTCGGAGGGCTATTTTCTCCCATAGCTAAGAATTTTGTCTTGAGTACGCGTCGGGGGGTAATGGAGGCGAAGTGGCGTACGAATTGACTGACGACGGGGTCGGATTCTCCGACCTCACTACCGGAGAACGAGTGGAACTACTGCTAGAGGGGATATTAACGGTTTCTGGAGATAGACCGAACCTAGGGGATGGATCGCCGGGTGGTTCGGGAGAAAAGAAGGACTCAGCAGGGATCGGGGTAGCTAGAACGGGATCGTGGGGCTGAGGAACGGGTGTGAACGGTTTGGAATTAGAACCCCAAATCAATCCGGCACGTCGGTACTCTTCAGCTCGGTCACCAATACTCGCCCACTCCTTGAAACCGAACACGGGTTTCTTCTTTTTCTTAGTTGATGGTTGCTTCGGGTATCTGGGTTTCATAAAACGAGCATTCCCTCTCTAGAAAAGTTTGGACAACACTTTCTCTCTCTAGAACGCCTCTGAGAGAGATCAGAGTTTATGAGGTATTTATAGGCAAACATTACATGACCGGGGAATACCAATCGACAAAAAGCAGCGGGAAGACGAAGAGTCTCTCAAAGGAACCGCGCTGGCAAGCACGCGTCGCATTAACAGTCGACACGTGTCAACCATTTTATGACGAAGGCTCAACTAGGCTTGTTTCTTCAAAATCGCTATGCAAGATGAGCCGTCTCGGTCAGACTAGCGACGACAGACGACCCACCACACTAAGCCCAAAAACTGAGACGGCACGGGACCCGATCCACTCAGAACCGTGATCCCCATCAGGGTGCAAGATGATTGGAAGAAGAACATCCGAACGTGTTCCTCGGGTAGAGTTCGCTAGGGAGGACTGCGGAACGAAGAAGGTCTCCACAAATTCAACCAGGACGGTAAGTATCTCAAAGTGCCCGACGCCCAGTAGAAAGGGAATCCGCCCGAAGAAGCTTGACCGACGACTTGGGGAATGGATGACAGCAGTGATCATGTTTAGGCTCTTCTATAAGTCTTCGCTCCCAATGCTCCCGAAGACTGGGGGGCTACTGATAAGGAGAAGATTTGCTAGAATAAATACTTAGGGGTTAATTACGAATAAATAATTAACCGGTAGTTCGGCCTTTGTTTAGGAGACTTGGACAGACCGGACATTGCTACATATTCTTCCATGGGCATGACCTGACCCGACAGACGCGAAGCCATTATGCAGGACATCAAGGTATACCATGCGTTGGGCGTCAGTTAAGAAGGGTAGATCTGGAGGGTGCGGAAGTAGAGCGCGATTTCGGGATCCAGGGGGAACCGAAGGCCCCAGTTGAACAACTCGTTAAAAACAAGTATCTCCCTCGATCGGGCATGCTCATGAGTCTCCCCGGGGACCGGAAACCGAACGGTAATGTTCTCGAGTATCCTCCAACGAATCAGCAGCTCTTTATGATCAGCCTCGGGAAAATAGAGGTACTTCCCTTCGAAGAGAGAAACAACGTCCTTTGAAGGAAGCCAGCGGAAGTAGGTTGTGGTTATTGCGGCCTCTACTTCCTCGGGAAGAGGATCATCAGGAGGATTAGCAGCGTTCCCAGCCACGGCAATGCTGACCTCCGCGGGAAGGATATCCACCTCTAATTCTTCGAAATTTGAGGTCGGAGCCTGACCAGAACTTTGGGCAACGGCAGCACCTGGGTCTGACGGCCGAACCCGAGAACTTGTGGGACCGGCACTGCTTCCAGTATGTGCCAAGTTAGCCTCGCCCTGTTCCTGACGAGCTCTTTCGGGGTCCAACTCTTCTGGCGTCAATCGCCGCTGGTTAGGACCTAAAAAAGTAACTGAAGTATTAGTACCAGTTCGGTACCTTCGTATAGAGGGAGCGAGCTGAACCATTTCGATATAATTACCTCCTAAGGGAGATGTCGGAGGGCTATTTTCTCCCATAGCTAAGAATTTTGTCTTGAGTACGCGTCGAGGGGTAATGGAGGCGAAGTGGCGTACGAATTGACTGACGACGGGGTCGGATTCTCCGACCTGACTACCGGAGAACGAGTGGAACTACTGCTAGAGGGGATATTAACGGTTTCTAGGGATAGAAGGGTGCCTTAGTGAATTTTTTGAATCCCTAACTATTTTTGGGGGAGATTCTATGGCAGGAGTCACACATTCATCCAGGAAAAGGCACATCGTAAACCTAACCACTCAGTTAGAGGCTCGAACTTACTCCCAGTCCAGAAGCGTCCAATCTCCGATTTTGTACTTCGACGATGACAACATGAGAGACATAGCCGGCCCCCATGAGGATGCTATTGTGATCGGGGCAGCCATTGCGGGGGAGGAAGTCCGACGCATCTTGGTGGATACCGGTAGTTCGGACGACATAATCTTCGCATCCACTTTCGCCAAGTTTAGGACACCACCGGTCATCACACAGTCCGACCGTACCATAGTGGGATTTACGGGGTCAGCAGCCGACGTTCTAGGAGAATTTGAGGGCGTCGTCCAATTAGGCCGCGACCCGTTTAAGAAAAAAGTTACCGTTTTATTCGTGGTGGTAGACGCACCAGCTTCCCACAATGCAATTTTCGGCCGATCGTGGATATCGCGAATGCATGCGGTATCTTCTACAATCCACCAGTGTTTGAAATACGTGGTCGGAAACAACGTGGGCGTAGTCCGAAGAAACCATAAAGCAGCACGGGAGTGTTACCGAGCAGCATTGGCACCTAAAAAAGATCAAGAGATGATTCAAGCTCAAGAATAGCAATTAAAGGCGCTCGCCCAGGGATCATTACCCGTTGATGACCCTAGGGAAGCTCCAAGCTATTTGACCACCGACAAAGAATGTGAGCAACACCAATTCGCCAAGGGAAAGTCCTGCAGATCGGGGTATGCTTGTCACCAGCCTTCAGGGAACAGTTACTGTCCCTCATACAGTTACCAGCTGTGGACCTCGAATCCCGTTCTGGTCAAGAAGAAAAACGAGAAATGGAGAATGTGTGTGGATTTCACCGACCTCAATCGGGCATGCCCGAAGGACCCTTTCCCGATGCCGAGAATTGACCAGTTGGTAGATTCGACTTCGGGGAACAGGTTACTGTCATGGATGCAAACGCCGGCTATAACCAGATCAAGTTACACGCTGCGGATCAAGAAAGCACCACATTCATCACAGGCCGAGGACTATATTGTTACAAAGTGATGTCGTTCGGGCTAAAAAATGCCGGGGCAACATACCAAAGGCTAGTTAACAAAACGTTTTAGGGTCAAATTGGGAGGAATATGGAGGTGTACATCGATGGCATGTTAGTCAAGAGTGGCACGGACAAAGCTCACCTTACCGATCTGCGAGAAACTTTTGATAACCTACGGGGTATAAACCTCAAGCTCAACCCAGAAAAATTCTCCTTCGGGGTCCGGTCGGGAAAATTTCTAGGGTTCTTCGTTAGCGAGAAAGGGATTGAAGCCGATCCCGTCCAACTTCGAGCTCTGACCGACATGACTCCGCCCAAGAACATCAAGGAAGTCCAGATCCTAACTGGGCGTATGGTTGCTTTAAAGCGATTTATTTCTCGTTCATCTGATAAGTGCGCCCCCTTTTTTCAGGTCTTGAGACAAGCCAAAAATTTTGTATGGACGCCCGAATGTGACGAAGTGTTTTTAGGAATTAAACGATATCTGTCGTCCCCGAACCTCTTGGCAAAGCCCGTAACTGGCGAGACATTTTTTCTTTACATTGCGGTTACTGACTTTGCGGTTAGTGCGGCTTTAATCAGTGAGTCGGGACCAGCCCCTACATCGGTTTACTTTGTAAGCAAAAGCCTGCTAGATGCAGAAACTCGTTATTTAAGGTTGGAAAAAATGGCTCTCGCCTTGGTAACAGCAGCACGAAAAATGTGCCCGTACTTTCAAGCCCACCATATCATAGTCCGAACCTCGTTCCCACTCAACTACATCCTCTAGCGACCAGACATGTCCGGGAGGATGTCCAAATGGTCGGTCGAGTTAGGCGATTTTGACATCAACTTCGAACCTCGGACAGCCATTAAAGGCCAAATCCTGGCCGATTTTTTAGTGGAGTTCCATCCCGAACGACCGGATCAGGACGCACCTTCCCAAGAAGCCGGACTAAGTGAGTAGACCGTCCGAACCGATGGGGGGGGGCTAATGTCAGTGGCTGCGGAGCAGGAATATAGATAATTACCCCATCGGGCATTAGTATGCACTAAGCCATTCGATTTGGTTTCCATACTTTGAACAATGAGGCTGAATACGAGGCTGCTCTGGCAGGGCTACGGCTAGCACAGGTATGTGGGGGCAAAGCAGGTACGCCTCGTAAGTGACTTCCAACTTTTGATAACCCAAGCCTCGGGAATTGCGGAAGCTCGGAAAGAGCATCTGGTACAATACCTAGCAGCACACAGGGTGCTACCTGCCTCATTCGTCAAAATCACATACGAACATGTCCCGAGAAGCGAAAAGATAGTGGCAGATTCCTTGGCAACAATTTCCTGCTCAAGCAGCTATCCCTGGGTAACCGAGCAAGAAAGCCCATCTATCATCAAACGGCACGAGCTTGATAACCGACCTGAAATCGCCTGTCAGATCTCTTCGGTAACGATCTCGGATTGGCGACGTGATATTATCGCCTTCTTAGCCGAAGGTAGGCTGCCTAGCAATAGCGCCTCGGCTCGGAAGTGGGTCGAAGCTGAGCCGTTATCCGCCACCAAGACCAAAGACATCATCAAATTTGTCTGGTCTAACATATGTTGTCGGTTCGGGGTATCGCAGAGGTTAACTATGGATAACAGACCACAGTTCGACAGCGGCGAAATGAAAGCTTTTTGTACAACTCACAGGATCAGGTAATGTTTTTCCGCTCCTTTCCATCCTCAAGCAAACGGGCAGGTCGAAGTCACCAACCGAACCATTTTGGACGGACTCAGAAAGAACCTTGAGGGAAAGGCTGGAAAGTGGCCAGACTACCTACAAGAAGTGTTATGGGCCTACCGAACCACCCCCAGGACGGTAACCCAGGAATCACCTTATGCTCTGGTGTATGGTATGGACGCGGTTACCCCAGCAGAGTCCATTTTTTCATCTTTCAGAGTCGGTACCTATGAGGAAAACACAAACGACGACAGCAGACGACTCGGTCTCGATCTTATAGAAGAGAAGCGCAATCGCGCCCAGTTGAACTCTTTGCACTATTAGACCCTGATGAGAAGTCGATGCGCCTCTAAGGTACGCCGTCGGGAGTTTAAAGTCGGTGACAAGGTTTTGAGGCGCGTTTTTCTTCACACCAAAGACAAAAGCCTCGGCAAGCTCGCCCCGAATTGGGAAGGACCATACGGAATCATAGAAAAAGTCAAGAGTGGGACATATCGCCTGCAGAACAAGCTCGGGCAACATTTGAGGCTACCATGGAACATCGAACATCTAAAGTTGTATTTATAATAGTTTTAAATCTGTAATTCGTTAGATATAGTCTGTAAAAATTTATTGGTCGGGGATGCACTCTTTCCTACCTCGGTGGCACGAAAAGCTTTTAATGAGGCATCATAAACACCCGACCCCTTTGATTAAACTAATCAAAATTTGATTTTGCCTTCTAAATTTTGAAGTACTACAAACTTGATCAGCTGACGAGCTGGTCGGCGTTTGTCCCTGCAATCCTGGATTGCGCTACAGAACCTACTTTGGTTTTTCAGTTCCCGAACTGATCCACATTTTACAATTCCCGATCCCATCATGAATGTTTTAATATTATATTGATCTACAGAACCTACTTTGGTTTTTCAGTTCCCGAACTGATCCACATTTTACAATTCCCGATCCCATCAGGAATTTTCCAATATTATATTGATCTACAGAACCTACTTTGGTTTTTCAGTTCCCGAACTGATCCACATTTTACGACTCCCGATCCCATCAGGAATTTTCAATACTATATTGATCTACAAAACCTACTTAGGTTTTTCGGTTTTCATACAGATCTGCAAAGCCACTATGGGTTGCTTAGTTAAAACATACAAAGTATTATAGCAAGAAATACTGATCACATGTTAAAACATAAAAATAAAATAATTGTTCACGGGGAATATTGATAGGGGACCCCGCGGCCCCCAAAAGTCATACAAAAAAAAGCCATAAGTCAGATAATTAAAACAACAAAGATAGCATATCCATGTCACTCGCCATCCTCCTCGGACTCAGTGTCGTCCGACTCATCTTCGCAAACGACATCGACGGGGTGGTCCTCCTCCGGCACATCCAGCCACATCGCTCCGAGGTGAAGGTCGGGGAAACGATTATGAAACGACAGCACATACGCGGCCTTAGCATCGGCTGCTTCCTCCTCCGCCCACTTCTTACACTTGTCAGGGAAGGCAGTGTTCGAAGCTTTCAACTTTTGGACCTCTTGAGTCAAGATAGCAGCATGATCTTCCACGGATTTCTTTGTCTCTTCCACGGCAAGACCAGCTTCGGCAGCCCGCCCCTCCGCCAGTGCCTGAGCCGCCTTGGCCTTCTCCACCTCCCCTACCAGACCAGCGATTTTAGCCTCTGCGACATCCAGCTTCTGGCTCAACTCGATTGTCCGGCGCTCCTTCATCGCCGCAGGTATAAGCAGATTGTACAAGGATAAGACCAGTCCGTCGGACCCCTGCAGCGGGAAAGTATGCGGACTTCCGAGCATAGTTAGCACCGGGTACTTCGTACCACTCGACGAAGCCACGGTAGGGTCCGACATTGGGTTAACATCGTTCGGAATCACTACTACGGGATCAACCACCGAGTCGCCCTTAGCACCATCATACTGGTCAAATAGCTTCGGCACGGTGACACCGTCCGCGCCAGAGACAGAACCACTCTCTTTCTTGGAGTGCTTAGGCTTCTTCAACTTGACCCCCTCTGCATCGGCTCGACCCTTTCGCTTCTGCACAGGAACCTGGGTCTGATCGGCCGCACCGCCTTCAGCAGCGTTTCCCTCCTCCCGAGCCACCACAACTGCCTCTTCAGCACCAGTGGGATTTTCCCCGCCCTCGTCCTCCGACTTGGGACGCTTGCTAGGTGCCTTGTTGCGTTTTGGGATATAGAGTTGGGACCCGGGCCCGTCGGTCTTCACGATCAGATCCTCCATGCTCGGGGGCTGTCGCAACTGTTCAATGGAAAGCACGTCTGACGAGCAACGCCAAAGATTGCTCATGATCAGGTTGGTGTCCTTGAAGGTGCGGTGCATCGCCCGACCCCAATGCTTCCTAGCATAGTCCTTCAGCACTTGGAACGTGGCTTCACCAGCTTTAGAGTGGTCTTTTTTCAGCTCCTGCAGGAACTCCTTTGTCACTGCACAAGGGATCAGACTTTTTTAGTTCAGAAAAAAAGGGTTACCATTGGGAACCCAGGTTCGGAGCAGCTTCCTCTGGTTCTCCTTGCTATAAGGGAGGCCATTTTCCCAGCAGCCGCTCAAAAATACGAAGCGATGCTTCCAGCCTTTATCTCCCTCAAGAAAGTCGTTAACTATCTTCCATTTGTTTCCCAAGGAAGAGTAGAAGAACGGGGATTTAGGAGACTTGGACATACCGGACATTGCTACATATTCATCCATGGGCATGACCTGACCCGACAGACGCGAAGCCATTATGCAGGACATCAAGGTATACCATGCGTTGGGCGTCAGTTAAGAAGGGTAGATCTGGAGGGTGCGGAAGTAGAGCGCGATTTTGGGATCCAGGGGGAACTGAAGGCCCCAGTTGAACAGCTCGTTAAAAACAAGTATCTCCCGCGATTGGGCATGCACATGAGTCTCCCCGGGGACCGGAAACCGAACGGTAATGTTCTCGGGTATCCCCCAGCGAATCAGCAGCTCTTTATGATCAGCCTCGGGAAAATAGAGGTACTTGCCTTCGAAGAGAGAAACAACGTCCTTTGAAGGAAGCCAGCGGAAGTAGGTTGTGGTTATTGCGGCCTCTACTTCCTCGGGAAGAGGATCATCAGGAGGATTAGCAGCGTTCCCAGCCACGGCAATGCTGACCTCCGCGGGAAGGATATCCACCTCTAATTCTTCGAAATTTGAGGTCGGAGCCTGACCAGAACTTTGGGCAACGGCAGCACCTGGTTCTGACGGCCGAACCCGAGAACTTGTGGGACCGACACTGCTTCCAGTATGTGCCAAGTTAGCCTCGCCCTGTTCCTGACGAGCTCTTTCGGGGTCCAACTCTTCTGGCGTCAATCGCCGCTGGTTAGGACCTAAAAAAGTAACTGAAGTATTAGTACCAGTTCGGTACCTTCGTATAGAGGGAGCGAGCTGAACCATTTCGATATAATTACCTCTTAAGGGAGAGGTCGGAGGGCTATTTTCTCCCATAACTAAGAATTTTGTCTTGAGTACGCGTCGAGGGGTAATGGAGGCGAAGTGGCGTACGAATTGACTGACGACGGGGTCGGATTCTCCGACCTGACTACCGGAGAACGAGTGGAACTACTGCTAGAGGGGATATTAACGGTTTCTGGGGATAGACCGAACCCAGGGGATGGATCGCCGGGTGGTTTGGGAGAAAAGAAGGACTCAGCAAGGATCGGGGTAGCTAGAACGAGATCGTGGGGCTGAGGAACGGGTGTGAACGGTTTGGAATTAGAACCCCAAATCAATCCGACACGTCGGTACTCTTCAGCTCAGTCACCAATACTCGCCCACTCCTTGAAACCGAACACGGGTTTCTTCTTTTTCTTAGTTGATGGTTGCTTCGGGTATCTGGGTTTCATAAAACGAGCATTCCCTCTCTAGAAAAGTTTGGACAGCACTTTCTCTCTCTAGAACGCCTCTGAGAGAGATCAGAGTTTATGAGGTATTTATAGGCAAACATTACATGACCGGGGAAGACGAAGAGTCTCTCTAAGGAACCGCGCTGGCAAGCACGCATCGCATTAACGGTCGACACGTGTCAACCATTTTCTGACGAAGGCTCAACTAGGCTAGCTTCTTCAAAATCGCTCTGCAAGATGAGCCGTCTCGGTCAGACTAGCGACGACAGACGACCCACCACACTAAGCCCAAAAACTGAGACGGCGCGGGACCCGATCCGCTCAGAACCGTGATCCCCATCAGGGTGCAAGATGATTGGAAGAAGAACATCCGAACGTGTTCCTCAGGTAGAGTTCGCTAGGGAATTTTTTGTGAATCACGCATTCATCCAGGAAAAGGACGGTGTTTAGGCAACATTTTGTTGGAAGTAAGAGTTTCCGAGCCAACGAAGACACTATTATGAATTGTAGACAGAAATTGGGGGAAAGCCTCAGAGAGTATACCCGGCGATTTATTGACGCAAAGACCGACCTAGACCACTGCGAAGAGAATGTGGCCCTAACCGCGTTCTGTTTGGGTTTGCTCCCGGGACCTATGAAGCAAGCAGTAACGAAGAAACAGACATTCACGTTCTCCGCGCTTCTGGCTCAAATAGAAAAGCAGATATTGATCGAAGAGACCGAAGCATCCGAGCTGGCGGCACAAATTCAGCAAAGTGCCCAAGCGTCGGTAGTAATAAGGCAGGGCACTCGATCGGACTACACTCGGGCGGTCCAACCGGTCAGCACGATACATCCGACCCAACCAGTATCCGCCAAACCTTCGGCCCTAACAAGCCAAAAACCAAAGCACACGAGCCAGACGGCTTCACGACCTATGTCTAACAAATGGATCCGGCCTGCATACTTCGCAGACCTCACAGTGTGTGTATCATCGGTCTACGAGAAAACTAAGAAAAGCGGAATGTACCGAAGGCCTTTCCCGATACCGACGCCTCATGAGCAGAGGAACAACCGCTATTGTCGCTATCACGAACACGTGGGGCATGATACTAAAGACTGCATTGCCTTGAATAAAGAAATACAGATGCTCATAGAGCATGGGAACCTCCTGGAATATGTTAAGAAGGCGCAGCAGAGTACAACTTTGAAGGAAGTCGTGATAATTCCAAAGCCCGAAACCACTATGACCATTTTAGAAGTAACCGACCCTTTCGATGTTTCCATTGAATACCTTGACCCCGAAGCAAACCGCAACATCATCGGAGTTATCGAGGAAGAAGCATAGGAGAACGTTAGTAATGCCCGAAGCCTTTGTGAATTTTTTGAATCCCTAACTATTTTTGGGGGAGATTCTATGGCAGGAGTCACGCATTCATCCAGGAAAAGGCACATCGTAAACCTAACCACTCAGTTAGAGGCTCGAACTTACTCCAACTCCAGAAACGTCCAATCTCCGATTTTGTACTTCGACGACGACGACATGAGAGACATAGCTGGCCCCCATGAGGATGCCATTGTGATCGGGGCAGCCATTGCGGGGGAGGAAGTCCGACGCATCTTGGTGGATACCGGTAGTTCGGCCGACATAATCTTCGCATCTACTTTCGCCAAGTTTAGGACACCACCGGTCATCACACAGTCCGACCGTACCATAGTGGGATTTACGGGGTCAGCAGCCGACGTTATAGGAGAATTTGAGGGAGTCGTCCAATTAGGCCGCGGCCCGTTTAAGAAAGAAGTTACCGTTTTATTCGTGGTGGTAGACGCACCAGCTTCCCACAATGCAATTTTCAGCCGATCGTGGATATCCCGAATGCATGCGGTATCTTCTACAATCCACCAGTGTTTGAAATACGTGGTCGGAAACAACGTGGGCGTAGTCCGAAGCAACCATAAAGCAGCACGGGAGTGTTACCGAGCAGCATTGGCACCTAAAAAAGATCAAGATATGATTCAAGCTCAAGAATAGCAATTAAAGGGGCTCGCCCAGGGATCATTACCCGTTGATGACCCTAGGGAAGCTCCAAGCTATTTGACCACCGACAAAAAATGTGAGCAACACCAATTCGCCAAGGGAAAGTCCTGCAGATCGGGGTATGCTTGTCACCAGCCTTCAGGGAACAGTTACTGTCCCTCATACGGGAAAACCTATATTTGTTCGCATGGTGCTCAAGGGATGTAACCGGGGTCCCGGAATCTTTTGTCATTCACAAACTAACTATCAACAGAAATGTCAGACCGATCTCCCAAAAGCGTCGGGCTTTTTCCCTAGAAAAGGCAGACATTATCTTACGAGAAGTCGAGAGAATGATCAGCGTTGGTCACATAAAGGAAGCGAGTTACCCGCTGTGGACCTCGAATCCCGTTCTGGTCAAGAAGAAAAACGAGAAATGGAGAATGTGCGTGGATTTCACCGACCTCAATCAGGCATGCCCGAAGGACCCTTTCCCGATGCCGAGAATTGACTAGTTGGTAGATTCCACTTCGGGGAACAGGTCACTGTCATGGATGCATACGCCGGCTATAACCAGATCAAGTTACACGTTACGGATCAAGAAAGCACCACATTCATCACAGGCCGAGGACTATATTGTTACAAAGTGATGCCGTTCGGGCTAAAAAATGTCGGGCAACATACCAAAGGCTAGTTAACAAAACGTTTGAGGGTCAAACTGGGAGGAATATGGAGGTGTACATCGATGACATGTTAGTCAAGAGCGGCACAGACAAAGCTCACCTTACCAATCTGCGAGAAACGTTTGATAACCTACGGGGTATAAACCTCAAGCTCAACCCAGAAAAATGCTCCTTCGGGGTCCAGTCGGGAAAATTTCTAGGTTTCTTCGTTAGCGAGAAAGGGATTGAAAACCGATCCCGTCCAACTTCGAGCTCTGACCGACATGACTCCGCCCAAGAACATCAAGGAAGTCCAGATCCTAACTGGGCGTATGGCTGCTTTAAAGCGATTTATTTCTCGTTCATCTGATAAGTGCGCCCCCTTTTTTCAGGTCTTGAGACAAGCCAAAATTTTTGTATGGACGCCCGAATGTGACGAAGCGTTCTTAGGAATTAAACGATATCTGTCGTCCCCGAACCTCTTGGCAAAGCCCGTAACTGGCGAGACACTTTTTCTTTACATTGCGGTTAATGACTTTGCGGTTAGTGCGGCTTTAATCAGTGAGTCGGGACCAGCCCCTACAGCGGTTTACTTTGTAAGCAAAAGCCTGCTAGATGCAGAAACTCGGTATTTAAGGTTGAAAAAATGGCTCTCGCCTTGGTAACAGCAGCACGAAAAATGCGCCTGTACTTTCAAGCCCACCATATCATAGTCCGAACCTCGTTCCCACTCAAGTACATCCTCTAGCGACCAGACATGTCCGGGAGGATGTCCAAATGGTCGGTCGAGTTAGGCGATTTCGACATCAACTTCGAACCTCAGACAGCCATTAAAGGCCAAATCCTGTCCGATTTTTTAGTGGAGTTCCATCCCGAACGAACGGATCAGGACGCACCTTCCCAAGAGGCCGGACTAAGTGAGTGGACCGTCCGAACCGATGGGGGGGGGGGGGGGGGCTAATGTCAGTGGCTGCGGAGCAGGGATACAGATAATTACCCCATCGGGCATTAGTATGCACTAAGCCATTCGATTTGGTTTCCATACTTTGTACAATGAGGCTGAATACGAGGCTGCTCTGGCAGGGCTACGGCTAGCACAGGTATGTGGGGCAAAGCAGGTATGCCTCGTAAGTGACTCCCAACTTTTGATAACCCAAGCCTCGGGAATTGCGGAAGCTCGGAAAGAGCATCTGGTACAATACCTAGCAACACTCAGGGTGCTAGCTGCCTCATTCGTCAAAATCACATACGAACATGTCCCGAGAAGCGAAAAGATAGTGGCAGATTCCTTGGCAACAATTTCCTACTCAAGCAGCTATCCCTGGGTAACCGAGCAAGAAAGCCCATCTATCATCAAACGGCACGAGCTTGATAACCGACCTGAAATCGCCTGTCAGATCTCTTCGGTAACGATCTCGGATTGGCGACGTGATATTATCGCCTTCTTAG
This sequence comes from Limnanthes douglasii subsp. nivea, assembly GCA_036936605.1. Taxonomy (NCBI): domain Eukaryota; kingdom Viridiplantae; phylum Streptophyta; class Magnoliopsida; order Brassicales; family Limnanthaceae; genus Limnanthes; species Limnanthes douglasii. Next base: position 138,227,939 of record JAUPFV010000001.1, on the reverse strand, counting down.
CCGAAGGTAGGATGCCTAGCAATAGCGCCTCGGCTCGGAAAGTACGATATAAGGCCCGGGGTTACGTTCTATTAGGTGAAGTACTGTACAAGAAATCCTTCATCCGCCCCCTGCAGAGATGCCTAGGGGTCCACGAGTCCCAAATAATTGTATCCGAACTACATGACGGTGAGGGTGCGGCACATTGCGGTTACAAGGCCTTAATTAGAAGGATTTTTCTCGCAGGGTTCTATTGGCCAACGATAACAACAGATGCACGACTATTAGTGAAAACTTGCGACACATGTCAAAGATTCGCAAACGCGATAAACGTTCCTGCAGTTCCTCTAGAATCCATATCCGAAGGTCTACCATTTGACCGATGGGGAATCGACCTTGTCGGACCACTACCAATGGCATCGGGCGGAAGACAGACAATTGTCGTGGTAGTAGACTATTTTTTCAAGTGGGTCGAGCCGTTTTCTGCCACCAAGACCAAAGACATCATCAAATTTATCTGGTCTAACATATGTTGTCGGTTCGGGGTACTGCAGAGGTTAACTATGGATAACAGACCACAGTTCGACAGTGGCGAAATGAAAGCTTTTTGTACAACTCACACGATCAGGCAATGTTTTTCCGCTCCTTTCCATCCTCAAGCAAACGGGCAGGTCGAAGTCACCAACCAAACCATTTTGAACGGACTCAGAAAGAACCTTGAGGGAAAGGCTGGAAAGTGGCCAGACTACCTACAAGAAGTGTTATGGGCCTACCGAACCACCCCCCGGACGGTAACCCAGGAATCACCTTATGCTCTGGTGTATGGTATGGACGCGGTTACCCCAGCAGAGTCCATTTTTCCATCTTTCAGAGTCGGTACCTATGAGGAAAACACAAACGACGACAGCAGATGACTCGGTCTCGATCTTATAGAAGAGAAGCGCAATCGCGCCCAGTTGAACTCTTTGCACTATCAGACCCTGATGAGAAGTCGATACGCCTCTAAGGTACGTCGTCGGGAGTTTAAAGTCGGTGACAAGGTTTTGAGGTGCGTTTTTCTTCACACCAAAGACAAAAGCCTCGGCAAGCTCGCCCCGAATTGGGAAGGACCATGCGAAATCATAGAAAAAGTCAAGAGTGGGACATATCGCCTGCAGAACAAGCTCGGGAAACATTTGAGGCTACCATGGAACATCGAACATCTAAAGTTGTATTTAAAATAGTTTTAAATCTGTAATTCGTTAGACATAGTCTGTAAAAATTTATTGGTCGGGGATGCACTCTTTCCTACCTCGGTAGCACGAGAAGGTTTTAATGAGGCATCATAAACACCCAACCCCTTTGATTAAACTAATCAAAATTTGATTTTGCCTTCTAAATTTTGAAGTACTACAAACTTGATCAGCTGACGAGCTGGTCGGTGTTTGTCCCTGCAATCCTGGATTGCGCTACAGAACCTACTTTGGTTTTTCAGTTCCCGAACTGATCCAAATTTTACAATTCCCGATCCCATCAGGAATGTTTCAATATTATATTGATCTACATAACCTACTTTGGTTTTTCAGTTCCCGAACTGATCCACATTTTACAATTCCCGATCCCATCAGGAATTTTTCAATATTATATTGATCTACAGAACTTACTTTGGTTTTTCAGTTCTCGAACTGATCCACATTTTACGATTCCCGATCCCATCAGGAATTTTCAATACTATATTGATCTACAGAACCTACTTTGGTTTTTCAGTTCCCGAACTGATCCACATTTTATGATTCCCGATCCCATCAGGAATTTTCAATCCTATATTGATCTATAGAACCTACTTAGGTTTTTCGGTTTTCATACAGATCCGCAAAGCCATTATAGGTTTCTTAGTTAAAACATACAAAGTATTATAGCAAGAAATACTGATCACATGTTAAAACATAAAAATAAAATAATTGTTCATATGGAATATTGATAGGGGACCCCGCGGCCCCCAAAAGTCATACAAAAAAAAACCATAAGTCAGATACTTAAAACAACAAAGACTGCGTATCCAGGTCACTCGCCATCCTCCTCGAACTCAGTGTCGTCCGACTCATCTTCGCAAACGACATCGGCGGGACGGTCCTCCTCCAGCACATCCAGCAACATCGCCCCGAGGTGAAGGTCGGGGAAACGATTATGAAACGACAGCACATACGCGGCCTTAGCATCGGCTGCTTCCTTCTCCGCCCACTTTTTACACTTGTCAGCGAAGGCAGTGTTCGAAGCTTTCAACTTTTCGACCTCTTGAGTCAAGATAGCAGCACGATCTTCTCCGGCTTTCTTTGTCTCTTCCACGGCACGACCAGTTTCGGCAGCCCGCCCCTCCGCCAGTGCCTGAGCCGCCTTGGCCTTCTCCACCTCCCCTACCAGACTAGCGATTTTAGCCTCTGCGCCATCCAGCTTCTGGCTCAACTTGATTGTCCGGCGCTCCTTCATCGCCGCTGGTATAAGCAGATTGTACAAGGATAAGGCCAGTCCGTCGGACCGCTGCAGTGGGAAAGTATGCAGACTTCCGAGCATAGTTAGCACCGGGTACTTCATACCACTCGACGAAGCCACGGTAGGGTCCGATATTGGGTTAACATCATTCGGAATCACTACTACGGGATCAACCACTGAGTCGCCCTTAGCATCATCATACTGGTCAACTTGACCCCCTCTGCATCGGCTCGACCCTTTCGCTTCTGCACAGGAACCTGGGATCAGACTTTTTTAGTTAAAAAAAAAAGGTTACCATCGGGAACCCAGGTTCGGAGCAGCTTCCTCTGGTTCTCCTTGCTATAAAGGAGGCCATTTTCCCAGCAGCCGCTAAAAAATACGAAGCGATGCTTCCAGCCTTTATCTCCCTCAAGAAAGTCGTTAACTATCTTCCATTTGTTTCCCAAGGAAGAGTAGAAGAACGGGGATTTAGGAGACTTGGACAGACTGGACATTGCTACATATTCTTCCCTGGGCATGACCGGACCCGACAGACGTGAAGCCATTATGCAGGACATCAAGGTATACCATGCGTTGGGCGTCAGTTGAGAAGGGCAGATCTGGAGGGTGCGGAAGTAGAGCGCGATTTCGGGATCCAGAGGGAACCGAAGGCCCCAGTTGAACAGCTCGTTAAAAACAACTATCTCCCGCGATCGGACATGCACAGGAGTCTCCCCGGGGACCGGAAACCGAACAGTAATGTTCTCGGGTATCCCCCAGCGAATCAGCAGCTCTTTATGATCAGCCTCGGGGAAATAGAGGTACTTGCCTTCGAAGAGAGAAACAACGTCCTTTGAAGGAAGCCAGCAGAAGTAGGTTGTGGTTATTACGGCCTCTACTTCCTCGGGAAGAGGATCATCAGGAGGATTAGCAGCGTTCCCAGCCACGACAATGCTAACCTCCGCGGGAAGGATATCCACCTCCGATTTTTCGAAATTTGAGGTCGGAGCCTGACCATAACTTTGGGCAACGGCAGCACCTGGGTCTGACGGCCGAACCCGAGAACTTGTGGGACCGGCACTGCTTCCAGTATGTGCCAAGTTAGCCTCGTCCTGTTCCCAACAAGCTCTTTCGGGGTCCAACTCTTCTGGCGTCAATCACCGCTGGTTAAGACCCAAAAAAGTAACTGCATTATTAGTACTAGTTCGGTACCCTCGTATAGAGGGAGTGAGCTGAACCATTTCGATATAATTACCTCCTAAGGGAGAGGTCGGAGGGCTATTTTCTCCCATTGCTAAGAATTTTGTCTTGAGTACGCGTCGGGGGGGTAATGGAGGCGAAGTGGCGTACGAATTGACTGACGACGGGGTCGGATTCTCCGACCTGACTACCGGAGAACGAGTGGAACTACTGCTAGAGGGGATAATAACGGTTTCTGGAGATAGACCGAACCCAGGGGATGGATCACCGGGTGGTTCGGGAGAAAAGAAGGACTCATCAGGGATCGGGGTAGCTAGAACGGGATCGTGGGGCTGAGGAACGGGTGTGAACGGTTTGGAATTAGAACTCCAAATCAATCCTGCACGTCGGTACTCTTCAGCTCGGTCACCAATACTCGCCCACTCCTTGAAACCGAACACGGGTTTCTTCTTTTTCTTAGTTGATGGTTGTTTCGGGTATCTGGGTTTCATAAAACGAGTATTCCCTCTCTAGAAAAGTTTGGACATCACTTTCTCTCTCTAGAACGCCTCTGAGAGAGATCAGAGTTTATGAGGTATTTATAGGCAAACATTACATGATCGGGGAATACCAATCGACAAAAAGCAGCGGGAAGACGAAGAGTCTCTCTAATGAACCCCGTTGGCAAGCACGCGTCGCATTAACGGTCGACACGTGTCAACCATTTTCTGACGAAGGCTCAACTAGGCTAGCTTCTTCAAAATCGCTCCGCAAGATGAGCCGTCTCGGTCAGACTAGCGACGACAGACGACCCACCATACTAAGCCTAAAAACTGAGACGGCACGGGACCCGATCCGCTCAGAACCGTGATCCCCATCAGGGTGCAAGATGATTGGAAGAAGAACATCCGAACGTGTTCCTCGGGTAGAGTTCGATAGGGAGGACTGCAGAACGAAGAAGGTCTCCACAAATTCAACCAGGACGGTAAGTATCTCAAAGTGCCCGACGCCCAGTAGAAAGGGAATCCGCCCGAAGAAGACTGACCGACGACTCGGGGAACGGATGACAGCAGTGATCATGTTTAGCCTCTTCTATAAGTTTTCGCTCCCAATGCTCCCGAAGACTGGGGGGCTACTGATAAGGAAAAGATTCGCTAGAATAAATACTTAGGGGTTAATTACGAATAAATAATACTCGGCATGACTATTATTGTATCTATTGTCCTTTAGAGGAAATGTTTTAAATAATGTGTTTAATCGGGGACCAAAGTAATAATAAAATCAGCCCACTAAGGATATTAATGGGTCCACCTTACTTTACTATAAAAGGTGACCCACTTTCTTGGTAGGTGGGACATTGAAGATTATTCTATTCCTTTTGCACTCTCTCTCTACACTTTCTCTCTCTAGTCACATCAAACACAAGATCCGAAATATTCCATCAATCATTTATTAACTCATCAGTTGCAACCAAGTTTTCGGGTCAGGTTGCATCACGGTGGCAGCAGCTAAAACAAACCAGAATAAGGAAGAATGAATCGAAGATATCTACATTGGATAAGCTTGTGAAACATCTTAGGTCGGATTTTATACCCTTTAATTATGACGAGAATTATACATCAGCAGTACTAAAACCTTAAATATGGGTAAAAATTGGTTGACGAACATACTGATGAGTTTTTTAAGCTGAAGAATCATGTTGATGTTGCTGAAACTGAGAATCAGGTAATATCTTTATACATCGAGAGAATGAGAGAACAATTTCAGGACTTATTAAACATGTTTGATCTTATTAATGTTTCTGAAGCACATTAGCGTGCCTCTAATCTGTAAAAATCCCTCTCGAGAAGACCATATGGAGGGGATAACATGAGAGCATCACTAGTGACACTCCCAAATGGAACAATTACAAGTCTTAGTCTAACACCGTAATTTTCATTACTTGGTCGTGCATGCACTTCTTCGCAAGCAAGATACTTTTTTCGTCACGAGATATGAGATAGTCCTAAACCACCATAATAGTCAAGGGGTTTATTCATCGAAGATGCTAATTTTTAGTTAGAGGGGCGAGCCACAGTATGATGAGAAATAGGAGAACATTGTTGATGAGTTTCCAACGGAAAACTTATATGAAAGGGGTATTGGCTTATTGTTGGTTCTAAGGCATGTATGTTTCGCGTCTAAAGTGAGTATTGACATTGATGACTGGATGAGACACAATATATTTAAATCTACTTGCACTATCGGAGGGAAGATGTGAAATTCATGATAGACTGAGGGAGCTGTGAGAATGTAATCTCTTAAAGAGCTGTGTAGAAGTTAGCACTCAAGACTAAAATCACCCCATTCTTTAAAAACTAGCCTTGTTTAAAAGAGGCAGCGAGATAACTATTTTTAGCGGTGTCTCGTATCTTTTTATGTTAGAAATTATAAAGATAAATCGTGGTGCGATGTCATTAGTATGGATGTTTGTCACCCATTGTTAGGGAGACCATGACAATTTGATAGGAGTTGCACGTATGATGGTAGAACAAATTGTTGTAATTTCATATGGAATAACAATAAATTTACATTTTCCATCCAACGAAGTATGCCAAAATATGCACTTATTGTGTCACAAGAGTCGGGCAAACATTTCCTAACTCGTAAGGGAATTTTAGAACATGCGAGTGAATTAGAATTGCGTATTTATTGGTTGTTAAATAATATACTAATGATTTATTTGCTGGAGTCCTTGAGCGATTTCTCCTGCTGTTATTGGAGTTCTCTTATGTACTTCAAGATGATTTGCCTACCGGCCTTCCCCCACTGCTCTACATTTACCATCAGATCAACCTAGTTCTTAGCGCTAGCCTACCTAACCATCCTTACTACATAATTAGTCCAAATCAACACGAAGAGCTAAAAAGGCAGGTTGAAGAATTTATGACGAAGGTCCATGTTCGTGAAAGGCTTAGTCCTTGTGTTGTTCCGAAATTGCTAACACCCCAATATAAATTGTTCGATACAAATATGCATGGATAGCCAGGCTAGACTTGAAAAATGGGTATCACCAGATCCGTATCCGAATGAGAGATGAATTGAAAACCACTTTCAAAACCTATGAAGGTTTGTTCGAATGGATAGTAAAACCTTTTGGCATTTTGAATGCACCAAGTAGTTTCATGCGCATTATAAATTATGTTTTCTGTCAGTTTATTGGTAAATTTATGGTTATCAACTTTGATGAGATATTGATTTATAGTAATAATGAAGAATTATATTTACAACATCTGTGAGAGGTCTTGTGTGTTCTGAGGCTTGAGAAATTTTATGAAGAGTTGAATAACTGTTCTTTTCTGACAGAGTTTATCATTTTCCGGTACATATAGTATCGAAAGATGGACTGTCAATTCATGAGTCTAAGATAGCAACAATTCGTGATTGGCCAACACCGACATCTATCGTCGAGCTCCATTAATTCCCTGGTTTGGTTTTATTTTATCAACGACTTATTCACAATTTCAGCACCACTATGGCACATATAACCGATTGCATGAAAGGGAAAACTTTTAGTCGGACTTGAGAGGCAGCACCAACATTTGAATAAATTAAAGTACGAGTGACCACCGCATCTATACTGCTCTTATCTGAATTTTCTATAGGATTTAAACTACATTATGATGCAACTAACATGGTTATTAAGGTTGTGCTTAGCGAAAATGGGTGACCTGTGGCCTACTTCAGTGAGAAATTAAGTAGACCCAAACTCAACTACAACACTTATAATTTCGAGTTCTATATAATGACTTAGGCTTTGAAACACGTGAGTACATACCTGGTCTTTAATGATTTCATAATGTACACCGATCACGATGCGTTGAAGCATCTGCAGAGTCAAGACAAACTCCTTGCATGTCACGCGCGATGAGGAACATTTACTCAGTAGTTTACTTTTTTTATCAAGCATACGTCGGGAGCAGTTAACCATGTAGCTAATGCTTTGAGCGGGAGAATTATGATGATACGTATGGAAGAAGAGGTTGTTGGGTTTGATTTGATGAAATATATACGTGCTAAAGATCAGTATTTTGGTAATATCTTGGAGGACGTTGGGGCAGGTTTAAGAACATATTTTTGAGTGTGTATTCGTGCTAAGAATTTGAGACTATTGATAGTGCATGAAAAGCATAATGAAGGGCATGGTGTTCGAGATCAGACCCTAAATTTTGTATCTTGTCAATTTTATTGGCCTCATTTGAAGATGAATGTTATACATTGTGACCGGATGTCGGATTTATCAAATGTCAAAGGGTACGACTTTCAAAGTTGGTTTGTACTTTCCATTACATATACTAGAAGGATCATGGGGAAATGTGAGCATTGATTTTATCTTTGGATTTCCAAGGACGAAAATAGGTAACGAAAATATCTTCGTGGTTGTTGACAATTTTTTTAAAATGACTCATTTTATTACATGCCAAAAAATAACAGATGCAATGAACGTTGCTACCCTGTAGAGAGGTCTATCATTTGCATGGTTTGCTTACGAATATCAAATCTAACCAAGATCTTCAGTTTTTTGGTCATTTCTTAGGAGTCTTTGACGTCTTACGAATACAAAATTGAGGTTTAACGGCGCTTATCACCCACAGATGGATGCACAGACAAAAGAAACCAATAGAACTTTGAAAAATACGTTGCGTGGAGAGAGGGTTAGAAATTTGAATTCGCGGGACTCACGACATTATCATGTTGAATTCGTTCGTTTATGGTTGTCAACGACTATACCCCAAAGGGTCCTACGTATTTGACATTTCCCGGTGTAGACAAGGATCTTGTTAGGATTAAGACTGCAATTGCTGAATTATGAGAAATTCACGAGAATACGAGAAAACATCTCGAGGATACAAGTGAGAAATACAAAGTTGCACCTGACAAGACATACCACCTAGTTGAGTTTGAAGTGAAAGATTTCGTATGAGCCGTTTTGATCAAGGATTGTTATCATGACCATGAGTGCAACAAACTGGCAGCAAGGAAGGTGGATCTGTATGAAGTGGCGAAGAAGATAAACAGAAATGTATCCAGGTTGAAGCAGCTCTATCGACATGAAGATCCATGACGTCTTTAACGTGAATCACCCGACGCTGCTGATGATGGTAAAACTAGGAATTCGAGGATGAATCCCTCCCAAAGAGAAGAGGATGACGTTGCTGTTCAAACCCACAACTATTTAGTTATTTTGGACAAACGCAAACGGAGCTTAATGTTGAAGCGTAGATCGGATCTGGACGACACAAATACTCAAATAAAAAATATTGACGGAATCGAACGCTTCTAACTTGCACACGGCAGCTGCGTCTTCTCTTATAGCCCGGGCGCTTACTCTGCTAGCTTTGGGGTCATTGAAGAGCCACAATTCTTAAATCCCTTTTTCTTAGACACACGAACCGCTTTTTATTTGGTATGTATAAGATGCTTGTTAAGGCATGTATTGGCTAAGAGAAAAGATAAATCAATCTAATCTAGAAGAACGAGGTTTATTCTCTTGTTTCTAGTAATCATTAGAAGCTCGATAACACTATTGGTTGATCTTAATACAGAGAACCTTGGAGGCCATTACGATGATAATCAGGGGAACACTGCTATTTTGCACAGGAGCTATCCATACGGGGTCCAAAAAGTTACTGCAGAAGAGAGACTCCGCACAGGAAGGTTTAAACTAAAAAAAATGGATAATAAGAGAAAGGGTGTTTATATTATAATGTTTCTGCCTAAAAGCGTGTCTAAGTATTATAAAAATATTTGCTGGATACGCTCTCGTGCAAGGTTACTTTTAGCTATCCTTTCATTGCGAGTCTTTGTTACTTTTTAGATGATCGTAATATTATCACATCTAGGTAAAAAAAATAATATTTGTTTGATATTGCTGAGATTCTATAAGGTGTGGAGTCGTTTTTGCTTTTCACGTCTATATCAAGAGTGATTGTCCTTCTTGGATTGATAATCGATTCTATTTTAGCCAACCCATAGGTACTGTATAATAACATGAACAGCCAAAACCTCGTAACAAAAAACAAGTCATCAATCAATTGCATCTCTGATGGCTTAAGTCTTGTAAGTAATCCAATCTAAATTTATAAGAAGAGTCATATTATATAAAGCTTATTATCATTATTTCTTTTTGAATCATGAACGATATAATTAGAGTTAATATAATCCAATATACATTCACAGCGCCATTCACAGCGCCGAGTACTAACCACTAACCAAAATCAGATAAGTTGTATTAACAATACTTTGTAAACAATGTTACACTCCATATCACCATTAAATACCAAAACACTAATATAGCGATAGATACACATATTACTTAAAGTCGATAAGCTCATGATTACTTAATGTATTCTTCGAATTGAAAATTACAATTCAGACATACTTTTTCCTCAAACACCAAAGACACTGTATAATTCTGGTCAAAGCTCAACAAAAAATCACCCAGATGTTATATTATGAAGTCTGATCTTGACAGAAGATAGAGTTTCTAAGATCTTTGGTTTGTTTAAACCGGGAGAAAACAACAATATGAAAATGCCATGCATATACTTTGGGTTATTACAGACTTAAAAGGGATAAAGTTACAAAACCCATGAATAAAAGCAAACATTTATAAAATCAATCTTAACAAAGATGTGCAATAACAAAAGATTTACTTCACTTCATTAACTTAAGCCTCCACGATTTTGAGGCTAAACTTCTTCATCTAAATCATACTTCTTCTTTTTGGCTCAAATCATATTTCTTCTCTTTGGCTCTTAACACCTTAGGAGAGACAAGAGTTTCAACATAAACAGTTGCTTCAGAACGGTAGCTGCAATCCAGAGGTAAAAAAGTTTCCTTTTCAGGATTGAAAAGTACCAAACACATGTGCAAGCCCAAACTGATATAGAAGATTTCACCACACTCGGTGGAGCACAGTGGCAAACACTGATACAAATAGTGAGTAAGATTGCAGCATGATCCAATTGTAATCAATTTCGTCCAAGAAGTCTCTACCCCATATTCCTTCATTGCCCATATACAGTGATAAAATGTTCTTTGAGCGGAATTATAAAAAATGTCAGAGAAACAAAGCATTTCATTGAGAACTCCAAGTCTGCCTCTATAACTATTACGAACAGGAGGAGGCAGAAAAACCCTAAACATCTCCTCCGCCAAATCAAAAGTGATAATCTTAGCCTCTTTGGGTCCTAAACGCCAATGAAGAGCTCCATTCAAAAGGGTCCCACTTAGCGGACCATTGGGGCAAAGATTTAAACCCTCAGTATCTGCCAAATGTCTCCAAGTTCCAGTCTTAGATGAGTATATGCTAATCACAGAATCAACAGCATTCCAGTGTCTGGAGCGACTAGTAGCTATAACAATCTTATAATCATCACCAGACTCATCATATCCAAAACCAAGTCTATTCACAAAACTATATTTTAGATCAGGCACAATCTCAATTGATTCCCTGGTAGATGGATTCCACACCCACAGAAGTTTACCCATGCCAGAACAAACACAGATCAAACCATTAGACGAACCCACAACATGAAATGGATCCCGGAAAACAGGAGAGGAAAATCGAGGAGTTCTGTAAAGAGGAGAACATCTAAAAGTAAAAGTAGATTGGTGGCAATCTAAAAAAGCAACATCATAAGGGCTTATAGATACAATGTTTTTCTTAGATGTTCGTTTTTGGTGTAAAGTGGCAAAAAATGAACTAGAGATCAAAGATCTCCATGATTTGGATACAGATTGGAATAGGATAAGAGATTTCACCGGAAGCCTCAAAAGTATGTCGAGGATCAAATCATTGTGGAGTTCAGAAATTAACATTCTAGAATCCCGATTTCTAGAATCCGATTTGATCAGTTTTCAACCTAAGAAAGTGAGAAAAAAGTATTAGCAATAGTTATTATTCTGCCCTATTACATATGGAAAATTTAATAGTAATTGAAAAGAAGGTCACAAATTGAAGGTCGGGTCTCCTTGCACAGTGCAAACCTCGGTTTCTCGTCGGGGAGTTGAGAACAGCAGCAAAGCAAAGGGTTTATGAGTTCACGTATCGTTTGTTGCTTTTAACTTAAATTTAGGTAAAGGACGAAAATTGGCAGCGAAGGCGGTATCGTTAAACCTATAACATTATCCGTCTTTATTTTCCTAGACCTTTATGGTTCAGGTATTTATTAGATGAAAGATTCCTTTTTACCGCGCTCAAATCGCCAGGTTCGGATATGCGGAAAATTTATTAATAAAATTTATATTTATTTAACTTTTTAGTAACTTATATTCTATCTTAAATATACGAATTTGAAAAAAAAAATGTAATCTTTTTAAAATTCATCCAACAGATTTTTTACATTAGTTGAATACAAGTTAATTTAAATTCCAAATCTAATAAACAAAGTAACGTTGAGGAGGTAACTAAGCTTTAGCTATTAAATGAAAAAACTCTGATTTCCTCTAAGAAAACAGAGCATGAAGATTCTTGTTCTTCGAGAATCAAGCTTGCATCCTTCTTTCCATCTGCAATCTACTTCTTTTTTGAAGAACTGCGAGCCGTTTATTTTCGTCTTCTTCTATATACAAACACCATGTCTGATCTATATTAAAATTGTGTTGAACCTCTCAATGAAGATCGAAGAACTCTCAATAAAGATCGAAGCAGTAAAACCTTTGTTGATGTTCTTAAAGACTCATCTGCAACCAAAACCAATGAAAAAACTTGAGCCAACAGAGACTAGGTACCATTAATCACACATATCCATTCAATTCGGCAAAAAAAAAGAAATTCTCGAAAAAAAAACACACCCTTATTGCGAAGTTCTCTCAATGAATTCCTAAAAAGTATGCATTTAATAGATTTATACATGAAAGAAAGTTTAAGGGAGAAATCAACATAAGTAGTTGAGATTTTAGGCACATACTTCTTGAATTTTCTACGAAAGAAGATGTGTATGCTATGAATGAGATCTATATAGACTGTTAGCGACAAAATAATGTTTCTTGAAGTGGAACCAGAACTTTAATCCAAGAATATAAAATTCAATAGTTCCTTTCTGGATTAAAATCGAGAAGATCCCCGAATATATGTATAATGGCCAGATTATTAACACAATCGTAAGCTCAGCTGATGAGCCACTTAAATGTTGGATTCCACCAAAGAATCGCGTTATTTTCAATCCTAGCTATACTATGGTGGAATGTAAGAAGAGTTGCTAACAATTTTCTTATTTAAGAAGGATAAAAAAATATTAATAACCAAGGACAGATTCAGTATTGTCACTATTCAAGAACATATGGTCACATCTGATCAGATTAGAACTCTTGGTGATAAAATTGGCTTCTCCAATTTCTACTCTAATTGAAATAGCAAAATTTGGATTCTGTGGAATAACTGGTTCAATATTAACATCATTCATGACAACCCTCAGTTTATTCATGCTGAATTCAACTATATAAACATCAAGAAAACCTTTCACATTACTTCTATCTATGCAATGTGCCAAAGGCATAACATGAGAGACCTCTGGAGCTCCCTAATCAGCATCACTCATCGTGTCAAATAATGGATTTTGTTTGGAGTCTTCAACTCTATTACATGTCCTACTAAGCATAAGGGTTGTATCCATTACTGTAATGGTAGTTCTGAAGAGTTTAATAAGGCTATCAACCAGTTCAACTTGGAAGATGCTCGATATATAGAATGCAAGTTTACATGGACTAACAAAGTAAACTGGAGGCACTTAGACAGAGTTCTTCTCAACTCTGATTGGATGGATTATTTTCAAAAGACCAGTTTCAAGAATCTCCCTAGAACATACTCTAACGATTTACCTCTCCTAATCTCTATTTCTAATGATAATTTAAAAACTAAGTCTAGTTTTAAATTTTTAAACATGTGGTGTTTGAGTGAGGAATTCCTCCCTTTTTTGAAAACTAAGTGGCAAACTGAAATGTAGGGCACTCCCTTGAACAAATTCTGAAATAAGCAAAAGAGACTTAAAACAACATTGAAGGATTGGAATATCACTATTTTTTGTAATGTTTTCAACAAAGTCAAGCATGCTGAGGAGGAGGTCAACAAAATGGAGCAAATCTACATAGAGAATAACACTGATCTTAACAAGATCAAGTGGAGCTTAGCTAATAATAAACTAAATCAGGCTTTGGTTCAGGAAGAAATCTTTCGGTATCAAAAGTCTTTTACCAACTAGATTAAGGACGGCGATAAAAATACTAAGATCTTTCACAACTTTGTCAAAAGGAAAAGAAGAACGAACTGAATCATCAAAATTAGGGACAAGAATACTTGGCTAATTAAGTCGGATCAAATAAACGTTTATGGTGAAAAGTTCTTCAAAAATGCTCTCTCATCCTATCCTTATCCTAATCATGAAACCGAGTCTAATTACCTTAATAGTTATATCTTTAATGTTGTACCTAATATTATATCTGATTAGGATAATCTCAATCTATTAAAGGAGCTAAATGAGGACAAAATTCATCAAGCAATCAAAGGCCTTAACTCAGCCAGTGTTGATGGAATGGACGATTCTACACAAGTTGCTGGAATATCATCAAAGTTGATCTTATTGAAGTTGTGATTTATTTTTTCAAAGTTTTCCCCTTATTAGAGATGTTCTAGCTACTGGTTTATGTCTCATACCTAAAGTAAACCAGCCTTCTACTTGGAAAGAGTATAGAACAATAAGTCTTTGCTCTATGTTTAACAAAATAATATCTAAGCTTATTAATAATAAAATGTATAATATCTTGCCTAAAATAATATCTTAGAATCAAGGTGCTTTTGTCTCTAATAAACTGATTCAAGATAACATCATACTTGCTAATGAAATGGTTTTTGATTTGAACAAAAAGAGCAAAGATGGTAATATTATGGTCAAGATAGATATGGCAAAGGTTTTCGACTGTATGTCCCATAGCTATAATATAACATATATTAATTTTTTAATATTAGAATAATTAACTAATATCCATGTAATAATTTTTTTTAATATTAGAATAATTAACTAATATCGAGTTCTTTTCGGGTTTATCCGTTGAAATTTCTGTAAATCCATAATCCATTTAAAACCCGACAGTATAATAAATTTTAAAATCTACTAGTCATCACATGTAAAATAAAAGTTTCAGGTTCCCTATCCCTCGGGTCGGTTTGAGTCAAATACACACAGATTAAAAAAATTCTCATATTTAGTTAGGAATAATCACAGGCTGTGAAATGTTAATTAGTCATTTGATTATCGACTTTAATGATATATAGTCTTTCAATTTTAAAAAGTCTGTTGCAAGTTCTTTGACTATCGAGTTTGATTAAGTTTTCCCCATGATCTATTGATTAATGTAATGTTGTTGCATGACACTAGACTCAACATAAACTTGTATAACTCATGGTCCTTCGACTTTATGTCAAACTTAAAATGTACTCAACAACATAAATTAACGTATGTACCCTTGTCTGAAATGAACGTGGCAAGTGCGATATCATAGTTGTCATGATACTAATTCATGCTTGTTTTCTATGTGACACCATTTATCGTAGGTGGATATGTATTAATGCATTTTTAAGATTAAATTTATTTAATACAGAACTACATGAAATCCCCAAATTATAGAGAGTCTAAATCCTAAATTCTTTCATTCTCTCGCGCCTTTATCGACACTTAAATACACAAATCAAATCTCACTAAAGTACCCTCATATATTCAACATAAATCGTGATTCAACATGAAAACGATGGCGGTTTCAAGAAAGAAACAAAATAAAACGAAGGTTAAAATCGAATATAACTTTTGAGAAAAACTACAAATGTATTTATTTTATGTTTAGAGATGATCGATTATATTTTTGTTTAGCGATTACTGAAATTGCATTTGTATTTTTATTTACCATGATTGTACGTCATGGTGGTAAATTCGATAAAATAATTGGGAATATATCGTATATAGGTGGGAAGGAGCCAATAATTGATAATGTCAACCCATACCATATCCCTTTGATTTATCTTAGCGAAGATATGTACATTATATGCAAACTAAGAGAGAATTTTGAAGTCATGAACTTTACTTATCAACGACCTTCATGTGTATATGGTAAAAACTTAGTGTACATCTCTATTGATAAAGATCCACTAACAGTGTGCAATATGATTGGAAAATAATAGTTTATAAAGTTATATATCAAAGTTGTTCTTCCGCTAGAAATTGTATATTCTTTAAAAAACCAAGGTAGATACACCAGTTATTGTATTTTTAAATTCATATTCTGGATCAGATAGAGATGGGGTTGATAAAGAGAAAGTAGGTCATGGAAGTGAGGATAAATGAGTGGGTTAGTGCAACGTAGAGAATAACTAATAATATAAGGGAGGCGTTGGTAATAAAGAGAAAGATGATGCTAGTATTGCCAATGAAAAATGGGGTCAGGGAATTGTTGGGAATAAAGAGCACAATCAACACAATATGATGAAAAAAATTGTTTGGACCATGGGGCAACTGTTATAGAAAATATTGTTTAAAGGGTTGACGAAGAGGTTTTAAAACATTATATGGAATAAGAAGTTGTTGAAAGGATTGAGAAAATGGTGTTAAATAAATTATTCTTCAATAAGGTGTTAAAAAAAGGTTAAAGAAAATTCTGTTAAATAAAAGGTTAAATAAATGGTGTTAAAAAGGGGTTGAACAAGAGGGTGTTTAAGAAGATATTGTTGAATGTATTGTAGAAGAGTATGAAACTTCTAGTAATTAAGGTGTTGAATATATTATTGTTAATTTTTTTTGTTGAAGAGCATATTGTTGTTTTAGAATATTGTTTGTACCATGAGCCAATTGATTCATGAAATTTGAGTGTTTTTATTGATAAGTTTGATGATGGTGGAATTTACCAATGCAAATAATGAGGACTTAATTGTAATAAAAGGTACTTGGTGTAGTTATTAAGGTATTTAGGGTCTTTCGGGGACCAATGTGTAAACATAGTATTAACTAAGGGGCCTCATCAAGTATGTAAACAGCCCACTAAGGACTCAAACGGGTCCACCTTATTTTAGTATAAAAGGTGATCCACTTTCTTGGTAGGTGGGACATTGAATATTATTCTATTACATATCTTTATCTCTCTACTCTTTCTCTCTCTAGTCACATCAAGCACAAGATCCGAAATATTCTTCCAAACAATTATTGACTCATCATTGGCGCCGTATGTGGGAACGAGTGATACCAAAAAGGAATCTTTGTTCTTTGAAAATCACGTTTTGCGAGATGAACAACGAAGCTGTGATAGAGAGGGTCGGTAGAGAAGTAATTTGAGCCGTCTCAGTGTCAGAGGGTGAGGAAGCACCTGGTCGGGAACGCCACGACCGGGGTCGGGACAAACGATCGACCCTAATAATGACCCGAAAACAGCTCCTTAAACACATTGCCAGGCTAAACGCAGAAAGAGAGCGGGCACTGGACGAGAAAAGGGTCCGGGAAGGAAAAGGCAAGGAACCCCTCTTGGAGGATCGGGAGGGGGCCGACCATGATGTTGGGCCGCGCATTGAAGCCCGACCTGTTAGGTATTACCGAGAGTCCCATCCCGACGACGAACAAAACGCCAGGACTCGGCGGTACCCGGAGGACCATCGTGGCATGGCGATTGACTACACCTCGGATGACTCGTCGGGCAGAGAGTATCGGCGACAGGAAAGGGTCCAGCGTACACAGAAGAATCGTTCCCGACACCTCCGAGGACCCCGGGCGGACTCCCCAAAATACAAGAAGGGTAGCACCGAGAAGCAGACCCCGGTGTCCTTTGAGAAGGAAGAAATGCCCGCCGCCAGCCGTGAAGAGCGGGCAGCGCTGCCTCCAGTATCATGGCAACCGTCGAACAGTCAGAACCACGGTTACCGAACCAGTAGCCAGTTTATCAGCCCAGGAGATGAGGGACTCTACGGAGTTCAGACAGAAGGACTTGGAGGAGGAACGTGTGGGTTCGGAGTCAATTGGAGGGCATCCCCATTGTCCGACGAGATATTAGCGGGACAGCTCCCGAAGCGGTTTGACATTTCTAAACTAGAAAAGTCCGATGGGAAGAAGGACCCAGATAATCATTTGGAAGCTTTCAAAAACTTCATGCTGAGTTTCGACAACGACGACAAACTCCTATGTCGAGCTTTTTCCATGACCTTCAGGGACCGAGCATCTAAGTGGTATAACCGTTTACCGCAGGGTTGCACCCGGAACTTCGGGACGTTTTGGACAATGTTTAGGCAACACTTTGTGGGAAGTAAAAGTTTTCGGGCCAATGGCGACACTATTATGAATTGCAGACAAAAATTGGGGGAAAGCCCCAGAGAATATACCAGGCGATTCATCGACGCGAAAACCGACCTAGACCACTGCGAAGAAAACGTGGCCCTAACTGCGTTCCGCCTGGGTTTGCTCCCGGGGCCAATGAAGCAAGCCGTGACGAAGAAACATGCATTCACGTTTTCCGCACTTTTAGCTCAAATAGAAAAACAGATATTGATCGAAGAAACCGAAGCGTCTGAGTTGGCAGCACAAATCCAGCAAAGTGCCCAAGCATCGGTAGTGATAAGGCAGGGAACCCGGCCGGATTACGCTAGGGCAGCCCAACCGGTCAGCACGATACATCCGAGTCCTCCTGTATCAGCCAAGCCTTCGGTCCTAACAAGCCCGAAACCAAAGCAAACTAGTCAGAAAACTTCACGACCCATGTCTAACAAATGGATCCGACTTGCGTATTTCGCGGACCTTACGAAGTGTGTAGCGTCGATATACGAAAAGACTAAGAAGAGCGGGATGTACCGAAGACTTTTCCCGATACCAACACCTAGGGAACAAAGGAATAACCGCTATTGTCGCTATCATGAGGACATTGGGCATGATACTAAGGACTGCATTGCCTTGAAGAAAGAAATACAGATGCTCATAGAACACGGAAACCTCTTGGAGTATGTTAAGAAGGCACAGCAAAGTACGACCTCGAAAGAAGTCGTGATAATACCGAAACCAGAAACCACCATGGCAATTTCAGAAGTAACCGATCAGTTCGATGTTTCCATTGAATACCTCGACCCCGAAGCAAACCGCAATATCATCGGGATCATTGAGGAGGAAGCTGAGGAGAACGCCGGTAATGTACGAGGCCTTTGTGAATTTTTTGAATCCTTAACAATTTTTAGGATAGATTCTATGGCGGGAGTTACGCATTCATCCAGGAAAAGGCACATCGTCAACCTAACCACTCAGTTGGAGGCCCGAACTTGCTTCCAAACCAGAAGCGTCCCTTCTCTGATTCTGTACTTTGATGACGACGACATGAGGGACATAGCCGGCCCCCATGAAGATGCCATTGTAATCGGGGCAGCCATTGCGGGGGAGGAGGTTCAGCCCATATTGGTGGATACCGGTAGTTCGGCCAACATAATCTTCGCGTCCACTTTTGCCAAGTTTAGAACACCACCAGTGATTGCGTGGTCCGACCGTACCATAGTCGGGTTTACAGGATCAGCAGCCGACGTTATAGGAGAATTCGAGGGTGTAGTCCAATTAGGCCGCGGCCCTTTCAAGAAAGAGGTTACAGTTTTATTCGTAGTAGTGGACGCACTGGCTTCCCACAACGCCATTTTCGGCCGATCATGAATATCACGAATGCATGCAGTAACTTCTACAATCCATAAGTGTTTAAAATACGTGGTCGGGAACAACGTAGGAGTGGTCCGAAGCAGCCAGAAAGCAGCACGGGAATGTTACCGAGCGGCATTAGCACCTAAGAAAGACCAAGAGATGATTCAAGCTCGAGAATAGCAATTAAGGGGGCTCCCCCCGGGATCATTACCCGTTGATGACCCTTGGGAAGCTCCAAGCCTTTTGACAACAGACGAGGAATGCGAACAGTACCATTTCGCTGCGGGAAAATCCCTGCGAATTGGGGTATGCCTTTTACCGACCCTCAGGGAGCAACTACTGGCCCTCCAGCGGGAAAACCTAGACTTGTTCGCGTGGTGCTCAAGAGATGTCACCGGGGTACCAGAATCTTTTGTTGTTCACAAGCTAACTATCAACAGAAATGTCAGACCGATCTCCCAAAAGCGTCGGGCTTTTTCCCCAGAAAAAGCAGACATTATCATACGAGAAGTTGAGAGGATGATCGGCGTCGGTCATATCAAGGAAGCAAGTTACCCGTTGTGGACTTCTAATCACGTTCCGGTCAAAATGAAAAACGGGAAATGGAGAATGTGTGTGGATTTCACCGACCTTAACCGGGCATGCCCGAAGGACCCCTTCCCGATGCCAAGAATCGACCAGTTGGTAGATTCGACGTCAGGTAACAAATTGCTGTCATTTATGGATGCATAGGCCGGTTATAATCAGATCAAATTACACGTTGCGGATCAGGAGAGTACCGCATTCATCACGGGCCGAGGACTATATTTCTACAAAGTAATTCCCTTCGGGCTAAAAACTGTCGGCGCGACATACCAAAGGCTAGTTAACAAAACGTTCGAGGGTCAAATCGGGAGGAACATGGAGGTGTACATCGATGATATGTTGGTTAAGAGCGGCACGGATGAAGCCCACCTTGCCGAACTCAGAGAAACCTTTGATAACTCAAGCTTAACCCGGAAAAATGCTCCTTCGGAGTCCGGTCTGGAAAGTTCCTGGGTTTCTTCGTTAGCGAGAAAGGGATTGAAGCAGATCCTGTCCAAATTCAAGCTCTGACCAATATGACTCCGCCCCGAAGCATGAAGGAAGTCCAGATCCTAACTAGGCGTCTGGCTGCCTTAAATCGATTTATTTCTCGCTCATCTGATAAGTGCACTCCCTTTTTTCAGGTCTTGAGACAAGCCAAATTTTTTGCATGGACTCCCGAATGTAATGAGGCGTTCTTGGGAATTAAAAAATATCTATCATCCCCAAACCTCCTAACAAAGCCCGCCGCAGGCGAGACACTTTTCCTTTACGTCGCGGTTACCGACTTCGCGGTCAGTGCGGATTTGATCAGTGAATCGGGACCGGCTCCTACAGCGGTCTACTTTGTGAGCAGAATCTTGCTGGATGCAGAAACTCGGTATTTAAAGTTGGAAAAAATGGCACTCGTCCTGGTGACAGCAGCGCGGAAGATGCGCCCGTACTTTCAGGTCCACCCTATCATAGTCCGAACGTCATTCCCACTCAAGTACATCCTCCAGCGACCAGACATATCCGGGAGAATGTCCAAATGGTCGGTAGAGCTAGGGGATTTTGACATCGACTTCGAACCTCGGATGACCGTCAAAGGCCAAGTCTTGGTCGATGTTTTAGTGAAGTTCCATTCCGAACGACCTGATGAGGACGCACCTCCCCGAGAAGCCGCACTTAGCGAATGGATTGTCCGAACCGACGGAGGGGCAAACGTCAGTGGCTGTGGAGCAGGGATACAAATAGTAACCCCTTCGGGCATTAGCATGCTCCAAGCTGTCCGATTTGGTTTCCATACTTCAAACAACGAAGCGGAATACGAGGCTGCTTTGGCTGGATTACGGTTAGCACAAGTGTGTGGGGCGAGGCAAGTACGCCTCATAAGTGATTCCCAACTTTTGATAACCCAAGCTTCGGGGAGTGCGGAAGCTCGGAAAGAACATCTGGTGCAATACGTAGCAGCACTCAGGATTCTAGCTGCTTCATTTGACAAAATCACCTATGAACATGTCCCGAGAAGCGAAAACATGGTCGCAGATTCCTTGGCAACAATTTCCTACTCCAGTAACTACCCTTGGGGGACAGAACAAGAAAGTCCGTCTATTATCAAACGTCACGAGTTAGACAACCGACCTGAAATCGCCTGTCAGATCTCTTCGGTAGCAACCTCGGATTGGCGGCGTGACATTATCGCCTTCTTAGCTGAGGGTCGGCTACCTGGTGATAACGCTTCAGCTCGGAAAGTACGCAACAAGGCTCGGGGGTACGTCCTTTTAGGCGATGTACTATACAAGAAATCCTTCAGCCGTCCTCTGCTTTGATGCTTAGGGGTCCATGAGTCACAAATAATTGTGTCCGAGCTGCATGATGGTGAGGGTGTAGCGCATTGCGGTTACAAAGCCCTAATTAGGAGGATTCTCCTCGCGGGATTCTATTGGCCGACGATAACAGCAGATGCACGACTCATAGTCAAAACCTGTGATACATGTCAACGGTTCGGAAACGCAATAAACGTCCCCGCGACTCCCTTAGAGTCCATATCCGAAAGACTACCCTTTGACCGATGGGGAATCGACCTTGTCGGGCCGATACCAATGGCGTCGGGAGGAAGACAGACGATCTTCGTGGCACTGGACTATTTCTCCAAGTGGGTTGAAGCCGAACCTTTGTCCGCCACCAAGACCAAAGATATCATCAAATTTATATGGTCTAACATATGTTGTCGGTTCGGGGTACCGCAGAGGTTAACTATGGATAATGGACCACAGTTCGATAGCGGAGAAATGAAAGCGTTCTGCACCACTCATAAGATCCGACAATGCTTCTCTGCTCCTTTCCATCCTCAAGCAAACGGGCAAGTCGAAGTAACCAACCGGACCATTTTGGACGGTCTCAGAAAAAACCTTGAGGGAAAGGCCGGAAAATGGCCTGACTACCTACAAGAAGTACTATAGGCTTACCGGACCACACCCCGGACGGCTACCCAAGAGTCACCTTACGCTTTAGTATATGGTATGGACGCGGTTACCCCTGCGGAATCCATTTTTCCATCTTTTAGGGTCGGCGCTTATGAGGAGGAAGCGAACGACGACAACAGACGGCTAGAGCTCGAACTTATAGAAGAGAAGCGCAACCGCGCCAAATTGAACTCTTTGCACTATCAGACCCTGATCAGAAGTCGATATGCTTCTAAAGTCTGCCGTCGGGAGTTTAAGGTCGGAGACAAGGTTTTGAGGCGCGTCTTTCTTCACACAAAAGATAAAAGCCTCGTTAAACTCGCCCCGAATTGGGAAGGACCCTACGAAATCGTTGAAAGAATCAAGAGCGGGACATACCGCCGGAAGAATAGGCTCGGGCACCTTTTGAGGCTACCATGGAATATTGAACACTTGAAATCGTATTTAGAATAGTGGCGAAATTGTATTTTAAATTGTATTTCACATTTTGTTTCAAATTGTATTGGTCGGGGATCCACTCTTTCCTACCTCGGTGGCGCGAGCAGGTTTTAATGAGGCATCGTAAACACCCGATCACCCGATTACATTAATCCAAAATTTCTTTTGCCTTCCAAATATTAAAGTGTTACGACCTTGGTCAGCTGACGAGCTGGACAGCGTCCGTTCTTACTAATATCAATGGATCTACATATATAGTTTTCCTGACCATTTGGGAAACGTTTCGATAATACATCGATCTACAGAACCTTAATGGGTTTTTCAGTTTCCACAACTGATCTACATACATGATCTTCCAGACCCTTTGGGAGAACTTTCGATGATACATCGATCTACAGAACCTTAATGGGTTTTTCAGTTTCCACAACTGATCTACATATATGATCTTCCAGACCCTTTGGGAGAACTTTCGATGATACATCGATCTGCAGAACCTTAATGGGTTTTTCAGTTCTACAACTGATCCACATATATGCTTTCCCAGACCCGCAGGGAAATGTTTCAATATTGCATTGATCTACAGAACCTACTTAGGTTTTTCAGTTCCCGAACTTATCTACACATCACGATTCCCGATCCTATCAGGACTTTTCAATATTACGTTTGAACTTAGGATTTTTCACGGAACTACTCTATTTTACACAGGTAACAATATGCGAGAGGATATAACCAGAAAAGTTAATATATTAATAGGGGACCTCGCGGCCCCCAAAACATAACTAAAGGTGTTCATCGGAAATATTGATAGGGGACCCCGGGGACCCCGCGGCCCCCAAAGAGTGTAACAAAAAACAACTAAAAAAAAACGAGCACGACTTCTGGATCACTCGTCCTCCTCATCCTCTTCAGCATCATCAGATTCTTCTTCATCTCCACAATCGACTCCCTTGGGCCGGTCCTTCTCTGGCACATCCAACCACATTTCCCCGAGGTGAAGGTCTAGGAAGCGGTTGTGGAACGACAGCACATACACGGCTTTGGCATCGGCAGTTTCTTTCTCCGACCACTTCCTACACCGATTTGCGAAGGCGACGTTCGAAGATTTTAGCTTTTGGACCTCCAGAGCCAAGGCGGCAGCACAGTCTTCCACGACTTTCTTTGTCTCCTCCGCGGCCTTCCTCGCCTCCTCCGCGGCTGTCTTCGCCTCTTCAGCGACATGTTCAGCTTCCGTGATCCGACCCTCCGCCGACGCCTGAGCAGCCTTGGCTTTTTCCACCTCCCCAGTCAGGCTAACAATTTTTGCCTCCGCGGAGACTAGCTGCTGGCTTAGCTCGATCGCTCGACGCTCTTTCAAGGCCGTCGGTATGAGCAAGTTGTACAAGGATAAAGCCAGACTATCCGATCCCCGCAGCGGGAACGTGTGCGGACTTCCAAGCATCGACAGCACCGGGTACTTCGTACCGCTCGACGAGGCTGCAGCTGGGTCCAACGCTTGGGGGGGCTCGACATCATCTGGAATCTCTACAAGGTGCGCTGTTGGAATACCTTTCGCACCACGGTCCTGATCAGACAGCTTCGGTCCTATGGTGCCATCCCCCGCGCCGTCAACATGCCTACTCTCTGTCTTGGAGTGCTTGGATTTCTTTGCCTTAGTCCTCTCCGCATCGGCGCGACCCTTCCTCTTCTGCACTAGAACCTGGTCCTGGTTCGCCTCCGCCCCTTCATGCACGGGTGCCTCTTCCTGAATCAGCCCACCAGCCCCCGCAGCCCCGGTTTCGTTCTCCCCGACCTCGTCATCTGACTTCGGGCGCTTGCTAGGCGCCTTGTTGCGCTTTGGCAGATACAACTGTGACCCAGGGGCGCCGGTTTTCGCGATCACATCCTCCAAGCTCGGGGGCTGTCGCGACTGCTCGATGGTGAGCACCTCGGACGAGCAACGCTAGAGGTTACTCATGATTAAGTTTGTATCTTTAAAGGTCCCAGTGCATCCGAGCATAGCCTTTCAGCACCTCGAACGTGGCCTCAGCGGTTTTCGAGTGATCCTTCTTCAACCCTTGCAACCACTCCTTCGACACTGCACGAAGAGTCGGTATAAAAAAAACGGGGGGAGAAGAGCGGTACCATCATGGACCCAGGTCCGAAGCAGCTGCCTCTTGTTCTCCGAGGTATAGGGAAGATCGTTATCCCAACACCCGCTCAGAAACACAAACCGATGCTTCCAGCCTTTGTCCCCCTCCAAGAAGTCATTAACTATCTTCCACTTGTTTCCCAAGGAAGAGTAGAAGAACGGGGATTTCGGAGCCTTGGACAGACCTGACATAACAATATATTCCTCCATAGGCATAACCCGACCTGAAAGACGGGAAACCATTATGCAAGACATTAAAGTATACCAGGCATTCGGCGTCAGCTGCGATGGGCAGATCTGGAGGGTGCGAAAGTAAAGCGCAATCTCGGGGTCTAAGGGGAAGCGCACCCCCCAATTGAACAGCTCGGTGAACACCACGATTTCCCGAGATCGGACATTAACGGGGGTTTCCCCAGGAACTGGGAACCGAACATTGACGCATTCGGGAATTCCCCAGCGAATCAGCAGATCCTTATAATCAGACTCATAGAAGTAGAGGTACTTCCCCTCATAAAGAGAAACGACATCTTTCGTCCGAAGCCAGCTGAAATAGGTAGTGTGATTACAGCCTCAACTTCTTCGGGTAGAGGATCGTCAGGAGGGTTGGCTGCATTACCAACAGCAGCAACGCAGACCTCCGCAGGCGCGACGTCCACCTCTGACTCTCCCGCTTCGGGATTCGAAGCTTGGTCAGAGCTTCGGGCAGTAGCAGCATTCGGATCCGATGATCGTACCCGAGAGGTGGAGGGTTCAGCTGCATTACCTGAATGAGCCCGATGAGCTGCATCCAATTCCTCTAGCGTCAACCGACGCTTAGGCAAACCTAGAAAAGTTACGGCAGTGTTAGTACCGGTCCGATACCCTCGAATTGAGGGAGTAAGCTGAACCATTTCAAGATCGTTACCTCCTGCGGGAGATGTAGAGGGACTGCTTTCTCCCATGGTCAAGAACTTGGGTTTGCGAGCGGGTCGGGGCAGGGACAGAGATGGAGAAACGTACGAGTTGACTGGTGATAGGGTCGGATTCTCTGACCGAACTACAGGGGAATGAGAGGAGCTACTACTGGAAGAAAGGACAACTGTTTCCGGAGATAGGCTAACCTCGGGAGACAGAGAGACGGGAGGATCGGGTAGGAGGAAGGATTCAGCAGGGATCGGGGTGGCTAAAACAGGGTCGTGAGGACGCGGGACGGGAGTAAAAGGTTTGGAGTTAGATCCCAAGATCAAGCCGGCGCGTCGGTATTCTTCGGCTCGGTCTCCGATGCTAGACCACTCTTCAAAACTCCACTCAGGCTTTTTCGTTTTCTTGGCTGGTGTTTCCTTTGGGTTTCTGGGTTTCATAAAACAAATATTCCAGGTCTAAGAATGGTCTGATAAGCTCTCTCTCTCTCTAGAAACGATCTGACAGCACTTTCTCTCTCTAGAATGCCTCTGAGAGGAATCAAGGATTGTGGAGTATTTATAGGCGAGGTTGAATGATCGGGGAATACCAATCGACAAAAGCACAGCGGGAAGACGAAGAGTCTCCTTAAGAACCTAGTATGGCAAAGACGCATCCCGTAAGATGGTGACACGTGTTGACCACCTTCTGGCGAAGGCTTACCTAAGCTACCCCTTTCGAACCAACTGATGATATGGGCCTTCGCAACCATGTCCACTAAGAAAAGCTGGCCCATTACAGAGAGGCCCGGGTTAAAAGCTCAAAAGAACGCGGGAACCGACCCGACTCGGAACTACAAACATTGGGAAAGAAAAATCCAACAGAGCCTAAGTATTGCCCGAAGGTCAAATCGGGATAATTAGCGTCGGGGAATGACCGACGCGAGAGGAAAAAGAATAATTCGTCCAAAGATAGGCCATTGGCCCGAAGCACAGGAGACTGCGGGCGACAGGTGTAGGTTCGGCAGTAAGTCTCCGCTCCTGATACTCCCGAAGACTGGGGGGCTACTGATGAGGGTGGAATTTACCAATGCAAATAATGAGGACTTAATTGTAATAAAAGGTACTTGGTGTAGTTATTAAGGTATTTAGGGTCTTTCGGGGACCAATGTGTAAACATAGTATTAACTAAGGGGCCTCATCAAGTATGTAAACAGCCCACTAAGGACTCAAACGGGTCCACCTTATTTTAGTATAAAAGGTGACCCACTTTCTTGGTAGGTGGGACATTGAATATTATTCTATTACATCTCTTTCTCTCTATACTCTTTCTCTCTCTAGTCACATCAAGCACAAGATCCGAAATATTCTTCCAAACAATTATTGACTCATCAAAGTTGAGGCCTGATTTTATTATCGGGAGGGTGTTAAAGTTGAATCAAATTCCCTTGAGAGAAATGTTAGAGAAAACAAAGAAAAATTCTATATTGATTTAAATGCGCAAGATGTTCAGGCTAACGGTGATGAGCACATTTCAACTATATTATTTCAAGATCAAAATACAGCTCCCCCATGTGAAGAGAAATAATTTGTACCTGATAGACCATAAGACGAATAAGAATAAGTGCAATATATTAAGACATATAACATTACATCATATGCTCTTCTTAAAACTGTAAATTCAGATGTATAGCTTCAAGGAATTTGGTGGTTCATGAATTAAGAAAAAAAAAGATGTTTAAAACCTTATGGCTTGTTCTTTTCGGATGTTCCTACATCAGCTCCTTTCTTCGGGCTTTTGAGTTCGGCACTCGAGCTCTCACCGGTTCTTTCCTCTTTATCAGTAGGAGTCTATTTCACTGGTATAATTGTATTTATCACCAGCGGACATAGTATGGAATGGGATGTCTTCATATTATAAAAATTTCCATAAGGGACCAAGGGTCCTTTTCCGAAATGTTTCGTGAAAGTGCAGCACCATGTCAGACTTGACTTAAGCATATATTTTCTCCATGGAGTCTATCACTTCGTTGGTATATGCATCAATGCTGGCCTGAATCTTTTGTTCTTGCTGCTTCTCCAAATCTTCTTTCTCCTTGGTTACCTTAGACACATCACCTTCTAGGGAAGTCTTCTCACCGGACAAGGTCTGATTGACACCGTCTTTGGTCTTCATATCCTCCCTTAAGGTTGAGAGATCTTTCTCCAAACCGGAGCACTTAGCTTGGAGCTTGGTATTGGGTTTCTCTGAAGTAGCAAGCTTGGTTGATAGACTTTCCTTGTCTTTCCTCAGTTCTTCGATCTCTTTTTTCAGTTCTTCTATGCTCTGATTAGCATTGAGAAGATTACTGGACAAAGACTCTTTGTCGGTAGTAAGGGTGTTGATGAGTGTGGTTTGACTCTTCACTTATTTCTCTAATGAAGCACTGGTTGGATATGACTAAGGAGAGAGTGGGCCAAAACATCTTGTTCTCCAGAAACAGAGAAACACTTACGGTTGTAGGTCACCATGTTAGAAGAACCTAGAGGATGGAAGGAACCAGCAAAGTCGGCCTTCTCAGAGTCGTTGAAGTAAAGATCGATGTCTTAAAGGGATCTAATATCCACTCCATCAATGCCTCCTCCGATTCCCTCTCCAGACTGCATATTGGCTAGAATCTTCTATGCGAATATTGGGTCAACAGGGGCTAGTGGAGGAAGAAGCTCTGAAGGGCGAATAATTATTTTTCCCCTAGAATGACCTTTTTCTTTTTTACAGCCTTTTCATCACTTCTTGCTCTTTTTTTTCGGTCCTTTGTGGGAGGCCTTGGTGGGTTTTGTGATTCAGCTGCCACCCCAACAGTCTCAGCTTCTACCACCTTAAGCAAGGCAGCATCAATTCCCCCATGGTTTCCCGAACCGATTCCCTCTGTAGCAGTTTGAACTTCTTGTGTTGCAACTTTATTTTTCTTCCCCTTAATCTTGTTAGGAGCCTTGGCTCTAGACGGCAAGACCAGCTTACCATCTTTGGCTTCTGTCCGTTTAAGGATTACGCCCGGAGAAGGAGGTGTGGTTAGTTCTTCCCATGTGAGATCCCTCCGACCTGTGGTATTCCACAGGTAGGATCTCACCAGATTGCTTGAGGTGAAGCAGTTGTGGAAGACGTTCCCCCAATGCTCTGCAGCCCATGAGTTCAATTTAGCACAAGTCGATTGCCCTTCCTCAGGTTTTTGGAAAACTCATTCGGCAGCACTAAAAACAAAGTGACAAAAAAATCAGGAGAGGAATATTTGCAAGTTAAAAAAGAAAAATATGAAAAATTGAAGATGAAGAACTTACCTGTACTCTTCCATCTACTGGTTAACATACTTGGGTTGACATTGGATTTGATCTTTCTGCTATTCTCCCAAGACCCACTGATGAACAAGAACTGTGTCCTCCAGTTCTTCTCAGACTCTAGTAGGTCGTCTACCTCTTTAAAATTGTTTCCATTGTTATGATTGTAGAAGGGAATGTGGTGATTCTTGCACAGGCTTGCCACAACGGAAAATTTCTCAATTGTAAGAGAGATCTTGGACAACCTCGATGCCATTATGCACGCAAAGAGAGAGTACCGAACGTTCAGGCTCAATTGGCTTGGGCAAAGTTTCACTAGATAGGAATACCAAACAATCTCTAGGTCCTGTAGAAACCGAAGTCCCGAGTTCATCATCTTAGTAAAGATAACCACCTCATTGAGTTACAGTCTATCGGAGTCTCCGGTGTGACGGGTATTCTCACCTTCACTAACTCGGGGATCCTCCACTTTGTCTGGATCCGGCCCAACTCCGTAATATGGGTGTAGACATAGTTTATGTTCTACAAGCCCATCAAATATATGAGGAGACATGTTTGAAGCAAGGGCCTACCTTTCCCTCTAGGCATGCCAGAAGATCAGGGTGAGTCAAGAGACCTTGACTTTGCCTTTGCCTTTTCCTTTTTTTTTCAGAAACAGCATCCCTAGTTTGGCCTGACGCTTCAATTTCGAAGGGGGCTTCTTCCATACTTTCTTTCATCACTTCTTCCATTATTGTGGAAGGTTTATCAGTTATTGTGAGTAGGAGGAGGTCAACTTCTGGCTCCACAGGTTGTTCGGACGAATGAGCACATGTTGTTTCCCAAGGCCTAGCGTCCGGTTGAGGTTGAGGTCCGGAGGACTTTTCCTTTAGGGCTATTTTAGGTGCCTCTGATCCTGAGCGTTTATCTTTTGAAGTAACCTTAAGTACCTCTGGTCCGGAGGGCTTATCTTTTGAAGTGGCCCTAGATACATCCGATTTGGAAGGCTTTGGTTGTGAAGTGGTTGTTTAGGATTTAACCAGATAAGTCGTCCGGCGTGGAGTGGATTTTTCTGGAGATTTCTAAATATCTGAACCCATGGCCAAGAAAGGAGAGGGTAATCTAACACTCGAAACTGCTTTTTGTTTGGCAGTGGAGGGTTGAGCCTCCTCCACAGAAGAGCTTGAGGGGAGAGGAGAAAGACTTAATTTAAACAATTGTCTTGGTCTTGGGTTTCTGGTGGAGGATAACCCTTGGTCAGTTTCCTGGGGTGGTTCACTAGACTTTTCGCTTGGGGAGACCGAAAGACCAGCAGTGATACAAGTCTCCCTTTTGACTTTTCTTGCCTTTTCTAGTTCTGACAAGTTCAACCAGTCACATTTCACAAGAGCATTTCTGGTTGTGAACATAAAACTATGTAAAAACAAGTTTGAAAGAAAAGGGGAAAATCTCTCTAAGTTTCAGAGTAATGAAGACAATGAAACAGTGAAAACTGATTTATATATCAAATAGAAAAAGGTATATGTTACCTAGGAGGAGTTGAAGAGGTTTTGGTAATGATTAAAGACGGCGCAGACGTGGGTAAAATTAAATGCCTAGGTTACTTTCTAGGCTTAATGGGAGTGCCAATCTAGGAAGGAAAATGGCTGGGTGGTCGAATCGGATTATGACACGTGTTCTACGATCCAGAAAGAAGACTCTTAGAATTCTGGGAAAATGAATCAGTTCGGATAAACTTCAAACTAGATGCATAGGCAGGTCGGACAAAATCATAATTGGCTAAGTAAAGTTTTTAGTCCTACCAAAGATATTTGACAAGGCCTAAAAATGGGCTACTGATGAGTTCAGAGTATTTCATCACAACTTACTGTGTTATCCGGACAAGAGCAATTCAGACATAAACTTGCCACTGATCTATTGGGACAGGACAAAAGTAAAGAAATACCTAATTACTTCTTGACTAAGCACTGTGCTAGTCAGCTTAATATGTTAATTGGTTCTTAAACTCGACTCGGTTCTATAACTTGACCCGCAAGCCCATGGGTCCTTAATTAAGGGTATAAATATCCCAACTACTTTCATTGATGAGTATAATGAACATTTAATACAACGAGGCTGCTCAAATCTCTCACTACGTTTCTTTCACAATCCTGTTAAAAATAGCAAAAATGAATGAAATCTATAGAATCTGGGATGGGAGGACCTGGCTGGAGGATCAAGAAGCTATCTCCAACTCAGCCATCTCATACTTTCAGAACCTTTTAAATGTTACCAATGACACTATTGACTATAGTGATGTTACTGGTGTTATCAACGTCATCCCTAAGCTGGTAACTTAAGAGGACTGTTTGTGATGCTTACTTTAATTCCTAATGATGATAAAATATATAGGACTGTTTGTGAGCTTAATCCTAATAAGGCTGCAGGTCCTGATGGATTCAACAAGATATTTTATAGGAAGTGTTGGACTATAGTAGCTGGAGATTTGTCTGAAGCAGTCAAGGATTCCATTAAAAGAAACAAGATCCCAACTAGTGTTTTGGCTTATGTGATATGTATTATTCGTAAGATTAACTCTTTAAGGACTTGGAAATATTTTTGTCTTATAAGTTTAACTACTCTATTCAATAGAATCTACTCAAAAATTGTCAACAAAAGGTTGGCCATGATTCTTCCTAGGTTGATCTCTAAAGAGCAAGGGGATTTTTTCATGGACATAAGCATTCATGAAAGCATAATCATGACACAAGAGCTGTGTTGTGACTTGAACCTCAAAACAAAAGGCAGCAACAATATCATACTAATGATCGATATGGAGAAAGCCTTTGACATGCTTTCTCACAGGTTTCTCTTTGAAATTCTTAAGGCTTTTGGGTTTCATTCCTACTTTATTGACCTCTTAAAAAACAACACAATGAACAACCATTTCTCCTTATTAATCAATGGTGCTATCAAAGGCTTTTTCAGGGAAAACCAAGGGCTGAGACAGGGGGCACCTCTGTCCCCCAGTTTGTTTATTTTGGCTGAGGAGTATTTGATTCGGGGTCTTAAAAATATAAATGAAGATCCACTAAAGTAAGATATAAAGTAAGAGGCAATTAAACCATACCTTTCTTGGAATTCGCAGACGATTTTACTATCTTCTGCAACACTTATGCTACCTCAGTTTCAAAAATCTCTCAATTCCTATCACACTATAAAAAAATTGGTCAGATCATTAACAGAGACAAGTCTAAACTAATCCTGGCAGAGAACATGACGTATCAAATGATCAATGTTGTTGAAAGAAACTTGAGGATGAAATACATTTTTATGCCTTTTAAGTATCTTGGGGTGATGATCACCAATAAAAGTAGGGTCAGCCATTTTGACAATCTAGTTTTAAGGATCAGAGACAGGATCACTGAATAGGATAGCTGTACACTGTTCTTTGGTGGAAGGTTTGTTTTAATTCAGTCTGTATTATCTACTATCCCTTTATACCATGTCAATAGCTCGATTGTTCCTAAAGCAGTAATAAAAGAATTGAAAATTTATTCAACAAGCTTTTATGGGGTAATAAGATGGATACTAATGCAATTAACGGGTCCTCATGGAATAGAATCTCCAAACCATATGGTGAGGGGGACTCAATGTTAAGAAGATTGAAACATTACAAGAAACCTTCTTATACAAATTATGATTTAATCTCAGAACTCATAGAAGCCTCTGGTCTAGGCTTATGTTCTCAACCTATTGTAAAAAGAGGCATCCTATAGTTGCACCTGTACCTAATAAAAGATCAAGAACTTGGACCAGACTTACAAGAATCAGAGACAAGGCAGACAATTGGGTTCCTATGAATGGAGAAATAGACTTCTATCGAGACAGATGGTGCACTAAAAGAGCATTGATACATTTCAATGAAGGTGAAGACAGAGAGTCGTATGCTAATGCTAATGTTTGTAGCTTCTGGGTCAATCAGAACTGGGATATGGAAAACTAAGCTCAGCTGTACCTAACTTAGTGGTGAATGATATTCTTAAACTCAAGCTCAACACCAACCCATATAGAATTATGTGAGCCTTAAGTCCAGATGGGAAATTCAACACTAATCAAACATGGAATACTATAAGAATACATGGCAATGAATCGAATTTTTACAGAAAAAGTTGGAACGCAGTCATAGGTAGGAAACACTCATTTCTTCTCTGGAGAGCCTTGCAGAACTGGATACCCACTGATTCAAACTTCCAGAGAAGGAAGTTTCAACTGGCCTCTAAATGTCAGTTCTCCAAAAACGAAGAAAATACAAACCATGTGATGGTGCAATGCAAGGAGGCCTGGGCTGTGTGGAGTTATTTCAGTGCAATTCTGGGTATAAACATATTCGGGAACATGACTACTCACCATATGATACGTACCTGGTACTGGTCTTCAGAGAAAGTATGCAGCATCAGGTCGATTAATTCCAGCAATCATTTTTTGGGTAATATGGAGAGCTAGGAACTTGAAAAAACATCAGAACATCCAATCGTCTTCAGCAAACCTTATAAACCATGTGATCCACATCCTTACTGGCTTAAACAACAAAAACCTAATTAGAAAGCAGTATTGGGAAGAGATATCAAAGTGG
This sequence comes from Limnanthes douglasii subsp. nivea, assembly GCA_036936605.1. Lineage (NCBI taxonomy): Eukaryota > Viridiplantae > Streptophyta > Magnoliopsida > Brassicales > Limnanthaceae > Limnanthes > Limnanthes douglasii. Next base: position 138,194,289 of record JAUPFV010000001.1, on the reverse strand, counting down.
CAAATATGCGGGGATGCAATGTTCGTATAACCAAACAGATGATCCCAATTTCACTATAATGGTTAGCTTCTAAACTGAATCGTTACAAACTAAACACATATGGGGTATCACTTCTATGAGGGGAATCGATTGGTGGAGGTGTTTATTCATGAAGAAACTATCGATAAAGGCTATGGAATACTTTACGGGAAAAACAATCCTGTTATTGCTGAGGCCATGGCTCTTATGGATGGTGTGGCATTGTGTAAAGCTTTAAACATTACAAGCGCGGACGTTGAAGTAGAGTCAAGCATTCTGATTGATCTGATTAGCAGGGGAAACTCAATTTGGTATCTGGATCCTCTTATTGGTTACTGCAGAAATCTAATATCTTTTGATATGACGACAAAACACATTTTTAGTGAACAAAACAAATTGGCAGATTCTGTACCAAAACACACGTTGAGACTGAGACAAGACATGAACTTCAATAGTTCTTGTACCCCAAATGAATTAAGAGCAATTTATTTTCTTGAGAGTATTGTCACAGGTTATTTGAGGAACAGGGAAGATGATTAAGAAGGCATGAGGTAGCAAATTGACATTTTTGAATTTGATTAAAGCTTGTGAAGGCTCTGGTTTTGATTCAAAGTTGAAGAAGGGTTTGAAATTCAAATTTTATCTCCCTTCTAATAGGTTTTTTTTAGTTTCGATATGGCCCCTGTACTTTTCAAAGATTATTAATAAAGTCCAAATGCTATTGTAAAAAATAAACAAAGCTACATCGTCCCGGGCTACAGATAAAATGATTTTTTTAGATGCCCGTTTGTGGTGTAAAGTGGCAAAAAGAGGACTAGAGATCAAAGATCTCCATGATTTGGATACAGATTTCAATAGGATAAGAGATTTCACCAAAACCTCAAAAGTATCTCGAGGATGAGATCATCGTGGAGTTGGGAAATTAACATTACTGCTTTAAAGGACACTCAAAGGTATGATTTTATCTGGGTTTTGAAGGAAGAATCCCGATTTCTGGAATCTGATTTGCTCAGTTTTCAACCTAAGAAAATGAGAGTAAAGTATAAGCATTTGTTGCGATTCTACCCTAATACATATATAATAGAAAATGATGACGCAGCGGAAATAGAAGAAGAAGCAGCGATAGATGAAACCCTAATTCAAGGGTAACATGATGCAACCCTAATCTAAGGGAACCAAAGAGTGAAATTTTCAGATATAAAAATCTATTATTCCAAAAACTTCAAAATAACTTAAGACATAAGAGGCTTTATATAATAGCTTCTCAAAACCCTAAATTAGAATACAAGGAAATAAAATAAATATTCTAAAATAAAATCAAATAAAATAAAATCAAATCTTAATATAATTAGATTTGATTTAAATACATAAGATATTTGAATAAAATAAAATAAAATTAAAAAGGCTTTTGTTTGGACTTTTTGGGCTACATCATCCTCTCCTGGTTGACAAGAATTCGTCCTCGAATTCACAGCACCATCACCATCAAGAACCTTAATTATATATTTTATTTTATTCAATCATTACATTGGGAATTATAATTGTTAACCTTATCGGAATAAGATAATTCTTCTCGAGTGTTCCTTATTCGAAGTCACATTAAAGCCATCCAGTTGAAGGAAAAAAATAGTTTCGAAAACCTTTTTCATAGCCTGAAGACAACATCCCCATGTCGAGTTGATGAAAAATAATGGTTTTGAAAACCTCTTCATAGCCTGAGACAGCATCTCGATAAGAAATATTTACCTTGATTCGACGATTGGTAGCCAATTTAAACTCCTTCAGTAACCGGTCAATATGATCGTCATTGAAACGTCTAGTGTGTCTCCCGCATACCAAACGATCTTTGAGATCTTCATGGCCGTATGTTGTTCTCTCCTTTAGACCTTGAATCAGATGAAATCAAGATTCAGAAACATGCTCGACCCGTAGCAGGAACTGAGGCTCTGATACCAAACTGATGACGCAGCGGAAATAGAAGAAGAAGCAACGATAGATGAAACCCTAATTCAAGGGTAACATGATGCAACCCTAATCTAAGGGAAACAAAGAGTGAAATTTTCAGATATAAAAATCTATTATTCCAAAAACTTCAAAATAACTTAAGGCATAAGAGGCTTTATATAATAGCTTCTCAAAACCCTAAATTAGAATACAAGGAAATAAAATAAATATTCTAAAATAAAATCAAATAAAATAAAATCAAATCTTAATATAATTAGATTTGATTTAAATACTAAAATTAAAAAGGTTTTTGTTTGGATTTTTTGGGCTACATCGGAAAAGAAGCTCACAAATTGAAGGCTGAATCTCCTTAGACAATAAAAACCTTAGTTTCTCGTCGAGGAGTTGAGAGCGGCAGCAGCGAAGGGTTCACGAGTTCACGCACCGCTGTTGCTTTTAAGGAACCGTCGACTTTAGTGAGAGAGACCCTAGACTTCAAAAAATTCCGTAGAAGATTTTGGACTGTTGAGTTTCATAGATTTAGTCTTCCCTAATCGATGTAAAACGGCAATATGCACCACTAATAGTCCATCCATTTTATGTCAAAATTGAAAGCTAGTCAATAGCAAGAATTGATGTATGTGTCCGTCTTTATCATAGCTGTCATTTATCATAGCTGTCATGATTTTCATGGAATATTATTACCTATAGCCCGTTTTATACTGTGTTTTTTAAATTTATATTTCTTTTAAAAGGTAACCACTTATATTGATTAAGAATCAAAAGGTTTGTTCAACAGAGATATACATATGGAGAGAGAATAATTTAGACAAACGTTGAAATAAATAATGAAAATAATTAAAGTAGTACTCCCTCCGTCCCAAAATATTTGTCGTTTTAGAAAAAAATATTTGTTCCAAATTAGTTGTCGTTTCCAAGTTTCGAGATAGCATTAATGGTTGTTTATCATTTATATCTCTTCTCATATTAATTATTTACTCTAGTTTTGTTCAGTGTACATACTCCCTCTGTCCCAAAATACATGTCGTTTTAAGGTTATGCACGGGTTTTAAAGAAGGTCATAATTACACCTCTTTTCATAAAAATTAGAAAAAAGAAAGAGTCTAATTGGTAAATGATTATAAATAATATTAAAATTTGCATTGGTAAATGAGAACGACATGTATTGTGGGACAAAAAATATTTCATAGAAGGACAAGTATTTTGGGACGAAGGGAGTATTAATTAAGAAGGTTATTTATGGCAACTAGACTTACTTTTTACAATTTCAAAACTAATAATGACATTTTTTAATTAACGTGCCTCAACCTAGAACGTCATCTATAAAGGGACAGAGGGAGTATTTGTCTTCCGAAAAGCGGCTCCTCCAAAGGTCTTCACAAGGCATCAGCATCATGCAATCTGATTCTTCTTACCGGTTGTTTATTAAGATCATCCAAACAAGAGAAAAACACGAAACAACATTGTATCCAATTTAATATAACCTGTCAAAAAATAGAATAGATAATGAAAATTAGAACATCATATTGATAGATTAGCAAGAGGAGAACTCTAGTTGCGAAGATTCAAGTAGCCACAATCCAAATTTTCAATAAATATAATAATATTTGAAAGATTGGGTATTTGATTATGGTAAAGTTACGATTTCATTTTACATTTTAAAGTTTAACGTGCAAACCAGTCCACAGTTTAATTTGGATTCTAGAAATATATTTGATAGACATAGAAGATGCAATTAAAGATCTTTGGTTAAAGGTATCAAGGGCAAATATTATTGGCTAACATATCAATAATAAGAGAATAATCTGATCATATATCAACATTCTTAAGGCCCTTGTGGTTACGAATGAGAAGGCCATCAAGAATGGCCCGACACTCAGCAATCAAGGGAGATTGCTTGTCATAGAGGTTGCCATATCTATGATTGATGTTAGCATTCGGGTCTCTGAAGATGCCATGCCCACTTGATTCTCCATTAAGGAGACATGAGTCATTGGTAATCAACTTTATTCTACTAGTTTTATTGTCGATTTTACAATCAGATCTTTGCTAGAGGTGTTGTGAAAAGTAGCCAAAAGTTTAGCCACATTAAGGTCACCATGCCAAAGGTCTCTATCAGTCATATTTGAGAAATACAATATTATCAAATATGAGATGAATCTTGCCAATAATAGTTTTTTAAGTAAAAGAAAGGCCATAGTGCTTAGATTGATTCGTAAAAAACCATATGGTCCAACAAATAATAGATGCGAGCATAATTCTAATATGCTTGATTTTTTTAGTTACCAAAACCAACACCTAACTAAGTGGTGAATGGTCATGATGTTAGCTATAGGTACATGAAAAATGGTAGCAAAATAATTCCAAATAGGCCCTATAGTAGGACAAGAGACAAACAAGTGCGAGGTTGTTTAAATGTTTTGACAGAATTGGCATTTAGAAGCGAAACTGAAATTTCTTTTCTGAATGTTGGAATCCACACAGATCCAACCTTTAAGGACTTTCCATACTAAAAAAGAGTAGTTAGAAGGGATGTAAGAACCCAAAATCTCAGTAAAAAGGGTTTGGACATGATGCTTAGTTCTAATATGATTCAAGGTTTTCTTAGTTTTATAGATGCAAGAATTATCAAGAGAGCAGATGATACTAGCATCTCTATCATTGTTTATTTTAAGATTTTCAATCTTGTTAATGATAGAAGGAGTGACAGTATATTTAAGACTTTTTAATTCCAAATTATTGTTCACCCAAAAGTTATTGACATTATTTATGTTATACCAAAGGTTATTTTTATTTTCATGAACACTGATCAAAGGCTTGTTGTCAAGCCATTTATCAAGCAAAAAATCAAGCTTACCATTACCAAGATTCCACTCAATGGATGAAAGGTTCAACAAGATTCTGGAGGAAATTAAATTCCTCCAGATTTTGGAATCATATTTGTTATAGCTGATTTGTAAGGGTTGGTATGATTTACAGTGAATCGAATGCATGCAATTTTCCCATAAAAATTTATTTTCTTTCATTTTATACCTAATTTAAAGGAGAAGGTGGTTTGGAGGTCAAAAAACTTTCTGATATTTAAACTACCCTCCTGATAGGGTTTACTTATGTTGTTCATATTAGTCCAGATTAAAGTATTTAGAAGCAGTCTTTGAGCCCCATAAAAAATTGTTCATAATTCTTTCAAGTGTATTCAAAACAGAAATATGGATACTGGATTTTTGCATATACTATATAGGGAAAATCATTAGGACATATTGGATTAATACCAATCTATTTCCATAGGAAATAGTGGTGTTCTCTCAATCATTGATTTTATTTCTGACTTTTCTAACTAAATCTTCATATAAATTTAATAGATTGGTTTTATAAATAGAAATGCCCAAATATTTCAATGGTAACGGATTGTTTTTGAAACCAGTGTCTTCTTCACTATAATTAATTTTGGATTTTATGATATTGGTGAGAACAATTAAGTTAGAGTTGTCTTTATTGATAATTTAACCAAAGAAACTTTGATGCATGTTTAAGAAGTAGTTTAACATGTCAATGTTGTATCTGGAGTCATTTGTGAAGATGACTAGGTCATCAATAAAATCCAGACAATTTATATTGATATTACTTGTGATATATTTCATTTTATGATAGTTGTTAAAAAGCATATTAATACCTCTTATGAGGTATTCTTCGGCGATGATGAAAATCATGGGAGAGATTGGATCTTCATACCTAATACCATTGGTACCCTTAAAGTAACTTTTAGCCTCACCATTAATGATAATGGTGAAGTACATAGAAGATATGCTATTATTGATAAGGTTTATAAAGTTACTACTGAAACCAAAGGATTTATGGATATTAAAGATGAAAGAGTGAGAGATGTTGTCATAATATTTAGCCATGTCAACTTTCAAGAAAATATTTACTGCCTTGCGATTTCTTATTAAGGTCATAAATGAGCTCTTGAGCCATGAGAATATATTCATGGATATTTATTCCATGAACAAACCTTCCTTGCTCAAGAGAGATGATTTTAAGGAGAATGAGCATAAGTCTTTCATTTATTATTTTGGATATCAGTCTAAAGATAGTGCAAAGGTTAATTGGCATATAGTCTTTCCACGGTCTATGATTATTCATTTTAGGAATGAGACAAATTGCAGTAGAGTAGATACTTTTTTGGGATTTTATACCAGCAAAATAATCTTTAAAGGCAAGACAGAGGTCGGGTTTTATGGTAGGCCAACCTTTTGGTAAAAAATAGCGTTGAAGCCATGTGGGCCAACAACATTATTGGGCTTGAGGCTTTTTACAGCCTTCTCAATTTCAATTTCAGATGGATTATCTATAAGTAAATGGATTATAAGAAGCAGTGATAAGGTTAGGGATGATGTTTAAGCTATTAAACTAATCAACATGATGAGGATTAGAAAGAAGGTCCTTGAAAACGTTTATAGCAGATTCATAAAGTTTATCCTTATTATCAATTCAGTTGCCATTTTCAAAGAAATCATTAATTTTATTCCTATTTTGGATTTTGAATATAATTATGAAACATGGATGTGTTTTTGTCACCATTATCCCAAAGGAGAAGCCTATTAGATCTTCAACATTTAGAATAATTTACAGAAGTCATGAATTCTTTATTGTTTTTTATATGATGAACTTTAAGGTGGAGACGTTGTTCAGGGTTACAACTGGCATCCGCTTGAAGTTGTCCTTCCAAATGACCCAAAGTTTTTTGTTTAAGTTAATGGTGTCATTGTGAAAGCCTAAAGTTTTTAAGATTGATGGAAATTTAATAATAGAAACCACGGGTTTCTCTAAAGCAAGGAAATATATGTATTTTTTTTATAATGGATTTCAATCTTCTAAATGTGTTTTTATTACCTATACCTCTAGTATACGAGTTTAAAATTTTAACTGTCATTATTGTTAAGTGTTAAAGATATCCTTATGAATAGATTGAATTAAATTTGTGTTTATAGAAAAGAAGTGAAAGTAACAAGAGAGAATTAAACTATTGAAATTCTAGAGAGAGAAACAACAAAGCATAATCTATTTCAAGAAGTAAAATTCGAAACCTTTATTCATTGTCTTCTACCATATTTATAGGTACGCAAGAAGACTTTAACTGAATCAGTTACATAAAGAGATAAACTTCATTGTGGTCTTTTATATTTACAAATAATACCAATCTCCTCTCTGAAATTTAAAATTTACTCAAAACAACCTTAATATTATTATTTTAATGTCTCGAATGCAAACCACGCATCATTGCATCAAAACGGCTTATTTCTACACTTATTATCTTCGAACGAAACTGTATTTAAGTTTTCCTTGAATCAAGACTTCTTAATATTCTTAAGGTCTCTTTGAATCTTTATGCAATTCTCTTAAATTTATTTGAATGTAAACATGGCTTTCAATCATTTCTCTACTAACAACTAGAAACGTAAGCAATACTCTAGTGCGCATGCAAAATATCGTTAGGTCTGACAATATACAGATGTCACATTAGTAGGCAACCGTTTGGCAGCTCTCCTTTCATCCAATAACTGACATTAACTCTTCATCTTATCTGCCCACTTTATCCTTTATTATTATTCTATAAATATTCTTCCCTTAGTTATTTTTGCTTCACATACAACTTATAATGAGAGAAAGAGTAAATCATCTAAAAACCTTATTTTCCTGCCACCTTCACTGGAAAACTTAAATTTCCAGATTTAACTTTATCCTTCTATCTATTAATTTAAGGATTCTTCTTTGTTATATTTTATGAAAAAATCTCCATCTACTGAAAACCCCCATTTTTGGTATTAACGACAATTTGTGTATCAGTGAAAAGGCTACTGAGTATTGTGCAGCAGGAGTAATAAATTACTCTCCAAAATTTTCAACTCAAACCATAGTATAAGGTAATTTTAACATGACTAGAATTCTTATAGGTACCAAATCCATCCAACCCAGTTCTTGACATCTACTCACCAAAATCGCCTCAACAATCACCGCTCAAAATCTTTCACCAGCACTCTTTAGCAACGCGCCAACTCTTCCTCGAACAAATTGCAAAGAGACACAACGTAAATATTCTCACAGGAAATCGGAAACATCTCTTATAGTGAACACTAAACCTATTCAAATTTCTCGCAAGGAAACATCTTGAATTCAATCAAAGACTCACTCTTACCAGAATCAACCACCTAAAAGAAGCCCATTTATAGCCATGAGATATTTTAAAGAAAACAATACTCCATAGAATCCTACACCTTCCCCTCCGCCAAAAGAGATAATTGTGACTAGCAAAGAGTCACAACAAAATCCTTTGAATACCCATAGAAAAAACACAACGATACCTTCTAAACAATAAAATGATACTAGTGATAAAGCTTCACCTCAACTGCGAGATGAAGCATCTAAAAAGAAGAATAATCAAAATCGAGGAAGGAAACAGATTCTATTATTGATATTATAGAAAGTGGGATTGCATCAGAATCCGAAAACAATGCTTCTAAGAAACCGGCTCTTGAGAAAAAGGCAAGTTAAAAGAAATAGCGAATTGAATTACCCGAGGACATTGATGCAAATCTTAGCGTAAACCTGGAGTCGGTCCTCCCCGAATATATTACTGCATTGAAGAATGTGCCATATAAATATTACATTCAAGCCCATGCAAAGCGATTAAAAATACAACAATGTATGCTAGAAAATGTCGTGCTTCGCTTACCACAAGTAGGAGAGACTCTAGTGTTTTGTAAAGTAGATGAACATGTGGTCTACCCTAAGATCATCAACCGGGGACTTCGATTCCCATTAGACCTAATGATAGTGAAGTACTTCGAACTCCTTGATTGTGCCTAACACAAGCAAGCCCAAAATTTATGGTTCACCCTCTTATATGTAATTACGGCCTCTAGACTAGAAAAAATTCCTCTTTCTATCAAAGACTTCGTTACAATGACTAGTCTTTTAAAATATCCAGTACTTCCATTCGACTATCTCACCCTCGGAGATAACTTCAAGTTAATTGATAATCTCATCAAAGCTGACAAGTTCTCGAAACAAATATTTGTTTTTATTTTTGGAGCTTGGGAAAATGGCAAGGTTTCCGAAGAAAGTCCATCAAAGCTCAACCTTGTTAATCAGTCTCTTTTTATTTTAGTATCTTATATTTTTAACTCGTTTTTATGTGTATTTTAATTGAATGTAGAAATTTTAAGGAGGCACAACGCTCGTAAGAAAACTACCAAAGAAATATTTGCTAAACTCTCTATCTGGGCGAAAAATGCATGGGGTAATGAGTTCTACAATGTCTTATTACCCATAAATTTCATCAACAACCATTTATGGAGGATCTCCTTGGATGTTGTCGTTCCAGATGAAGATGTAATGGAGCCTCCAAACTCAGATGATGTCGTAAAAGACTATTGGAACCTAACGTAAAACTCATTCTTCTCGTTCGAAATAAGTCACAAAGCCACTTTCCGCCAAAGAAGAAGGGAAACAAGAAAAAAACAGACTAGTTCTTCAAAAACTCTGAAGTCATAGGAAAGATAAAAATAAACTAAGAGGAAAAAAAGAAAAATAATCTTCCAACCATTGATAAAGAAATCGAGGATAAATCTTCTCAGAAAATAAAAAAGATCGTCTCTTCAAAAAAGAAGAAAGGTTCGTCGAAAACTTCTCCAACAAAAAATGCAGAGAAAATCGTCGAAGTGCCTCCCTCAAATTCAAATCTAAATTCCAAAGACACTAAAATGAAAAGACTATTGGTGAACATGAAATTCAAGATCTTTATAAAGACATAGATCCTGAAGTTTAACAAATCCAAGAATAACTTGGTCATCAAGTTACCGCACCTCTTCTGTCTGAAATTGTAAGTTTAAATCTTCCACCACGTTCCTTATCATATGCACTTATGATTTATGAAAGTGCTCATACTATACCAATTAAGAAGCCCTTTGAATAAGTATCAAATGCACTTCAACCATTCTCTACCCTTGAAGAAGCAGCAAAGCATTTATGCACAAAGGTTAAGTATGCTTGAAGCAAACTAGATGCTATGGCTAAAGATATGATTCGGTGGAAAAAATTTGTTGCGGGAGAGAAAAAAATAAGAGAGATTTTTGGTTGACATATCGTCGAACAATTCCAAGTTTTCCAGGCTAATTGATCATAGTTCATAAAATGAGTTGTCTAGCTTAAATGTCACTTGAGAGCTATTAATGAACAAGAAAAATGGAACTGAAGTCTTCCCATCAATGTGAGCTGGTTAACTCAAAACAAAACATGAAAGAAAAATGGGCAAAGAAATAAAATTACTCGTCTCTACAAAAGTCACTTAACAAAGTGAAGAGGAGAAGAAAAATACAATTGATGAATTCACATCACTCAAGATGACATCCAATGAAGAAAAACACATTGTTATAAAAGCTGACACGACCCAAAGCGGGCTAGAGCCTTGCTCTTATAAAAAATATCAAGGAGCAAAAAACAATCACGTTGCTCTGCGAATTCCATGCAGCGTTTCCAAACGTGAATTTTCCAGTCTTTTAGAAATTAATTCGTATAGAAAATCATCCAAGTGAAGCATTCAAACCTATACCCATTGAATCCTATGAAGAAACTGAATCACAAGAAGATGAAGATGCCTCTGATCAGGAAAAGAGCTCATCGGAAGGAAGCTCATACCAGTCTCTCAATGAAGATCAAGAGGATTAAAAATATGGATTTTTTGTTTTATATGTTGTTAAATCACCCGTTATTGTTGATTTTCTATCTTTTGTAAGTGCTTAAACGCTTGGCACTTGAACTTATATTTTTGTAAGGCTGAAAAATGCATTTTAATTTGTCCGAGGAACAATGTTTTCTTTTATCTTTCAAATACTTGCCAGTTTGGGGCCATATTTCCAAGACGATTTTCCTTTATATGGAGAAATACCTTCCGCAAAATCCCTGCATTTTACCTTTAAATTATAACGTCTCATCATCAAAGTTTGATAATGAGTCGAATTCAAATGCGCTCTAACTCTCTTCTCTTTGATCAAGACAAGGTCTGTCTTCCTTGGCTCTTAATTTGACTCCTCAGATAATGGAGTATTCTATAAGAAGGTAAAATAGACTCTGTAAAGCTTACAGAATCCATACCATATACCAATGCAAAAATAGTTTCATGAGTAGCTTCTCTAGGAGTCGTTCTATAAACCCATAACAGCTTTTGTAAATAATTAGGTCATTTCCCCGCAACACCTATCAAAATTTTCTCTAAGCCTTCCAAAATGGCCTATTAGTTACTTTCACTTAACTGTTTGCTTGAGGAATAAAATATGTTGAAAAACATTTTGTTATACCCCTCGAATTGCAAAAATAAGCCATTTCTCTATTATTAAATTAAGAGCCGTTATTTGTAGTAATTTTTTGAGGAGCTCCAAAGTGACAACAAATATTATTCACAATAAACTTGATAACATCCTTGGATCTTGTACCGGATAATGGTTCAGCTTTTGCCCACTTAAAAAAATAATTTACCGCCACAATAATCATTTGACGCCTTCTATACGCCATAGGTAATGGCCCTACTAAATCTATTCCTCATACATCAAAAGGAATAGCTTCGGATATGGAAGTAAGTGGTATTTCCGGTTTATGAATGGAATATGAAATACGTTGACAAGTATCACAACCTCGTACTAAAATCAAGTATATCAGATCGTCAATCGCCTTGAATTGTTTCTCGAGTGACAAACACCTCCTCAGTATATTTACAATGTTCTGATCGCGTCAAAATCGAAGGGCTTTCCTGTGATAATATCCATGGATATTCCTCTGTGTAAAAAATGGTTGCTAAGTAATAAGCAACTGTATCATCTCCTCGACTGATATGCTTAACAATCACTTTATCAAACAAAAGAGTTCACCCTCAAAGCTCACAAAAATAAAAAATAAGTGATCTTTCTTAGCCTCGGGTATCTCTGTCATATGATTTGCCACTAGCTGTGAATTTGTCTCCAAAGGAACTCTTTTCGCCCCACTTATATTTGCAAGCCTTAAACCAACCAATAGAACCTCGTATTCAGCCTCATTACTCAATGCATGAAACTCAAATCGAATAGCCTTTTACATAGTTTTCCCAAAAGGAGCAATCAATTGAACTCCCACGCTCGATCCCAATATGCTAGAGCCACCATCAGTTCGAACCACCCATGTTGAAACTTCTAGTAGTAATTATTTAATTGCCCTTTATCTGATCAACTTGAATGAAATTCGACCAAAACAATTGCTAAAGCTTGAGCCTTAATCTTTGTTTGAGGAAAATCTGGTTGTTGTAACACATTCTTTAGTAGAAAATAAGTTCGAACAACAATTGTGTGAGCTTGAAAATAAGGGCGCATTTTTCTAGTAGCCACCACTAAAGTCAAGGCTATTTTGCAAGCCTCAAGATATCTTTTCTCTTATGCCAACAAACTCTTGCTAACATAATAAACTCGTTTAGAAGTTCCCATTTCCTCTCGTACCAAACAAGCGCTAACAGCAAAATCTGACACTATAATATACCAAACCACTTGTTCTTCATTTTGAGGCTTAACAAAAATTTTAGGTCACAATAAAAGTTCATTAATCTTCAAAAAATCCATTTCACACTCTGTTGTCCACATAAAATCTTTTTGCCTTCGTAAAACTTGGTAAAAATGAGCACATTTGTTAGAAAATCTAGAAATAAATTGATTAATACCAGCTGACCTTTCTGTCAAAATTTGCACCGCCTTTAATTATTCAGGATCAACTTTTATTCTTTTTTTCGCAGATGATGTACCCTAGAAACTTTCATGACCTTACACTAAAATTACATTTCTATAGATTTAACTTCATTCGAATAACTCTTAAGTTTAAAAAAGTATCATCTAAATCTTTGAAGTGTTCACCATCTGTTGGACTTTTAACAAGCATATTATCAATGTAAACCTCCATGGTTCGCCCAATCTGAGAAGCACAAGCCTTATTCACCAGTGATTAGTATGTTACCCCTGTATTATTTAGACTAAATGGCATAACTTTATAACAATATCATCCTCAATCGGTCATAAATGTGGTACTTTCCTGATACTTTGGATTCATCTTAATCTGGTTATACCATGCAAATACAACCATAAAAGAGCGAATTTTTTTCATGAAGTGAAATCAACCAGCTGGTATATTCAAGGAACAAGAAATAGATCTTTGAGACATGCACGATTCAATGTAAAGTCAACATACATTCTCCATTTCCATTCTTATTTTAAACTAATACAGCGTTAGTAGTCCAAAGCAGGTATTGTGCCTCCCGAATATGTCCAGCTTTAGATAACCGAACAATTATGCCACAATAGCCTCAGATTTTTCAACAGAAAAAGCTCGCTTCTTCTAACGAATAGCCTGACTTTCGGGTTTATTGATAAAATATGGCATATTATCTATGGTGGAACCCCTACTATATCATCTGTTTTCCAAGCGAAAACATCCAAATTATCAAACAAAAATTGCAACAATTGATAACGCAAAGTGGGTGACAATAACGTCCATATTCGGTGATTTTCCCATTTGTAAATGTATACTCCTCGACATTCTCGCTTACTGCAAAAGGACCCGGGGTTTCCCTCGGATAATCCACGCCATCCTCGTCTGAGGTGAACCCCCTTGATTGCTATTGAACCATCTAATCATTGGAATTAGATCTTTGAGAATGAAGAGCTATTGCATAACACTTTCTGGCTACTTGTTGATCGCTTCGAACCACTCCAACACGATCCTCAATGACATACTTCAAACACTGATAAAATATGGATACTACAACATAAATTATCTAGCCAAGATCTCCCAAAGATAGCACTATAGCTAGTTGGACATTTGATCACCATAAATAAGACTTGGACCCTCTTTTTAAAAAGGCCTTTTCCCAAACATACTTCCTCTTCAAATTCTCCAATCACTTGATCTATCACTACTGTAAACCCATTTATGGTACGATCAAATCAAAGAATATTAGGTGAATTACACATCTTATCATACGTAGACTTTAACACTACATTTTATGAACTACTTGTGTCTATCAAAATACGTAAAATTTCTACCCCAACAATGCCTGCCCCTATAAGCACTCCACCTTCGTGAGGTCCTGATATTCTGCAAAGATCGTCATCGTTGAAAAAGATAAAAGGTGTATCAATATTTACATATAAATAAGTGGACATTTTACCTTCTATTTGGGTAGCCAAACTCACTACATGTTTTTTCTAGAGCTATTAGTATTACCAGTCATGGTATATTCTCTAAACATTTCTAGAAACTCAAAAAATTCACACAAACTTCAAACCCGTTCTTGAACAAGTAACTCATCCACAAATAACAAAATTAACCAATCCGGGTCTGCATCTAAATACTTTGTTGTCGCGTCAAAATTGTCACATTTAGAATCTAGAATCATTAATAAACTCTTACTTCGAATTTGTATTAAAAAGTTGTTATGTTTTTCGACCTACTGCTTTATCCTTTAATGAAGTCCGTTAACTTTCCATTCTCTATCAAAATCGGTATCTCTTTCTATAACGCTATATAGTCTACAATATAATTCACAATGTCATTGTGATACTTGAAAAACCTATTATTACGTTCTTCCCTTGCTCTATTTATCAAAGTTGGCTTTCTAAAGTTCACATGACCTTTTGAGTTCTCAAATATTGCAGCTACATTCTCAGTTAGCTCTGCGAAATATTCAGGGCCTATCCAATGATTTAGTCTTGGTCGGTGAGGTTTATAGTTATATCCATTACTTGAAGCCCGTCATGTTCGGGAAGAAAGATTAGTATTAGTCCTCGGACAAGGTGGTGCTTGAGAATTCGAATCTTGTACTTGGATACCTTGACCAGTAAATGCATGTCCTGAAGTTCTTGTTGTAGAACTTGAACTACCTCGAACCCTAGTGGACTCTTCAACTTTAATTTTCTATTGAACTTGAACCACTAAAGCTCCAAATGTCAAAGTTCTTCTTCTAGCAGTCTTATTTGCCAGATCCTTGGAAGTAACCCTTGTCTAAAAGATGCCATAGCAATAAGTTCTTCATAATCCTAAAACTCTGTTCTCGTTAATACAAACCATCTAGTATAATTTTTTAAATTTTCCCCCACAACTTATTTGCATTGTATAATTGTGTCACCATTGGCTCGTATTTTCTTATTTTCTACAAACTATCTTCGAAATGCAGTATAAAAATTCTAAATTCATCATATAATTCGGTAATGGATCCCCTTTAAAATCCTGTTATAACTCTTCAAAGCAATACCCTTAAAAGTATGAGATAATACTCTACAAACCAGCTTGTCATTATTTTCAAAATTCATCATATAATTCTTGAATTGTTTAATATAGTCATCACTCGTGTTCTATCAAATTTCTTTAACTTTGAAATAATAAAATCACTCTAAAACGGTAGTGACCTGATGTCAATAGATAAAGAAGAATTTATTTACTCTAATCCTTGCATATATTAATCATCTCCCTTAGTTTCTATTATTGCATACAAGTTTTGATCGGTTATGTTAACGTATTGATTAGACGCATTCCCCTCATAGAATATATTGTTCCTTACATATCGAGGCCTACTTTCCTTTTTTGATTTATATTATTTACGTGATTTTCGATGCCGACTTCCTTCCCCCTTCGAATAATTTCAGTACGTTCCTTTCTTAAAGAAATTACCTTCAAAATTTGAGCTAGAGAATTCACTATTAATGGATGAAATATATTGTTGTTTATCCTTTTTATCTTTTTGCGAAGAACGATGTTCCTTATCTGATTTAAAATGTGTTTTTTACAATCACTTTGAATTTGATGAGCTGTGTAAGACTCATCGGATTGGTTTCCTAACTCATATTTTTCCTCAACTATACGCACTTAGAATGTCAATCTAGTATATTGAATTTGTTGTTTTATCTGTGTATATTCATCATTTAAAATAATTGTTTTTCTAACAGCTGATTCATTCGATTTTCAATGTCAGATTGATTATATTGCTCATAAAACCTGACTATTACCTCGACTTTTTTCATGGAACTTACTCCTATGTATAAATCTTACTTAATTGCTTCCATTTATTCACAAACTTTTGGATTTACTCTTGACTCTTCTAGTAATCGGTACTATTAACTATGAATTTTATCTCTTCTGGTTTTAAATTTGTTATCTAAGTACCTTACTCTATCTCTCTCTCTCATTGTGTTCGCAAATGTTAAGTGTTAAAGATATCCTTATGAATAGATTGAATTAAATATGTGCTTATGAAAAGAAAGTGAAAGTATTAAGAGATAATTAAAGTTTAAAGTTCTAGAGAGAGAAACAACAAAGGAAAATCTATTTCAAAAATTAAAAGTCGAACCCTTTATTCGTTGTCTCCTCCCTAATGTATAGGTACGCAATAAGACTTTAACTAGATCAGTTTCATAAAGAGATAAATTGCATTGTTGTATTTGATATTTATAAATAATATCAATATCCTCTTTTAACTTTACAATTTACTCAAAACAACCTTAATGTTATTGTTTTAAGTCCCTGATAATTTATGTCCTTATAAATTATAACTAATGATATATAGATTCTTCGTGACCTTTTTAGGGCCATTGATAGGTTTTTGGAACCTTTCATAAGCCTCTTAAACTTTGACTGAGAGTTTTATCTCGTTTTTCTTGAATATTTCATTCATGCTATGCCCCTCACATTCAGTCTAAGACCTTCACAGTCATCATTCAAAATTTTCTTCCATTGTATATATTTTAAATTTAAGGAAATAATCACTTCGAGCATCATGAATGACTATTTTCCATGAAGCATGGTGTCCAAAAAATGCTTGTACACTTCGGTAAATAACTTAAGGGAACTATGGCATGTTCTGTGTCCTCCACCTTAATGCCAACTAGATTCAAGTCAAGAATGATTCTATTAAAATCATCTAGGTTTTTTAGATCTATATGATATCATCTATTAACAATATGTACAACATTTTCATGAGATACAATTTTTCACCAAATACATCTTCATTTAAATCGCGTCAAACATCTTTAATATCCTAAAGACTCATACTGATAAAACATCTCTTAAAGCACTTCATCCTTTAATTTCAATATGAGTCCACAAAGAGCTTTGGATAATAGTTGGACATCAACTTTATGTGTAAATATCTTATCAATGACATCAACCAATAACTCTTGTACGTGAAAATCCTTAACTTTAATTCTCAAAAGGTTGAAATCACTATCTTCATTGATTTTTTATAAGTTAAACTTCATGGAACTCATCTTGGTGGATTTTCTTGTTTTCTCAGGGAGAACTTTCACTCTAACCTTAAGATCTGAAATAATCTTTGTTCTTTGTTCTTTATTCTTTGTATCAACACTGTAACTGGTGTTGTTCTCGATTATTTATG
Organism: Limnanthes douglasii subsp. nivea; assembly: GCA_036936605.1. NCBI lineage: Eukaryota > Viridiplantae > Streptophyta > Magnoliopsida > Brassicales > Limnanthaceae > Limnanthes > Limnanthes douglasii. The sequence goes on along the minus strand of JAUPFV010000001.1, from coordinate 138,176,849 downwards.
CTACTCGTATCTCTTGTTAGGTAAACTCCTCCAAAAAAGCACCTCTTCTTTGAAATAATCAACACCACTTTGAAATATCAAACAGTTTTTTGAACTGGAATCCTGTATTTAAGTCGAAAAAATTGATGCTTGATTGATTTATTGATATTTTCAGCTCATTGTGGATATATTAAGAAATTATAGATTTATCTTTAAACTTAAAGGTGATTTTGAAATTTATAACCTTCGAACAATGTTAGTCGAAGCATAATGGGTTAAGCAAAAACCCGTTAATTTGAAGTGATGAATTTACAACAAGAACAGATAGAGTCACACAACTTTGGCTCATACTCAAAGCCTAATTGTGAATCATTAAACCAAAAAAACAAGAAAGAAAAAGTATGTTAGACCTAAGCGCACACGCGTTACATTTTTAACGTGTTTTAAATAGTTACGAAATCCGATATCCACGAGAAACATGTATAAATTTTATATATAGATAGTTACAATAAGATTCTCAAACACTAAATACTCAACCACTATTCATTTTACAAAGATCACTTAACTTAAAAAGAATATATGAATTTTAGATTGCATATTCAAATGTTTATCTTCTACCTCAACTATAAACGTAAGAACCTAGCTTTCTCTCATAATTCTTATAATTGACTCTTTCAGTTAATAATTCTACAATGATTTCATACCCTAGGATTCACTATTCATAGAGGATTAATGATGCATAATATCACTTTAATCTCACAATAACGCTTCAAAACGGATTGCCTCAGTCGACTAGACCATCCAACATATGAAACAAAGGCATCATTAAAATTTGTATGGCAACAGGCCTACATCAACTACTTGTACCTTTTTCTCTTATAGCATGCCTTTATCCAATGAATCTAAGATCAAATTCTGGAATTAAACATGAATACTACCTTTAGTGATCAAGATTCCTCTATAATATTTTAGGTAGCTTAAAAAACCTTTAGTAACCATATACCACCCTTTTCACAATAAATAATCAGTATGCTCTTTTGGGCTTCGGAAGTAGCAATCTCATTGCCTTTGGCATCATTTTATCTTAGGTTTCAAAAAACTTGTCTGTAGCTAAGTATTGACGTGAACATCTACATATTCAAAACAAATCGTATCTTCTTATCTTTGGATATCCATCTTCAGCCAGATGAAGTCGTCATATTGTAAACCTTAACCTCGTAGACATTTAGTCGTACGTCTATGGAGATCGTGAAAATGTGGCCACTCTATTGCTAGGATCTATATACCAAATAACTTCTCTGAGCAATTTTATGAAGACTCAATTATATGACTTGCGAGTCTGGCCGATAAGTCAATACATAGAAATTTAATTGGTAAGACCAATGTAATAAATATGTAATAATAAGGGTATCCTATATAATAAGACTTAAGTATATTTCGTATTAATAAATTAATAGGGTATAATATCCCGTAATAGTTTATTCATATGGCTGTGGGTTTTCCATATGGGATAATTAATAATGTAAGCCGATAAAGGCCTAAAACTCACTAGATACAACCTTTTTAAACTTTTAATGCACATTTCATTTTTCAATTCCTTTATTTACTTTATCTCTCTAAAAATTAATTTACAATCATCTTTTCTTTTTTAAACAATGTTACGGTTCTGTTAGTGATTAGTGGCGACCATATCAGAATCTTAGGTAGGTATCTAAATACAAATATCCAAAACCTTAGTCAAGTTAGGTTCATTTTCAAACTTTAGCGGTGGATGGATTCTGATATGCAAGTAGAACATACGAAAATTAGTAAAAGAATCAAGGTCAAAGAAAAATCTAACCAGAAGGCTTGGAGAGCTCAACCCTAGTGTTTCTACAAAGAGAAGCATAAGGGTTGGCCCTGGAAGAGCATCTTGATCGATTGTATGAGGAAATTACGATGTTAAGATCATCAAAAACCTATGGTAAATTATCCAAGAAATATCCATTCGGAATTCCAAAAGTTTGGAAAAAAGACGGTCCCGAAAGAGAATATGACGAGTTTGATTTAATGAAAAATCAAGAAAAATACTGAATAAAACAGTTTTAGTCATACATAAGCCACAATTTTTTGAAAAATGAACAAAGGGCAAGATATTATTGCATTCCTTCATAATCTATTTAGTACTTTATTTCTGATTCCAATTAACTTTTTCCTACTTAGGATAAAGATCGTCATCACTAAAAGAAAATAAATTATGATGGTAAGCATTATTTGAAGAGGCACACCAGTTGATATCAAAGCTTGAAGCAGGAGCAAGAGCTAAAAAATGACGTGACTCCTTAGATAGAAGGAGCCTCGTAAGGGAAAATATAGAGTGATAACTAAGGGAAGGGTCGAACAACAATAAACTATGGTAAAAATCTGAGAAAGTCCAACTTTATTTCAATAGGGCTTGGGGAACCGAAATTTTGATTACTAAGCCAACCGTCAATTTGCGGTCTTGTTTGAGCATGGTCTTTATGCAACAATTAGTGATGGCCACCAGTATAGCCAATGGGTATAACTGGAAGTAATCTCTATTATCTGCTAAAATTCTTACTAGACACCTCCCGAAGCGGTTTGATATATCCAAAATAGAAACGTTCACGGGAATATAGATCTTGATAATAATTTAGAGAAGTTTAAAAAGTCTATGCCGGATTAAAATGACGATGATAAGTTGTTGTGTCAAGGTTCTTCTCAAAAACTTCAAAGATACTGGTCTAAAATAGTACAACCAACTTCCCCAAGGTTTCATCAAGAATGTTGGTATGTTCTCGACAACATTTAGATGCAAGTTTGTGGGAAGAAAGAAGATACGGAGAATGGAGGCACAATAATCCAGTTCGGCCAATTGGTTGGGGAGAGTTTGGAAGACTACACCAAGGGATTTGTTCTTACAAATAATAGTCTCAATAATATGTTATGAGCAAATGGATGTTTTTTTTTCCAGGAAAGGGCTTCTCCCCAAAGAGTTGGCTAATGAGTTACTCATGAAAAAAAGACTTAATATTTCGGAGTTCAGTAGCTCAGGTCGAGAAACAGATCAACGTTAAAGAGTAGAAAATATTAAAATCGATCATATCCTGGTTTGTCAACAACAATGAATCCAAAACTATCCACCACAAGCAGTAACTACTTTTCTTCCATAAGGCATAAATCCAATCCCACCTCAATCTAGGATAAATCAGCAACCCAAGGTCAACAGTATATGCTTAGAACAAATCATTGGGTCTGACCTAATAGTTATGCTGAATTAACATAAAACATTGCCACTTTTTTTATAAGACCCAAAATTTTGTTTAGTTTATGATACCACTCCCCTTTCAAAGTCTGAGGAAGGACGAAAGAATCTTTTATGTGAGTATCATAATAATATATGCTAAAGGATTTAATATCTTCGAAGTAGGAAATCGAAACCTTGATTAAGAACAAAAATTTGTCCGCTTATGTTTAAGCACAATTCAGGGGTCTAAAATAGGTACCAATGAGAAATCAGGTCACAATCTGAAGAATGGTAATCTAAGTTGTTCCAAAATAACAAAATGTAATAGTCATTGTCAAAAGTTATAACGAGTTTGATGTGGATGTTAAGTATCCAGAATCTCATTCTAACCAAAGAATTATTCTAGTGGTTGATGAACCCAACAAGGAGGCAAGGGTTAAGAGTTTGTGTGACTTTTTCAAATCATTGATAATATTCGGTGGGGGAAACTGTACCAAGAGCCTCGGGCTATTCAAGAAAGAGGCATGACGTAAGTTTAACAACTTAGTTAAAGGGAAGAATGTTACCCACCTTTACCAAGATCTTATGTCTTTTATTTGTTTTGATGATGATGATTTCAGATATGTTGTTGTACCTCACGAGTATTCTGTAATAATCAGACAGTTCGACAAATATCTTATTCATGTCTACTTACAAACAAATGTAAAACCCTTTTTTCATACTCCAAGAAGATTGAACAATTGTAGGATTTAGTGGGATTACTGCAGACATAATTAGAGAATTTGAGAGGGAGGTGTTTCAAAGTTGAGAACCCTTTAAAACTGATAAATGTACTTTTTATAATTATGGATTGAACCCTTAACTATCCACCATTTTCTGAAATAAGCAATCATGAGTTAGGTGGGAGTTATCACCAAGAACCAGAAAATAGCACGATAATGCTATGTTAAAGCTCCAGCCCCTAAGACACTCAAAAGTGTTTAAATGAAGAGAATAGCAGTTACCGAAGTCCACTTCAAATTTGGATGTTGTACATTATCCAAGGGAAACTCCGAGTTTGATAACACCCGATGAGGACACTGAAACTTATATTGTCCCAAGACAAAACTTTAAGGATCAGAGACCAATCACCATCGGTCATAAGGGAACATCTGATATCCTTATTATCAAAGAATTTAATTATATTTCCCAGATGTACCAAGGACGTATCAAGAGTCTATGCAGGTTTTATTTTCCATAAAGTTGTAGTACGACCTAATATACACCTTATTATTCATAAAGGAAAAGATTTCGCAACCGAAAAGTCTAAAGAAAGTATAGAAAACGTAGATCGATTCACAAAAGTAGGGCATATCCAAGGATTTCAATACTCATTGTGGACATAAAACCTGATACTTGTCAAGAAGAAGAATAACAACTGGAATATATGTGTTGAATTTATAAATCTAATAAGAATCGTCTGAAGGATCCTTTCCATGTTCCTAGAAATGACTAGGTGAAAGACTCAACCTTGGGTAATAAACTCTTATCTTTTATGGATGCATTTGCTAACTACAAACAGAATCAAATGGATCCGAGGGACCAGCAACACTACATTCATAACGGGTGGGGGGCTGTATTGCTACAAAGTGATGCAGTTTGGGTTGAAGAATGTTGGGCTACTTATCAACATCTAGAAAACAAAGCTTTCATTAGCCATATGGGAAAGAATGTTGAAGTTTACATTGATGATATGTTAGTAAAAAGTATGAGAAATGAAAATCATATCGATGATATGGAATAAACTTTTCACAACCTTACAACTATAAATTATAAGTTGAATCCATAAAGATGTACTTTTGGAGTTGGGTCCACAATTTCTGGGGCTATATAGTGAGCCAAAAGGGCATCAAGGATGACTTAATACAATTGAATGTTCTAACTACCATGTATCCTCCAAGGTCCATCAAAGAGGTACACATTTTAAGTGGTAAATTATCGACTTTAAATAAATCGCTTCAATTGGACTCCAGAATGTGACAAAGCTTTTACTAAAATAAAAAAACATTTATCTTGTCTAGAAACTTTGACCAAACCTACAGAAAGGAAAACAATTATTCGTCTACATTGTTGTGTCGGATAATGCAGTAAGTGTTGTTTTGGTCAAAGAGGTAAAATATTTTCTCCACCCAACTTATTACGTAAGTATAAGTCTATTGGATTCTGAAAAAGATATTTAAATTTGGAAAAACTAGCATTGGTTTTAGTGGTGGCATCCAGAAAAATAAGGCCATATTTGAAGTCCATTCGATTATGGTTCAAATATATTTTTTTCCACTTAAAAATATGTCGCAAACTCCAGATGTATTGGAGTTAAGAGAATATGACATTGAATTTGAGCCTTAGACAACCTATAAAGCGCATGACTTGACAAATTTTCCAAGTCGAGTTTCATTCTAAATGACCTAAGTTAGAGCTAACCATTGATATGTCTAAAAACTAATAGGTAATTCAACACAACAGGGGTTCAATCATTTTAGTTTTGTAGAGCGGGTTTCAGTTGGTAGCCCTAACATGAGACCTAATGTTTCATCCCGACTTCGGGCCGCTGTCTCACTTTGACGTGGAGTGGGTTGTACTTGCTTCTGATTTTAAACTTGGAGTGAGTTAGATCAGACTGGTGCTAAGGGAGGAAAATAGAGTGGATATATGATTTTTATTATTGCACTACCGAAGGTGCCTAATACGCAGCCGAAATGACAAGCAGATGCAGAGGAAAAAGCTCGTAGTTTTGCAAAGGGTGGTCGTTTAGAATCAAACAAAGATGCATATTATTATCAATATTCAATTGCGATTCTACCTGTGCCAGGAATACCGTATTCTTATTTTTTATTAAATCCTCCCCTAGTGTTCCTAAGAGAATTCCATGTATAATTGAGGCACATAGTACATCCTCGTTGCAATACTCGAGATGTTTTTGGTTTATACAAAACTTTTGTGTATAATATCTCAAATTATCTCCGTTCTCATCTCAAATTATCTCCGTTCTCCTGCATGTGATGCATAGTATGATCACCATGTCCCTTTGTCAGCTTAATCCTAATAAGATCATTTTTTAATAGAGTTCATGACATATCAAAATTGGTAACAAAACTTGGGGCACAACTAGTTGAACCATGTGCAATCATTACCATTAAAGGTTATTGAGAAGACTCGATACCAAATTCAATTTTCATCGTGTAAACTCAGCATCATGTTCTCGAACTCTTCAATATGCTGCTCCTGAACACCGATTCCATCAAAACTTTCTATCTTATGAATATCACACCTATGCAGTAACTTGACCGCTACGATTTTTGAAACTAGAAGAAAGCCTTTTTTATATCGCAGAAAATATTACTTGATCCATTTTATATAGCCGAATACGGGTCCATGTGATACTTCGACCTAATGTGATACATTGATTCTTGGTTTCCATACACTAGCTTGTACCGCGCATCTGCCTGTTGATACACACCGGTGTTTTCTCCCAGACGTCGAAGCCCGAAATGTTATCTAGGAACAGAATGGGAAACTTGATGTTGAGCCCTAGGAGTAAGAACATTTTGAGAATCATGAGCTTGGTATTGAGTTTCCGGTTCGAGCTCGGTCTTCTCAACATATAAAGTAGTAGTCGGGGCATCTCTCACTCCCTTATCTTGCTCTGTTTTGTGGTATCTATGGTACTCTATATAATACTAGTCTGGGCATCTCGAGTGCCGCCAGCAACTAGTACGCTTATGATTTATGCGAAGATACTTTTGTATGTGAGGGGACGAGGTCTCTTCATTGTCACTTATATTTGGAGATATGTACCAAGGTTTGACACAACAGTTTCGTCTCAGAGATATAGGCTTCGTCCAGTCCATAAGGTCTGATAAACTCGTAGTCATTTTAGAATCCTACTTCAATTCACCAAAATATTTCAGAGATTCAATTCAAAGAGAGAAAATGAAAATAGATAAAAATAATATTAATTGCCTAGTATAAAATAGTATAAAATAATGATTGTTCGCCCTTTATATATGGAGTGACAAACTATATTTAATCAATGTTTGCCAAATATACAAGAGTATCTTATTCGATTTATTGATAAAACTTTATTAATACAACTAAAACCGACACCTTAAATTCACTTTAAAAAATTGAATTCTAATTGATCAGTTTAAATTTAAATTCAAAATCAGTCCATTTTATACCGTAAAGGCGGTTTATACAATTTAAACAATATTGATCAATACGTTTGTGTATGTTTTTTTAGAAGACACAAAAATCATTAACTTATTTGTAAATAACTTCTGATATATCTGATTGGAAGTTTTAAAAATCCATTAAAAATATTATAATTTATTATATTATCTAAAGCTTCCAAAATTATCCAATATTCTTAAATTTATTTTCACAACGATTTATGATCCTAAAACAAAGACTCGTAAGTAGTGTTTTTTCATTTTGCCATGTCAATTCTTTATATAGAAATTTTACTGTTTTGGGTTCAATGAAAGCACGCTATCGGTCAGGTACCTCGGTGTCCCACTAATTACTTCCAAGCTTACCTACAAAATTCACAAATAACATAAACTCATGGCTGTTAAACACCTCTTTTACGTCGGTCGGCTCCAGCTTATCAAAACAGTTCTATTCGCTAGCCAAGTCTACTGGTCCTCCATCTTCATTCTCTCGGTCAGAGTTTTAAATGAGTTCTCGCAGCTGATCTAGAGATTTCTTTGGCCGGGTTCAGAGATGAAGATCTCGGGGGCAAAATCGCATGGGACAAGCTCACTTTGCCCATAGATGAGGGCGGCCTTGGGATCCCAAACCTAAAAATTTGGAATCATGCGGCTGCCCTAAAGCTTTTCTGGTCCATATTAACTAAAAATAAAAGTTTTATATGGATCCAATGGACTATTGTTGAAAGAATAAAAAATAAAAGCATTTGGACTATTCCTCCTCCTTCCAACGCTAATTGGGGATAGCGAAAAATTCAAAAGCTTCGGAATCAGGTTGCGGGCTTATATAAAGTTATTGTTGGAAATGGAAATAACACTTCCACATGGCATGATCCATGGCTCTTTCCAACTTCCATCATTGACCGTTTTGGCTCCAGTATCACAAATGTGGCTCGACTGCGTAATATCTCTCGAGTCTTGGACCTCATTTGCAATGAATTTTGGGCTTGGACCCCTCATGCCAGAGCCCCAAATAGGCGCATGCTTTCTCACCTAACCGATATTAGAAGCGCTCTTAGGGCCTTCCTCCCACCAGTAAGACTGCGGACGTCTTTCTCTGGATCCCTAACAAGTCCAAACCGTATTTCACCATCAGTAGCACCTACTCCGCGCTCCAAACAACGAGAAATAAAGTTGCTTGGGCTTTCCTCTTCAAATACTCTATCCTCATATACTCTTTTATCACTTGCATGGCCATCCATAACAACCTCACTACTCAGGATAAACTCATTAGCTGGGGACTTGACTCCCCACCTGAATGCGTTCTATGTTCAAACTACGCGGAAACTCTAGAACACCTCCTCATACTCTATGTGTATTCCTCCTCCATCTCGGAGACCATGTGTTGTAAGCTCCTTATCCCTTCAAGTCCTACATCTTCGGCTTCTTGGCTCAAGGAGGCTTGCAGTTTAACTCTTTTGTGACTATGGAAAAGGTTTCATATGGCAAACTCCTTAGTGCTCGATCATATACCACATCTGGAGTGAAAGAAATACTCGTATCTTCAATGACAAGCATGCATAAAACTTCAATGTTGCTCATCATGTGCTATCTGACCTTCGTTACTGCTTTCACGGGACGAAGGTCACCTTCCCTATGTAATTGGCTTTCATTTAAAGTAATTTGTATGTTATTTTTTGTTTACCTTTTTCAAAGGTTTTGCTCATCGTTGTAATATGGCCCGAAAGCCACCAAAACCTTATGTAAACACCTTTTAATATATATATATATATATATATATATATTACAGTTTTTTATACCAAAAGAAAAACTTTACCAGTCACCGAATTACTTGAGATACGGGACAAACACAAAAGAAGAACCAACAAATCCAAGTGACAAAGAGACAAGTAGACTAACAAGAGTATGGTTAACCGGTAGTTTCTTTGTTATGCACTACTAATTTTCTTGTATTTTTTATATTCACTAGATTTTTTGGTTCTTAATATTAGGCTCTCAATTCATATATTTTTTAACATGGTATTTTATCTAGGTCTACTTGTTTTATATTCGACTATCCCATTTTTTTATTTAATTTTTCGATTTCAAATTGTTAGTGAGGGTCTCTAGTCGTATCAAAATCTATAATTTTAGTCTTTGACTTAATGTTTTTTTTATAAATTTAGTCAATGACTTAATGTTTTTTTATAAATTTAGTCAATGACTTCATTTTTTTTTATAAATTTAGTCCATCAACATTATAAAATTTATAAATTTAATTTCTCTATTTCGCAAAATTTTATTAATTTTTAATTTTTGAATCCAAAAAATATCTCCCTCCCAAAAAAATATATATTTATATATATATAAATATAAATCAAAAAATTAAATTTATAAATTTTATGAGCCAGTGATTGAATTTACAGATTCTGACAAATTTAAAAACTCTCAACAGCAATTTTAAAATCAAATAACTAAAGGAAAGTAGACAGAATAGTCCAAAAAAATATTTCCGATTTTACTCTTTAGCCTAGCTGACATACAACTCATTATCGTCATTTATTATTTCTTAATGGCTAATTTAATTTAATTTACAAAATCATTCCATCGATTTAATAGATTTCTCATGTAGGCTAAACACCTTGTCAAGAGCGAATCTATCCCACCCGAATTTACATGTTTTTAAAAATTAAAATCAAAATCAAATATGCAAAACAATTTATCAATACTTTTTTTTAAGCAAAATTTCTTATTAATATCGAGAAATTAGAGGAAGGGCCTCTTTTAACTAGACGTGTCTAATGGTTTTGGAACCACGGTTCAAAGCTGACAACCTGCTTAAGAACTGGCGGTTTACCTGCGAAACTGGCCAATTAGGACCGCAACCCGCCAGAACCGCAACCCACCAGGACCGCCAGACCGTTAGGACCGCATAAGAGTAACCCGACAGGACTGCAACCCGTCAGGACTGCGAAACCACGGTTTATTTGTAAAAAACCGCGGTTTATTGGTAAATATTATGCTGGTTTTATTTATTTTATAACCAAAATGTTATATTTAAAAAATATTGAGATATTGCATATTATTATAGAATTATTATTACATTTTTGTTAATATTAATTTGTTTTGGTTATTAATATTTTAAGTGTTGTAATTATTATATAGTCCAAAATTTTAAATATTACTTATGTTATTATCACATTTTGAATATTATTATTATGTTTTTAGATCTAATATTAGTAGTGTTGATTTTAATATTACAAACAAAAACTATATCTTATCATGTTAAAATATTACAAAATTTATGGTTATAATTTTAATATTACATTTTGAATTTTATTATTGTGATTAGTTTTTAAATATTACAAGTGTTATTTATTATTTTTAAGTTATATTGTTATAATTTTAATATTACATTTTGAATTTTATTATTGTGATTAGGTTTTAAATATTACAAGTGTTATTTATTATTTTTAAGTTATATTGTTATAATTTTAATATTACATTTTAAATTTTATTATTGTGATTAGGTTTTAAATATTACAAGTGTTATTTATTATTTTTAAGTTATATTGTTATAATTTTAATATTACATTTTGAATTTTATTATTGTGATTTGGTTTTAAATATAACAAGTGTTATTTATTATTTTTAAGTTATATTGTTATAATTTTAATATTACATTTTGAATTTTATTATTGTGATTTGGTTTTAAATATAACAAGTGTTATTTATTATTTTTAAGTTATATTGTTATAATTTTAATATTACATTTTGAATTTTATTATTGTGATTTGGTTTTAAATATAACAAATGTTATTTATTATTTTTAAGTTATATTGTCATAATTTTAATATTACATTTTGAATTTTATTATTGTGATTTGGTTTTAAATATAACAAGTGTTATTTATTATTTTTTAAACCAAAATCATATTTTATCATGCTAAAATATTACAATTTATATTAAAATATTTAATATTACAAATGCTAAAATATTACAAGTCATATTAAAATATTTAATATTACAAATGTTAAAATATTACAAGTTATATTAAAATATTTAATATTACAATTGCTAAAATATATTTTTTAGTCTCTTGTCGCTAACCATTTTTTTAAGTCGCAAAACTTTCTCAACAGTAGCTGCAATTTGTAATGGATCTCCCAAAACTTGTCCTCGAGTCTCACGATTAACCTTACTTAACGCAGCAGCAATCAAATCGACCATCTTCGTCTTCGTACTAAGACTTTGTTTAGGAACAACGGTCTTACTCTTAGTCTTGGTTATAGTTGGGTGTTTGACACTTCGTGTCACCTTGTCGACCATTTTAGAACTAAAATTTGGTTTGGCGGTCTTACTAAAAGTCGTACGTGTAGTACTAACAAGTTTGACGTTTCGCCTCTCCTTATCAGAAATTTTCAAACTAAAATTTTTTTTGAGAGTCTTACTCATATTCGTAGGTTCAGTAGCACATTTGATGCGTCGTGTGATCGGATCCCTCTCGGGTGGAGGAGACATCATAAAAGAAGAAAATTCCGAAAAATCAGTTTTCGGAGTTGCTTGTCCTAACCTGTTGTTGAAGCCACAAGACGACATTGGAAATAGGAAATAAGCACAAATAATAACTAATACAAACTAATAACAATTTTTTTCGATAAAAAAAATCTAACTATTTCGAAAACAGAAGTACGATATGTAAAATACAAAAGTTAAGCTTAATAACAAAATCTAGAACAAGTTGAGAGATTTAGAGAGTTTATAGTAGATTTAGAGAGTGTGTGAGGTTGGAGTTGGGGTCTCCTCTATTTATAGGGGAGACCCAATTTTTTTTTTTTTTGAAAAATCCGAATTTTTTTTTTCGTCCGGACCATCCGGACGCAGGCCCGGATGCCCGAACCTGTCTTTCGGACCATCCGGACATTTCGTCCGGATGCCCCGGATTCAAAACCAACGGCTAGTTTCATAAACTAGCCGTTGCATTTGAATCGTGGGGACCATCCGCATGTCTGACCGGATGGTCCGCACGGTGACGTCATCCGTGACTGATTTTTTTTATAATTTTTTTTTTTTAAAAAAAGTTATGCACTTTAAACTATTTAAAAAAAATCAAAACTCTATATATAATATAGGATTCCGCACTAATATTTTTAAAAAAATTAAAAAAAAATTATATAAATAGGAAATTCGAACTATTATTTAAAAAAAATAAAAATCTATAAATAGATTTTTAGAACTATTAGTTTTTTAATAATTTTAGTACTTTTATGAAAAAAATATATATTAAATTCTCTAGATAATGAAAGAAATTTTATATTTTAAACCCTTCCTTTTATTCTAGTTTATTGAAAGAAATTTTATATTATTAACAAGTTAATTTTGAACATAATAGATAGTTTATATTGTTGATGATGTTAATCTCCTAAATAAATATATTTAATTAATTATATTTAATTATGCCATCATAATATAATTCCTTTTTATGAACCAAATTACAGATAGTTAATTGAAACACATTTGGTATTTTTGAATTTATTTCACAACCAAATTACATGTGTTTATGCAATTGGAACATATCCAAATTTATACAATTTTTAAAACTTTAAATTTATACTTCAAAAATTGAATACTTCAAATATTAAATTTATACTTCAAATGTTGTAAATTTGTAATCGAAATACAAGTAGATGTACTTATTTTATTTAATATCTACATAATATTAAATAAAATATCTTAAATACATAAATATAAATAGAAAAGAAAATGTATCAAAATCAAATTACAATTATTTTTTTAGATTGTAATTGATGATTATAAAATTTCGATTAAAATGATAACATATTTAAATTAAAATACATGAAATAGAATACTTAACTCGTGTATATGGGACATATCTCAATTATTGAAATTAGATTCAATTAACACTTACAAATTAATTTTAAATAACATTATAAAATATTCTGATAAACGGTTCTTAAATGGTTTGGTCGATGGTTTGAACTGATAAACGGTTCTTAAATGGTTCGTCTGGTGGTTTGAACTGGCGGTTTAACTGTGAAACTAGCCCATTAGGACTGCAACCTGTCAGGACCGCCAGACCGTCAGGACCGCATAAGAACAACCCGGCAGGACCGCAACCCGGTAGGACCGCAACCCACCAAGACCGCAACCCGTGGTTCTGATTTAAACGGTGCGGGTTGGTGCCAGTTCAACCCGTTTGACACCCCTACTTTTAACACAAATAAAAATCACAAGGGTTTCAGAGCAAGGAATCCCAAAACTAAAGACCTTCTCTGCTTACATGACTAAAAACATCTCACTAAATACATTATCTTCTCCATAATACTCTTCTTCTCTAAGCTCTCAAAGCCAAAATTCCTTCTTCACTATTTTATCATGAAAACTCACTATTTTATCATGAAAACTCAAATAAAACAGAAAAACAGTATTATCCATTCCTTTTAATATTTCGATAAGGGATAATACCTCAATCACAAATTTTCCAAGAAAATAATTGATTGGAGACCGATCGAAATTTCAAGATTTGAAAAATTTGGTTTCATTTTACATCTGAGAGTCCATTTTGCAAGCCAACCAGCGGTTTGATTTTGGACTCGTGAGATGATAAAACTTTCTTGCAAATTTTAAGAACAGACTCTAAAAACCAAAGCTCACCACCGAAATCCAAGTAATTTACCAAAACAATAAACCAAGGCTCACCACCGAAAGCCAAGTAATTTACCAAAACAATTCCGCAGTAATGTATTTTGATACTTATCTAGAAACAATTTTCCGTTTTGGTCCAAAAATAGATTTTTTTTATGTTACATTCTTTTCGACCCATGGTCAAAATATTTTAAAATACATAATTATCCAATTTCGAGAGACTCCGGAAAACAGTTGTTTTATAAAATATTAACTATAAATCCTAAATTGAAAAAAAAAACAATACATGATAACAAATTACACATATATAGAAATAAATAGAAATGAAGTTAATAGAAAATACATATGAAGTACTTGGTCACCAAACATATTAGTATTTCGTATAAAAAATGGGTTAATGCTATTTAATACCCATTTTAATAAAATAACTTTTTTTTTCAATACCTCTTTTAATACCTTAACTACCTTGAACCAAGTATATAAAGCTTATTTTGAGAAATAACCAATAATTTTTTTTTAATTTTGAATTTATGACCAGATGTCGCTCTCTTAACCTACCAAAATACCCGTTTTCCAAGGAGGGACTATTTTTTCAAAATTATTCTCTATGATGAATCAGGCGCCGGCAACCACCGTTAACCATCCATCAACCCACTCGAACGGCGTTCACCACCTCAAACCGTCATCCACCACCTAGCTCTAGACCTTAAACCATCGTTTTAGAATAGTATCATGTCCCTCAACTTGGTTACGTCTAAAATGGCGACCACTTGAATCTTTGTTCTGTCAAATCTTTCTAAGAAATTCACCTTCATAACCACCGAACAGCTACTAGTATCCACATACAAGGTTTGGTAGGTACTTCAATTCATCTGTTATTTTGTTTTTTTCCAGCCCAACCAGACGAACAACATCACAAAATCATGTTTTTACTCTACTTTTTAGTTAAAAATATGTTTTGGAGAGCTTTACGGTCGAGTTTAATGTATATTCACGGGTCTGTAACTATTTCGGTTAGATTTTACATTTTCTGATAATTTCAGGAACAAGATGGGATTTCTATGAACATGATGTGATTTTGGGTTTGAATACAGACACGGCTGGATACGTTAATATCGTTTGATTTTTTTTCGATTTTTGTGTATGTGTTTGGATCAGATGAATTTCTAGATGGCTTAATGTGTCTGCTCTCATTGCGATTGTGCTTTAATTATATTTCGATTGTGCATAGATTACCCACCCAATGTAGGTTTATCTTTGTTAGATTGAAATGTTATTTGTTTTTCATATGCGATTGTAGTATTAACAGTTAGTTACATTGCGAGAGATGATCAATTTCATGCAACTCATGAATAAAAGTTGCTAGATTACTCATCGACACTGTGATTTACTATTAACAAGCTAGTTGCTAGACATTCATATTGTCTAAATAAGACATTGCTAGATACGTTGTGAAATTGATAGATCTATTTGTGTTGTAACACATTGCTGCTTTCTAGCTTCCATTACAAAAAACTAACTCCATCTTCTACAATGCATCGTAGTATATGTCGTAACCTAAAGTTTGTATTTTCAAATATGGTTATGAAACTGCTATTGTTCATTTATTCGAGTTTGAAAATTTTCAAACCCTTTAAGAGTACGCTGAAAGCAGATGGCAGGATCTGGTTAGAGGTAACTACACTAATAGCTACTTGTGTGGTTCTCACAAAAATTTGTTGTTTAATAAAGAGCAAGATTTTATTGGTTTGGAAGTATATATTGATGTCGAGCATCTCACACGCGTTAATTTTGTTATTGAAGAACAAGTGATGAATAAATAATCTGTAGTTAAACGTAAACAGCCAAGCCAAATTTTTGTAGAAACATCCCACTACAAATGAAAGAGTTGGGATAATAGTATTTGTTTACTAAATTCAACCATGAAAAAAGGCATCTTGCTACCACTAGATGGGCAGAAGCTATCATCGGTGTTGGTCAGTCATTTGCTAAAGGTGCTGCAGGTCTAAGGTTATCTTTGGGTCGATATGCATTAGCGAACTCTTTTTTATTTAATTACATGTATAATATATTTTCAAGATCACAAGTTATTGTGTCAACAAAGATTCTCACGGCTGCAAATAGAGGCTTTATGCATCAACTGATTCTACCACCGGTTGAATGATCGTAAAGCGGTTTGTTGAGACTCATACATGCAGTCCCGTATTTACCAAAAAAAAGAAAGCATTTGACATCCGATTTGATTGCGGATGAAATTCAAGATTCAATTAGGTCATGTCATAGTGTGACAATGAAAAGTATTCAGTCCTCTATGAAATAAGATTATGGTTTAGATATTTCTTATTGTCTATCGTGGAATGCTTTAGGAAAAGGCAAGGAGGGGAGTATTTGGAGATATCAATACTTCTTTCGGTTTTCTAAAAGGATACTTCAAACGACTAAAGAGTCGTGATATTACGACGGACTGCCATTTGGAATTAGCTGTCGGGAACGTTTTCCGACGGTGTTTTATAGCGCTCGGCGCATGCCTTCAAGGTTTTAATTCATGCATACCTTTGTTGTATGATGACGGAACGCATCTAAACGGGAAACATTATGGTCTGTTTGATACCAAACTAGTACACACTATAGACAAATATAAACTGCAAGGTTGCTGTACATTTATTTCGCATTAATTTCGGCATTGTAGGTAGTGGAGACTCAGACAACTGGTTTTGGTTTTTGCATAGTTTTAAACCTCATTTGCTAGGGCAGAAAATATCATTTATTTAAGACCGTCATTTTGGTATTATTAATGTTATAGCTGTTTTCTATCCCAATAACTACCATGCGTATTGTATCAACTATCTAATTCAGAATTTGAGTAAAGCTCTTGAACACACAAACCGATAATCTAAAAAAGAATATGCTACTGATGTTTAACTTTTGTGCTTATGCTCCCATGGTAGAGCTTTTTAATGAATGAATTGCACAGTTTACGCACCAAGGGGGTGATAGAATCTCGAATTTTATAAACAATTTGCCCCCCGAAAAGTATGCTCAGACATACGTCAAAGGGAAACGGTATAGGGCAATGGCATCAACAGTTGTTGAATCATTCAACTCGTAGATAAATGTTTTTTTCAATCTACCTATAGTGGAATTGGTGGACAGGCTTAGAGTCCTGTTTATGACTCAGATGTCCATATGTTTGTCGGAGGGTCTCAACTGGAATATTAATTTGTGGCACGAGTTTGACAATAGTTTTAAGCACAATGTAGAATGTGGTCGAACGTGGGTAGTACGTAAGTCTTCCGCAGCTTGTTTTGAGTTTTTATCAGACCCAATAATGGTAGTAAACATGCTTGATTTCAAATGTACTTATGGTGCTTGGCAGCAAGAATATTTCCCATGCCCGCACGCATTGGCTGAAATAACATCGTTAAGCAAAGATCCTATGACTTTAATAAAAACCCTTTTTCACTACTGCAAATTACTGGTCCAATTATTCTTTTAGCATACCAGTTATAACCGATTTTGGCAAAGTTTCAACCTCTAACGATTCTGCCGAGCTTGAGGTGCTCCCACCAAACGTGAAAAGAAGATCGGGACGGCCGAAAAAAAAACGTATTCCATCGAAAGGAGAAGTAACCACCAGCCAGTCGCGATGTGGGCGCTGTTTTAAATCAGAACACAACAAAAGGTCTTGCGATGCTCCATTCTAAATTAGGTTACATGTGCTTTTAAGTTTATTTCTTTTTGTTTGATATGGCTAGATAAGTGCTTCTTGTCTTGCGATTTACATGTATTGACATTTTTAGATACAATTTATTGACATTCCTAGGTAAACAGAGATGACTTCGTTAGCTACATGTAATGACATTGCTAGATACGCGAAAATGACATTGCTAGATACACTAACATGCCACTACTAGATGCCCTATTGTGATATTGCTAGGTACCTTGATATGACATTGCGTGATTCACTAACATGAAAATTCTGGTTACCCTAATTTGACATCGATACATAGAATAATATGACATTTCTTGACACATTAAAATGACATTACTAGATACACTACCAAAACAATCGGTTTGGTATGCATTTAATGTACTGCCTCTTACTATTAAGGAACAAGCACTTTACATTGCTAGATACGCGTTATATGGCATTGGTTTGTACATTAATATCACATTACTAGATACAGTTTATTCACATTGCTAGATACAGTTTATTTACATTTCTAGCTAGACTAAGATGACATTCCTAACTACATGTAATGACATTGCTAGATACACGAAAATAATATTGCTAGATATACTTACATCGCACTGCTCGATGCACTATTGTGGCATTGCTAGATACCCTGCTATGACACTGCGTGATTCACTAACATGACACTACTGGTTACTCTATTTTAACATTGCTACATAGAGTAATGTGACATTGCACGACACATTAAAATGATATTGTTATAGACACTACTATGAGATTGATAGATACACTAGTATGATATTGGTAGATACATCAACATGAAATTGGTTTATACAAAATGTTGACATTGCTAAATAGCATAAAATAAAATTGCTAGATCCCCTAATATGACATTGCTAGATACACACAACATGACATTGTTGGGTACCCTATTATGACATTGCTAGATAAACTACTATGGTATTGTTAGATACATTATTATGGCATTGCTAGATACTATACACTAGAGGGTTATTACATTACGATTGAGTTATGTAACTGCCTATATAACCTCTTTGCTCTAGTTTTTCCTCTCTAATGGTTAGTGATACTATAATAAGTTTCTACTGGAAACAACCATTGTAAACACACAATTAAGCAACAACTAACAACAGAATTAGAAAATAGATTAAAACTGCATCCAGACCTTTACAAATTCGTAGAGAACTCAACCCTCCCCAAAAATACAACAGCTTCGAAGGTTCGTACATTTTACTTCGGAAAACATATAAAAACATAGTAAGGAAAATAACATGCTACATTAAATACCATAACATCAATCATCAGCCTCTTCCTCCTCGGATGAATCTTCTTCTTCCTCGTAATCTTCCTCCTCTTCCTCGTCCTTTTCTTCGTATATTTCCTTCTCATTGTCTGCATCATCGTCTTTTCATCATCAGTGTCAACCGAGTCCTAAAAATACTTGTCGTCCCAATTATCCCTCCTATGCCTTCATTTTGGAAGTTCGTTTAGGTCTGAGTCGTAACCATCAAAGGACCGCGAGTCGTCGGTGTCGTACTCGTCCTCGAAATCAAATGACCAAATGAAACGGTTTTTTGAGTCTTCAGACTTCAGATGAGTATTCCTATGTGATGGTCCTTTTCTAAGGTGAACAGTCCCTCGAATGGACTTAGAACCACTTGTCTGACGATGAGTACCTAGGTGAAACTGGAGACGAATGAGATATTTGTTTTGGAATACAATGAGTTTTTGAGAAGTGTAGTAAGAGCACTTAGAAATCATGTTGGGCCTTACAATCACTAGTATCGTCTAGTGGTTGATTACATCCTTGTTCATGGTGCAAAGAGAAACAAGTGCAATGTATGTGTCCGGTCTCATTGTCTCGAATAATTCATCCACAATGTGTGACATTGCTAGATATACTAACATCTCACTGCTCGATGTACTATTGTAACATTGCTAGATAACCTGCTATAACATTGCGTGATTCACTAACATGACCATGTTGGTTACCCTATTTTGACAATGCTACATAGAGTAATATGACATTTCTCGACACATTAGAATGACATTGTTAGATACACTACTATGACATTGCTAAATACACTAGTATGACATTGGTAGATACACTAACATGAAATTGGTTTATACAAAATGTTGACATTGCTAGATAGCATAAAATGAAATTGCTAGATCCTTTAATATGACATTGCTAGATACACACAACATGACATTGCTAGATAGACTACTATGGTATTGTTATATACATTATTATGACATTGATAGATATTATACCATATAGGGTTATTTCATTGCGATTGAGTTATGTAACTTCCTATATAACCGCTTGGATCTAGTTTTTCCTCTCTAATGGTTAGTGATACTATAATAAGTTTCCACTGGAAACAACCATAATAAACACATAATTAAGCAACAACTAACAAAAGAATTAGAAAATACATTAAAATTGCATGCCAGCCTTTGCAAATGCCTGGAGAACTCAACCCTCTTAAAAAATACAACATCTCCGATGGTTGGTACATTTTTCTTCAGAAAATATATAAAAACATAATAAATAAAATAACATGCTACATTAAATACCATAACATCAATCATCATCCTCGTCCTCCTCGGATGACTCTTCTTATTCCTCATAGTCTTCCTCCTATTCCTCGTCCTCGTCGTCTTCTATTTCCTTATAATTGTCTACATATTCGTCTTCTTCATCAACAGTGTCAATCGGGTCCTTAAAATCTTTATCGTCCTAACTGTCCCTCATATGCCTTCCTTTTAGAAGTTCGTTTGGGTCAGAGTCGTAACCGTCAAAAGACCACGAGTCACCGGTGTCGTACTCGTCCTCGAAATCAAATGACCAAATAGAAGAGTGTTTGAAGTCTTCAGATGAGTATTCCTACGTGATGCTCCTTTTGTAACGCGAACAGTCTCTCGAATGGTTTAAGAACCACCCGTCTAACGATGAGTACCTAAGTGAAACTGGAGACGAAGGGGCCATTTGATTTGAAATACAATGAGTTTTGGAGAAGTGTAGTAAGAGAAATACCCTAAAATCTCATGCCCTAATTATAGCCTGACGTCATACCCAATGCTACGTCTAATCTAACAAATTGCAATTAATTCTACACGTCTAGTTAATGCATTTGTAATGATGCAATATTTACCTTTGTCTTGTCAAGTAATAAATTAGCCAATAAGATATAACCTTTGATTAATTACTGACGGAGATAGGTAGCAGTCATATCGATGTTATTTAATGATCTCCTTAGACAATAATAACTCATTCTCCAATGCATTAATATAAAGTATCATGGTGGACGCGATTTATGCATACTGGTTCCAATTATGAATAGACAATCGCATATTGTGATTTATGCTGTTATCTAATTACTATATGTTTAGAACTTATAAATTTTACAATTATTAACCAAAAATGACATTGCTTGGCTAGTGTATAGTAATAAAGAATCATTGCGATTGTTCCTACTCTCAAGGCTCTCATCGTCTTGATTTTGTATCCACCCTTTACAGTAGGTATGTATATTTTCTTCGTGAAATAGGCTAACTGTGAAAACAAGGAACCCCATATTACATTGCGATTTTTGTTATATACATAATGTGATTGCTAATAGGCGTAAGAGTATGCGATTGTGATTAAACTATTTAGCCGTATCTAAAACTTACCCTTATCGCGGTTGCGATACGTTCACAAATTATGTGAATGCAAAAGACTTAAATTAATGTAAAGAGACTTGTAGAATATAACTAAAAGCAGGTCATCAGCAGTATTCCTCGTCTTATCTCCAATGTGTTTGCTCCATAGCAACAGTGAGTTATAGTTACTAGCAGTACCATTCTCCATATCAATCACCAGCAGCGTCTAGTGGTTGATTCCATCTTTGTTAGTGGTGCAGAGAGGAACAAGTACAATGTATGTGTCTAGTCTCATTGTCTCAAATACTTCATCCACAATGTGTGACATATCCCCCTTGATGGTCAGCATTTGCTGCAATTTTTACGATTATTATACGAAGTATATTGTTTTAAATAACATAAATAATACCTTATGCAGTTACATTTGCAACTCCAGAAAGTTGAACTGCGCTGACCATACAGAAAAACTTATCATCAAACCCTTTCACATGTACTTTCCAATTAACATCCTAGAGCAGCTTATATATCCAACCATCTATGATCTATCAAAGTACGTTAGATTTTTAAAAACATGACAATGATTAAAACAAACACAAGTTTGTCTACGTGATAAATAAACTTATTAATTTGTTTAAAAACTGTATATTACCTTGAAATCAACTTCAGTTTCGTACGGTAGTTCCATTATCTCACTCCCACTAATGGCAAGCCTATATGAGAGCTCTGACATTGGCAAATACCATACTTCTTGATCTTCATGCTCTTCTTCTCTGTTTATTCGCAACACCTTGTTGTACTCGCTTACATCTATTAGTTGTACCGTGGTTGTACATTTTGGCCAATCTTCGTGAGCAACCTGTGGTTCTCGAGCCTGCGTCTGAGTAACTAAGATCCACTTTGGAAACTCATCATCTACAACCTGTATGATAATAGCTCCTCCTTAAAATGACATTACTAGATACAGTACTATGACATTGGTAGATACACAAGTATGACATTGGTAGATACACTAACACGAAAGTGGTTGATACAAAATTATGATATTGGTAGATATCCCAGTATGAAATTGCTAGATTCATTAATAAATCATTGCTAGATCCCCTGTTATAACATTGCTAGATACACACAACATGATATTGCTGGGTACCCTAGTATGGCATTGCTAGATTTATTGGACCTTCCTGTAATATATCCAATCAATCTCTAACACTACTTTCATCGTTAACGGTAAGACAAAAAAACCACTTACATCTAGATTTATTGGACCTTCCTCGATAGATGCCAAAGTATGTCGCTTCTCAATTGAATTTGCTACAGCCTTGTCACATTCTTCATAAAAGGATTGCATGCAGTCTACAAAACTTTCATCTACGAACGATGTAAGAGAACGTACAGGGACTGCGGATGATGCTGCTTTATCTTGTTGGGGTGTTTCATACTAAACTGCAGATATTTGCAGGTTGTCTGATCTCTCTTCACACGGCTATTTTACTTATTCTACTCTTTCTTGCTGCGTAAGTAATTTAGCCTTCGTTGTGGAAAGAGGTTTTTCGTGTTGTTATTGAATATGAATAACTTCGTCGGCTGCCACTATTTAGGATACTTGTTTGCACTTTGCTACATGTTCTACTACATGCGTCGTTAAAGTGGCTACACCAGATTCTTGTTGGCCTTCCATTTTTGCTATTTGCAAGAGAATCATGTTACTGCTTTCTGTTTGTTTGTAACATTGCTATATTTTAATATTTGTAACACTTATGCGTTGCGATTTACGTGTAATAAGGATTGATATATTAGTGTATATTCACGTTGCGACTTATATGCAATTTAACATTGCTAGACGTTTGCATAGACTATTTGTATTATCCAGATACAATCCTTTATAGGGTGAGATTGCTAGAAATTACAATCAGATTTGTTTGAATTCATTATTTTAATCTTTCTAACAAATTAACTTGTTGTATATAAGATGACCATGGTGACATTACGAGTTGTTATATGGTTTTAATCTGTCTTTGTTAGATACCTTATCGTAGTAATTTTGATTTACGACACATTAATAGGTTGCTAGACATAATTTTCATATTAAAAAAACAATGCATGCTACAAACAACCCAAACACAGTGTAAGTCTAAAACATTTCTTACAGTCTCAAAACAACAGTTTTAAAAACACAACAATCCGTCACAGTCAATATGAAATCAAGAATTTGAAAACTTCAAAACATGCCTACACATTATAGTAAATATTGTTGAATCTTAACGATTTTAAGATCCGCTTACATCTTCAATTCATGTCTCCACCACCGTCTCAATACCAGGTTCGGGCTCTTGCAGTACCGGTGCTGCTTGCTCTTCCACATTAGACAATGCATCATACCCAATGGTTGTTGCTCCGGTGGTTTTAACGTCCTATTTGGTGATTTCTTCTTTCCCCAAACCCTTCTCTACTGCCTCCAAGTTCTTTGTATAACCTGGCTTGTTCTTGACAGAGTCATTTCCCCCATATTTAACATTTGCTCCCTCCTCTATATTTTCTGGTTTCTCCCCCTGTTCGGTAGATTTATTTTCATCACTTTTTGTTTGTCGACCTTTTCATTTGTGTCCTCACATACCTCTGTTCCATCACTTTCCTTAGATCCCACTTGATGTCTTTATTCGACTGCCAATCCTTCCGCTCCCACCATTTCATTTTGTATGGTCACCGTATTTGTTTCAGCTGCTCATCTACCACGTCCTACGTTATCTCCCTTAACATCTTATTTCTCATTCGCAGCAACATCATTAAATACAGTATGGCATATCTCTGTCGCAAGGACATCGACAATTGTCGTTATTGTTGCACTATCGGACTTCCCGACAAATGCATCCTTTAACGTACCGTGTTGTGTAGGTTCAGTAGGTAAACCCTAGCTTCGATTATATCTGCCACGGACTCAACAGGGACAATCGGCGTTATAATATCATGTTCACCCGCGGCTTCGAGTAACTTCCCATCTACAGATTCTTCATTTATCATTTTACAAACATCCTCCCTCTCTTTCTCTTTTTCCCCTGTTTCTTCCACCTCATCATGCTCGGCTACAAATACTTATGGGGTCTCTGAAACATCTTGGCTCTTTTTCTTCCTAAATCAATGCCTGCGAGATTGGTAAACAATTGTTTTTTTCTTTACCTTCTCGCTAGTATTTGTAGCCACACGTTCAGTATCCTGCTTATCTTCACAGCAAAACAAAATTGATAAGATGCTGAGAAGTTCAGCATTATCAACATCTACAGTGTACTCCGCTACCTCAAGCTTCTCTTTCAACTTATTTAACTCTGTCTCCAGTTCTTCAACTTGTGTCAAACAAGAATGTTAAATATTATATGTGAATTTTTATGCATGATGTCTCCCGAAACAGCATATTAATACTCACTTCTTTCTTTTTCCGTTCAAGCGAGAACTTCCACCGCTTATTTTCAACTTCCAAACGGTACATCCGAGTACATTTTTTCACAACCACCTTGTCATGTAGCACCATCCGTGATAGTCCAGCAAAACTTGCAATACTTGACCTACGCGACCCTCTCTTTTTCTTGCTCTTCGCTTTTGTTGGAGTCAAGTTCTAATTTTTCATGAAATCCTGTAGTGTTACTTCATATTCCTCTCCTGCCGGTGTCGGTGTTTTGTCAGATCGCTTTATATAACTTGTTCCAGCCTCTGCCTGGAACAATATCTTCTGCCTTTTACCTAATCTGTGGGCAACCGATTTCTTCCTTTTCCGACTTCTCACCTCACGGGTTTATGCTCCTCCTTCAGAGCTCCACCCTAATTCCCTGCTTCCAAAATCTTTTTGTTCAACCTTTGTCAGCGATAGCTCACTCTCCATAACCTGAAAAATCACCATATACAAATTAATTGTTTGATATAAATTCAGTTTTGCAAATGCAATTGCATCACATTTTTACTACCATGATTGTGTTTTATGATAACTACATCGCCATTTATGCCACTAACAAATCACTACCGAATGTGGCGGAGGTATACCGAATGTGATTGCCATTTATGCCCCCTCAAACGTGGCGGAGGTATACCAAGACTCAGTTTGTCCCGTAGAAACAAGAACCGACTTTGAGACAAGGGTTTTGTGAGCAAGTTAGCAACTTGGTCGTGAGAAGGTACGTATCGTATATCCAATAAGCTTTGAGTTACCATATCTCGAATAAAATGTAGATCTAACTAGACATGCTTTGTTCTAGCATGAAATACATGGTTTGAAGCAAGGGAGCTTGCTCCAAGGTTATCACACCAAATAACCGGAGATCTGTGAAGATCAAGACGAATCTCATGAAGAACTGACTTTAACCAGATGAGTTTAGAAGCCAGATTTACAAGCGATCTGTATTCTGACTCTGTACTCGACCTGGAGACAATCCCCTATTTCTTTGAAGACCAAGAAATCAAGGAGTCACCTAAGAAAACGCAATAACCACCAACCGATCGACGGTCATCCAACGAAGCAGCCCAATCGGCATAAATGAAACCTGTAAGCTGATGAGAGTCGCTCGGTTTGATGTGAAGTCCCATCGTCTGAGTACCAGATAAGTAACGTAGAACTCTTCTTACACATTGTAGATGAACTTTAGTAGGACATTGTTGAAACTGACTGAGTTTGTTAACAGCAAACGCAATGTCTGGTCGAGTGTGCAGTAGATACTGTAAAGACCCTAACAAACTTCTGTACCTTGTAGGATTCTGAAGTAATTCGCCATGAGTTTTGGAGAGAGGTGGACTCACCTTCATTGGAGTGGCACAGGAGTTAGCATTGGACAAGCCCTCTTTTATCAGTAAGTCCTTTATATACTGTGTTTGAGTCAAGTAAAGACCAGAGTCATCTCTGTAAGCCTCAATGCCCACAAACAACCTTAGAGATCCCATATCCTTTAGAGCGAATTCAGAATTTAGCTTCTGAATAAACTTAGAGACATAGGAAGGACTGTTACCAGTAACAATTATGTCATCTACATAGACCAGTAGAATGACAAAGATGCCTTTAGACCGTAGAAAGAACATAGAGCAGTCAGCCCTTGAATTTTGAAATCCCCATAAGATCAGTGTATCCTTGAGCTTGGAATACCAAGCTCGTGGTGCCTGTTTCAGTCCATACAGTGCCTTGTTCAGTTTGCATACATTATTAGGACACTAAGGATCAACAAACCCTTGAGGTTGCACCATGTACACATGTTCTTTTAGATGACCATTCGAGAAGGCATTATTTATATCAAGTTGCCTGATGACCCGGTCCCTAGATACAACAATAGTGAGAACTAACCTTATCGTAGAAGCTTTTATCACTGGAGAGAAAGTTTCATTGAAATCAACCCCAGGTTATTGATGAAAGCCCTTAGCTACAAGTCTAGCTTTGTAGCGTTGAATAGACCCTTCTGGGTTATATTTGACCTTATACACCCATCTGCACCCCACCAGACTCATGTTACTGTTGTGGGGAACAAGAGACCATGTGTGATTATTCATCAAGGCATCATATTCACATTTCATGGCTTGAACTCATTGAGGACACTGAACAGCCTCTGAAAACTTAGTAGGTTCTTTAACAGCAATAGTAGATGTAATAGTAGTTCCTGAGTAAATGTGCTTAGGTTTTGAAATACCATCTTTGGCTCTAGTGGTCATAGGATGTCTATTAGGTAGAGTTTGAGAGGTAGTTTGATTGTTAACTTTGTCCAAAGGAAGTTCAATAAACAACTCACCAGGTTTTGATGGTTGTGTTTCAGGTAATATGCTGGGCAAGGAGTTTTGAGCAGCTGTAGGATCTTGGGAATCAGTTTAGGCTTGTGAAGAAGTGCTAAAACTATCAGGTGAGTTACCACAAGGTGCATAATTGTTTGTTGTTTTGGTCTGGTTTGATTGTAATGAGTGGTTAGTGTTTAGGTGTTGAAACTGGTTGGTATTTTGTGAGTTTGAAAAAAATGTTTGTGGTGTAGAACTCTCATTTGGCATATATAGGTTAGGAAACTTAGGCAGCCGGGAGACTCTAGAAACAGACATAGAGGACTTAGTGTTTAGGAAACCAGACATACATGGGAACTCATCTTCATTAAAGATGACATTCCTTGACACATAAACTCTCCCACTAGGACTGAGACACTTATACCCTTTATGTACTCCACTATATCCTAAAAAGACACACTTGACTGAGTGAAATTGGAACTTATTAGTTTGGTAGGGCCTAAGACATGGAAAGCAAGAGCACCCAAATATTCTTAGAAACATGTAGTCAGGTTTAAAACCAAAGAGTTTTTCAAAAGGAGACTTATCTTTTAGAGGGAGAGTAGGTAACCTGTTAATCAAGAACACAATAGTGTGAAAAGCCTCTGGCCAGAACTTGTAAGGAAGACCTGACTGAGCTAGAAGGGTCAGACCAGTCTCAGTGACATGTCTGTGCTTCCTTTCTGCTCTACCATTCTGAGCAGAAGTGTAAGGACAGGATGTCCTGAGCTGGATCCCTGATTCTTTAGCCAAGAATAGAAAGGGCCTGAACTCACCACCCCAATCAGACTGAAACACTTTAATTTTTTTGTCAAACTGATTTTCAACTAGAGTCTTAAACTCTTTAAACACAGTCACAGCCTCACTTTTAAGTTTAAGAGGATATATCCATGTTAACCTACTGTAATCATCTACAAACAATATGTAGAACTTGTGACCATAATTAGATAGAACAGGGGCAGGTCCCCACAAGTCAGAGTGAATCAAATCTAAGACACTAGAAGAATGTGAGACTGAATTAGAGAATGGTAAGGAATGAGATTTACCTAGTTGAAAATCATCACAGAAAAGCTTTTCATTACTAGCAATAGTAGGAAGATTACAATCTTTCATCACAATAGACAAGACACGTTTAGAAGGATGGCCCATTTTTTTATGCCACGCAATCTTTAGGGAATTAGAAGTATTAGTAAGAACAGACACATGAGAAACAGATGAATTTGACTTAGGAAAGGCCGCCTTAGTAGTCCTAGAAATAGATGAGTCCTCCAACTTATACAGCCCATTTTCAACTCTAGCTTTAAGTAGAATCATCCCGGTTGTCTTGTCCTTCACAAAACATTTAGAACTGTGAAACTCAATAAAAATATCATTATGAAGAGTTAATTGAGAAACAGATACTAGGTGTTTGTTGATATAAAGCACATGTAACACACTGTTTAGGAGGTTTTGTTTGTTGGTTTTAGTAGATAGGTAAGTCTTACCTAAGTTTTGAATGTTCAGTTTACTACCATTACCTACAATCACTGTTTTATTACCTGTGTACTGAGTTTTCTGGTTCAGCATCTTGGCTGAGTTGGTGACATGGTGGCTAGCACCACTGTCAACATACCAACTTTCATCACCATTCCCAGACTCTTGTGACACTGTCAACACACTTTGATCCTGATCAGCTCTCTGTTGATCAGATTGTATTTGTCCCATCACATTAGGGTCATCTCTAAAATAGTAATAAGCAGCCCCATGACCAAACTTGCCACATATTGGACAGGTAGGTTTGTTGTTAGAGTAGTTGAACCTGTCACTTCTGCCGCTGTAAGGACCTCTACCCCTGTAATTATTAGAGTAGTTTGAGGAAAACCTCCCTCTAGAGCCTCTGCCTTGACCTTTATTTCCATAACTCGAGTTTGAACCATAGTTGCTACTGCCAGCAGATTTAGTTTCTGGCTTGTTAACAACAGTGAGATTCAAGTTAGCCATGGCAACTTGAATTTTCTCTAGCTGTTCAAGTCTGCTTTCGTAAGTAAGGAGTGTAGCTTGTAAATCAAGCCAATTCTGCACTTCTTTGTCACCTAGATGGACTGCAATAGGAGTGTACTCACTGTCAAGACCTGCCAATACCCGTGAGACCAAATCATTTAGTAAGATAGGCGAACCAGCTAGAGCCAGACTATCAGCAATGTGTTTCATCTTGGCAAGGTACTCCTCCATCGAGCTAGTTCATTTATTGGTTCTTTGGAATTCATCTTTAAAGAAAGTTACTCTGGACTTCGTTTGAGAGCCAGATAGCCTTACCACAGCATCCCACAATCCTTTAGAGGACTCCTCCTCCATCACTTGAGATGCGACTTGAGCACTCATGGTGCTGTACAACCAGCCCAATAGCAAATGATCCTTAGCATTCCAGCTGTCATACTCAGCATTATCAACTAGAGAACCATCTGGTCCAACTAAAATCTTGGGAGGTCAAGGTTTCTCACCACTTATAAAACCTCCCAGCTTGTTACCTCTAATTATAGGCAACACCATAGTCTTCCATAGAAGAAAATTGTTCCTGTCCAACCTGAGACTAGTAAAGGCATTCATCTTATTCAAGCTGTTGTTTTTGTTTGTTAACAGGTGGTCCATTGAAGACGTAAACTGCTCAGCAGATCCTGAGCTGAAGCATGGTGAGTCAGTCCCTGCCATTGAAGGATCCTGCTCTGATACCAAGTTGAAGCTAGAGAGAGAAGAAGATTGAATCAAGAAGAAGAAATGTAACCAATTTTGTTATAATCTTTCTCTGAATTTTATTGTACATACATTTGTGACATTTATAGTCACACAAATCTGTTCAATATGTAATAAAATTTGTTACACTTTGTTATACAATCTGTTACATTATTTACACTATATTTGGAATTTGATAACTAACTCAGCCCACACAAACTAACAAGTAGACTAAGCCTTTAGCCCACAACAAGTAGCTTAGGTCTTCAGTCCACGACCCGGTCCAATATACAGCCCAATGTATAAAACACTTCAAGCTCAGCTTCACCATTTCTTGTTCCTCCAAACCCTAGTTCAACATCAGCCTTCTCCAACCCTGCCTCTTCTTCAGATATTCTGACTTCGATCAAGTGTTGTTACAAAGTGTAACATTATTACTGAATGAATCCGTCCTTTTTGCTATAATCACATTTTCTATTATACCCATTTTAATTTGAGAAAACTATCCAAAAATGTCTTTTCAAATATCTAACCTTTTTTTTAGTACTTAGACAGTGAATACTTTCAATTGGTACTCAATTAAAAATAATAGATAAAAATAACCCTGGTACTATATAAAAGATAAATTAGACGGTGAGTCGATTTGAGGCTAGACTTTTCTCCGCAAAGCTATCAGAATAGAAAGAGTCATTGCATCGATTCTTTTGAAACCCTTGAAGCACGTCATTTATGCTTTTTAGGTTCCTACTCTGGCCAACGAAGCAAGGTACCGACTCAGTGACTGAAGTTGTAGTGTACTTATTCCGGTGAACGGAACGGTTATCAGTTTCAGGCGAAAAGTGTTTGTCGACCTTAAACGCAGTTTAAGGTACGTGAAAGCTTATTATCCTTCAGCCTCCGGTCTAGTCCCTCGTTCTAAAGGTCTTCAATTTAGGGAAAACAAAACTTGTTGGGTACTTACATGTCTGTAGCGAAAACGTATAATATAGTTGCTAGTATGTTCTGTTTAGCATAACGATGTTTGTACATAAAACGTAGTATATATTTGTTGGTTTATCTAAGTGTTGATTATATTATGAAGCTAACATTTATATGTTTTTTTGTTTCTGGGTTTTGAGTATGGGTTGTTGGGTTTTAATTCTGGGTTCGTGCATGTGTTTTTATCATATAAAAGGTGTAGTATATTCGGTGTTAGCACCAGATGAAAAAATTACGTAGTGTATATAATGTTTGCATAAAATTGTGAGTGTTTGGCTTACATGAAGCTAAAATCACGAAGTGTTTATGTCTATAGTATGTATCTCGCAGCTTTGGTAAAACAATGTTGCCACAAATCGTGTAGTAGTGTTATACATTAGATTGAGAACGAGTGAATCTTTGGTAAGCTCTGTCTGATAGTAATGAGAATATGCATTCGCATTTGCTTATTTCGGGTTGTGTTATGGCGAATGGGAGTTTTTACCGGTCTAAGTTAGTTAGCATTTTAACCCGCTACAGAAAAACATAATAACTGCCGAGCATATTAAGGCTGCAAAGTACACTCCCTTCTATACCATATTTAAAGCATCATTTCAACTACGCAACGAAGACTTGCCAAAAAAAAGTACAATAAGATAATAGAGGAGATTGTGAAGAGGTATTCTGTAAAGAATAACGCGTTTAAAATAGGATCAAGGTAGGTAAAACTCACTACAAATAATGTGAAAGCCATCTTCGGGCTTAAACACGGTACGAAGCCAATGCCTATTCACAAAGCAGGAGCATTCATCGGTTGATTCGTGGATGGGCTGCAAACGATTCTCTATTAATGCAAAAATATTTTTTGAGTCCAAGGGCTAGGAAAAGCGGACCAACGAATCAGAAATCTATTTCCAATGTGATGATGAGGGTAACGAGAACTGTTTGTTTGTGTCGTTATGTGTAGATATTTACACTAATATAAAATTTGTCTTTTTTATTGCAGGAAGCAATAGAGAAAACAGTTAGGGATGGTAGGGAGGATGCCGCAAGTGACGTTGCGCAACTACTGATACTGTTCATATGCTCAACCCTCTTCTACTCAGTATCCGGTGATATATGGGTTGGACATTGGTCTACTACGTAGAAGACATGCTTCAAAATTAAAGACTACGATTGGTCTCGCATAATTGTTGAGAAGCTTAACAAGTCGATGAAAAAGTTTCTAAAGAAATGGGCACCCGATAGGGTTATCGGCTGCGTCTCCGTTTTATTTGTGAGTATTAATTGCTACATTTCATAATCTACTTTCGCTAATTTAGGTGCGGTTAGATCAGACTGTCTATGTTTGTTGCGGCCCTTCATGATGGAGCACACGACATTAGGGGATAATTTTGTAAGGCCCAACATGATTTCTAGGTGCTACAAATGGTGGGCGCTAGAGTGCAAGGAATCAACCATTAAGATGATTAAAAGGCTTCGCAAATTGCATGATAATGAGGTACAAAAATAGGTGTTGTTAGTAGTATGTTATTGCATGGATTATGGTTTCATATATGCATTAGTTAAATGAAGCGTTAGTGGGTATACATCATATGTAGTATTACGCATCAACATAAAGGAATATAAATCGCGTGATGAACTCTACACGGCAAAGGCGCCTATTATATAATTAGTCAAAGTCTGTTAAAATCTGAAAATAAATTTCATCTTGTTATCACACGTAAATCACGTCTTTGATAGTTAACATACTCAAAAATTGCGCAATGTATTTTATGTTGGTAGATTTGTTTTAATTTGCACATAAATCGCGTGATGCAGATTATGTAGCGAGAGATTAAGCTCAATGATGCTGAAAAGATATCCTTCGGTTCTTGTGATGAAGGGGGAGGCTCGAAATTGTTACTCATATGTCGTGGGCGTAAGGCAAACAAACGTAAAAAATCACTTCCCCAAAAAATAAGCAAAAAACGAAAGCGTAATAGTGAGCGTACAACGACAAAAAAACAATTAAGCGAGACACCATCCGCACCGGATTATAGGGGCACTGTAGATAACTATGAAGTACCACTAGCTGGGTGGTTGGAACAGCAGAAGAACACAACATTCAAAGGGCATGTAGAACAAAGCAGATCTTTTACTGCAGGAAGCACTTCGAAAACAAGTTCCAGTCTTTGAATGAAGAAGACAACAGTCTACAAGCGGCGTGGTACAAAGTTTCTATTCAAGAGAGTCGAAAGTGGTAGGAAGAAAAGCAATGGTAAGTACAGGTATTCAGTTGATATTGAACGTCTTCAGATTTCGCTCGAACGAAAGAAGAGACATGTAAGTAATGTATAAGTTTGTTTTTATTTAAGAAAACGAACTGGAAAATATTTATAACATTATACATGTTACCTTTTCTCACATGTTGTAGATCTACAGATAGAGGTAGCAACTATAACTTCTAAGCTTGAAGAACAAGTTGAAAAGGATGAAGCTGTTAAAGATGCAGTTGATAGGTCTTGTGCACTGCCTTTCTATTCCGTAGAAGAAGAGCCACCAGAAAAAGGGTAATGGTACCCAAAACAGTAGATGAAGTTCCCAAACCTAGATTATATGTTCCACGAAAATATGGTTTCAAAATGAAAAAGATTGAAGGAAATAAAGATGAGAGAGAATGAGATACAACACGATTAGATTCAGATGAAGGTGACGTATATAGTTGTACAGTAGAGGACACAACTGAACAGACAGAGGATGGGGTTGACGATGAAGAGAATAAAAGGTTTACGAAGACTGATGATGGAGCTGAGAATGAACCAAATAATATTAGTGTGACGCAATATGAAACGCAGCAAACTGATTATGCGTTGTATGTTTTAGGGGCCGATCATTCTAAGCTTGTGCTGGAAGAAAGTGGAAAAGTTGTAGGAGCTGAAAAAGTGAGGGAAGTTGAGAAGGAGGTTGAGAATTAAGTTGAGAGGGGGTTGAGAAGAATGTTGAGAGGGAGGTTGAAGCAACCACACATGAGGTAGATGTGGGGCAAGCTCAGAAAGCAACACAGGTTCAAGTTGAAGAATCATTTGACGGAGCAGTGTTGAGCAGCATGAGCGTATAATTGAATAAATGGTTGAACTGAACAACAAAATTACGGTAGTACTTCCAATTGAGAATGATGTTGTAACTACCGTACGTGAACCACTTGTGGTGCAGTCTGAGACAACAGGAGAGGTGCAAGAAATTAACTAGCGTGGCTCGATAGTCAACCGAGAAACAAACGACGGGAATAATGGAGAAGTTGGAGCTATTATTAAGGCTGCAGAGAACCAGAAGCCCGAGAACGCAGACAAAAAGGATGTTGGATTAACGGATGTGGCGGAACTAATGGTAGTAGGGGAAGAAGAGAGTACCACAAACGTAGCCAAGCTGATCCAAGAAGTTCATAAAGATGTAAGTGAATCTTAAGATCATTAAGATTCAACGTTATATAATTGTCTTTGTGTTATGCTTTGTCTTTAGAAGACAATTTCTGTCACTGTTTTTAACAATGGGATGTTGTTTTTGGTATATTTTGGATTGTGGATGGAAGTCAATCGGGTTTGTGTTTTTAATTTGGGGATGTTTTTGGTAATTTTTTGGGATGTTTGTGTTTTAATTATGCCAGTTGTTGGTTGCATACTTATAAATTGTGTAATTGGTTAACTATAATAATATTATTATTAGATCATAAATCGCAACCTACCTTTTAGTATACAACTGAAATGCTTTATTAGATGTTAGGTATAAACATGTAGTTTGTAAATCGCGCGAGGGTTAGTTTACTTAGTATTCTTTACTCTTAAAATCGTATGATCACAAAAATTCCATAAATTGCGCGTATATTAATGGATAACATGTAAATCATGTTGTATGATTAAAATAACATGTAAAATCGCGCAAGGGTATTTTTTTCCTCCAAAATCGCGAGATAAATTGAATAAGCCAACAAACTCATCATTATAAATTTGGATTTCAAGATTTATTGTTGGACAGTAGGTGTTGAATGTAACAGGTATCTAATGGAAAAACCAGCAGCATTAGACGAAGGACTAGAACTACCTACGAAATAATCTAAAAATCAACAATCAAAGATTGAACAGGTTGCAGAAATCGAAGATGCTCACAAACTGCCACACTCCAAAACAAAGGTAGAAGTACAACCACCAGCTCAAGAGGAAGTTGAATGTTTTGATCTACCAACCGTAGATGATGCTTTGGAACTATGTACCCAATACTTTTTTGACAAAGTTGATAAGGTTGAGGCTATTCACAACAGTGGGGGAAAATTGTTGGTTGCAGCGGATCTAAAAATACTTTAGAGGAGACATCTATAATGTTAAGAGGATGATTATACTATTAAACACAAAACAAATAAAGTTAGTTTGTTATTATTTAATACCAAGTTCTATATGTCAAAGGTATTAGCGGACGTGTATCCAAATTAGAATTTATTTACTCAAACACAACCGGGGCAAGTTGGTTACGAAGCTTGTGGACGTGAAACAACCACAACAAAGTTAATAGTTGTCAGTGAATACCACAAGGTGCTTCTAATATAAAGAGAAGAAGTTCATGAAGCGAATAATTGTTGTCACTGAATAGTTGTCACTGAATACCACAATTAGAGTTCTCATTCAGGCTTAGCATTAGTGGCAGTGAGATAATGGCACTACCTTACGAAGGGGAACTACACTTCAAGGTTAACAATACAATTTAAAATAATTGATAATACATTTACAGATAGTTTTATTAAATAAATCGTGATTAAATTTAAGTCACCATCTTTCATTTCATAGATTATTGATGTGTGGATATATAATTTGCATAAAGAATCAAATTGGCAAGTACATTTTAAAGGGTTTGATAAAAAATACAAGTGTAAATACAATGCTATTCAAATTTCCGAGATTTCCAAAGTGAGTATAGTTGGTTTAAATAGTCTTTGTTAGTGACACAATTATTCATTTATTTGACCTACATCTTACAGAAAACTCTTGCATTGAATGAATATATGCCACGCATCTTTGACGAAGTTTTCAAAAATATGAGGTCGAACACGTTTATCGCATTCATTCCGGTATGACATATAAAAGAGAATGGAATAAATCACTGGACGTTTTTGGTAATTTATATGGAGAATGGTGTTGCTAAAAACTACAATTCATTGTACCCTAAAAGAAAATTCACTCCAGATGTATGTCAAAAAACTGGAGAAGCATTGGTATGTATTAGTAAATTTTGTAGTGTTATGTATTGCTACGTTATACCAGGTCACTAATAATAGTTGTAAAATCGCACAATTTAGGCATAGAAATCGTGGGATTACGGATCGTAAATCATTAGGCTTCTTATGTAAATCACGCGAAGTAATCAAATAAATCGCGTGATTCATAAATATACTCTGCGCCACTCGTAAACATAAATTGCGCAATTCATAAGTATACATCGGGCGACTAAGTATGCATAAATCGCACGATAAAAATGGTTTATTACCATTTTTAAAACAATTTACCCTTACAGTCTTCGTATCTTACAAATGTCCTGTTATATGAAGAAAAATTATATCCTGCGTGTGAGAAATGGATACAAAGTTAAAGTTGTAAGAGATATACCGCAACAAAGAAAAAAGTCACTTGACTGCATAGTTTTCGTTTGCGAGTACGTTAAAGACATTATTCAGAATGGTTTGTAGCCGAGAAATATAGCAAAGATATGCCGGCTCAAACACGATCACAAATGTTTTATCATTTCCTTAATGATAGAAACACTAATCGCCGCTGGTAGGTCGTTGATGTGATGTAATTCATTTCTATTATAGTACTGGGTTTTTTTTGGTTCAGTGGAACATTTAACAAACTCAATTTGTAAGAAATTACGAAAGTTTTGAACTATTTTGTGATCATTGGAGTGTAATGATATTTTGTAGTTGCGTGTAAATAGCAATGTCTAAAATCTGTACGTAACTCTCATGACTGTTGTGAACAAATCGCGCGCCCATTTATGCATAAACCCTTAAGACTATTAAATATACATCGCGCGACTAAGCTGGATAGAATTTGATAAGTTCCCGCTAAAAATTTAGGCCTAAGGAAAATTAGCCCGCCTATATTTTACACAACAAAGAAAACCCCGCCAAAGATATCCACCTACTTTATATCCTTTATATAAACTTGCAGGCTTCTACCTACAATGTGAAACTAAACGTTATACATTTTATAAACAATTCAACTTTCTTAATTATGAATTGGCGGGTCGAAGAAGACCAACATTTTCTTCAAGCGGTCAAATACGTTAGGAGAACAATGACCGATGACATGACTAACGTTTTTTTCGATGAAGTCTTGTGTCATATGTACTTTGAGTATGGACGGCTAGGATTTGCAGGCCCTCATCCATGTAGCCGTGAAGAAGTGGCATCCAGATACAATGAACTATAATCGGAACCCTTGCTTCTTGTGTCTGACTTGTCATACATTTTGTGCGAAGAGGCAGCACTACTTTGGAAATGGGAAGTTAATGATTGGATTTCTAGAGATATGATTGTTTATTTGAAGGAAAACATTGCGGAGAAAGAAGATGCGCTACAAAGCATGCTTTCCGGTTAAATGGGTACCGTCCACATACAACAATGGTCGGTATGAATGAAATCCTTGAATACACGAACCAAATGCTACAAAGCACCTGCGGAAGTCATTACCAAAACCAACCTCCAAATGACAATCGGTAGTAATGTATCGAATTTTTAATCTTTTAAAGTAAGCATTCATCAAGCCAAAAGAAGTATTACTATCTCTAAATACTTCCCTCCTTTCTTTCTCTAAAGCATTGCACGAGAGACAGTAGGAGATGTCTAAACCATAGCCTTGTTTGATACAAGATTGAATAATTTTTGTCGTTATGGAATGACATGTTCTAATTGAATCGTGTATTTCATTGGCAATCAAATCCAAGTGTCAAATACCTAATTTTTTTGGAAAACACAAGGCTACATGTATGGCTTTCAACAAACCGCTTTATTATCATTAAACCGGTGTTGGAATCAATTGGTTCATAAAGTCGCTATTTACAACCACCTGAATATTTGCTGACACGGTAAGAAATGATCTTAGTAGATGTATTATGCATATACTTGAATGAAAAACCACGCTCTAGGCATATTGGCATAACGATAACCTTAGACCTGCAGCACCATTAGCAAAAGTCTGATCAACACCTGTGATAGCATCAACCCAACCGGTAGTAGCAAGATGCATTTTTTAAATTCCTAATTTAGTAATCCATTACTACTCTCCCAACTATATATTTCATTATGATAGGGTTCTCCCAAGCTTATACTAGTTTGTCTACGCATGTCATCAGACTCTTTATCAGCTACTTGTTGTTTTATAACGAAGGTAACGGTTTTCAAATGCCCCAATTCAGGATAAACCACTAAACCCATGAAATCTGTCTCATTATTAAACAAACAGTTGTTCTGATCACCACATGAGTATCTACTTTCAACATAGTGTTGAACAATCTGAAAGTTTTCAAACTCAATCAAAGGAACAATCAAGGTCTAGTGGCCAAATTTGAAAATACACACTTTTGATTTAGACACCTATTGTAGTACATAGTAAGAAAAATTGATTTAGAATCGCACGTCACGTAAGAACTAGAATTGCGTCAATCGTTAAACATAACTAGTCTATCTTCAAAGGTTATCTTAAATCGTGCATACAATTTCCAACCGAACTCGCGTGATGTAAATGGCATGAAAACATTGATTTAGAATTGTGCATCACGTAATAACTAGAATCACGTAAATCTTTAAACATAACTAGCCTATCTTCAAAGGATCTCTTAAAATCGCGCATACAATTTCCAATCTAACTCGCGTGATGTAAATGGCCTGAAAACATTATATTATAATCACGTGACATGTAAGAACTAAAATCGCGTCGGGTGTTAAACATAACTAGTCTATCTTTAAAGTTTATCTTAAAATCGCGCATACAATTTCCAACCTAAAAAACGCATCTTCTCCGACAGAAAAATGATGTTCAAGCTGAAATACGATAACATATATAATAGCTTCAGACAGAGCTCACTTTTAATGCAGTAACTATTAAAATTGGATAAAAACTTAGTTATAACCTATATATAATTAAGAATCATCTTACGAACATGAAATATACTTATGCTAAGAAATTGGTACAAAAAGCAGCAAAGATCCTAACACTTCATAAGGTACTTAGAACTTCAGAAATATAAATTAATAACGAAACCTTTCCATTCGTCGATAAAAAAACTAAAAACAGCCTCACCAAGATGAAAAAAAGGAAAACAGGTGAAAAAATTACCTAAAGTCGATAATTGAGAGTTCGATGGCCTGAAGCTTGAACACAGGTACTGCTCACTTGACGGTAGGCTAAAACGAGACGGTGAATTGCTCACATACCGGAAAATCTGCGTTAATGGCAGTGAGAAAACGACCTCGTACTGGTGAGTGGCCTAGAGATCGTTTTATGAATACATTTTTTTTTTGTAAATTCCACCTCTGTTATGGTATTAGAAGTTTGTAGCCAAATATTAGGTCTCTGTGGATTACTCAGACAAATTCAAATTTTGAATTTTTGGTGGAAAAGAACTTGACCAAAATATGAGAGTAGTTAAGGGATAACATATATATTGGATGTTGAAAGAGAGTTATTTCTGTGAAAATGGTGTTTAGTAGACATAGAAAATAGTTCAGATATTAAATTATAATAACATTGGTGAGTGGGTACTTAGTGTGACATATTCCTTTGAATTTTAACTATTATATAAATTATCGTTTATCTTTTAACTGATATGGACATATATATTCCTAATATGTCATTTTTTAACTTCTACGATATTATATTATATTCTACCACATTCGGTTATTTTATAGCACTTTCTTTATTCTTTGTGCGTAAATATTATTTATTTTGCTTCCATCTTGTTGCACGTTGTTTATGCTTGAAATGTCAGTTGCCAAATACTATCTTTTCTATCGATGCTTCTACTTTTTACCAATACTTCTTTTTTGTAGATGTTGTTATTTGATTATTTGTCAACAGTTTGTTATCCTATGCTATTCTGAAAATTGGCGAAACCAACAATTGAATTAAAGTGTTGCTACAAGATTTTTTATAATTTTTTAACATGGTTTGGTTGGGCGTAAAACTTTTATAAGACTAATATGATAAACAATCACCATTATGTATGTAATTTTAAGATAAAGTAATATATATTTTTAGTATAGTTTTATTATGAATGATATCACCATAGGTTATTAGTTTTATATTATTACACTTCATATAAGGTTAAAACATATTGATTGCAACATAAATTCAAAAAAAAATCTAAAATTCTCACGTGATTTTGTATAGTGAATGTCGTGTAAGAACTTAAATTACAAACGTGAAAGTTCTCATATATATATATATATATATATATATATATATATATTTATCACGTAATAACTTAAACCAAATAAGAATTTTAAAATATCTTATATGATATATATTGCAATGATAAAGATCTGTTGTTGAATTTGAAACTCTTAAATAGCCGACAGTGTAACGATAGATTTTGTTGACGATTTCACATTAGTGATATAAATATTTTTATTTCGAAAATAAAGTTAATAATATCCCAACACCATACGAAATCATCATGATTCAATTAATCCTAAAACATATGAATTAATGACATCATAACATAACATGTATTTTAAACCAATCAACTTTTAAAACTTTATGTGTGAAATATCTGACATTACATCTGGACAACTCATCTTACTTTAGATCAACCACTATTATTCAATCATCTCTTCTATATATAGTTAGAAAAAAAAATTCGCTTTTCTACACATTCTCTCTAATTTCTCCCTCTAAGATTACTTCTTGCAATGGATGCCATCCATTTTTATTGTTCCAAATTTCATGTGTTCCCAACACCTTTCATAAGTAAATGTCTTTTTACTCGTAAGTATATTATATAAAGTAGCATACATATGATTATCTAAATAATTAGTTTTTAGACAACACTTTCCATCATTCTTCTTTCGTTATTCATCCATCAGGTAAAATGTTAATGGTTAGGAAATCTGAATTGTGACAACGACCTATTAGACTCTTAAATGATAATCCGAGTGGTCAATTTGACAATGATGCTAGATTATCAGATATTAATGAGTCTAAAACTTCATTCTCTTCCTCATATGTTAGTGGCGAGGATATCGAACTGTTAGAGTTTGATCTAACCCCTCATATCGTTACCAAACTTGATAGTAAATAAATCATTAAAATAAAAGTCATCCTTCCATAATGACTATTTGAGCCTTTAGCTTTTGATAAACAGAACTATGATCGCGACATAGAAAAACACTTACCCTCCTATTCTAATCAGTATTGCGAAAATAAAGTTGGGTTTTTTTTCTTCTCCCGTAAAATATTTAATTATATTGAGGATAAAGATAAAGAGGATACTTTTGTTTGATTTAAATGGGGTATTCATCACGATGTTAAAATTTGCTTCAGGTTGAAAAATAGTATCTTCATTATGTCATTGGTGATGAAGTATTTTTCTTAGATTAACCAATGATTATGGGTTTTAGGTTCCCCTCGATCCCAAGATATGAGAATTCTTTCAATTATGTAGAGTATATCATAGTCAACTTACATCCATAAGTCGTCGAAACAATGACTACTATAATTGTAGGAGATGTATTGTGGAATATTCTTTCTGAAATTTCTAACATCTTGTTGTTAATGCCAATTCAATGAAGTTAATGGTTCTCTTTTTTACTACTTTGTTACAATGTCTTCGTCCGATCATAATTGAAAAAAATAATTTCATGTTAGTGAAAAATGAGTGTCGAATTCACATGAACTAGTTGATGAGGTTGAAAGACGTTGGATGACAAAAAGTGTATGTATTTATCATATGTTATTCATTTTCTATTCTTGTATTTTCGTAACATGTATATATTGTGAATTATTTCTAATTTTCAGAAGCTAAATTAATCTATAAAAATTGAAGAAAAAGAAAATTCTGTATGCCCCTTTTAACAAAATTTTCATCGCTGATCAACAAATTTGGGAAGATAAATTTCACAATCTTTTTACATAAAACAATTTATTATGTTCATTGTTTTGGCCGCTAGAAGTGTTATTTTTTTTCTGAATACGAAACGATGGATGCTACTTTCTGTTACAGGAAATAAATTAGATTAATATCTAATTTATTTAGTCAAAGATTGAGTTAATATATATTGTAGTATAATATATATGATAATCAATTATAGTCAATAGTCTACGTCAACTTTAGGAAAATAAAGATTTAAGTATTAATTGTTATAAGTGCTATATTTTAGTATAAAAGGTGAACCAGAAAGATAAATAAGATATATTTTTTCAGAAAGAAAATACTTTTGACACTTTCGAATCTAGTGTAAAAAATAAAAGCCCTTATTGATACCTTGAAAATTTGTATCGAAGAGGAATCTGAATGATGTTTTGATCTTAACATTCCCAAACCACAAGAAATCCAGCAGCTCAAAAAACAAAAAACCACAAGAAATCCAACAGTTCAAAAAACAAAGAATCAGGCCACCAAAAGAACAAGAATCAAAGAAGCATCGTGATATTGCCACTGTCATCTCCTCCAAAATTCACAAATATATCGAATAGAATAAGAAGAGAGTTATAAAAGTCTCTCAATTATAAAAAAAAACTTATCCTTAAACTAAAGATACAAGTCACTAGTTACCAAAGTCTCTTATTGTCATCGATACAGGAAAACTCTATGTTCTTATTAAACGTCGTAAGTATTATCGTAATAGTTCTAGCATGTATCTCCATCTTCCAATTACTAATATTAAAAATCCCCTATATTCAAACACGTATGTATGTGATTCATAATCGTTAGACTGGTGATTGTTTACTTGCCATTTTTTATTCAAATATCCTAAAAGGTACTAGTCACCTCTTACCGACGATGAACTTCTCCTATGTAAAATAGAGCTTCGAATTGACATAAAAAAATCCAACTTATTTCCAACATATTATCCTTATTAGTATTGAATTATATTTATTTGTGAAATAAATTACAGATTTCATTCAACTTCATCATACTCGATGGCAGACATTTTTCATTTGATGACGTGATATTTTAGATATAACACTTCGTTTGCTCGAAACTTTTATCAGCTAGGATTTGGTTGTTACTATTATATTTTTACATTTTCTTAGAACTCTTTGCCAGGTAGCACCTGAATGTTACTTTATCTTTGATTTCCGCTTGATATTTTTTTGTTGGCTAGCATCTATCTATTTTCATTTTTATACTTGTCATCTCATATTGTTTTTCTTGCTTATTGTTTTATTCTATTTTCATATTTATTTATGTTTCATATCAATTTTATTATTTGTCAAAAATAATTTTAGATGCTAATTTTCTTTTCGTGATTTTACCTTTTCTTTGTCTTGTTCAACCATTGTCAGAAATAATCTTCATATCATATGATTAGAATTCTCAATTAACTGTTGCTTTAGAAATACCATTTTCGTGTACAAAGCCATTTTTACCTTCTCTTTTCTTAGAAACAACTCTAATGTCACGAACCAATTCACTTTTAACCATATTTTCACCTAAATTTATATTTTCTTAGACAATAATTTTCTTCGTTTTGAACTATAATATTCTAGTCATCAGCTCAAATTGATATTTTCTTTTTTCATATCGCCAATTCTATAACACGTTAAGC
This sequence comes from Limnanthes douglasii subsp. nivea, assembly GCA_036936605.1. Lineage (NCBI taxonomy): Eukaryota > Viridiplantae > Streptophyta > Magnoliopsida > Brassicales > Limnanthaceae > Limnanthes > Limnanthes douglasii. The sequence goes on along the minus strand of JAUPFV010000001.1, from coordinate 138,133,173 downwards.
TTGTAATACTCTGATCCTAGCTTATTCATTTATAAATCTAAAAATCACCAAAAAAGAGCCTGACTGGTTACCTTCAGAATCTATCGGTAAATTCTAAACATGCCTCACATTTGTCGTTGTTTCTTCATGTGATACTATTGTTACTATATAACTGACTAAAATATGTTATAATTATCTTGCATAAATGGTAACCTCTTGAATTGAATACCAAACCCTAGATGTTTCTCGTACAACATTCAGAGTTCATTCTACATCATTGATCCTGCAAACTCGTAAAGAAATATTTTCAAATACTATTGTTCGAGATCCACGAGCGTGACCTCCAAACAATCATTTATCTACTCATGACCTAGTTTTCACTATTTGGTTAATGAATAATATTTTTGAAGAGGATTCACACAGACGATGACAAATATGATGAAGGAATTCTCTTTTTAGAGGATGCCAAAAAGTAAATACTAGTTATCGATCAAGAGTAATTGCAAGGTTTAAATTTTATTAGCGAATAATTCAACCCTTTCTACATTAATCATATCCTCTATTTATAACCATTTTTCTTATATCTATCCATGATGGATGAAAGATGTATCTTATGACACATGTTAGCCATCAATTACATAAATTTCCATTTTACCCTTATGGATATTTTATTAATATGTAACATATTTCTCGAAAATCATATGTTTAATTTATTTTATGTTTATTATTAAATTATATTGAGGGTTTAATATTCAACATGTTTGATATAATAACTTGATGTGATTCATTTAGTTCTATCTATTGATATCAGAGCCAAGAATGTCGTATGATTCATATGATAAATTGAATGCATATCTATAATTGATTCAACTAATTTTTATTTGTCGAGAATCCATACCCTTGGGATTAATTGATTTATTAACTTCGTAAGATATGGATTTAGGATTTATGTGAAAATCGTGTATACACTGGTTTGTTAATATGAAAGCATGTAATGTGTATTAATTTGGTTATGAATAAATATACCGTACGTATAATATTTGAGATTTTGTCTTTTAAATAAGGGTTTTATTGATGGCTAGAAATTTTCTCCCTAATTTACCATAAACCAAACCTTAATTTAACCAATTAAATCATGCTTTGAATTTTCTCATTAAAATTGAGAAAGTATTTCCTAAGAATGATAAGGTAGAAATACAACGTCTCAATAATGAGATATCTACCAAGAAATACATTGGTAAATGTGTTATCCAAGAGCATATTATATGTATTGCCAATATTGTAACAAAGTTAAAGGAAATCAAGGTAGACTTAGCTGAAGAATATGTGGTGGAAGTCATTCTTAGTCCATCTCGGGAAAGTTTAAGAATTTCCATGACACTGTAAATTACATAAAATATAAATAGACAATCAATAAATTGATTATAAAAGATATATAAGAGGAAGAAGTTCTTAAAATAGAAGGTGTCTGAAGTGAACATGGTAGTGTCTAAAAAGAGGATGAGGCCAAAGCAAAAGGTTGATGGAAAAGGACCACGCAAAGTTCAGGCTAAGAAAAATAAAGCCTCAAGAATTGACAGTGGGACAATGCATGTTCTGCAAAGATAAGTGACACCTCAAGAAGGACTATAAAAAAAATCGGGCTTACATGTTAAGCAAAGGTAATCTCACGAATCATGTCAATTTTTCTTTCCAGGGTACGTTAAGGAGTATGAGACTAAGCGAGGATATAAAAATCCATCTTCACAACTAACGGGGGATCATGCCAAGTTTTGGAAATTTGTGATCTAAATTCAAAACTTTCCACTGGACATGTCTTATTTAAAGAGAATGTTATGTTTGTTCCCATTTTTTGAAGGAATTTAATTTCTTTTCAATTTTACACATGTATGGTTATTCTTGTATTTTGGGAAACAATGAATTAACTCTCTCTTATATTGATATGATTCTTGGTTATGAAAGTGTGATGAAGGAATATCACCTGTATTTATTAAATATTGTTAATAATCACGAAATTTCCATGAATGCACAACTTGCACCAAATAAGATTAATAAAACCAAAAAGTCTACTAATATGCGGTACAAACGGTTAGTTCATATATCTAATGTAAGGATAGACAAGCTTGTAGCTGAAGGTTTATTGGGTCCTCTTGGTTACTCTGACTTTGGTACATGTATCGAGTGTATCAAAGGGAAACATACCAAAACCAAAATGGTAAGAGCATATAAAGCGACTCAAGTCTTAGAATTGATTCATACTGATATATGCGGACAATTTACATAGGACTTGTAGGATATGAATCAATAATTTATAATATTTATAGATGACTTCTTTTCTTCTGGATACATCTACCTTCTTTTTGAGAAGTCGGAAGCCTTAGAAAAGTTCAAAGCTTTTAGGACCAAAGTTTAAAACTAATTAGGTAAAGTCATTAAAAGCATTAGATATGATCGTGGTGGTGAATACTATGATAGATATGACGGGTCGGGTGAGCAACGTCAAGGGACATTTACAAACTACATAGAGAAGTATGGAATAGTCCCTTAGTATAAAATATAGTGTTCACCTTGCATGAATGGTGAATCTAAAACACGGCACCGTACAGGATAGTATATGGTTAAAAGTATCCTAAGTAACTCAACTCTACCATTATCTCTCTAGGGGAAGCCATCAAATGTGCCATCTACATACTCAATATAGTACCCAATAAGGCAACCGGTAATACCCCATATGACTTTTGGAATAAGAACATACCTAATTCAAAATATTGGCATATGTGATGGTCTCCAGCCGAGGAAGCGCGTACAAACCTCATGATAATAAACTAGACCAAAAAATAGTTAGTTGCTTCTTCATTTGGTTATGTTGAATATTTTGGGTTTTTTAAGTAATATGATCCTCTCACTAGTAATATTTTATAGACGGGGATGACCAAATTTCTTGCTGATGTCAAATTTGGGAAGAAAATTTATAGAAAGATGTTCATATTAATAAATAATTTATAAAAATTTATGAAATTGTTAACGAAGATACTCTGGTATCAGAAGATTAGATTTCAATGCTAATCATTTTGGTCCCGTTAGGACAATGTTATACTCATAATAACATTGATTTTATATTTAAAGCTTTTAACCATGACAAGGATATAGTTCAATTATAACAATAGGAAACTCAAGGTAATCTTCCACAAGAATATCAAAACAATATTATTCATGATGATCAACCTAGTGGTTGTTAATATGTTGGATTTCGAATGTTCTTGTGGTGCATTGCAGTAAGATTTTTCATGTTCTCGCGCTTTAGAGGCAATACAATTGACTCAGCAAGATCCTATGACATTAGTCGCTCTTCACGTTTAACAATTACAGGTCAACTTACTCTTTTAGCATACCGGCTATAACCAATTTCGGTGAAAGATCAAGCTCTAATGATCTGTCTGATCTGGAAATTCTACCTCTAACATGAAAGGCGCGTTGGAAGGTCTAAGAAAACAAAATTATGTCTAGATGAGAAATAACAACGAAGTAGTTGAGGTGTGCCCGTTTTTCGAAAGTAGGCCATAACATGAAGACCTATGTGGCTCCACTTTAAACTGCAATTTGTTTATTATATTAATTTAAGAACATGAGAATTTTATTAAGTTTTAAAATGAGATTTTTTTAGATTGTCATCCATGCGAGTTCTTTAAATACAAACAAGCGAGTTCTTCATTGTAATCCTAGACCACAAGTTCTTTGTAATAATAAGAACAAGTATAGTTTTTTCATTAAATTCGAAGTTAAGAGTTACGTACATTATTGCATTAATATGCATGTGTGTTCTTCGGTTTGATTGTAGCGATCGTGTTTTTTGTATACTATTAAGAATGTGAGTTGTGTATATTACATTTAGAATGTAAGAGTTCTTTGTAATATTAAACATGAGAGCTCTATAAATTTTTATTCGTGCGATTTCTTTGAATACAAACATGCATGTTATTATTTATAATCCTACAGCGCGAGTTTTTTTATAGTATTATAAACAATGATAGGTCTGTATACTAAATTAGAATTTGGGAATTGTGTACATTATTGCATTGATAAACATTCGTGTTATTTTTTTTGATATAACGAGCGAGTTCTTTATATAATATTCACAATGAGAGTTGCGTACATTACATTGAGATTGTGAGAGTTTTTTGTATATTCACAACGACAGTTATGTACATTACATTACGTTGAGTGTTCTTTGTAATACTACTACACGAGCTCTTTGGAAATTAAACATGCACATTCTTTGTAATCCTATTGCATGAGAGCTATATAGATTGTTATTCATGCGAGTTCTTTGAACACAGACATGCGTGTTCTTTTTTGTAATCTTACAACGTGAGTTTTTTTGTAGTATTATAAACAATGAGAGTTTTGTGTATTAAATTTTAGAAATTGGGAGTGGTGTACATTATTTCATTAATAAACATGTGTGTTCTTTGGTTTGATATAATAAGCGAGTTAGTTATATGATATTCACAATGAGGGTTGTGTACATTATATTGAGACCGTGAGAGTTCTTTGTATATTACATTACACTGAGTGTTATTTGTAATACTGCCGCACGAGTTCTTTGGAAATTAAACATGCATGTTCTATGTAATCCTATTGCGCGAGTTGTTTGGATATTAAACGATTCCTAGTACTTCATAAATTTTTTATATTAATAAAAAGAGATTATAAGGCTATAACAACCTTCATACACTCAACCCTAAAAAAAATATTACCATATTTTAGGGTTGGCCAATTAACAGCAAACAAAAACATACAAAAGGAAAATAATCAATCATCAATAGAGGAGTCTTCTTCTTCATACTCGTCTTCATCTTCATCGTCATCTTCTTCCTCCTTTTCAGTCTCCCGATCTTCATCATCTTCCTCTGATGACGTGCAATAATCTTCCTCATCTTCCTTTGTCTCCTCTCTCTTTATTTTTACTCGTGGAAGGTCGTTAGGGTCAGAGTCATCTCTGGATAATGACCCAGAGTCTACAGAGAAGTAGTCGCCGAGAATCGAGAATATAGACCCGTATTCTGAAGAGGAGGAGGATATCCTTGTGGTGGCGGTGCGTTTGTAGGTCAAAATGGAAGTGAACGAGTCGGTGAAGGAAGAGGAACCAGAATTGGGCATGGTATTTTAAGTTGAAGATAGTATGAGTCTTTTGATTTTAAGAGTTTATATTAACTACCCTCTGGTTATTTTTATTTATTGGCAGGGAGTCCTTTTATGTTTATAGTAATGCCTTTAGCCATTATTAAATATATACCTTTGAAAAATCATCAATAAATTAGCTTAAATGCTGACATGATTAGATAGTTCTATGCATACTCAATGCAGAGAGCAGTTACCAAGGCAGTCGAGCGAGTTGTATTATATTTAATCACGCAGGTTTTTTTAACACAACAAATGTGCATATTGCGAGTTATTTTTTACAAGATGCGTGCTTGTTGTTTTCAATTACGCACGTTATGCGAGTTATTTTATAATTAAACATGCATGTTTTTTTAACATAACATACATACTTTTTGGCGATTTGTTGTATATAAAGAATATTTGTTGTCGCTCAAAATTCTGTCCAAGCCTCGAACAGGAGAATAACTATTTTTGTATATAGAAGTGTCAGATTTTGCTGTTAGCACTATTTTGATAATAGAGGAAAGTGGAACTTCTAAGCCAGTTTATTATGTGAGAGAATGTTTGTATGCATCAGAAGAAATATATTTGAGGCTTGAAATATTGGCCCTGGCTTTAGTGGTGGCTGCTAGGAAGATGTGCCCTTACTTTCAAGCTCACACAGTTGTTGTTCGAACTTTTTTCCATTAAAGAATGTGCGACAACAACCAGATATTTCTAGTAAAATAACTAGATGGTCAGTTGAGTTGGGAGATTTTGATATAAATTTCCCTCCTCGAACAACAATTAAGGCTCAAGCCTTAGCAAAATTTTTGTTGAGTTTCATTTGAGTCGATTAGATAAAGTGACAGTTAAAGAATTACTACCATAAGTTTTAACTGGGGTGGTTCGAATTGATGGTACTTCAAGCATATTGGGATAGCGTAGGGGTTTAGTTGATTGCTCCTTCTGGATACGATATGTACCATGCTATTCGACTTGGATTATATACGTCAAATAACGAGGTTGAATATGAGGTTGCATTGGTTGGTTTAAGGCTTGCAAGCATTTGTGGGGAAAAATAGTTCGATTGAAGACAGATTCGTAGTTGGTGGAAAATCATATGTCAGGAATATCTGAGGCCAAAAAAGATCAGTTAGTTTTGTATCTTCATGAATTTCGAGGGTTAACTCTTCTATTTCATAAAGTGATTGTTGAACATATCAATCGATGAGATAACACAGTTGATGGTTCTTTAGCAACTATTTCTTACACAGAAGAATATCTATGGATATTATTACAAGAAATTCCTTTGATTTTGACAAAATCAGAATAATGTAATTATACCGATGAGGTGTTTGACAAGATCTATACAATCTGATATTATAGAGTTTTTTCTTCGAGGAACGTTGCCTCGAGATGTTAGGTCAGCTCAGAGATTAAGATACAAGGCTCACAGTTATACATTGTTATATAAGGTGTTGTACAAGAAGTCTTCAAGAAGACCATTATTACGATGTCTAGGTAAGTAGGAATCTCAAGAAATTTCATCTGAATTACATTATGGCGAAGGTTCAGCTTATTGTGGGCTTAAATCTTTGACGCGGAGGGTTTTGTTGGTAGGTTATTATTGGCCTTCGATTATGAGTGATGCTAAAAACTTAGTATGAGGTTGTGATACTTGTCACGTTTTGATAATTCTATTCATAAACCAACGTTTTCCTTTGATAGATGAGGAATAGATTTAGTAGGGCCATTACCTATGGAAACAGGAGGATGTCAAATTATTATTATAGCAGTAGACTATTTTTCGAAGTGGGATGAAGCCGAACCGCTATATGGTACAAGAGCCAATGATGTTATCAAGTTTATTGTGAATAATATTTTATGTAGATTTGGAGTTCCTTAAAAGATTACTACATATAATGGTCTTCAATTTAACAATAGAGAAATTTCTTATTTTTGCAATTCGAGGGGTAATATACAATGTTTTTCGAAAATTTTCCATCCTCAAGAAAATGGTCAACTCGAAGTAACTAATATGTTTATTTTAGAAGGTTTAAAGAAAAATCTGATAGGTGCTGCTGGGAAATGGCCAAATTATTTTCATGAGGTGTTGTGGGCATATAGAACAACTCCTAAAGAATCTACTCAAGAAACTCATTTTGCCTTGGTGTATGGAATAGATGTTGTGAGCCCCTCGGAATCTACTTTACCTTCTTATAGAATACTTCATTATTCTGAGAAGTCAAATGAAGGAGTAAGGAGGATAGACATTGATTTGGTCAAAGAGATAAGGGTTAGAGCACATCTCAATTCGACTCATTACCAAACTTTGATGAGGAGTCTGTATAATTCGAAGTTAAATAGGAGATATTATAAGGTATGAGATAAAGTCTTGAGAAAATTATTTTTGCACACAAAGGATAAACGACTATGGAAGATGGCTTCCAATTTGGAAGGTCGTTATGTGGTAGTAGAACAAGTTAAGTCAGGTACATATCGTTTCCATAATGGATAAGGAAGACTTCTACAACACCCTTGGAACATTGAGCACTTGAAATTATACTTTGAATGACTTTTCTCTTTTCAAATTGTTATGATAATACGATTTTATTATTTGTTTGTATAAGTGGCACACTTTTTCCACTCTTCTTCGCCTGGGAAGTTTTTAACGATGTGCCACATTTACGTTCGTGGATATCAATAAAACAAATATTGGCCAAAATTTATTTTAGACTAAAAGTTATTTTGGGAATTACGTAGAGACTTTCATATTTGAAATAGTTAACAAAAAATAATTTAGGTGATAGTTATATTCGAAGTGCTACACATCCATTTAAAGCACTATTCGAAGTGATAGTTATATTTGAAGTGTTGCACGTCCATTTAAAGCACTAATTTAAAGTGATAGTTATATTCAAAGTGCTACACATCCATTTAAAGCGTTGTTAGAAGTGATAGTTATGCTCAAAGTGCTACACGTTCATTTTAAGAACTAGTTGAAGTTATAGTATTACTCGAAGTGTTGCACGTCCATTTAGAAGTTATCCAAAGTAGTAGTTATATTTGAAGTGTTATGCGTTCATTTTAAGCACTTTTTGAAGTTATATATTGATCGAAGTGCTACACGTTCATTTAAAGTGTTGTTTTAAGAAAGAGTAAAATTTGAGATGCCAACGTTCGTTAAACGCGCTATTTCAAGTAATGATAGTATTGAAGGTAATAATGCTCATAAAATGCATTAGTTAGAATTAAGTTATTATTCGAAGTGTTAACGTCTTGTTCATAAATGATAAGTTATGCAATATGAAATATATAGGTGATGAATCTTTGAAAAATAAAAGCAAACATAATTGCTTAGATAAGAAGGCATCTTTCAGCCATACAAAGATAAGTTCAAGTGTCAAACGTTTAAGCACTTACAAAGGACAGTACAAATATAGCGACAAATAACACAAAAACTAGTGATTCAGCCTGGAAGACCTGGAATTGTTTAATTTAGATGGCTTTTTTATGAATTTTGATATATCAATATGGAAGACCTGGAATTGTTCAAGGATATACTACCAAAAACCTTTCTCATCTTTTTTTACTCTCGGCCTTTTTTTCCACCAGATCACATCTTTAGTCGTAGCTTCTAGTTTGCATCAAGCAGATTTAACTTATGTGCATAAATACTTTGTTGCATCTTCGAAGTTAGAAAACAGTTGGAGTACACATGATACTTCTTCAGAGGGCTTCTCAACAGGGAGAAGGAGAATTTTCATGAAGAGTATGAGCAGTTGATGAAGAAGCTTGTGGAGGATTAGAACTTACAATTCGAGACATATTGGTTGAAGTAATGTGATTACCAATATGGACAATTTTCACTTGGATTTGTTCAACCTCAGAATCCATATCATTATAAATATCTTAAATTTCATATTCCCCAATTGTATCTTCGTTGATCAAATTATCATTTGTTGGGGAGTCTGCTTCGACATATTCTCACATTTCCTCCGTATTTTCAGCAGCTAAAGTTGCATTTGGAGGAAGTACTTCAAGACATCTTTTATGTGGGAGGAGTTTTTGAAAAACTTTTATTTTTCTTCGAAACGACAGCCTTTTATCTTCTCTTCGAATGATCAACCTCAGTTTTTTTTTCAACGGTTGGGAGATTAGTTTCGTTCACCTTCCTTTAGACTTTTTATGTGTTTTTTTTTTTATTTCAGGTTTGTAAAAGAGCTAGTCTCTTTTTTTTTCTTTTTTCTTCGCAGTTAAGTGGTTCTGCGATCTGTATCGAACACGTCAGGTTATAACAATTTCTCACAACCTCATCTTGGTTCAGAGGCTCTAATAATTCTTCTATGATAAATGGAAAGTATTCCTAACTCAAGAGTTGAATTCTATCCATGCTCTTAGAGAGAGATGAAATGTTAAGTTTTAGAGAGAAACAAAAGATAAGAGTAAATCAAGAGTTAAATATCAGATGCCTTCATAGTCTCATGCCTTATTTATAATAGTGTTGGATGATTAACTTAAACAATTATACAAATTACACTATAATAGTCTCATGCCTTATTTATAACAGTGTTCGGTGATTACCTTAACCAATTATACAAATAGACAAATTACATCATAATCCCTCTGATAATTTACTTTTCTCTAATTGTATCTAAGAATTTATATCTTTATCACATGTGGCCGCGATTAATACTTTTCTTAATCCATTTTACCATCTTTCAAAATGCTTTCAAAATTGCATATTTCTTCCGGATATTGGTAAAAGCTCTATAACTAAAAGTATGCCTGTGATACCATGACTGTATACTATTTCCCAATCAGATGCATACTTTCAGATATAGAGCTTTTACCAATATCTAGAAAAGATATGCAATCTCGAAAGCATTTTGAAAAAGGATAAAATGGATCAAAAACAATACTAATGGAGGCTTGAACCAAAAGTGCTCATGGGAAGGCTTCACTACTAACTCTCCTTCTACTGCTACGTGTTTCTCAGGAACCTCATAAGCTAACTGAGAAATCATGTGCTCGAGTTTCGCGTCCACAGCAAGAAGCAACTGTAAGGTAACTCTCATGTTATGTTATTTATACAAAAAAGAAAAAAACAGAGGATTGATCCATGCTATTCAAATGAACGTAGATACAAGTAATTAAAGGTGCAAAGTGACGATGATTACGCACAATAAAAGGAATAATTGCTATCCCAAAGTATGTGTGCCAACCTGCACAGAAAAATCAAAATCATGGTCTAGAAATGCTGAAGTGACAAACCAATCTGATAAAGAAGCTTAAGAAAGTTTTCTTAACTTATTGAAAGTGAACAGCTCATTTTGGATAAGACTTAAGAGGCAATCTTGAAACAATGGAAAAGATACAGTTGTTTCCGCGTGAGTGCAAGAAAAATATTTCATCTTGAAAAACAGCTAAGAACTATATAATGAAAAGGAAATAAACATTTCTAAAAGAATTGGAAGATTGAGGGGATAATTCAAAACATCAAAAGGAAAAGAAAATATGACTTTATATGTGATTCCGTTGACAACAATCATAGGTAAAATGACTTAAACTCTGGAATCAATAGTTAGCATCAAAATAGCTAAGAAAATGTATAGCACACCGTTAACATTTAGCAATAAGAAGACGATGACATTTAGTAATTAAGATAACATAGTGAAACACAAGTCAAAAGAATCAGATACTCACCTTTAGCCCGCCGAAAACAAGAGTCAGAACGCAAAAGGTTACATGGACTATGGCCAAGACTAAGATAAAGATATGCAGATGATGTAAGGCTTCGAGTGATAGAAATAGTACTATATCCTGACGAAAAACAAAGCAAAACCAAAGAAGAGGATTCAGTCCAAGTTTACAAAGAGTTATTACTGTTTTGTCTCCTCAACAATATATATTTCTCGGTTCAGTCTGTCCCCACTCTAAAATTAAAACGAAATCTTAATACAGATTCTACAAATCTATAGAAAAAACAAAATCTAAGTTTCATACAAAGGATATACCTAATCTAAGGAACATACAAAAATATTTTAAGACAATTAAAGTTCTTAAGAGTGAGTCTTCTTGGCACAGTAACTAGTTTGCGAAGCCGCGTGTTCAGACAGATTGCGCCTTGTAGCTCCAGGAACCATAGAAAAAAAATGACTGAACATGTTCAGTTGTAGTAGGATTAGAATCATGTCCTTCTTCACCTTTTTCTTGGATTGCACAAGGAAGCATGCTCGTGTCCCACTTCTTAGGTATGCATAAATTAGAAAATAGAATTTAAATACAGTCAGCAAGAGCGATATAAACCCCAACAGCATCAGCTCTGCCATCAAAATTACTTCAGATCAGCCACCAATTCCAACATATGAATTTTATATAGTAACAAATTAAATCAATTACCGTTGCTAAAACTCAGCATTCCTTGACGTGGTAATTTTGGAAGAAAACCATCACCGATAAGTCCAAATCGGACCTGCCAGGGGCTTGCAGAGCTTTGTTGTGAATCTGCAAACAACTCATATTGACATTGGAGAATGATAATGCTACATAGTAGGTGCAGTGTAAAATCCAAACAAAAATTCAATGACCATACCTAAAAATATAATAGTTTAGTTCGAATGAATGTCCGGGGATTTCAGCAGGGTTTCACAATATACGTGGGCGTTCATTGAAGGAGGTTAAGGCTGTGAATCAGCTATTGCAGCCAAATACATTAGGTTTCTCTGTAGCCTTGCTTGATTCCTATATATTTATTTAGGGTATGGCTATATATACCCAAAACGAGTTTTTTTTTTTTTTTTTTTTTTTTTTTTTTTTGCAAAAATAGACTTTTTATTAATATTGGACCAAATATAAGACCCAAACAAACAAGACAGAAGTCCAAGTAAGTTTGGGCTTACCATGTAAATAGACTGACCCAGCCCAAGGCTACAATAACTATCAAAAAGGGCAGAAACCCTTATTACAATCGAATCGTTAAGAAAACCCTAATTTCTTTCATTCTCCTTTCTTCTCTCCTTCGATCCATCTGCCTCCAAGCTATCGAACCCTAACCAGAGTCTAACCAGTGTCTAAATGGCCAACTCCGATGCTATCCAGAACCACGATAGCTAGTAATTGATTCGGCATATCACCACCTTGGTAAACCTGACTTTTTTTCTCTACCAGAGCTCTCCTTGAGACCCAATCTGCCGCCACGTTTTCCGATCTGGAAATGTGGCGGACCTTCATCGTTGGTAAAATTAAAGCCTTACAAACGTCTATTCCAGCAATGTGAGATGGTTCAAAAGAGCAGATGCATTGAACTAGTGGCATGCAATCTGATTCGAGGTCAGTGTATCTCCATCCTTTTCTGTTGCATTCTAATAGTGCTTCTACTAATGATCTTCTTTCAGCTTGCAGGGGGCTCAATTTGCCAAACAAGAATGTAGCCCATTGGATGCAGTTGCCCAAGTGGTCACGAACGATATATCCACCAGACGCCTCACCGGTGGAGCTACATGCTCCATCTGTGTTGATTTTGAGTCTACCCATCGCTGGCGCCTTCCAAGACCGGTAAGTAACTTTACTGTTGCTTATAGATAGAGCTCCTAGCTGAGCACCTGCATTCACAACATTTTGCCAGTGTTTAGGTTTTAACTTAAAATCGATCCCCAGTATATATCTGTTTACTCTGTTAACAGCCCTGTTAAAATTATCAAATGGTTTGTCAAACTTGCATTTGTTCCTGTTATACCAAATTGTCCAAACTATCAGTTGTGGAACAATTTGGGTAACATGGAACTTACTGCAATTCGAATTAAACCATACTAATAACATGTGCCTTAAGGTCATAAATCTCCTGACTGGAATTTGAAACATAAGCCCGTAGTAATTCCATAAATTCCAAGCAAAAGTACAGTTGATAAATAAATGTGTTAGGTCCTCAGAAGAATTGCAAAATTGACACTTTGACACTATTGTAAAGTGCCTCTTTGTTAGTATGTCATCAGTAGGGATATAATTTTTTAGTAGTCTCCAGCAAAGAAAAGAGATTTTAGATGGTATGAAACTATGCCATATTTTTTTATAAAAAAATGAAACGTTACTTTTAATTCTGATACTATCCCATGTTTTTTTTGTGCAAAATTTTTTGTTACTAGAAAGACACCACTCAATCATGTCTTCCTTTTCTTGACAGATTTTAACACTTTGAATGTGTTGCTGTCTTTCATGAGAAAGGAAGGCTATTGAGCTAGAGTCCCATAATCCATTTTTCCAAAAAGTTTTTAACTTTGCTGGTAAATACCAAGAATTTGAGTCAGTAACTATTGGTGGCATCCTGTGCCAAGAGTCCCTCCAAAAATCTATGTTACCACAGCCCACACTCCATTGAATGAACTGGTCAGCCCTGACCCTAATTGAACATAGCCCTTTCCATACAATAGAGTCACCAGAGCCACATTTGGCACTAAGAGGATGCCTATCCCCACAATAAGTCTTGTATATTAGATCAGTCCAAAGAGACTTTCCACTTCTGAAATAGTACCATAACTTATATGCAAATGCAAGTTGAATGTCTGGTAAAAATTTTATGTTTAATCCACCCTCCACAAAAGGTCTGCAAATGTTGCTCCATTCAGACCAGTGAATGGCACAATCATTTACTTTAGACCTCCATAGGAACTTGTTAAAACATAGACCAATTTTATTTAGTACATTTTTAGGTATCATACTGTTTTGCATTCTGAAATAAATGATGGGGTGAAGGACATGTCTAATTAGTGACAGTCTGCCACTAAAAGACAGGTTCTTCATGTCCCACTCATTGATTTTATTATATAGTTTAGCTAAAAGTGAAGAGAAATGCACTCCCTTATTGTTAACAGCAATTGTAGTCCCTAGGTATGTGAATGGAGCAGATTCAGTTCTAAATCCCATAGTGACATTGATCCTGGCTTTCATAGCACTAGAGCACCTTGCTGACGTGATAACTTTAGTCTTTTCAATGTTAATCATCTGACCCGACTCCTTTTGATATTTGTTGAGCAGGTTACGCAGATCTTTAATTGCAGTAGGAGTACTGTTAGTAAAAATAACTATGTCATCTGCAAAAGCAATGCAAGGTAAGATGAAGCCTGACTTAATATAAAATTGCATATTAGGATTAGCAGCATATAGATTTTCTAAGCCTCTCAACAATGCTTCTTCTGCAAGGATAAAAAGACAAGGGGACAAAGGGTCTCCTTGTCTTAATCCTGTCTTTTGAGGGAAATAACCTGCACTGGATCCATTGATTAGTACTGAAACCATCACTTTAGAAATCATGCTATTTATTATTGAAATAATATGCTCAGAGAAACCAAAACACTTTAAAGCATTAATGACAAAGGTGTGTGACATCCTGTCAAACGCCTTTGTCATGTCTAGTTGAATAATAATGTTGCCTTTAGAAGGCTTTCTCCTTATATGATGAAGCATTTCCTTAATGATTAATATATTATCGTGAATTAGCCTTTCTTTCACAAATGCACCTTGTCCTCTTGAAATAATTCTAGGAAGAATAGATGATAATCTTCTGTTTATAAGAGCAGCAATCAGTCTATTCAAAATTGTACATAGGCTTAATGGTCTGTAATTGCTCCATGTTGTAGGGTTAGCCATTTTGGGAACCAGGACAATTCCTGTTGAAAAGACACCATTAGGAATAGGACAGCCATCAAGGTAAGCATTTAGAGCTTTGCATAAGTCGTATTTTATAATATTCCAACATTTCTTTAAAAAGAAAATATTAAAGCCATCAGTGCCTGGAGCACTGTCTTGCTTCATTCCACTGATAGTTGCCCAGACTTCCTCAGTAGTAGTAGACCTAGTGATCTCAGAATTTTCCCTGTCCAACACCAACTTAGGTATATTGTTTAGTATAGATTCTTGTTCACTAATGACAGTATCAATATCAGGTTCATAAGAAAGTATATTTTTAAAGTGGTTCACTGCAGAGGTAGCAATTTCATTTTGATCAGTAACCCATTTATCATGTTCTTTTATACCCAGTATTAAATTTTTCTTTCTTTTCTTAGATACATAGCTTTGATACAATTTCATGTTTCCATCACATTCATTCAACCATGAATTGAAACACTTTTGCCTCCAGTAAGATTCCTCATCCTTTAAAGCAAGGATGAGGACACTGTTAGCCTTAGATAGCTTTGCTTTAGAGATATTATCCTTAAGAGACTGATGAAGCAATTCACAGTTCTCCACCTCAACATAAGCCTCCTTAACTTTGTTGAAAATGTTTCCAAATGTAGAGACATTCCAGTTTTTCAAATGTTTTTTCAATCTTTTAAGTTTGAACCAAAATATATTGCTATCCTCTCCATTACAATGTTTGGACCAGTTCTGATTCACAGATGACATGAAATCAGAATGATTGGCCCAAGCATTGATGAACCTAAAAGAGCCTTTCTTCCTTAATAAATTATTATTAGTGACTTTGCAAAAAGAAATTAACATGGGAGCATGGTCAGAGCAGGTTCTGACCATGTGACAAACCTGCATGCTTAGTTCGTTAAGTATGATCTGGTTAACCAGAACCCAATCTAACCTTTTCCAGTTGTTGTTATTGCTCCAGGTGTATCGAGATCCAGTGAAGCCAGGTACATCAAGGTTACTATCACTTATGAATTGATTGAAATCATCTGCACTCACAGCATCATAATTTACACAATGAAGTTGATCATCAGGACACCTAGAGGTGTTGAAATCCCCAGCCAGTATCCAAGGGCTATCACAGGTAATAGCACTCAACTCAGTCCAAAGAGCTTTTCTTTGCAATCTCTGATTTTTGGCATATACTGATGTTAAAAAACACTTAGTATTATCAAAGTTTATTTGAACATGCATATACTGGTCATGATCCTTTACTGCTACTAAATTAATGTCATTTGTCCAAAACAACCAGACCTTATTTGATGAGTTAACCAAATAGTTCACAAAACCCAGCCTCCTAGCCACCAAATCCACCTTATCAGCCCTAGCCATTGGTTCTTGTATCGCAATTAACTTAACCTTCTCACTATTGATGATGTACTTTAGCCTAGAAATTGTAGGGTTGTTATGAATTCCTCTTGCATTCCAGCTTAGAAATTTAATCATTATCTGATAATGATTTTTGACCTTTTTCTCTCTTGTTAAGAGAGTTTATTGACAATCTGTTTGAGTTACCAGTCTTGTTAGCCGATTTTATTCTTCTTGAAATAACAGTTTCAAACTCATTTTCAGGTTCATCTGTACCCATTCTTGGGGAAGCATTGCAACTACCAGCCATTCCTCCTCTAGGAGAAGCCTGCGAGTTGTTCAAGCAGTTCTCTTCTTCCTCCAAATTTTGAAGTGCACTGATAATGTCGGGGTCATTCTTTGAAGCAGTACTCTTCTTCACTGGACTTCCCACACTAGTAGATGGGCAAGACACACTTGTAATAGGCAAGTCTTTCTTTGTAACTATAGATTTTAATTTCCTCCTATACACATAAGTAAATGAAGGGACCTTTGTAGGTTTAGTAGCAATTGCACAGTTTGCAGATTCTTGTAATGATACTTGACTAATATCCATTCTTTCAGTTATAACATTAGTATCCATTATCTTCTTAGCATCCTTCGACTTTGTCTTGTTACAATCATCAGCCTTATGTCCTATGTGATTGCAAGACTTACAGTAATTAGGAGGGTTCTTGTAACTGACAGTAATGTAGATAAGCTCTTCACCAAACTCAACTTTTAACTTCCGTTTTAGTAATCTTGATACGTCGATCTCAATTAGAGCGAAACAAGCATTCCAACTCGCACGATTAATCTCAGGGATCACTACATGGTGAACAAATCCCAACGATGAAGCCAGAGCATGTATAACAGAGCTGTTATACATGAATTCTGGAACATTTTCGAACCTCACCCATAACAGAGCTTCAGGACATTCAAAATTTCTCGAACTTTGAGGGCACCACTTGACTACCCTCATCATACGACCCTCAACCTTCCAAAAGCGTTTAATCCACATTCTTCCAGCATCTTCCAAGACAGCAAATTCAACTAGAATTTGTCTAGAATCCATAGTCGTATAAGTAAAAGAACCCTTGAATTTAAATGAATCAAGAAAATCTTGAAACACCTGCTTTTTCGGAATCCCATCCTTGAACTTGACTACAAGCGTAGTCCTCGATTTAGCACAGAGCTCAGACTTCACCTTTGCAGAAAACTTAATGACATTGAGATCATTGTATATCGAAACGCAATCCGGCCTATATTCAGTGAACTTATCGTTCTTTAAAACCACATCAGCATATGTTCTTTTGGCAACTTCATCATTGTTGATCGAAGACGACCGCACCGCCCCCGGCAGCGGAGGAAAATCAGCTTCATCCATTCTGGATGAGCCACACCACCAGCGAAAGCAGCCCCTACGACTCCCTTAGCAATGAGTTAATAATTCGAACACTACTTCAATCAAGTAGAGGAAAGTTTCTTCTAGCAAGAAACTAAAACCCTTCTTGGAGCTTTCTTGGGAGAGAAGAAAGTTTTTCAAAGAAATTCGAGTCTTATCATCAACAGTGTCCTAGTATTTCTACCCAAAACGAGTTTAAGTATACCCAAAAACAACAGTTGACTTTGGATTGACTTTTTTTTGACATTTTTACCCTCCATCAGAAAATTAATATCTAAACTGCCATTAAGTAAAAAAAAACTACGAAGTGTATCCTGAGTATACCCAATTCACCAAAAGTCCTATTTCGCTATGTATACCTAAACAAACACTCTTCTTTGCTGAATTTACTATCCAAATAGTATAGTTTCTTAAAAATTTTGAAACCTAATTCAAACTTCCTAAGAAAATCAAGAACATTCAAACTAAAACACAAAATCGATCATGTCGGAAGCAGAACTAGGGATCAGCGTGGAGGAGTTGATGTCGCTGGAGAGAAGGAATGATGAATTTTCGCCGGAAAAAAAGATTGAGTCGCCGGAGAAGGAGCCATGGTCGCCGGAACCGCCACCACCGTCGCCGGCGAAGGTATTGAAGAACCAGGCGAACCATGCACCATCGGTTCCGGCACATGGAACCGATGGTGCATGGCCACGCAGCCGGTCGGTTCCACAGCCCCAGCACCACCGGTGCTGAGGCCAAGAACCGGTGGACCTGGGGCCTCAGTCCGCTCGGTTCTGAGGCCCCAGCACCACCGGTTCATGGCCTCAGCACCGGTGGTGCTGATGGCCGTGTCCGGCCGGTTCTGAGGCCTAGAACCACCGGTTATAGGCCTCAGAACCTTGGATTTGCGCATTTTTTTCGAAAAAAGGCCTGATTTTTTTATGTTGTTAACTATACTTGAATGTTTATTGTGCTTTTTTGTTGTGTAACAGGAGACGGATGTCGCAAGTGGGACTGAGGCACCTTCCGCTACCGATTATAGTCATTTGTTCTTCACTACCGAGTTCTACACACACGACGCGTTGGTGAAATGGGTTACGAAGATCGGAAAACTTTATGGTATGGTTATCAACATAAGCCGGCGCGACAAAGTAAACAGCAGAAAAAATCCGAGAGTTTATTTCCAGTGTGAGAGGGGGGGGAAATATATTCCAAGGGTTGCAGAAAAAGACCGCAAACGGAAGTCTACAGGAACGAAAAAGATTGACTGCCCATTTGAGCTTCTCGGGTCAATGGTTGCCCCAGATCAATGGAAGTTAGAAGTAAAATGTGGTACTCATAACCATGACACTTCTATACATCTAGATGGTCATTCTTTTGCTGGCCGTTTGAATGATGAAGAGATGGAGTATGTTGAACGAGCGACCTTCATTGGTACTAACCCCAGAGATATACTGAATGGTGTGAAGAAATTGAACGAAGATAATGTTTCTACCATGCGGACGATCTACAATGCACGACAAAAAAATCGGGTTCTAAAGAAGGCGGGTAGGTCACAACTTCAGTTCTTGTGGGGTGAGCTTAAGTCACATAATTATTATGAATGGCATAAATCTGGTGAAGACGATGGACAAATCATTACAGATTTGTTTTTTTCCCATCCTGTCAGTGTTGACCTTTTGCGCACATTTCCGACAGTTTTGATTATGGATAGTACATATAAAGTGATACGGTATGGTATGCCATTTTTCGAGATAGTGGGTGTGACGTGTACTGGATTGACTTTCTGTGCGGCATTTGCCTTCATGTCGGGTGAGAAGTTAAACAACTTCAAATGGGTATTAGAGTGTTTGAAATCGTTGATTTCCGTTCATGGAATTGAAGAACCGCGGGTCATCCTAACCGACAGAGATTTAGCATTGATGAATGCTATAGAAGTGGTATTCCCAGAGACAACGCATATGTTATGTCGCTGGCACATTAACCAAAATGTTCAAGGGCAAACAAGAAAGCACTTCCGCGAGAAAAGTGATCAAAAATAATTTGTTAGTGCTTGGAAGAAGATTGCGTATAGTGAATCAGAGATTGAATTCGATCACGCCAGACGGGAGATGCTATTGGAGTACAAAGATTACCCTAAAGCAATTGAATACACTGAAAAATCGTGGCTCGATAAGTACATGGACAAATTTGTTGTTTGGAAGACGAACAAAAACATGCATTTGGGACATTGCACAACAAACCGCGTCGAGAGTGCTCATTCTAACCTAAAGCGTTAAATACGTACGAGCAAATTAAACTTCGAGTTATTTTGGGGGAGGGTTCATTCGCTTGTTGAAATCCAACATGCTCCCATTAGGTCGTCGTTCGAGAAAAGTCGTTACATAGCACTACATAAGTTCGCGGATAAACTGTTTGATGAGATTCGAGGCAAGGTTTCCCACGTGGCGTTAGAACTATTTTTCTCTGAAGTAGAGAAGGCCGAAGATACCAAGATGGTCGCTATTGAAGATGGGCCGGATGTTAAAGACACTGGCGAGTGTATATGCACTGTAAAATCTACCCATGGTATACCTTGCTATCACCAGGTCCGCAAGTGGCGTAAAGGTGGAATGTCTGCCTCTCTAGATGCTTTTCACATCCACTGGACAAGGTTAGAAATAATGCCTCGTACATTCCGTACAACCATGGAAATTCTCAAAGATGATCTGCTAAAGCTAGTTAACGATGTTATGGATACGAAAGATGAAAGCCGTATCAAACATATTTACAAGAAAGGGTTTGAAGTTGTTTATCCTGAAACATCGTCATTGCTAGAGTCATTGGAGAAGCAGAAACACCGAGGCCGCCCACAGGTGAAAAGAAAGTTAGTGGTTGATACATCATCCACTAAACGGGACATGAGCGGATGGGAGTACCCGCTAAAAGAGGATGAAGCTAGTCATGACGCAGTCATGCAGTCTTTAAAACCAACAAAAGTTAAAAAGAGTAAAGCAGTTGGTAGTGAATCAACGATTCGGGCAGATGTGCCTAGAGTACCTCGTACTCGTACTCGTACCTCTTCCATTGCCTCGCTAGGTAGCAACATCGTACAACCGTCCATTGATCGAGTCACAGAACTAATACATGACCCGAAAGGTTTTTTGCGTTGGTTTCCGATTCACTTCAACCCTTTTATATCGGGTATTAATGATGTTAAGCCGGATGGACATTGTGGATATAGAGCAGTTTCATTCGGGCTGTATGGTCATGAAGAAGGATGGCGAGGTGTTCGGAAGGCAATATACGATGAGCTAATGGAAAACTACGACACATACAGCAAGATTTATAACGGTAAAGAGGATTACCTGAAGGCTGCAGAAAGTATAAACTACTACGAGACACCAGCATCACCCAAATATTGGATGACAATGCCTGAAATGGGTATTGCGATTGCAACCAAGTTCGAATGCATTGTTCATTTTGTGTCACTCGTAGGGAATCACAACTGTAGTCATACTTTTTTACCTCTGCGCGGTAAGCCTCCCATTATGGCCCAAATACGTGAGATTGGGTTTGGATTCGTCGATACTAACCACTTTGTCAATGTAAATCATTCGATATATGGTTATGTTTTTTCTCACCACTATATTACTCAATTGTCGATTCTAATTTAAGTACCTATGAAACAGCTATCAATCAAGCCCCTTTGCCCTTGCGCACGCATACATCCTACGTGGCAGAAGTTGAAGAGCGAAGAGGCTACGCATTCGGAGCTACCATTAGTTGGTCGCTGCAAGAAATATACGGAACTCGAAGGTAGAAAGCCAGTTAGTTCATTCCCAGAAGTAACTAATCTTGACGAGTTTGTTTAGTAGGTTTATGTGTTTCCGCCGTATCATTGTTTTGAACTCTTCTGTGTCTTTTGGTCGCTTTACGTCATTTGTAAGGATTTATGTTGTTTAGAACTTTGTTTTACTACGTCGTTTTGGTTGTTTTGGTATTTTCTCTATTTTTGCATTAATTCATTCAAATTACCAATTTATAACGAAAAGCCAGTAATCATTTCATAACTAAAATAAAACATCACAAACAAGCAACAACAACATATTCTAAACATTAGTACATAACTTGATATAGAACAGACACTTAGTCAAAATCATAGCCTCCATTGTCGCTGAGAATACGCACTGTTTCCTCCTTCATGGAAATTTGAGAATGAACGTATTGTGCCATTTCCAACGACATATAGTATGTGATCATTAAACCAAAGGAGTCGAACGCTTCATTCCTGACTTCTGGGGGCTCGTTAAACACCAAGAACATCGGTCAACTAGTTATAGACTTGTACCTAGTGGCTACCTCCTGACGAGTACGGGATCGAGGCATTTGTCTAGATGTAGACATTTCGTCGTACATGAAATACATCATACACAAAACTTCATCAAAGAACTCATCGGTATTATCGTCCGGCCGTTTGAACTTCACAGCTTTCGCAGCCTTGAGCAGATGAGCATCATCAAACACACTCCAACCCATTAAGATAGACTTCAACTACTTTAAAAGGAGAGTTTTGTGTGTTTGGTGTTGTAAGGTATGGTTCCTTATATAGAAGAATGAGAGTTTACATTGGCGGGAATTCTAGAGCGCGAAAAAAGAAAACGCGGGAAAAAAAACCGGGAAAAAAATTCCAAGACAAAATTGCGCACCATAGGTACTGTCTTCTGTGTACCTATGGTGCATAGTCTGGTGTACCGATGGTACACCACACTGTGTACCTATGGTGCAAACTGCGTGCACCATAGGTACACAGTATGGTGTACCATCGGTACACTAGACTGTGTACCGATGGTCCCATGCACCGGTCGGTACGTAACGTGCCGGCCGGTGCATGGTACCATCGGTACTGCCTCCTGTGTACCCATGGTGCACAGGCTACTGTACCATGGGTACGCAGTAGTGTGCACCATAGGTACCACTAACTGCGTACCCATGGTGCAATTTAACTTGTATTTTTTAAAAAAATATGTTTTCGATTTATGGGGTTTTTTGACAAGTTTATACCCGAATGTTATTGTGTTTTGGTGTTATGGATTTTAAGTTTATACCCGAATGTTATTGTGTTACTATTATAATTTTAGTTTTTGACGAATTTAATATGAAGTGAAGTACAGAAAATCGAGAATTACTAGTATAATGTTATGGTGTTTTGGTGTTATGGTATGACTTATGTTAGATCAAGTTAAGTACAAAAAATCAATAAGAACAGTAAAAGCAGTAGATAGTAGAAGTCATAAGTCATATTACAAAGTAGATGTCATAAGTCATAATACAAAACAAGATACTGAAACAACTAAGAAGTCCACAGGAATGAAAGATCATAACAACGCTAGAACAAGTCCGATGATGAGGACGAACAACCATGGAGAGAATAGCTGCAGGACCTGATCACTCCACCTCAGCGCACCCGCCTCCCCACGCTTGACGGGCATAGTAACAATGGAGCGAACGGCGTCTAAAAGTCTATCGTCCGTGGTACGCGGTGGGGGAGTGATAGTATGCCAACCATACTCAGCCAGGTACCTCCAATAGGTATTCGTCGCTGACTGTCTATATGTGGCAATGGTAACTGTCAAACGATCCTCAGCAAGCAAGTGTTGACGCCAATCTAGCCATGCGCTCTCTCGCCACGTGTACCTCGCCAGATCTCCTTTCCTGTAACCCGGTCGTAGTACAAGTGGGAGTTGGGGCTCATCCTGAACCCGTACGAACTGGCGCATAACCCGATCAGGCATGTAGCCCTCGACCGTGCTCATCATCCGCAAAGGATAAACAATAGTACGGATCTCCTGGACTGGAAACTGGACTCTAATGTCCTCGTATGGCTCAAATAGGACCTGTTACAAAGCATTAAAACAATTAGATTGATTTAAAATCCTAACACTTAATATCAAAATTGTAATGGGAAACAAATATTTAAAAACTTACATCTGACTCCTTCTGATCAGCAAGGAGAGTACGAATGACCGATTTGGGGCGGATGTTTTGCCCAACAATCCGCTTCGGCAGCCACTTCACAATCCTAGGCTGCCTCGCTACGTGGTCAGCATTCTCGGAGGCACTGAACGCTGGGAAGTGGTCATAGATCCAACAATCAAGCATAGCTACAAAACCATAAAGGTTATGCTTCGATGCTTTCGAAGCATCACCCAAACCACGGAACAGGAATGCCCATGCACTCGTACCCCACGCTATGTCCCACAACCCAGAGTCCATATTGGCTAACCCGTACAAGTAGTCAGCCTTCACGCTCTTCTGACTAGTATCCGCAAAAATAGTGCAACCAAATAAGAACATAAGGTATGCTCGTGATACCTGGCGAATAGTCGCATCATCAGTCTGCTCGATGTAGCGCCCCCTGGTGAAAGTCTCCCTCAGCCACTTTATCTTGAAGCCAACGCCTCTGGTGGACTGTATCTCTGTGCGGACCTCATCCACTGTCAGACCTAACATACTAGCGTAGTAGCTGTATGCCTCGTCACGTGGAGCCGTGACTACATCAAGTGTCCGACCAACTACAGGGAGACCTGTAATGCAGCTGACATCATCGAGCGTAATCGTCATCTCTCCAAATGAGAAATGGAAAGTGTTGGTCTCTTGATGCCAACGCTCAACAAAAACCTCGTCTAAGACGGAATGTGTGAAGTACTGAGGCAGGTGGGCTATAAGAGGACCAAAAGGAGTCCGCGCCAAAAATCGCTGCACATCTGGCTGAGCAGTCAAGTCCCACATACGTAGCACATTATAATGTGCCTATACGCCCAGTGTAGTGCGACCCTATAAATTAAAAACAAAGTCAGAACATAATAATAGAAAAACCTTAGAGTAGACGTTTAATAATTAGGTACTTACCTGTCCGATGAAGACGTGGTACGCCTCATGCTCCTTTTAGTCAGGAAATAGAGGGATCTTGTTGCATTTCAGAAATGCAAACGTCTTTCGCTGCTCCTCGGTGTGGATGGCATCTATGTGCTCCTCGTCAATCGTGTCCTGCTCAGGGTCCCCAGTGGCATCCACCCTGTCGCTAACAGGTGGTGGATGTGTAATAGTATGCGCAGGGGACGCAGCTCTGCGAGAAGGAGAGGGAGGTGGTGGATCACTAGCACCGGGAGGTGGTGATCTATGTGTATGCGATGACGACGTCTCTCGTCGTGAGGACCCTCCACCTCTGATATCAATCGCCTCAGTCGCTATGGCCTTTTCCTTCCTCTGGCCATGCTTGATTCGGCGCAAAGACCGATCAGTCCGTATCCGTTCCTCCTCCTCCCTAAGACGAATAGTCTCAGAGTCATCTGGAGTATCTCGTTCGCGCTTGGCATCGCGGACCCGCTCATCCTCAACCGCGCGAACAGTCTTAATACTCTTGCCTGGCGGTGGTGGACGTGACCCAGGGGGGTACGCCCTGGATCGTGGAAGACGTCGCTCCTCCACTGCGTCTGACCTACAAAAATACAAAACAAAGAAATAAATTAATAACACTAACATATAAAATTTAAATCAACAACACTCCTATACGTATGATGAAATTTGAAGTTTTTTTATTAAAAAAAATACCATACCAGAACTTTTGAAACCCAAAAATTAGAGTTTTTAAAAAAAAATCGGGTACCATAGGTACCAAAGAGGGTGAACCGAGCGGCACGGGAGCTAGTGCCGCTCGGTTTTGGCACTGTGTGCCGAGCGACACAGGGTATTGTGCCGCTCGGCACACAGATGGTGTGCCGCTCGGTACACAGTTGGTGTACCGAGCGACACACCATCACGCACCGATGGTGCTGCCCAAGGCGCACCACCGGTGCGGCGCCGGCCATTTTCCAGCCGGCGAGTTGGCTGGAAAATGGCCCAAATAATCATCCTAAACCTACCCTAAACCCTAATTCTCTACCTAATTCTATCCTAAACTCAAAATTAAACCCTAAATCTAACCAAAAACTAAAATTCATACCTAAAACTAACAAAATTAAGTAACAAAATTAATTTGGGGACTTACGTTGGAGGCGGCGGAGGGTTTTTGTTCTTGACCATAATGAAGGAGGAGGAGGAGGAGGAGGAGGAGGAGGAGTGGTGGTGGTGGTTCGCCGGAAAAATTAAGAGATAAGTGAGGTGAGATTCTAGAGAGAAGTGAGAGGTATGAGTGAAGTGAGAGAAAGTGTTGGTTTAAGTGGAGTGGATGAAGTTAGTAAAAAAAATGGCTTATATACCCACAAAAGGACATTTTTGGAAAAAATTGGGTATACTTAGATCACCTTTGGGTATACTCAAAATTGGGTATACTTAAACTCGTTTTGGATATATATAGCTTGACCCATTTATTTATACCAACAACAACCAAATACATCATAAAATTATAGAAACATGGGTTAGTCTAAAAGTGATTTATGCATAAGAACTTACTCAGCACATTCATTCAGCTTTCCTGTATTTTTGGCTCTCTACCATCTTCAAAATCAATGACTTATTCTCATCCAGATACTGCAACAAATCAAATCAACCCAAAAAGAAAACTTGAAACATAATAAATTCCAACTGTGGTTTTCACAAGAGTCCTACTACTTCAAGTTCAAGGTGTATGATAAACTTTAAGATATAAAATTTATTTCATTTATATTTTGATAGAATAGTCAATTGAAGGGTTTTCAGTTCAAAACTCCATCTTGTTTGACTAATTTTAACTTATGAATGATCACATTAAAGTAAAGCCATTTTCAAGCTAATAAGGACTCTTATCTCATATAGATAATATATATGTGTTGAGAAGGAGAAAGGGACCTGCTGTTGCTGCATCTGCATTCTCTCTCTCTCTCTAAAACAACACAAGAAACTATGTAAGAGTAAATGAAAAACATTAAATAAGGGGGCATTCCGAGAATTGAACTCGGGACCTCTCGCACCCTAAGCGAGAATCATACCACTAGACCAAATGCCCTAGTTGGAAGCTACATTTCACATCAACTTTTTAATTGTATATAATAAGTTCACGGGTATAATGTGATGCTTGTGAATTTAATTGAATTCGTGTTTAATAATGTCTGTAGAGTGACCTTTATAAGGATATGAAAATATTTTCAAAATCAATTTAAATTTCTACGTATCAATAACATTAATATATTAATTTAATTTAAAAAAATAGAAGGATACGTAATAACTTTTATATTTTGCTAAAAATCAAGGGTTAATATATAATAAATCTTAAAAATCAATATAGCAAAATTTTAATTTCCGAGTTTAATTCTTTCCTATTAATTGTACAAAAGTTCATTTGTTAGATTTTCTGCTTTGATGTCTTTAAATTTTCAAAAATAGATCAATACAACGGTTTAATGGTTTTAGGGATTTTTTTTTATGCAATTTTATTCTAATTATTTGATTTTTTATATTATTTTTGTTTATATTTAAAGTTGGCAATTGCAATAAATGTTTAGTCCTAATAATGTTTATGCCATTCGTTTGTCTTTAAAAAAGAATTGTTATTTTAAAACGATTTTTTTTTTTTGGAGGGAATCCGCAGCCGCTACTCAGAGTGCAATGAGTGCGCACAGGGTAAACCCTCAGTCTGACGCGATAGCCTGCAAACCAACGCCAGAAGGTAAACCACACAAGGTGACAGGCTCAGCCGAGAAAGCGTATGTAGAGGGACTCGAACTCGTGACCTTTTGGTCATAAGAATGCCATACTCAACCAACTCGGCTACCCCCTTCGGGGCAAAACGATTTTGTTGTTCTAACTTTTGTTTTCTGTATAAAAGGTTGTTGTTCTAATTTATTTGGTTTCTTTACATGTTTTTCATTTGGTTTTAAAGTTGAAATTTTTAACAGTAATAATGTTGATTCAAATCGGTTGTTTGAGATTTTTTTTTATTCTTTTAGAAGTGAAGATTGTGTTCTTATTCTATTGGGTTATTTTGTATAGTTTGTAAAAAATAATTTAAAATTATAATTAACGTTTAATAGGGCTGATTTTGTTGTTTTTAAAGCAAAAATATGTTGTTCTAACTATTTTAGATTGTTTTAAGGTCCATGGTTTCAATTGTCTTTAAAAATTTAAAAGTGTAATTAATGTTTAAGAGTAATAAAGTTTATGGTCTTTGGTAAGCGAAAATATATAAAAAGATTGTAGATAGTATTGGAAGATGGTAATGGATTACATTTATTACTTTGTTGATTGCTAACTTAATTATATAAGATTGTATCGCTTAACATATATGTGTTCAATATTTTCAAAGTGTAACTAACATAACGTTGATGAAGTAATAACTAATTTGTATTAATGGTTTAGTTTTAGCCGAAGGTGGTACCATCTAAGATTCCGGTATAAGAATTGTTGTTGATGTATAGTTTTAGCTAAACAAGTGAAGTCCACTCTTTTCGGTAACACCACTAGTCCTTGAAAAATAGTTAAGAAGTGACTAATTTGGTGGTGCTTAATTATCTTACGTATGAATATTTATCGAATTTTGTTAATCATCTCCTATAATTTTCATGCTTGAGGTATGGTGTTCATTTCCAAAGGTCACCAAATAATATTACAATCTTTTTGGCCGGATTCTATAAAGCCTTTAATATCTTGGTAGATTTTTTTACTACTCTAGTCAAGCTAATTTTAGAGTCTTTTCCCGATTAACTTGTTCTGACCTTGTTCAGTCCTACATTAAAAAACGTTTGTCGACTAAAAACTTCCATTGAGGTAAAAAAATTCTTTTTTAAAGAGAAAAATATATCATAATAAGTAGCAAACTACTAGAGTTTTAGATGTTACCATACAGTTGTTTGCGTAGTTGATTTGGCTCAAAAGTGCTTTAGAAAACATAATTTCTCTCTGTTTCTTCTATGTTTGACACAGTAGCCCTCCTAGTTCGTTTAAATCATGCATGAAGAAGTAATGGCGTTGATGGAATAAATTTTTCCTTCGGTATTTGCGTGATAATTAACCTTATAGTTCATTCTTGAAGAATAAGGGAAGAACTAGAGAAACCTAGGCTTCAGATTAAAGTTTTAGATTGCTAAGTAGTCTTCTTAGTCTTTGTTAAATGGTGAGAGAATGATATTAAAATATTTTTTTATTTTCATCATCAAAATAATGTTTCCTAATGCTATGATAGGGAAGATGTCTTGAAGTTTGAGAAAAATATTTATTGTTGATGAAGTGATCCCAAGAGTAGGAAACTCCATATGTGGTCCACCAACCGCACTTCATGAATTTGTTTCCAATTTTAAAGCATAGACGAATTATGTTGTGGTGACACATGACGGAAAATAGGTAACGACATCTTACACAATATATATAATTGTTTCAGCTTCTCAAATATCATCCCTTGATTGTGATTGATCTTGACCGTTGGTCCTGGAAATATCTAAGCTGTTAGATTAAAACATATATACAGTCAAATAAAATCTACTCGTTTCAAGATAAAGTCAGATAAGCCATCGAAGATCTTTTAAAACTAAAATTCATTGTCTTTACCATTATTTCTTTGTTACAAAACTTCCAGCTTTATCACTTTTCTAATTTTTAAAACACTTTTTCTTCAATACCTTCCCTTATTTGAGATATTTGCAAAAGAAAATCAAGTTCACTCCTTTCATCTACGCCAATGTGCACAACTCTGGAGATAATTCTGATGATGAGGTCCTTCTGGTGGATCCTTGTTGGAGTAATACTACAATACGGGTAGATGATGCGTTCATTTATATATTGTTACTCATTTTGTTGTGCCATTAGCTAGAATGAAGCTGTCGTAAAAGGGAAGAGGGTGAGTGTGCACATAATCTTTAAAAGTACCCGATTAGGGTTGTGAGAGAACATGTGTATAATTATATTGATGAGGTGATGTAACCAAAAAATATGATATATTGGTTTACCCATGAAGACACGAAGGTCCATTTTTCTGAGGTAGGTAATACATCGTTTGGCGTAAATTAAGGTTGTTTTCTTCACATATATGTTGAAGACATGCGTATTTTCCTCATTATGGAGAGATGGTCTGATGTGAATGAGATTTCTGATTTTTCCTTTCATAATATAAAAACAAACTATTATGATCAACATACTGAATGATAGGCATAATGTAAAAGAGGTAAAGACGGGAGATGAAGAGGATCATACTTCCAGTGTATGCCGCGCAAATTGGCACTTCGAATAATATTGCCACACAAATTGACATTTATAAAAATATAACCAAACAAATTGGCACTTCGCATAATATCGCCACACACATTGGAACTTCGAATAATATTGCAACATAAATTGGTATTTTAAAAAACAATTTCCACATAAATTGATACTTTGAATAATATTAGTTTAAATTACCATTTCATAAATTGTTACAAGGGTGATAAGTCCTTGTTAAATTTACAAAATATTCTCAGTACTTGTTTTGAAACATAAATATTTTGGTTTGAAGGTTGATTTTAAAACTTCATAATCACTAAATTTAACTTAGCATAATGGAAAATATAATGTATTAGCAAAAGAATTATAGTATTCACAATGTCGGCTATATAAGCACATCATTAAAACATTTCCAAGCCATTGGGATAAGAAATATTATGCCACTGCTACACATGCGCAAGTTAATAACCAAATTAATGTTCATAAAATCACTCACAATATAGTTACAAATGTTCGATGTTCCAATGATGTTATAATGGTTTTTCCTCTTTATCTTCTAGATGATATGTCATTTGCTTAACCTTTTTAATCACAAAATATGTTCTTTCGAAGTTTGGAAGAATACTTTTGTCAATACCTTATCTTCTACTTTAAAATCCTTTCGTCGTACCTTGGAAGCATAATGAATCCTCATTGATGTTTGGTAATAAAATGATTTTAAATGTTCCCATATATTTTTTTCTTCTATAAAATTAAGTTATACTCTTCTAGTTTTTTCATTATCATATACAAAATAGTTAAGTACTCTATAAGATAGGAGTGTTGATTCTGATGGGCTAACTGCGTTTGTACCATACACTAGAGCAAAAAGAGTCTTCCGAGTTGCTGTTTGAGGGGTCGTTCTATAGGTCCATAACACATATTGAAGATAGTTAAGAGATTTTCCAATCGCACATTTCAAATTCTTCTTAAGATCATCCAAGATAGTTCTATTAGTGACTTTCACCTGGCTATTTGCTTGTGTGATGAACATGTATTAAATGACATTTCTTGATTCATCTCGAAGAGCAAAAGAATTTCATTTATTTATTGTTGAATTAAGGTCTATTATGTGTAGTAATTATCCTAGGCACCCCAAGTCTATAACAAATATTTGACAAGATAAACTTAATGACGTCTTTAGCACTTGTTCTTGATAAAGGTTCTGCTTCTACCCATTTCGAAAAATTATCCACTACCACAATAATAGTATGACGTCTTCCTAAAGCTATTGGTAGCGGCCCTACCAAATCTATCCCCTTTATTAAAAGGAAATGCTTCAGAGATTGAATCTAACGATAAATACTGGTATATGAATGGTATTGGAAAACCTTTGATAAGTAGCTTAACTCTGAACTAGAATCTTGACATCACTCCTTATGGTCAGCTAATAAAAATCTGCTAACAATACTTTACTCGTTAAACACTTGAAACCACAATAGGTAGAACGTTCCCCACTATGCAAATTCAACAATATTATTTGAGATTCATTTTTCCTCAAAAATATCAACAACGGTCGACTTATATATTTCTTATACAACACTCCCCAAAAATTGTAAATCTGTGCGCTCTAAACTTTACCTTTTGAGATAATTTCTAATAAACTGCTAAAATCTATTTGACTAAAAATTATTTTAAATCGAATCGCGTATCTCTTTTTACTTATATATTAGACACGAATACCTCCTCGGAATATCAAAACTATTCGGATTTTGTCATTTCAGATGGACTTTCTTGTATTAAAATCCAAGGATAACCCTCGAAATAGGCAATTGTTTCCAAATAATCTACAATAATGTTTTGTCCTTGGTTGATATGTTCAACCGTTAACTCATCATACATTACTGCCAACCCTCCCAATTCGTGCAAATATTTTATGAGTTGATCCTTCTTGGCCTTGGTTATTCCCAACATATGATTTGTCATAAGCTGTGAACCAGTTTATAAGCGTACTTTCTTAGCTCACAAATATTTGAAATTCTTAATCCAGCCAACAATACCTCGTATTATTTCTTATTATTTGATGCTCTAAATTCGAATCGTATAACCTGATACATAGCCTCCCCCGATGGAGCTACCAACTAAACTTCATCTCCTGATCCTAAAATACTCGAACCTTCATCAGTTGTAACCACCATTTTTGTATTGAAGCTAATTCTTCCATATTTTTCCCTCTTCATTAGATTGTTTAGAGTGAAATTCGATGAGAAAATTAGCCAAGGATTATACTTTAATAACTATTTTATCAATAAAGTCAATTTTATAATCTCCCAATTGTACATACCACTTTGTGATTCTCCCTAAAACTTCTAGTCTTTTTAATACATTCTTCAACGAAAATGAAGTTCTAACTATAATCGAATGGGCTTGGAAATAATTACGCATTTTTCAAGCAACTATGGCCAAAGCCAATGCTAATTTTTCTAACTTCAAATATCTTTTTTCTGAACCAAACAAACTTTTTCTTACATAGTATATCGGGCGTGGATACCTTTCTAGTTCGCTTACTAAAACATCGTTCATAACGTAATATGAGACGGTAATATACAAAAACAACTTCTACCCTAAAAGTAGATTGAATAAAACTTCCGAAAAAGATAAATGTTCTTTAACTTTTGCAAATGCTACATCATACTTTGGTATCCAAGAAAACTCTTTAATTTGCCTTAAAACATGGAAAATATTAGCACATTTGTCAGAAGATCTAGAAATATCAATATGTTTAAGGTTGCTGACCCTCATGTTAAAATTTGAACTTTTTTTATTGACCAAGGTGGGGTCATGATTATCAAAGCTATCAACTGATCTGGATCAGCTTGTATTATTTCTCACTTACTATGTATCCCAAGAATGTTCCTAACCGAACCCCAAACATAAAGTTTTTAGAGATTAATTTCAAGCGGGTAACTTTTAAATTTGAAAATATTTTATCTAAATCTTGTAAGTGATCTTCATCCTTGGTACTTTTTACTAACATATAATTTATATATACTTATATATTCCTCTCAGTTTTATTGGAAAATCTTTGTTCACTAATATTTGATAAGTGGCTCCAACAATCTTAAGAGCAAAAAACATAACCTGATAACAACGTAATCACTTGGATTCATTTGGATTTGATTATACCTAACGAAAGCATCCATAAATGAAAGAACTTTGTTACCCAATATTGAACAAGCTGATTTATTCTTGGGACATGAAATTGGTCATTCGAACACGTATGATTTAGATTGGTAAAATCAAAATACATCCTTCATTTCCATTATTCTTTTTAACTAATGACATCCTCAGTTTTCCAATAAAATATCACTAGATATTTTGATAAGTATTTTGTCATTTGATTACATATTAATGGTTAAAATAATGTTCATATTCTCAAACTCTTTTCATTAGAAAAAACATACACCTCTACATTCTCATCAGTAATTAATGAAGTAGGGGTCTCCCTCGGATCATCTACCATTTCCACATCCGAGGAAGTTGTCTTTAATTGTTATTTGGTCATTCTCACAATGCCCCCAACTTGCTTAGTATACAAAACCGTTGCATAGCACTCCCGAGCCACTTGTTGACTACTTATAACTACTCTACATGATCCTCAATCACATACTTCAAACATTGATGAACTATAGAAGTTATGTCATGATAGGCCCGACATAAAATTTATCGTCATCATCAAACGATATTTAGAGAGGTTTACCTTAATAGAAAGTTTTCAATTTTAGATAGTAAATCTGGGTACCAAGCGTACCTCCCACTATGGTCACCACTGATCGGTTCAGATATTTTTGTGAGTGGTAAAGAGGTTTAAAAAAATATAGGTTAGCTTAAGGAATTTCTAGAAAAATAGAATTTTAATGGAGAATTGTTTAGAGAGAAAGTAGCCAAGTGTCAAATAAATAAGGTCTTATTCTCTTTCCTAGAAAAGTATACTTATTTTTAGGTGGTTTGTTACAAATAACAGACTAATGTTTGTTACACTGGATATCGCACCCCATTTTAATATTTAATATAAACACATTATTTACACATTAGACTCATAGTCCTTTACACTTATATTTTATATAAAATTTACCTATTTTATGATTTTTTATTCTTTTACCAAATGTAAAGTAATTATACTTATTCTACATTTATTTATATCCTCATCAATGTCAAAAGAGAGTGAGGTACTATAACTCTAACTAAGAACCTCAAGGTCGATCTCAAGGATTCAAAAAGGGATACCGGTACAAATATGTGTATAGTACTACAAAAACAATACGATGCATAAAAGAGGAAGCTAAGTTCATCTATGCAGACCGAAGACACATAGGCCAATAAGAAAAACATTGAGGAGGTAACTATTTATGATAAAAAAAAATCCAAGTTTAGCAGCTTATGTGCCTGATTTGCAAAGGTTGAATGCTTCTACTTCCCAAGATGAAGATAGAGAACGGGAGGTTATCGATTTAGATGAGCCGTTGTAGGATGGGGTTGAGGTATTTTTTCGGGCTCTAAGACCCCGTGTGGATCAATTTCTTGATGTGTTGTGTGTGTTTCCTCGCAGAGGAAATTCTCAACTAACTTGTCCGTCTTAGATGTGGCCTCAAGGAAGATAAAACTTTCTATTAAGGTAAGTATTCTTTTTTATTTGCGATATTTTGTATATGTTTATGTTTGTGTCATTTTATATTTCATTGTTTATTATGTTATCGATATAGAAATGAACATATGGTGCAAAAGACCTTTTTGCTTTATAATATTGGTCCAGATGTGCATGTTATTTTGATTTAAGGTTTGGAAATACTAGTACAGCATACTACAGTAATATACTAAAGAGAATAAAAAACAAAAGATCGGTTGTAGGATAAGAAGGTGGCAAACAAAAAGTTACACGGAATACTATGGGAGAAAACAAATGTCGAGACTAAGATTAAGTTTCAACGCACGACCAAAATAATTTGAGGAAGTAGATGAAGTTTTTGTTAAGGAATATTGATAAATCATAATGTGTGTTGATAGAACAAGTTATTGGTTCTCTCAAAGGTTCGAAAGTTTAAGTAGAAGAGTTCCAGCCTAAGTTAATGATGGCCAAGTAGTTGTTAGCCACAAAGCCAGTCGGTCAAACCATCGATCAATGAAAAGGTTCCACAATATCAATACCTCATCGATAAAATGATATTTCTTTGGATATCGTCTCCAAAAGAATGAAAAGGACTTGAATAAAGTTAGAATAAAGTTGGCAGACATCGTAGTGTTTCATTTTATTTTTAGCATCGACTGAAGGTGTTGGCTAATGGTATCCCTCTAATATAATTTTCTTGTGTAAAACCTTATAGTTGTTATGTTCACTGCTCTATACTACGTGTAAATATTCAACAATAAAACTGATCTCATGTGCGCCAAAATGCCGCAATAAAGGTTTTGTTAAAACATTTTTGTAAAATGTTCCTAAGAGTAGGATGAATCAGGTGGCCTTTATCTTGAGATTTCTTGCTTCAAACTTGTATTTTGTCAATGAACTGCCAAGTACGTATTTTACAATTGGAATCCTTTTGTCTTCTACTTCTTCCAACCCTTCAATCATCATCACTCTCGATTAAGAAACTGTTGTAATAAATGTTTTTGGGATGGTTATAAACTACTTGTCTTTGAAGATGAATAATTATCCAATATTGGTGTAAGACAAAGATGTTAAGGCATCTGCTTCAACATTCTCTACTCAATGTGCTTGCTCAAAATCCATTTGCTCAAAGAATGTCATTTGCCATTAGAGCTGTTTGAGGTATTGAATCATGTTGTCTTTACATCAACCTAACCAAACACTTGGTTGAAAACTAATTACGAATCAATGAATAATTGGATGCGTTTAGCTCCGCACATGTGTGTAATCTGAAACCCTACAATAGTGGATTTGTATTCGACTTCATTATTTGAGGTGAGGAAACCAAACTTGATAGTTTGGGTTAAAAGTTTGCACGTAGGTGAGATGAGTTGTATGTCTGTGTTCAATCCAAACTAGTTGTTTCCATTAGTAGTGCGAACTTGCTATTTGACTCATTTGTTCTTTAGATGGTACTAATCGCTCTGATTGGAAATTAGTAAGAAAATATGATAAGGTATGAGCTTCGATTATTGTTCTAGCCTTGCATTTTCCCCCAACTTGCCAAACCAGTTTGTTAACCTCTCTTATACGTCCAATTTTTGCATTATATTTATCAAAGGAATAATGTTCGGACAACTATAGTAAGCCTGGAAATAGGGCTTCATATTTCTTGCGGCGGCCATCAGTTCCTAGACTGAGTTTTACAGCTGTAAATAAACTTTTTCTCCATTTATTAAGAATTTACTTACGTGGACTTGCATTCATTATTTTCTTCACTTACGAGTACAATGCTTACAACATAGTCCAAAATTGCGATGTAGTTGTACGCCATGAGCTCTTATAATTTTGACGTGTTAACATCTACAGAGATGTAAAGAGCTTCTTCTGTTGATATTAACCGAAAGGAAAATCATTCGGCTTTTATTATTTTAAATGATTTTTTTTATCAAAATTAGTTTATATCTAAATGAAAAACTATTTGGTCTAAGATGGTTTATTAATATTTTCAAATTTTAATAGTAAAATTCGATCGATTTTTTTTAAAATATTATTTGTTAATTTGAAAATCTATTTTTAAATATATTTTTTAAAATAGGTTGTTTTTATTAAAAAGTTGTCAATAATGAGAAACAATTATAATATCTGATTTTGATTTCATAATAAAAAACTGTAGTTATTATTAGTATTTCATTACAAATAATTGATGTAATTTGTTTGTTTTTTCCTTTTTAGTGCATGCGCGTGCTTTTTTTAGTCCAACTGGACTCAAAATATGGTTCGAGGTTCAAAAGATGAACCCAATCCATTTTTTCTTCGTCCAATAGCACCATGTCATTTGACATGTTGTAGGTTTTTCTTTTTTTTCTTTTCATTTTTAAAATCGTTTTTAAGATACATAGTTTGTCAAAAAAATAAAAAAAAAATATATCATTATTTTTTACTTTTTTGATATCTACAAATAGAGATTTGGTTGGTTTGATTCCGACACCAAAATATTTTGGGTGTTTTATTTATTTTGTATTTTAAAAATAATTTTCGGAATATTTTAGTAAGTTATATATATATATATATATATATATACACCATGATTTATAATTTATTGAGATCTATAAATAGAGACTTGATTTGTTTGATTCGGACACCGAAACTTTTTAAGTTTTTTTTTTTTAATTTTTTCAAAACAATTTTTGGAATATTTTAGTAAGTACAAAAAAATTATATCATAAATTATAATTTTTTGAGATCTATAAATAGTGACTTGGTTTGTTTGATTCGGACACCGAATTTTTTTTAATTTTTTTTATCTTTATCATTATAATGGTAGGTGATACATAACCCTAAAGTAATTTGAAAGGTTTAAAAATAGATAATAACATAATAACCTATAAATTTGGATTTAAAAGTTTTAAATTCATTACAAAAATTAAAAAATTAAAAATCTTAATCTTATTGATATAGTTACATTTAAGAAATCTTAATCATCGACAATTTAAGTAATAATTTGGTAAATAAAAATTAAAAAAATAAATTTAGGTGATCAATAATATATTTTATTAAATTGTAAATTGTTTATTCTATTAAAAATTTAAGCTTTTTCTGAAATCAAACCAATTTTATTTTTAAATTTAAAATTTAAATATACTATATATTATGTATTATATTTTTAATTATTTCAATTTTATAGTTTATATTTGTAAAGAAAATATATTATGTTAATTCATGATAATTATTTATTTTAATATATATATATATATATATATATATATATATATATAATTTTAATGTAAATATATATTAAATAATAAGAAAAATAAATAAAAATAAATAGTAGGATATTGTATGGTAGAATGACATGGAATAGAGAGAAATTTGGTGAGGTATGCTAAAAAATGAAATATGCACTAATGCTTATAGTGATAATTTTTGTAAAATTGTTTAGAAATTATGCTGATGTGGCGCGCTTTTGCGTATGGTCTTATTAATACTGGTTTTCAGAAGAATTTGATGCAATCAATTTTTTTTCCAACTTCAAGGTAATGTATTTTTTGCCACTCAAAGGTTATTCAAATTACTTTATTATTTATATAGGAGTATAAATAAAAGTGACGTATATATAAGAAATATGACATGACCATTCAACCTCTGTGTCAAAAGTCAAAAAAGCAAGTATGGTCCATGGTTCTCAATTGTGTGGCTGCATATAAAAGTTGAAGAATAGTGTTGAAATAATTTTCTTCGCTGGCTTTGTTGGGCGGTACATGAAGTTTAGATACTGATATTATAATCGACACTAAAAGGCTGAGGTTACTTAGGAACGCTATACTCTCTCCATTCCTAAATAATCCACGGTCATTTGCACGGATATTAAAACAAAAAATTATAGTTTTTTGGTAAAGTATATTCAAAACCAAAACTCAAACTATTATACATTATTTTCCGGGAAAGGTTAATTTTAGTTAAATATTTATTATTTAAAATGTATTAATTTCTTAAATATCCTTGTTCATTTATATGAAAGGTTTTTAGATCCATATTTCATCTTTTTTCTTCAATTTTCTTTTCCCTCTGTACGTGAATAGAACAACTCTAATGTTAGACGATTTTTCATTGTTTTTTATTCAATTTTTTTGTTTTTTTTTGTTTTTAGATGTTTTTATCGTGTTTTTAATTGATTTTGAAGATTGATTTTGGATATATGTTTAGATAAGTGGATTTGTGTGTGGTAAGTCGAATTTTGATTTCAGAATACTAGAAGTACTCGAGATATGTTTTTGTTTCTGATTCTTGGTATTTATCTGGTTTTTACGTTGCTAATGTAGTTTATTTGTTGTATTTCAGTTAGTTTTTTGTCGATTTTAGTCTGTTTTGAGTTTATGAGATTTTGGTGTCGAGTAAAATGGCTCAGGGAAGAAGATGTGAAACCTTTGTATCTGTACCTACTGAGAGTTGCGAAACGTGTAATTCTTCTCGAATGGTAGATGAAAAAAACACGTTTTTGATAGATGCGAAACGTGTTTTGTTCTATTTTTTTTGGTAATTCATAACATATCATGAATGGTACTGGTTTGTCCGTGTTAAAAAAACAAAACCAATGATATTTTCTGATTTTTTTTTCGAGTTACGATTTAAAAGTTACATACTCTTAAAGTTTTAAAAAATTTAAGGGTTTCGCGAAGAAGATGTGAAACCTTCTTCGTTGTGATAGATGTGAAACCTGTTTTGTTGTGCTAGATGCGAAACCTTCTTTATTTTGATAGATGCTAAACCTTCTTTATTTTGATAGATGCGAAACCTTCTTTATTTTGATAGATGCGAAACCAATCACTAGATGCGAAACCATATAACTGAGAAACGTGTGTAAAATATAATATTTTTAATAAAAAAATTCAAAACATATCATGAATGGTACTAGTTTTGTTCGTCTTAAAAAAAACAAAACAGATGGTATTTTTTGACTATTTTTCCGAGTTACGGTTTAAAAAATACGGACCTTTAAAAATTAAAATTAAAAAAAAATAAAGAAAGAGAAATTGGTTAATGTATTTTATATAGAAGAGTATTTATGGTATAAAATCACTTAAATTTTTTAGGTCTTTATCGGTAATAGGTTTGTTGAATGAGCCTTTATTGGTAAGTCTCCTTTTTTTTATATAAAAAGTACAGTAAACAAAATTTGTTAATAATTATTTGCTATTTCAAAAATTAAAAAATATATAATTAGGTGAACTAGTAAAAGTTGACATATTTAGCATAATTATTTTTTTGAATGGTTCGATAATCTAAAACGATATTCAAAGTAACTCACATTTTTTTTCAAATTCGATCCCATCCGTTAGCGTTTTCACCATCTTTTCAATCATGGCTTCATTTTTTTTGGATGAATGTGGGTGTATATATATACGTACAAGGTTACAATCGTTTATAGAGTCATATGATCTCTCAAGTGAGTACAATGAAGGGTAACATTGTACCTAAAAGAAAAGACATGTCCGAAGAGTGCCTTGATAAAGGTCTAGAGTACTTGTCTCCTTAAAAACCTTAACCAGGAAAAACCCCGTGGGTGAAAACCCGGTATAAGGAAAAAGAGTACAAGTCTCTAGGCCGACACTAATGGACTATTACATAGAAAATCCGAAAAATTGAGTACATTAAACTCTAACATGTGAGTCAATAATGCGGATATAATCTAAATAAAATATTCTAGGTCGTGAGAGTGACTCGAATGACGATGGTGTCTTGAGTCACGATCTCTTCATCAAACACAAGGCGGTGTGTTTGACTGTTAGGAAAGTCCATATAATGGAGAGTGTCTTTCGTGGAAAGGCGGCAGTTGAAGGCTAGCCAGAAGGTGAAAGAAAATTTAGGTGGGACGAATCTCTTCCATATCTTTGATAGATTCGGACATGCCTCGCCCTTTATTCTCATGGTTTTGTAGACACGACTTAAGATTAGCTTCCCGCCCAAAGTACAACTTTCAAGACCCCGAATGACACTGTCTCGACCCCTAAAAATCTGAATCAAAGAGTCTCTAATATCAAGAAGCTTCTGAATGAGGTGGTTGTCTCTATCTCGTCTTTGGTAGTACTATATAGTATGTCCTCAAAGATAATACTCATGCACCAATTTTATTCGTAACGACTCGAAGTCTGAACGTAATAACCAAACCAAATGGGTAAGAAGGACACGATTCCAAAATTTAATATCCATAAGGCCAAGCCCCCTTCATCATTGGGTTTACAATCACGGCTCCATGTGTTTGACTGTTAGAGGGTCCTACAAAACCTACCAAAGTAAGAGTTTTATAAAAAATTGATTTTCCGGAGTCATGCTCTTAAGTTGGCAATCTACTGTCATCGATAAATTGATTTACAAAAAATCAACTATTTAACAAAAAATTCTCATCGATAAAATTATCTACTTTGATTCATGTTTTATGATAATAAAAATTATGGCTAAATAAGAACGTATATAAGGTGTATATAACATATGGTTGATTAAAGAAATTTGTGAAGTAGTCACTCAACTAATTTGTTTTTATATTAGCTTATCAACTTGCTGATACATGTGACATCTGATGGATTAGTAGCTGTATCTAGAGGAAAATATACACAGACCATATTCAACAAGGAGCATAAAAAAATTTAAACATCTACTAGTAGTAACATTTTGTTACAGTTGTAGTTGAAGCTCCAACTTCACTTCGATTACATCTTCCTGTGAGTAAAAAAAATGACCGCTTGCGTTTGCCCATTAATTTCAGATAATTGTCGGCCTTCTCAATGTTAAAGATATAAGACCCAAACCCGTTAGCCCTTTATTATATCTCTACATAAGATCATTAATACTATGTAATATATACACTTTCTAAATAATATAAAAACCATAATCGCTCTCTCTTCTCTCTTTTGTTGTTTATTTAACATGGTATTAGAGTATCGAGTAATCTGATTGGGGAAACATAGCGATCCCATGTTTCGTGGATCTACCAAGTATTCGATTTCGTATTAGTATTGGATTTCAATTTGAAATTTGATTTATTCTGAAATTTTGGATATTTTCGGCAATTTTGGATTGTGTATTAGTATTGACATTAATAGAGCTAAGTTAAAGTTCAATAGAGAGTTGTACTATTGTTTTGATTGGAGAGGAAATAATCTACTGAGTTATTAAAGTTATTACTCGATACAAAGTATAATATACTGAGTAATCTGAGTTATTTTATTGTTTTGATTTGTGAAGAAATAATATAATAAGTTATTTAAGATTTTGCAATTGAATTAATTGGTGAAATTGCAACTAAATTAATTAGTAAACGTCAAACGTATTCTGGTTTGGAATTAATTTGTGAAATCGAGAGTGATTAATTACTGAAACTGCATTAGTACCGTGAATTAATAGGTGAAACAACAAATAATTAATTGTTCAAATTGCATAAGTGAATTAATCGCATAGAATTAATTG
This sequence comes from Limnanthes douglasii subsp. nivea, assembly GCA_036936605.1. Taxonomy (NCBI): domain Eukaryota; kingdom Viridiplantae; phylum Streptophyta; class Magnoliopsida; order Brassicales; family Limnanthaceae; genus Limnanthes; species Limnanthes douglasii. Next base: position 138,091,408 of record JAUPFV010000001.1, on the reverse strand, counting down.
AGGAAATCAAGGAGAATTAATTAGTAAAATTGCAATAAAATGAATTTGTACAATTGAATTAATGAATTAATTGCATATAATTGATTCGTGAAATTGTTTTGAATTAATTGCAATTAGCATGAAAATATTAGTCAAATGTTATAGTGATTTGCCCCTCATTCATTTAAGTGCCTAAAATTATCTTGTAATTAAATAATATCAAAGTTCTATTTAATTGTATGATAATTATTTGTACAATAATCGGATCACAAAATCATTAGAAGAGATATAGTTTACGGTTTTTGGATCTCTTGTGTGCAGCTCCAATCAAACTGTCCTATTGAAAGACCAACGAGTTTTATTTTTGTTGAATTTTGGAGAGAGTGTTCAAAACATCCAATCTTTCAATTTGACTGGGTTGATTGTGATTCAAGGCTACGTTTTGGGAGAAATCACTACTGGCACACTTCAATAGTTTAGTTAGTAAAATTGTGAATTCAAATTGATTTTTGTTTTGGTTTTGGTTTTGGTTTTGGTTTTGATTTTGATTTTGATTTTGATTTTGATTTTGATTTTGATTTTGATTTTGATTTTGATTTTGATTTTGATTTTGATTGAAAACTGAAAATTGAATTTAGTTTGGTATTTGGATTTAGTTTGGTATCTGACTTGGATTTGATTGAGTATTCGATTTGATTTTGCTGGACCACTGAGATTTTGAATTTGGACTTGGTTTGATTTTGAATTTGGGGTTTGATTAAAATTTTGATTTGATTTTTACGATTTGGATTTGGTATCTATTGATTGTTTGATTTTATTTTTTAGATATTGTGGATCTTACTAGGAATATGATACACAAAGTTGAATTTCTACAATCTACTAGTAACAAGCTGAATACGAACTTTGTTATGTCTACATCTACATATCATTCAAGTATGTCATCGTCTTCTACTTCATGTATTGATTCATTATTGTGGATTTTAGATTCCCGTGCGTCTCATAATATGTCACCTCACATGTCGAACTTCGTTTCGTTGTCTCATGTTTCACCCATGTTTGTTTTGTCTACTAGTGCTACACCAATGCCAGTAAAGGGTATTGGTTGTATTTGTACCCATCATATATCGTTATCTGATTTTTATTACGTTCCCAGCCTTGCTTTGAATCTTGTTTCGATTAGCCAATTGTGTTAATCTGATTATTTAGAATTTTTTTCTAATTCTGTTTGTGCTATACAAAATTAACAGACTCATAGAGTGATTGGGACATGTCGTAAAATAGGGAAACTCAATATTTTAGAGAAACTCGAAGTAACAGATGTAGATGTCTATGGCGTTGATAATGGAAAAACATACTTGACTGATATTGGTGCCTTAGTTGTTGATTTGTCTTCGTTTTGTTTAAATCATTCATCGTCTAAGTTTTATCTTTGGCATTTTCGTCTGAGACATGTATCTGCATCGTATTTAAAAAATTTAGTCTCTACAAGTGCTTTAGGTTAGTTAAACACTTGTAATATCTCGGATTGTGGTGGTTATAAACTTACAATTTTTTTGGCGTTAATGTTTGATGAAAGTGTCACGAGTTGGTTGAGTATGGCATGCATGTGACCAAAGGTCATGAGTTCGAGTCCTTCTACATACGCTTTCTCGGCTGAGCCTGTCACCTTGTGTGGTTTACCTTCTGGCGTTGGTTTGCAGGCAATCGCGTCAGACTGAGGGTTTACCCTGTGCGCACTCATTGCACTCTGAGTAGCGGTTGTGGGTTCCCTCTGAAAAAAGTGTCACTTCTTATATTGCTCTATATGATATTATTCATTTTGATGTCTGGGGTCCATCTCTTGTCTCTACAAAGGGTGGCTCGTCCTAATATGTTTCTTTCATCGATGATTATACTCTATATACTTAGGTTTACCGTATGAAACGAAGATCACATTTCCTTGGATTTTATAGAAAATTTCGGGCACTTGTTAAGACTCAACATTCTGGTATAATAAAAGGCTTAAGGAGTGACTTAGGGGGTGAATATACATCCAATGGTTTTACCCAGTTACTTACATCTGATGGTACGTGAGATCTGACCAACTGCCAACAAATAGAAACAAGGCCCGAGAACTGCAAATTAAGACTTCCAAATTTTGTGTGCTCGATAACATCCTTTACAAGAAGAGTGAAACTTAACCTTTAATTTGATGCCTTGATCGGGAAGATGACAATTCAATCCTAACCGATCTGCATTCAGAGGAGGCAGGTGCTCACTATAGTTATCGAACACTAATTCGTCGATTCCTTTTGGCAGGATACTATTGGATCAAGCTAGCGGCTGACGTAGAAAGTCTCGTGCAATAATGTTATAAGTACCAAGAATATGCCAACACACAACATAGGCCCAGCGAGCTAATGCAAAACATACCCGTTCCATGCCTCTTCGATAAATGGGGGATACACCTGGTGGGCCTTTTACCAATGGCCACTAGGAAGAGGCAGTTTCTTATCATCGGGTGGACTATTTCTCCAAATGGGTTGAGGCCAAAGCTCTATTCCGAACTCGGGCACAAGACGTATGTGACTTCATTCATAATCTGATTCGGACCAGATATTGTATCCCGCAAATTCTAATGACAGATAATAGTCCACAATTTCAAAATTCAATACTCACCAACTTCTGTAAACGATACGGGATCCTCTAGCACTTCTCCACCCTATATTACCCCCAGGCCAATGGACAAGTGAAAGTTCCGAATAGAACATTGCTTGAATGACTTAAGAGAAAGCTTGAAGGAAAAACAGAAAATGGACGGATAAATTAGCTGAGGTCTTATGGGCATATCAAAATACTTCATGATCAACAATGGGAGATACCTCTTTCGCTCTAGTATACTAAACGGAAGTAGTTATACCAGCAGAGAACATCGTGCCAAGCCATCAGATAGAATATTACGGGGAAGAGGCAAATGTGGTAGCCAGGTCAACGAGTTTGGACCTTATCGAAAATCGACAGGATCAGGCCCGCGTACGAGCAGAACATTACAAAAGTCTGATGAGGGGACGCTTCAACGCTCAACTCAAGACCCGTTCTTTTAAGGTGGGGGATTTGGTATTTAAGAAAGTATTCCAAGGTTCAAACAATGGACCAGGTGGTAAGTTAGGACCAAACTGGGAAGGACCATATATGATAATATCCAAAGGGCATCGTGGAACATACAGATTGGCAGATGAGGATGGTTGAGCACTCAAGCACCCTTGGAATGTAAATCATCTTAAATTGTATCGCCAATCTACTTAGACTCTATTGATGTGCTCTTTTTCCTGTTTGATGGCGCGGGGAGGTTTTTTAACGAGCCATTTCAAACATCAACTTACTTCTTAGTATAATTTATGCTTTTGCCACCATGTGTTTCTTACAAGTTTTTATCCTTATAATTAGCGAACGGGTCAATGACCACGCCATAAATGGCTACGCAATGAGCCACACTAAGTCCATACTAAGTGTTTATAAACACCAATGGGCTAATTGTCCACGCCCACGGGCTATTTACTGTGCCTCATACCTTGTACTAGGTATATTAGCGAACTGGTAAAAGACCAAGTCTATAGAAGACTACGCAATTGGGTCTATGTGACCTCGCCACAAACCAGCTATCATGATATTACTTTTCTAAGTTAGACAATGAGCCCTACTGAGCTCAACATTATAGGGATTTCCATGCAAAGTAATAAACACATGCTCCACGCTTTGTCCGCTAGAATTCTGATCAAAATAATACATGTAGCTATTGGTGGCACACGCTCCCATTGTTTCACATAAATAGTATAAAAAAATAAAACCTAGTACCTCTTAGCATTTCACATAAATACATGTGGCTATCATCTCCATTGCAACACTTAGCATTTGCATCTCTCTTTCCGCCAGAGTTGACTTCAAGTCCTCCCTCCAACGCTGCTTTTCCCTTTAGAGCTCTGCCTGTACCTCTTCCACATTGGTCTTTAACTTGGTGTTATCAGCAGACATGTTTGCCAATCAATCAGCTTACTCCTCCACGCTCTTGGATTGAGATAAGTTCTTATCCATTAGATTTAAGTTCTCAGCAAAAAGATCATCGTTCCTCTTCAAAAGGGCGTCATTCTTCTTCAATAGTACCTTGTGACTTTCAAATATGTCTTTACGTTTTTCATCACTGCATATCAAAGCCTCCTTCTGGGTTTCCATCTTGGTCTCCAATTTTTCCTTCGCTTCAATCGCTTTGTCCTTGGTAGCCTTGGCTGATGCATATGCAAGCCTCAAACAAATGACTTCAGCAGTGGTCGTTTTAGTTGATCCAAACACCATGGATTTTGGTCTCCACTTCTCCATCACTTCTAGGTCGGTGGAAAACATACGTCGGTAGCCTAATACGATAAAGTTATGATGTAGTTGTACAAAGTACGAGAGTTAATTTTCTGCCAATACTTGTTATTGAAAACGCGTGGTTCATAGCCTTACCTCAATAGTGAGCTCCACTTGACGTTTTAGGATCTCAGGTATTGACATTCCACCATAGTATGATAGCTCCAAAATGCGTCAGATCTGTTCGAACATAAAAATGGAAGGACAAGGTATGATAATTTGCTTCAAAAACATCTTTTCCAAAGACACCCTATGCTGACTAGTCCCAGCACCACTATTTTCAACAGTGGGCCTCCTGACATTTTCTTTTGGTGGAAGCGAACCACTTTCTCTCACGGCTTCTGTCAAAGAGGGCATGCTCGACGTATTGACAAAGTGCTTCATTTTCTCAACAAGTTTTGGTGGGGTTTCCTTTTTCTTCTGAGTCCCGTCTCTCTCCTTTTTGCTGTCCTACACCAAATCGATCAACCTTCTCCCAGTCTCAGGCTTTTCCCTTTCGCCTTGTTTGGGTGACGAATGAGTTGGGAGACACCTTGTTCTTCCCGGTCCAGCCTCCGTACTCCCGCTACCTTCATCTTTCAGCTGCAACTTCCTTGCAGCGAGAAATATAACATCTGTTACTACCTTTTGTGTTTTGCTCCACGGTTTCACGAACGAGGGCGAGTCTTTGTCATCTTCCTCTTCCCGTTATGTTCGAACTTTACTTGTTTCGGAAATCTCTTGGACTATTGGGGCATTCCCTTCACCGTGTTTGATCTCTTCTCCCCTTTTAATTGCAACTGTCCCTTCTTGCCAACCTGGTTGGCAAGAGGCAGATGATGAATCCCCAACTTTGATAGCCTCTCGAGTGGTTTGAGGTACCGATAGCCTAATCCCGGTGTTTTTATTCTCACGATACCTTTTATCCATCAAGGATTTGATCCGCTCCATCGTAGCTTCAGTTCTGTCTGCCATTATCACCTTCCCGTCTGCTGAAGCCAAATCTGGTATGAACCACAAGCCTGACTGCAGATAGTAGTATCGCGTAAATAATTGTTTAGGATCCTGTTACAATGCTGAACATGCTAGGTTTCCGATTCTGATTAAGGTATTTACGTAATACTTCGCCATCCCTTCTCTCCACCAGTTCTGACTAGCCGCCTCACCTGCACAAAGGGAAAGTAATGAGTTACTTATTAACAAGGACTCGCCAAGTCATTCGATATTCAGGTAGTTCTAACGATGCTTACACTTCACTTTCCATTTCTGTTATAACTGAAGGTTTATAATTGGTGTCTTATGCTCCCAATTACCGGATACGAAAATGAATCAATTCTTCCAATTCCTATCTGACGAAGAGAGTTCGACAATATTTTTTAGTCCTTTTAAATGGGTATTGAAGAAAGGGGCATTGGCAAGTTTGGTCACATCAGTTTCCAATAACAGGTCTGATATGCATACATCGATTTCTAATAAGCGTAAGCTCTATACTACGCTAAGTAGCAATCTCCAATAATTCGCGAATAGCTGGGTAGGAAAGATCCCTAACACGTTAAAGTAATCGTGAATCAACTCAGGAAGTGGAAGAGTCAAACCCAATCAAACAAAGTCTTGAAAAGGCATATCTTTGTTTCCTGAGCACGATAAGGATGCTCGCCTACGAGGGGAGCTCTTATAGTCATATTCTCTGGAATGACATATCTATTCCTAAGGTTAACTACTTCAAACTCATCTAGATATACGTATTTGGGGGCTATTTGTGAGAAATAATTTTCCAAGGCACTGACTTTTTCAAACACAGGCTCTGAAGTTTTTTCGACCTTCGTATTCGTCGCCCTTTTGGTAGCATGGCTTCTACTGATACTACAATGAGTTAAGTTTATGAATTAGCATGATTATAGCGGGCTATGGTGATTGATTCGACACAATGTAAACATGAATATCTTAGGGATGCCCTAATTACAAGCCCCCACTGCAGAACCTAGAGTTCTAAACTCTAGAGAAGCCCTACACACATTCACATTCTTAGACGATATAAAATATCTGGTTTGCAGTGGGAAATCGGCAGAAAACTTATGGGTAACAAATGGTCTCTTTGGCTCTAGCAAGAACACGGTAAAACTTGAAAGTATTTTATTTTTCCCAACAACTAATGAATCAATAAATTAAAAGAAAAGATCTTGGGATATACTGGTTCTACATCATCAGATACTTGGAAAATGTATCAAAACTCAAACGCCAGTGTTGTCTCCCAAATACGGTGGTGTCAGAATCGTCACACTTGCATTATCGACACGTGTCTTCCATCTGGAGAATAACGATGCCAACAGTCGCTTGGGGTAACCACACGCCTATCCTACGTCGCTAATTTTCCTTAATGTTAATTTTTATTTTATAGGTACATCAATTTTATTTTGAAACTAGGGGGTGCCCTGATGAGGAGGGATTTCCAAAACGAGCATCTGCACAAACGGAAAATGAAAGCAACAAACTCGGACTGAGACAATAGACAAAGAATAAGTAAAAGAGCTAAGTGGGTAATAAAGGAAGATGAGTCAACAAAAGTCTGAATGATAAGTTGACCGATCAAGCCGAGGACACAGTAGCTAAACAACGAGCTCATACATAGTTAATTGACCTCGATCGAATACGAAGAGATTTCAAGCGACCAGAGACGACCGAGCGAGCTCGGAGATCTGAAGCTCTGCGCGAATATTGCTGTGCTCAAAAGTCAAACAATGAGGACAAACGAGGAAGCCATCGGTCGATCAGATCGAGCCAAACCAGCTCGGACTAGCATGCATTTTCAGTCAAAGTAAACAATTGGAGAATAAAGCGCTTTCTTGTTCGTCATTTAATGACGTTATCAATTTTTAGTCAAACCGGTTAAGTAGTTTGCCCGAAAGTATAAGAGAAGTGGTGTAAGTGAATTAGTGGCGCATTTAGTGGATTAAATATGAATGTAACAGCCCACTAACAGATAGAACTATAAGTAGATAAATTCTCTAGATGGATGATATCTTCTTTTTCCTTTTCTCTTTTCTGAGTGTTCGTGTATTTCTACTTTGGTAATGATTTGTTATTCCTGTAACAAGGAAATCTTTGTATGGTCTTAAACATGCTCCTCGTGCTTGGTTTGAAAAATTCTCTATAGTTATTACTTCACTTGGTTTCCTTGCTAATAATCATGATTCAGCCTTGTTTATTAGATGTACGAGTATAGAACGAATTATTTTATCCCTATATGTAGATGATATGATAATTATAAGTGATGATATCGATGGAATTGAGGCACTAAAACGTAATTTGGTTGAGTGTTTTGTGATGAAAGACTTGGGACTATTAAGTTATTTTTTAGGTATTGAGGTGGATTACTCTCCAAAAGGTTATATTCTCTCTCAAGGAAAATCTATATCTGATTTATTTAAGCGAGCACGACTTTCTGATAACAAGATGATAGATACCCCTCTTGAAACCAATTTGCGGTATTCTCTGACTGATGGTGTTTCTTTGTCAGACCCAAATCTATATCGAACTGTTGTAGGGAGTTTCGTTTATCTTATAGTTACTCGGCCAGATATAACTTATGCTATTCATGTGGTTAGTTAGTTTGTTACTGCTCTTACATCTGTTCATTGGGGAGTTGTTATTCAAATATTGAGATACCTTCGTGGCACTAGGTTCCATAGCATTTTATTTCCCTCGACCTCTTCACGTAAACTGCTTGCCTATTTTGATGTTGATTAGGATAGTGATCCTCTTGACCAAAACTCTACTACTGGTATCTTTATTTTCCTTGGAGATTCATTAATATCATAGAAAAACAAAAAACAAGATGTTGTCTCTAGATCGTCTACTGAAACTGAGTACCATGATATGATTGTCACCACATGTGAGATTGTTTGGTTACGATGGCTTCTTGCAAATATGAGGGTTCATATTACTAAACCCACTATCTTACATTGTGATAACAAAAACGCCATGCAGATATCAAAGAATTATGTTTTTTATGAGAGGATGAAGCACATTGAAATTAAATATCACTTCACTTGACATTATCTTTAGATCGATATCATCTCGCTTCCATATGTTCCATTAGCTTTACAGGTTGCTGATATTTTCACGAAAACTCAGTCAACAGTGCGGTTCCATTTTCTTTATGACAAACTCTTAATGCTTATTACTGTTGCATTGTGAGTTTGGGGGAGGGTGTTAAAGATATAAGATCTAAGCCCGTTAGTCCTTTATTATATATATAGATAAGATCATCTATACAATTGACAACCATTAAAATAATATTAATTATTTGACATGTATATGTAATAATCATTCGAAAATTATATGTATTAAATCATTGAGCTATTATAGTACTAAAAAGTTATTAATAGAAATAAATCTAGACCAACAAGTGAAAAATATGTTACATAATCATCTATATAACTGAGCGATCTACCAAACATAAACATATGCGCTATTTGACACTAATGGTATTAATTTTTTCTCTCATAAATGTAGTATATTATATAGAATAAAACATTGCAAAAATGTTTACCAAAATCGTTCCTCGTTGTTGACACTTTATCGGCTAACGTCATCCACCATGTCAAATAGATGATACATGTAAGAAAAAGGTTACATACCACAATTCATGTATGTGACAATATATATATATATATATATATATATATATATATATGTATTTGTATTAAAATCTCTAAGTTATGTTGGAACCTCATATATTTGGATTCAAAACTTTGCAAACAAGCTTTAAATGTTTTCCCCATTGAATTAGTAAGTTTATATAACATTTTACCTTAATAACTTGTTTTACCATTGACTTATAAGATGTACATCAAAATATAACAAACCAAAATTACAACTCGGTTGCGAGTTTCATCGGTAGGTATCTTTAAGCAAGTTGTACTCAATATCATACATTTGTTCATCTCTTTTGTAAATAAAGTTTTCATTAACTTTATTCTATTGTAGTTTAATAATATTGTTAGTAATAAATAAAAATAACAACTCGAACGCTTCTTGTTTGGCTTCGTATTGGAGGTCGAAACCCAATAGATAGGAACCGATCTCAAATAATCTCACCTGATAAAGAATTATTCTCGTCCAACTGTAGGTGGCATCAAGGTACATGGTTCATACCGTATATGTAACATAATTTTTGTTAGATATTTTGGTATAATTGGATTAACTATTCGACCAATGTAGTCATAATATATTATCGAGAAAGTTGGATAGTACGGAATGCACGCTTGTTAGATTATACTGTGACCAACGAGCGTAGCAAGATTTGAATAGTGTTGTTATCTTAAAAATTTATTTAATTTATTTTAGCCGGTTTTTAGCCATTTGAAAAAGAACCCGGTTTGGACATGCAAGCGGTGACACGTTTTGTTGACAATTTGCATGTTGGTTGGAGTTTTGGTCAAAATATATCTTTGAATTTGGTTAAGAAACACGAGACAAAAAAGATCATTCTCAAAGTTCAAAAGACAGATTCTGATTGTATGAGATTAAGAATTTTAGAGAATCACCAACACTATTTCAATATGAAATTATCTAAACACGGCTTCAAAATTATCCAATAACTCAAATAGTATTTCGTATAATATTAAAATAACTTCTTCTAAAATTATATTCCTTCATCTGCCACTATTGCCTTCACTATGTTGTCATCTTTTAACAAAAATAATAATATTCAACTATACTCCACTTTATATTGTAAATTCGATACATTTTATTTTTTTAAAAGTTTGCAGTTGTTCATATGGTTCACACAGTTAGTATATGCAGACAAAACAATATAGAACTATGTTAAACTACTTGTATAAAAGGTTACATGTATGGTTTATTAGATTAAACAAATCACCACAAGAACATGTTTTTAATTACGTGGAATTGAGTTTACATTTTGGATTAACTTTTTAAAAATTAATTTGGACCACGGTGGTCGAAAAAAGAACAATGCACGTCTTTGGGTTCTATGTTTATAAAAGTTTACATAAAGCAAAAAGACAACTTACTAAAAATAGTTAAAAGTAGATTAATGGTTAGAAACACATACTTCGATGTAACTGTAATCAATGATAATCTTCTCATTATAATGAAGCGTTTGTAGGAATTTTTTTATCGACACCGGATCTTCAGATTCCTGCATTTGAATATTGATTTTAGATAAATGCAACACATCCATAAATTCAAACACTTCAAACTCTGCGGATACAAATAATGATTTAAGATTAGACGTCCAAATATGGATGATACATTCCTCTTATGGATAAAGTATAAACGTCTAATCGAATATCACCCATCAAATAATAAAGCTTTAAAAAGAATCCCTTAAACATTGGACAACTATAAGATAATGTAGTTATTGGTCATAAAAAATGATTAGTTGCATTGATAAAACCTCAAAGAATGACCAAAAGACAATCAGAGGAATAACAATAATAATTTTGAAATTAACTTCAAGTGCTTAGAGATCTTGAATAACTGTTACAAATTATACTCTACAAACTCTCGAAAGTTATAAATATATGTGATCCACCATATGTTTTGTTGCAAACTCAAATCACTTGTTAAATTCAGATAAATTATAGTTACTTAATACCATGCCAAAAAAAAATGAAATTATTCAAATTTTGTCATATTATATCGTGCAAAGATATCCTCTTTTATATACAAATAATTTCATAGAAAGTTCCTGATAAAATTTTAAATTGATTTCAAGTTTTGTAATATAACTATAGTTATAAAAACTTCTCTATAATGAGTAACAAACCAATAATCCATAAAGTTATGGATTTCCTAAGTCATTTATCTCCGGAGTAACTTCTGTAATATCAAAACCAAACTTATAAACATAAATATTTTAAAAAATAACCAAACCGAACGAAATGAGCACTAAACCAAACTTATATATAAATATTTTAAAAATCAATCAACCTAAATAACCAAAAATTATTCAAATAAAAATACACTAATTACGACCTAAATGTTGAAATGAACGCAATTAGATATGCGGAAATTTCGACCCCTTAAGCTGACATCTCGATTTGCAAAACTAAGGGACATTTGACCAACCTATCTCTTAAATTGTCTAAATCCAATCCAAAAGTTATAAATAAATTAGAGTTAAATTAACTACTAAAGAAATTAAAACTATAAAAATCAAAATATTCTTATTTAAGCCTATCTTATTTTAAAAAATGGATCGACCGTCTGTATCTTTTTACAAGCTTTCTGATGATGTGACCCACAAGAAAGCGTCTTCCTCCATAATCACGGGGTGAATTGCAGCATAGGAGATAGCCAACTTTTTTAGACATGGTGGAAAACCTTGACTTTTTTTAGACATAGCCAATTACCGACATTATATCTTTTTTGGTCCCGACTTACATAATTACCGACATTAAATTTTTTCTTGGAGCGTAATAATTCTAAGATAAGAAGAATAAGAAGGTCCACACAATAAAAAGGAAAGTGGAAGTCCGTGTTTCCCTCTTTCTTGTAATAGAAGACCTTGACTTCGCAAACCCAAATGAGATATTTCTCATCTCATGAAAACATCCCAAACATAATATATAATGTATGTTTATTCCATATATCATTTAGTTTCAGTAGATATGAAAATGATCATGCTTTTCATTCGAGTCCTGTTGGCCCTTCTCTTTTTCAACACTAGCTTGGTTGTTGACAGTGCAACCAACACCAACTTAGCAACAGATGAAAAAACCCTACTTGAAATCAGAACCCATATCATGAGTTTTAACACTGAGAGTGAGAACATACCAATAGTTTCCAAATGGTTAACCTCTCGTCCTGTATGCAGATGGGCCGGTGTCCGTTGTGGAGGTCGTCATGGGAGAGTGATCGGTTTGAATATTTCAAACATGGGAATTGTAGGATCCGCCCCTCCTCAACTGGGGAACCTTTCGTTTCTATCAGCTCTTGATCTCAGCTACAACAGTTTCGAAGGTCACCTACCAAACGAGCTTTCCAAGTTACGACGTCTACAATCTATCAAAGTGAGTGACAACTACTTGAGTGGTGGTATCCCTACATGGTTAGGGACCTTACCAAAACTAGAACTTTTGAGTTTGACTAATAACAACTTCACAGGAACCATTCCATTAGAGTTTGGTAAGCTTCTCAGCCTCAAGTGGTTTGAAATCAGACAGAACAATATTTCGGGAACAATACCTTCATTCATTTACAAGATGTCCTCACTTCAATATCTTGATCTGACAAGCAACAGACTGTCTGGTACACTACCAGATAGTATGTGTGACTTTCTTCCAAATCTTGAATGGCTCTCTTTATCCGCAAATGAGTTTGAAGGTCAGCTTCCTTGGAGTTTAGGAAACTGCAGCCGTCTTCAGATACTATCGTTGTCCGTCAACAAGTTCAGCGGGAGAATACCGGTGTCTCTTGGGAACCTAACACACCTCATCTACTTTTACATTGGATATAATAGCCTGGAAGGTTTGACACATACACACACTCTTTGACACTGAAAGTTTCTTGTACGAACAAATTCACGCAAACCCGATATACATTTTATCTTTGCTGCGAATAAAAGAGGATGTCTTTTATCTATAAAACGTTTTTAGTTGTCATGCTTTGCCAATACTGAGTTTATATCTTCTACATCATTTGTGGTAAACAAGCAAACACTAATAAATTTGTACATGGTTAGGCACCATCCCTCTCACGTTATTCAACTTATCAAATTTGGAGCGCTGGGACTTGTCATCCAATTCTTTACATGGAAAGATCCCCTTTGAAATTGCTAAACTTGTGAACCTGAAGGTGTTTGGAATCAGACAAAACAATATTTCTGGAATAATACCGTCATCCATTTACAAAATGTCCTCACTTCAACAACTTGATCTGTCAGCCAACATATTGTCTGGTACATTACCAGATAACATGTGTGAATTTCTTCCAAATCTAGAATATCTTTCCTTATCCGCAAATCGGTTAGAAGGAAAGCTTCCTTCTAGTTTAGGAAAGTGCAGCAGCCTTCAAGCAGTATCACTGTCAATCAACAAGTTCCGAGGGACACTACCGAGGACCCTTGGGGACTTGACAAAGCTTGAGGAATTATACATTGGATCCAATAGCCTGGAAGGTTTGCGCCATATAGTCTCTTTCTTGGCTCATGATGTCATAAATTTGCAATTTTATCAATCTTTGAAAAAATCTATATTTTTTTATCATTTCAAGGTGAGCTCCCTTTGAGTCTCGGAAACTGCAGCAGCCTTCAAATGCTATCGTTGCCTTTAAACAAATTCATAGGGAGAATACCAAGGACTCTTGGGAACTTAACAAACCTCAAAGAATTAGTCATTGGGGATAACTTCATGGAAGGTATTTTTATGAATCTTTCGTAGCTCATGATGCCCTTTTATATTGGTATGATTACTCAAAGTCAAAATTTTACATGGAAAGAAACAAATGTGAACCCCCCAAAAAATGAACACTAGAGATTATATATGAATACAGCAATTCGGTTACTCTTTTGAAGGATTCTATTTTTTATTACAAGGTGAGATACCAAACGAGCTCAGTAATATATTGGCTTTGGAAGTACTTGATGTTGCTGACATGAAACTTAGTGGGACTATTCCAACTGCTATCTTCAATATGTCTTCTTTGACAGCACTTTATCTTCAAAATAACAATTTATTCGGTAAGTTTATTGAATTTTAATTAATCAAACACCAACTCTATGTCCAATCCATGTTTTTACTTAATTTTAACTCATGCATTGTAGGCACTCTCCCTTCTACTCTTGGTTCTGGGATTTCCAATATTGAGGAACTCCTCCTATGGGGAAACTATTTTAGTGGCGTAATCCCATACTCTATCTCCAATGCTTCCATGCTCATGACCCTGATTTTGTCTGATAACCGGTTTTCAGGCTCTATTCCGTATACTTTGGGAAATTTATTACACCTCCAGCGGCTCGATATTTTTAGTAACAATTTTGCCTCTGACCAAAGCCTAAGTTTTCTCTCTTTTTTAACAAATTGTAGACAATTAGAGATTCTATATTTTTCAGATAATCCATTGATCAGCGGAACGCTGCCAGCTTCCATTGGTAACTTCTCCACATCTCTTTCAGATATTGATATGAGTAGTTGCAAAATAAGAGGCCAAATACCCACAGAAATCGGTAGCTTTACGGGCCTTATAAGATTAAATTTGAGTGGAAATGAATTGGAAGGATCTATTCCAACAACAATTGGGAGACTGAAAAGTCTACAGGGATTGTATATTGGAGATAACAAATTACAAGGGTCTATTCCTTATGATCTGTGTCATTTGAAACAAATTAATACTTTGGATCTAAGTGGGAATAATCTTCAGGGACGAATACCGACGTGTTTTACGAATTTGACTTCTTTGAGGCATCTTAACTTGAGCTTCAACAACCTCAATTCCACTATACCTTCAACTTTTTGGAGCCTTTCGGATATACTGATAGTAGACTTATCATCAAATTTTTTAGTTGGCAATCTGTCACCAGATGTTAGAAATCTTAAAGTTCTTATCGGATTTGATCTTTCAAGAAATAAACTATCTGGTACTATACCTAGTAGTGTTGGGGAATTAAAGGATCTGATTCATCTTTCTCTAGCCAATAATAATTTCTATGATCACATCCCGATATCCTTCGGACAGCTGATAAATCTACAATACTTGGATCTTTCGCACAATCATTTGACTGGAACCATTCCTAAATCCTTAGAAGCATTGAAGCACCTCAAGGAGTTTAATGTGTCTTTCAACAGGTTAGAAGGACAGGTGCCGACTGGAGGATCTTTTGAGAACTTTTCAGTTCAATCTTATATGGGAAATTATGCATTATGTGGGTCACTCAGATTTAATATGTCGATGTGTAAAAGGACTGCAAAAACGAAAATGTATTTTTCACAACTCTCTTTGAAGATCTTGTTGCCAACGATCATGTCAATGGCACTGATGGCTCTTTGTGTTATTATCTTTATAAGACATCGCAAACGAACTATTAATATTCCAGGAGAGGAAAATTCGTTAGATCTTGCAGCATGGAGAAGAGTTTCGCGCCTAGACATAGTACGTGGCACGGAAGGGTTTGATAAAACCAATCTGCTTGGTGTTGGGGCTTTTGGCTCTGTCTATAAAGGATTCCTCTCAGATGACACAATTGTTGCAGTAAAAGTTTTTAATTTGCAGGTAGAGAGAGCATTAAAGAGTTTCGACATTGAAAGTGAAATTTTCCGAAACGTCCGACATCGGAATCTTGTAAAGGTCATTACCAGCTGCTCTGATTCCAACTTCAAAGCGTTGGTGCTTGAATTCATGCCTAACGGAAGTCTGGATAAATGGTTATATTCTCACAACTATTTTCTTGATATAAAAGAGAGGTTGGACATCATCATAGACGTGGCTGCAGCTCTTGAATACCTCCACCATGGTTATTCAACCAGTGTGGTACATTGTGATCTCAAGCCGAGTAATGTGTTACTGGATGGAGATAAGGTTGCGCATTTGAGTGATTTTGGCATTTCAAAACTTTTTGAAGAAGGAATGTCAATGAAAGAGACCATTACACTCGCAACTATTGGTTATATGGCGCCAGGTGATATTTCTTTTACTATATATTAGTAGGTTTAACTATGAAAGTATCTATGAATAATTTGTATGCTATCCTTTCATGAAAACCTTATATTCTTCAATGCAGAGTACGGATCAATGGGACTAATTACAACGGCAAGCGATGTTTATAGCTATGGAATTTTGGTGATGGAGACATTCACAAGATTAAAACCTACAGATGAGATGTTTGGGGAGGAATGCAGCTTAAAAGATTGGGTGGAACGATGGTTGCATGATGGAGTAGTTAAGGTTGTGGATGTAAATTTGCTCAAGAAAGGAGGAACACATTTTACATCAAAACTAGATTGCTTATCTTCTGTCTTGGCATTAGCTTGCAGTTGTTCTTCCAATGCCCCCGAGGAAAGAGTTAACATGAAAGATGTTCTTGCGGCACTTCACAAAATCCGACAGAAGTTTCTCAATGAGACGACTAAAGTTTAAGGCCTAAAATGCAATATATTCCACTAACTTGTCCCCTAATTTATATGTAAAGCAATAATGTATAAAAAAATGTATCAAATTATAATTTAATGGTTACATAATAATTCGTTTGTCAAGAATCTCTGGACTTCTTAACCCTCACTTGACTACTTTCGATTTTCGCTGAATTTGGTAGGCTCTTTCTTGTGTAATGAGCATGAATAACTGGATAGGCTTCATGTGGATTGGATCATCGGCCACCCTTCTTGTCTCTTCACCGTGTCTTAGACCCAGCTATTGTATGAATCCCGTCAAAAGGGACTCCTACACGGCCCCTATAATCCTCATACAAACATATAGGCTCATTTAGCACTTATAAAATTAATAACACCACTCGTACTACAATAGAAAGTTTTGCAAGCTATCGTTGTTATGTAATTGGTTCAGATAATACAATTTAGGAAACCTTTATATATTTATTTATATAAAGAGATGAATAAGATGGTAGATGTTTTAGAGGAAGAGAGAAGAGAAGGATCGTTTTTGCAAAGAACCGATCTTTATAGCCCGCTGAGTTATGACTGTACCGCCGGAACGAGTCGACGGGGAGGTTCACACCGATGGTATAGTTTTTAAACGAGTCAGCACCGCCGAGTCGACTCGACCGTTGTTGGTGAAGTTTTGTTGACTGTAAACGGAAAAGCTCTAGTCCTTTTCATGCTTGTCGAGACTCACCGCAAAATCCAGGAAAGAGAAGAGGTTGGCAGCGTAGCAGAAAGCGGTCAATCGGTCGGATAATCGGTCCTCCGCCGCTCACTTGGTAAAACTCGCTGCTACGATGGCGGTTATTAACAGAGACGATTTAGATATAAAAAAACAAGGGTTTTGGTAATCCGGTTCGTATCTCTTGATTCCAGGACCGAATTATGGAAGCTCTTGGTGTGAACGAATTTTCCTCAATCTTTAATTCTTCCCGGGTTTGCATTGCTCTTGGTGTGAACGTATCACCTACATTTTCAATCAAAAACCATCAATTTTCCTTCTTCTAAATTACAAACTACAAAAAAGAAAAACAAATTCAAACTATTTACCGCATCCACATTTATTCGAAATCAAGATTTTATTTTTTACAATTACGCTTACATTGTAAAAGGATAGCAACAACAAGAGCAAATGGAGAAAGCACGAGGTAATAAAATTGGGTATGGCTATATATACCCAAACGGGTTTAAGTATACCCAAAAATAACAGTTGACTTTCGATTGATTTTTTTTTTGACATTTTTACCCTCCATCAGAAAATTAATATCTAAACTGTCATTAAGTAAAAAAAAACTACTAAGTGTATCATGAGTATACCCAATTCACCAAAAGTCCTATTTCGCTATGTATACCCAAACAAACACACTTCTTTGCTGAATTTACTATCCAAATAGTATAGTTTCTTAAAAATTTTGAAACCTAATTCAAACTTCCTAAGAAAATCAAGAACATTCAAACTAAAACACAAAATCGATCATGTCGGAAGCAGAACTAGGGATCAGCGTGGAGGAGTTGATGTCGCTGGAGAGAAGGAATGATGAATTTTCGCCGGAAAAAGAGATTGAGTCGCCGGAGAAGGAGCCATGGTCGCCGGAAACGCCACTCGGAATATTTTTAAAATGGTTTTCGGAATATTTTAGTAAGTTAAATATATATATATATACCATGCCTTATAATTTATTGAGATCTATAAATAGAGACTTGATTTGTTTAATTTGGACACTCAAATTTTTAAATTTTTTTATTAAGTTTTTTCAAAACAATTTTTGGAATATTTTGGTAAGTATAAAAAAATTATATCATAATTTATAATTTTTTTAGATCTATAAATAGTGACTTGGTTTGTTTGATTCGGACACCGAATATTTTTTAGTTTTTTTTATCGTTATCATTATAACGGTCGGTGATATATAACCCTAAAGTAATTTGAAAGGTTTAAAAATAGATAATAACATAATAACCTATAAATTTGGATTTAAAAGTTTTAAATTCATTACAAAAATTAAAAAATTAAAAATCTTAATCTTATTGATATAGTTACATTTAAGAAATTTTAATCATCGACAATTTAAGTAATAATTTGGTAAATAAAAATTAAACAAATAAATTTAGGTGATCAATAATATATTTTATTAAATTGTAAATTATTTATTCTATTAAAAATTTAAGCTTTTTCCTTTTTTTTTTATAAAGGACTTATATTGAATATAAAAGAAAAGAAGCCTCAAAAGGCAATTACACCATGTTTCAATTTGAACCCTAAAGAGAGGCGGGAAGTCATCATCTTCCCCAACCCAGAATCCCTATTCTGAAAAAACCCTAATTCATATACAAGAAATCAATCAACTATTCTCAAATAGCCCATGTTCAGACTTTCCAAGAAAGAAATTGCTTTGATTTTTGGGGGAGCATCATTATTATCGAAACCAATCTCCAAACGACTCCTCAATGTTTCCTTCACCACCCAATCGGCACCATGATTCTGCTCGCGGAAGATATGCCTCACCACCATCCCTGATCTGAGAAGTCTCCTACAACAGTTCAACAATGGAGCAAGGTACCAAGGTGACTTACCAAAAGCGAGAAGATGAACCAGAACTTTAGAATCGACTTCCACATCAACATCCTGAAGCCCCAGATCTCTACAAAGCTTCAAACCATCTAGCAGCGCTCGACACTCAGCAATCAGAGGAGTTCCTTTGCCGTAAAGCTTGCCACAGCCCTTGACAATCCCACCATTCCAATCGCGAATCAGAACGCCTCCAGCAGATTCTTGAGCATAGGTACAACCACCATCTACGTTTACTTTATATCTTCCAAATTTCGGATTTTTCCATTTGAGAAAGAGAGGCTTACGAAGGCTTTTAGTTTGATTCACACAACCAAGATTATAACCATCTTTAGCATAGATATTCCAATGCTTTGCTTTAAGGACACCAGCATTATCCAGACTAGTTAGAATAAAAATGATATGCTGAATAATAGTTCTTGCATTAGCATTAACATTTGCCATCTTTCTTTTGTTTCTCCCAGACCAAATGGACCAGGCAATAATGGATGGCAGGATGACGAAAATGTCACAAAAACTCTTTGAAGACCAATACCATCTCATCAGTATGTGCGTAAAAGTCATATGACACTGGATATGAACTTTAAAGATAGTGCTGAAATGAAGCCACACAGCCCAGGCCACAGGACATTTCACAAAAGCATGGTTAGTAGATTCTACTTCATTACAATGTATGCATTTAGAAGCCAAAGACACATTTCTAGTCTGCAAAATGTCATCAGTAGCTACCCACTTATGAAGCACCCTCCAAACCAAAAAAGAACACTTTTTAGGAGTAATAGAATTCCAGGTTTTTGTGTAAATGTTAGAGACAGTACCTTTGATCCTGATATGATTATATGTATCTTTGAAATTGAAATTTCCATCCTTTGACAAAGACCAGAGCATTCTATCTTGAGAGTTAGAAAGGGATACCTCTTTGATCTTATCAATCTCAATAACAGATACTTTACCACTAAGCTTATCAATATCCCAAGCACCGTCAGACCAAAAGTCTTTAACCAAGTCATTAGGAGAGTCCCAAAGAAACATTCTGTCACTATCTCTTGTAACTTTGATAAATGGATTGATAGAACACCATCTATCATACCAGAAATTTACATTGCCATGACCAGGAACCCAGAATATAAACTCTTCAGCTTTCTCTCTAACACTGATAACCCTTTTCCATACTTTAGAACTTTGACTAGGAGAAATAGCCAAAACAGGATGAATGTTAGAGCTGCAATAGATAGAAAACAAATAGGTAGCCCAAAAAGAATTATGCAGTCTAAAGTTGAACCACAGTTTCATTGAATAGACCAACTGAACATCCCTAAGCTGCTTTATGTTAAGACCACCCTCATTAACAGGCTTACACAATCTATCCCACATGGCCCAGGTTATAACTCTTTTGTCACTTTTATTTCCCCACAGGAACATATTCATCAAGACTTCAAGCCTATTAATGATGCTGACAGGCAAGAGAGTATGCTGGAGAAGATAAAGAGGGAAAGCAAGCAACACCGTTTGAATCAGCAACAATCTTCCAGCAAAGGATAAATGTAACTTATCCCATTCCAATATTCTACTTCTTACCTTGTAAATCAAACTTTCAAAATGAACAAGTCTTGTATTAGTAGCAATAATAGAGCCAAGATATTTGAAAGGAAGATATGTATGCTGAATGCTCCATAAAACTTCAATGGCATTAATCTGTAATTGACTCATTTTATCAGAGACAATTAGCTTTGATTTAAGAGTATTGATCTCCTGCCCAGAGACATCTTGATAGTGCTGAATAACCTTTTTCATAGCTTCCATGGTTTCAATTCTTCCATTAGCAAAAACCATAAAGTCATCTGCGAAAGCAAGACAAGAAACATTGTAATCACTCCTAGTCTTATATCTAAACAAGTTATTACCATTAGATATAAACTTGATAGATCGAATCAGGTACTCTTCAGCCAAAATAAATAGACTAGGGGACAGTGGATCCCCTTGTCTAAGGCCTTGAGTATTAACAAAGTAACCCACAGGCTCTCCATTCACCAAAACAGAAGAACAGACCCTGCCAATGCATCTGCCAATAAGATCAATCACTCTAGAATCAAATCCAAATAGCCTCAACACTTTGAACAAAAACATATGACTCAGCTTATCAAAAGCTTTGGTCATATCAGTTTTAACAATAACATTGCCAAACTTCTTATTTTTATTAATGTCCAAACTCAATTCCTGAGCCAAAAGAATAGAGTGTTGAATATCCCTTCCTTTAACAAACCCACCTTGCTCCATAGAGATGAGCTTTGGCAGAATCAAAGACAATCTGTTATTAATGATCTTCCCAACCACTCTAGAGAACACAGTGGTTAGGCTAATGGGACGAAAATCATTCCATCTGTTTGGATTGTCCACTTTAGGAATCAAGCAAATCAGTGTAGCTTTAACTCCCTTAGGAATTGTAAAACCACTAAAAACTCCCTTAACAGCACTGCAAAAATCACAACCCACCACAGACCAACATTTCTTGTAGAATTCACCATTAAAGCCATCAGGGCCAGCAGCAGACTGAGAACTTAAAGACTTAACCACTTCAAAGATCTCTTTAGTAGAAGGCACTTGACCAACATTTAAATTGTCTTCAACAGAAACCAATGAAGGAATAACCTCCAACAAGTCAGAATCAGATACATCCCTATCAATAGGAGCTAACAAGGACTTAAAATATTCAACAGCAGAAATACTAATACCATCCTTAGACGAAATCCACTGATCACCAACTTTAATTCTATGAATCCAATTCCTTTTAATTCTCTTTTTCACATAATTGTGGTAGGCTTTAGTGTTTCTATCAGAGTCCTTTAACCATGACACATGGGCCTTTTGCTTCCAAAAGCTCTCCTCTCTATCAAGCAACACTAGATGATTCTGCCTAACCTCATCCAAAGCAGCTTTATTCTCTTCACTACAATCACTCTGAAGAAGAACTTCCTTAGCAATGATACTATCCTTAGACTTTTTAAGAGCATCAAAGACATTGCCAAAAATACTCTTATTCCAAATCTTAAGGACACCCTTTAACCTCTGTTGTTTAAGCCAAAACATCATAACAGGATTATTCACAACACCATCAATATTAGCAGACCAACTATCAGTAATAGTCTTCATGAAATCAGGGTGAGAAACCCACATGTTTAAGAACCTAAAAGAAGCTTTAGGTCTTTCAAGACTAGAGTCAACCTTTACAATCAATGGACAGTGATCAGAGAAACTTCTTGCAAGATGGCAGACTGAAGTACAATCAAAATAATTCATCCATGAAGAATTATAAAGAACTCTATCAAGCCTCCTCCACTTATAACCATTAGACCAGGTATATGGACACCCAGAAAAGCCAGCATCAGTGAAACCACATTCCATAATCAAGCTGTTGAAGTCATCCATTCCCCTTTGATTAACAGTTGAACAAGCCAACTGCTCATGAATGTTAGAAATAATATTGAAATCACCAAATAATAACCATTCACAGCTGCCCACATCCAGACTTCTAATCAAATCCCACAGCAGCATCCTCTGATCCACCCTACACTTAGCATACACTACAGAAACATAAAACTCTCTACTCAATGAAACATGACAGACTTTCAAGTGTAACAATTGCTCACTATCCAAGATAACCTCAACCTTGTAATCCAGATGCCAAAAGACCCATATCTTGTTATTCACATTACCACAGAACCCATTTAACTTTAATTTCCTAGCAATAACATTCATCTTATCAGCCCTCACAAAAGGCTCCTGAATAGCAACAAAACTAGCTTTCTCAGAGTTAACCAAAGACTTCAATCTTTGTACTGACTCCTTGTTAGCCAGCCCTCTTACATTCCAGCAGATCATTGTAATTGTCATTGATCAGAAGGCAGTCTCTGGGCTCTTTTGAGCTTTATGATTTTAGATGAAACTGGTCCATTTGAGCTCCAAATCTTAGAAACCTTTTTAGACTTCAGACTATCATGTCTTCTTACCTTTTCTTTTTCAATCTTATCCTTAACAGGAGAAGAAACCAAACTACCATCATGCTTTGGAGATGAATGAACATCATTGCTCAAAACTTCAAACATATTTTTCCTTTCCAAGGTCTTTAAAGCATCAATCAGATCCTCCTCATTGACTGGAAAATCATTATTCTTACCATTGACATCTTTTTTAAGAGTAAAGTTATCAGATTCCATATCAAATGACTCAGCAGACTTATCCACAACTATAGACTTTAACTTACAGGTCACCTGATCCACATTAGTTGGATCAACAAGAGTCTTACCATCCTCAGACAAAGCCACCTGATCCAAGTTAGTATTCTGAAGATTTTCAACATCCTTGTGAGAACAAGACAGATGGTCAGAGACATCTCTATCCTGAACATTCATAGTCAACTTATCAGCAAGAATCAACTTCTTGCAATTTTCATTAGAATGCCCAATGTGAGCACAATAACTGCAATATCTTGGAATATTGTCATAAACCAACTTAATCCAGTAGCCTTCAGTAGCTCCAAACTTTAATTGAATCTTATCAATCAAAGGCTTTGACACATCAATTTCGACCCATAACCTGCAACAATTCTGTCTAGCTCGATTCACAGATGGAACCCATACCTTCAATGGAGTCCCTAACACTTTACCAACTTCAGAAATTGTGGACTTATTAAACAGAAACTCTGGTAACCCAGGAAGAGAAATCCAAACCGGAGTGAAAGGGCATTCAAGATTAGGATCAAACTCAGGCGTCCATTTCAACAAACGCATGGTTTTGTTTCCCAGAACCCACACATTTCTGGACCATAATCTCATGAAATCACCAAACTCATTAAACTCAATGAATATGTGCCTATAATCCCAGATTGAAACACTGTATCTACCAACGAAGTTAAACTTTGACAGAAATTTCCTAAAAGACTCCATCGATGGTTTTCCAGAAGCGAATTTGGCAACAAGAGTATGCTTAGAGATTCTTAACAACTTTTCTTTATCTTCAGCGTCGAACATTATAACAGGGTAATCATCTTGAAGAGAAACTTTAACATTTGAGTGTTCAAAATCATTGCTATTCTCTTTCAAAGTATCAGCATATGAAAAACCTTTCTTGATAACCTCATTTTGAACTTTATCACTATCTTTATCATCTTCTTCAAAGACCGGATTCAAGATAAACTTACCATTCAAATCCCCTGTTTTCTCCGAACTCTGTTTATCATTTCGAGCTTGATCATCTTTCCTCAGCAAAGGAAATTCAGTAGATGAACCAATCACAAGATCAGCCTCCATGATTGAAGCTCGAAACCAAAATAATAATCACTCAGATTAAAGAAAATTGAATAACGGCAATACTCTGTTCTTGGAGGAGAACAGAGCCATTTTCTAGTTCAATTCAAAAATTTAAGCTTTTTTCGAAATCAAACCAATTTTATTTTTAAATTTGAAATTTAAATATACTATATATTATGTATTATACTTTTAATTATTTCAATTTTATAGTTTATATTTGTAAAGAAAATATATTGTGTTAATTTATGAAAATTATTTATTTTAATATATATAATTTTAATGTAAATATATATTAAATAATAAGAAAGATAAATTAAAATAAATGGTAGGATATTGTATGGTAGAATGATGTTGAAGAGAGAAAAATATGATGGGGTATGCTGAAAAATGAAATATGCACTACTGCGTGGAGTGATAATTTTTGCAGAATTATCTGAAGATTATACTGATGTGACGCTGATGTGGCGCGCTTTTGCAAGTGGTATAATTTTATTTTAACTTACAAAAATATTCCGAAAATCATAAAAAACTCAAAAAAATTCGGTGTCGGAATCAAACAAACCAAATCTCTACTCATAGATATCAAAAAATAAAAATTATGGTATACTTTTTAATTTTTTGACCAACCATTTTTTTTTAAAAACGTTTAAAAAAAGTACACCTGTAGCATGCCAAATGGCATGCTGCAATTGTACCGTTGAAAGATGAATCGGGGTTCTTTGAACCCATGTATGTTTTGTATTCTAGTGCTACACCAATGCCAGTAAAAGGGTATTGGTTGTATTTGTACCCATCATATATCGTTATCTGATTTTTATTATGTTCCCACCCTTGCTTTGAATCTTGTTTCGGTTAGCCAATTGTGTTAATCTTATTATTTAGTCTTGTTTTCTAATTCTGTTTGTGCTATACAAAATCAACAGACTCATAGAGTGATTGGGACAGGTCGTAAAATAGGGAAACTCAATATTTTAGAGAAACTCGAAGTAACAGATGTAGATGTCTATGGCGTTGATAATGGAAAAACATACTTGACTGATATTGGTGCCTCTGTTATTGATTTGTCTTCGTTTTGTTTAAATCATTCATCGTCTAAGTTTTATCTTTGACATTTTTGTTTGAGACATGTATCTGCTTCGTATTTAAAAATTTTAGTCTCTACAAGTGCTTTAGGTTAGTTAAACACTTGTAATATCTCGGACTGTAGTAGTTATAAACTTACAAAATTTTTGCTGTTAATGGTTAATGAAAGTGTCACTTCTTATATTGCTCCATATGATACTATTCATTTTGATGTCTGGGGTCCATCTCTTGTCTCTACAAAGGGTGGTTCGTTCTACTATGTTTCTTTCATCGATGATTATACTCTATATACTTAGGTTTACCGTATGAAACGAAGATCACATTTCCTTGGATTTTATAGAGAATTTCGGGCACTTGTTAAGACTCAACATTCTGGTATAATAAAAGGCTTAAAGAGTGACTTAGGGGGTGAATATACATCCAATGATTTTACCTAGTTACTTACATATGATGGTACCTGAGATCTGACCAACTGCGAACAAATAAAAACAAGGCCCGAGCACTACAAATTAAGACTTCCAAATTTTGTGTGCTCGATAACATCCTTTACAAGAAGAGTGCAACTCGACCTTTAATTTGATGCCTTGATCGGGAAGAGGACAATTCAGTCATAATGGATCTGCATTCAGAGGAGGCAGGTGCTCACTATAGTCATCGAACACTAATTCGTCGATTTTTTTTGGCAGAATACTATTAGATCAAGCTAGCGGCTGACGCAGAAAGTCTCGTGCAACAATGTTATAAGTGCCAAGAATATGCCAACACACAACATAGGCCCAACGAGCTAATGCAAACCGTACCCGTTCCATGCCTCTTCGATAAATGGGGGATACACCTGGTGGGCCTTTTACCAATGACCACTAAGAAGAGGCAGTTTTTTATCATCGCGGTGGACTATTTCTCCAAATGGGTTGAGGCCAAAGCTCTATTCCGAACTCGGGCACAAGATGTATGCGACTTCATTCATAATCTGATTCGGACCAGATATGGTATCCCGCAAATTCTAATGACAGATAATAGTCAACAATTTCAAAATTCAATACTCACAAACTTTTGTAAACGATACGGGATCCTCCAGCACTTCTCCACCCCATATTACCCCCAGGCCAATGGACAAATGAAAGTACCGACTAGAACATTGCTTGAATGACTAAAGAGAAATCTTGAAGGAAAAAAAGAAAATAGACGGATAAATTAGCTGAGGTCTTACAGGCATATCAAAATACTCCATGATCAACAACGGGAGATACCTCTTTTGCTCTAGCATACTAAATAAAAGTAGTTATACCAGCAGAGAACATCGTGCCAAGCCATAAGATAGAATATTACGAGGAAGAGGAAAATCTGGTAACCAGGTCAACGAGTTTGGACCTTATCGAAGAGCGACAGGATCAGGCCCGCGTACGAGCAGAGCATTACAGAAGTCTGATGAGGGGACGCTTCAACGCTTGACTCAAGACCCGTTCTTTCAAGGTGGGGGATTTGGTATTAAAGAAAGTATTCCAAGGTTCAAACAGTGGAGCAGGTGGTAAGTTAGGACCAAAATAGGAAGGACCATATATGATTATACCCAAAGGGCATCGTGGAACATACAGATTGGCAGACGAGGATGGTCGAGCACTCAAGCACCCTTGGAATGTAAATCATCTTAAATTGTATCGACAATCTACTTAGACTCTATTAATGTGATCTTTTTCCTGTTTGATGGCGCGGGGAGGTTTTTTAACGAGGCATTTCAAACATCAACTTACTCCTTAATATAATTTATGCTTTTGCCACCATGTGTTTCTTACAAGTTTTTATCCTTACAATTAGTGAACGGGTCAATGACCATGCCATAAATGGCTATGCAATGAGCCACACTAAGTCCACACTAAGTGTCTATAAACACCAATGGGCTAATTGTCAACGCCCACAGGCTATTTACTGTGCCTCATACCTTGTACTAGGTATATTGTCGAACTGGTAAAAGACCAAGTCTATAGCAGACTACGCAATTGGGTCTATGTGACCTCTCCACAAACCAGCTATCACGATATTACTTGTCTAAGTTATACAATGAGCCTTACTAAGCTCGACATTGTAGGGATTTCCATGCAAAGTAATAAACACATGCTCCACGCTTTGTCCGCTAGAATTCTGATCAAAATAATGTATGTAGCTATTTTTCGCACACGCTCCTATTATTTCACATAAATAGTATAAAAAAATAAGACTCCAAGTGCATCCCAAAATACATAATGTAACATAACGTTTTCCAAACAAAAGAAAATACTACAATTTTGTGTTCGAGGAAGAGGGCGGCTTGCTCTGCCTCTGGTTGAGCTGAAGTGGCTGCAATAGTATCCAAAACTTTAACTATCGGCACAACTTAAATGATAAGGTCTTGAGGTGGTGCAGGTTTTAGGACTACGGATGATAAGCACCCCAGGTTCAGCCCAGGATTCAACCTTATAAGCTTAGCTACAGTTTCCCTTTTCTCTTTGGCTATCATCTCCACTGCAACACTTAGCATTTGCGTCTCCCTTTCCGCTAGATTTGACTTCAAGTCCTCCCTACAATGTTACTTTTCCCTTTTGAGCTCTGCATGTACCTCTTCCACATTGGTCTTTAACTTGGTGTTATCAGCAGACATGTTTACCAATCAATCAGCTTGCTCCTCCACGCTCTTGGATTGAGATAAGTTCATATCCATTAGATTTAAGCTCTGAGCAAAAAGATCATCGTTCCTCTTCAAAAGGGCGTCATTCTACTTCAATAGTACCTTGTGACTTTCAGATACGTCTTTAAGTTTTTCATCACTGTATATCAAAGCCTCCTTCAGGGTTTCCATATTGGTCTCCAATTTTTCCTTCGCTTCGATCGCTTTGTCCTTGGTAGCCTTGGCTGATGCATATGCAAGTCTCAAACAAATGACTTCAGCAGTGGTCGTTTTAGCTGATCCAAACACCATGGCTTCTGGTCTCTACTTCTCCATCACTTTCAGGTCGGTGGAAGACATACGCCGGTAACCTAATATGATAGAGTTATGATATAGCTGTACAAAGTACGAGAGTTAGTTTTATGCCAATACTTGTTATTCAAAACACGTGGTTCATAGCTTTACCTTAATAGCGAGCTCCACTTGACGTTGTAGGATCTCAGGTATTGACATTCCATCATAGTGATAGCTCCGGAATGCGTCAGATCTGTTCGAACATAAACATGGAGGGACAATGTATGATAATTTACTTGGGTTCCAAAGACACCCTATGCTGACTAGTCCCAGCACCACTGTTTTCAACTGTGGGCCTCCTGACATTTTCTTTTGGTGGAAGCGAATCACTTTCTCTCACCGCTGCTGCCAAAGGGGGCATGTTCGACGTATTGACAAAATGCTTCATTTTCTCAACAAGTTTTGGTGGGGTTTCCTTTTTCTTCTGAGTCCCATCTCTCTCATCTTTGTTGTCCTACACCAAATCAATCAACCCTCCCCCAGTCTCATGCTTTTCCCCTTCGCCTTGTTTGGGTGACGAATGAGTTGGCAAACACCCCGTTCTTCCCGGTGCAGCCTCCGCACTGCCGTTACCTTCATCTTTCAGCTGCAACTTTCTTGCGGCGAGAAAGATATCATCTGTTACTACCTTTTGTTTTTTTCTCCACGGTTTCACGAACGAGGGCGAGTCTTTGTCCTCTTCCACTTCCTGTTATGTTCAAACTTTACTTGTTTCAGCAATCTCTTGGACTATTGGGACATTCCCTTCACCGTGGTTGATCTCTTCTCCCCTTTTAATTGCAACTGTCCCTTCTTGCCAACCTGGTTGGCAAGGGGCAG
The DNA here is from genome assembly GCA_036936605.1 of Limnanthes douglasii subsp. nivea. NCBI lineage: Eukaryota > Viridiplantae > Streptophyta > Magnoliopsida > Brassicales > Limnanthaceae > Limnanthes > Limnanthes douglasii. The sequence goes on along the minus strand of JAUPFV010000001.1, from coordinate 138,062,170 downwards.
ATGATGAATCCCCTACTTTGATAGTCTCTCGAGTGGTTTGAGGCACCGATAGCCTAATCCCGGTGTTTTTATTCTCCCGATACCTTTTTTCCATCAAAGTTTTGATCCGCTCCATCGTAGTTTCAGTCCTGTCTGCCATTGTCACCTTCCCATCTGCTGAAGTCAACTCTGGTATGAACCACAAGCCTGACTTCAGATAGTAGTACCGCATAAACAATTGCTTAGGATTCTGTTACCACGCTAAACAGGCTAGGTTTCCGATTCTGATTAAGGTATTTACGTAATTCTTCGGCCTCCCTTCTCTCCACTAGTTCTGACTAGATGCCTCACCTGCACAAAGGGAAATTAATGAGTAACTTATTAACAAGGACTCGCCAAGTCATTCGATATTCAGGTAGTTCTAACGATGCTTACACTTCACTTTTCATTCACTTTCTAACTGAAGGTTTAGAATTGGTGTCTTATGCTCCCAATTACCAGATACGAAAATAAATCAATTCTTCCAATTCCTATATGACGAAGAGAGTTCAAAAATATTTTTTAGTCATTTTAAATGGGTATTGAAGAAAGGGGTTTTGGCAAGTTTGGTCACTTCAGTTGCCAATAACAGGTCCGATATGGTTACATCGATTTCTAATAAGCGTGAGCTCAGTACTTCGCTAAGTAGAAATCTCCAACAATTTGCGAATAGCTGGGTAGGAAAGATCCCTAACACATTAAAGTAATCACGAATCAACTCAGGCAGTGGAAGACGCAAACCCCAATCAAACAAAGTCTTGAAAAGGCACGTCTCTGTTTCTTGAGCATGATAAGGATGCTCGCCTACGAGGGGAGCTCTTGTAGTCATATTATCTGGAATGACACATCTATTCCTAAGGTTAACTACTTCAGACTGATCTAGATATACGTATTTGGGGGCTATTTGTGAGAAATAAGTTTCCAAGGCACCGACTTTTTCAAACACAGGCTCTAAAATTGTTTCTACCTTTGTATTCGTCGCCCTTTTAGTATCATGGCTTATACTGAGACTATAATGAGTTACGTTTATGAATTAGTATGATTATAGCGAGCTAGGGTGATCGATTCGATACAATGTAAACATGAATATTTGAGGGATGCCCTAATTATAAGCCCCCACTGCAGAACCTAGAGTTCTAAACTCTAGCGAAGCCCTACACACATTTACATTCTTAGACGATATAATATATCTGGTTTGCAGTGGGAAATCGGCAGAAAACTCATGGGTAACAATTGGTCGCTTTGGGCCTAGCAAGAACACGGTAAAACTCGAGAGTATTTTATTTTTCCCAACAACTAATGAATCAATAAACTAAAGGAAAAGCTCTTGGGATATACTGGTTCTACATCATCAGATACTTAGAAAATATATCAAAATTCAAACGCCAGTGTTGTCTACCAAATACGTTGGTGTCAAAACTGTCATAGTTGCATTATCGACATGTGTCATCCATCTGGAGAATAACGATGCCAGCAGTCGCTTGGGGTAACCATACGCCTATCCTACGTCGCTAATTTTCCTTAACGTTAATTTTCATTTTATAGGTTCATCAATTTTGGTTTGAAACTAGGGGGTGCCCTGATGAGGAGGGATTTCCGGAACGAGCATCTTCACAAACGGAAAAGGAAAGCGACAAACTCGGTAAAACTCAAAAGTATTTTATTTTTCCCAACAAATAATGAATCAATAATCTAAAGGAAAAGCTCTTGGGATATACAGGTTCCACATCATCAGATACTTGGAAAATGTATCAAAACTCAAACACCAGTGTTGTCTCCCAAATACGTTGGGAACAGAACCGTCACAGTTGCATTGTCGACATGTGTCTTCCATCTAGAGAATAACGATACCAGCAGTCGCTTGGGGTAACCACACGCCTATCCTATGTCGCTAATTTTCCTTAACATTAATTTTTATTTGATAGGTTCATCAATTTTGTTTTGAAACTAGGGGGTGCCCTGATGAGGAGGGATTTCCAGAACGAGCATCTGTACAAATAGAAAAGGAAAGCGACAAACTCGGACTGAGACAATAGATAAAGAATACGTAAAAGAGCTAAGTGGGCAGTAAAGGAAGATGAGTCAACAAAAGTCTGAATGATAAATTGACCGATCAAGCCGAGGACACAATAGCTAATGCGAGCTCGTACATAGTTAATTAACCTCGAGCGAAGACAAAGAGACTTCAAGCAACCAGAGACAACCGAGCGAGCTCAGAGATCTGAAGCTCTGCGCAAATCTTATTATGCTCAAAAGTCAAATAATGAGGACAAACGAGGAAGCCCTAGGTCAGATCAGATCGAGCCAAACCAGCTCGGACTAGCATGCATTTTCAATCAAAAAAAACAATTGGAGAATAAAGCGCCTTCTCGTTCGTCATTTAATAAAGATATCAATTTTCAGTCAAACCGGTTAAGTAGTGTGTCCAAAAGTATAAGAGAAGTGGTGTAAGTGAATTAGTGGGAATTTAGTGGATTAAATGCGAATGTAACCGCCACTTAAAGCGCCTTCTCTACAGTTATTACTTCACTTGGTTTCCTTGCTAATAATCATGATTCAGCCTTGTTTATTAGATGTAAGAGTGTAGGACGAATTATTTTATCCCTATATGTAGATGATATGATCATTATAAGTGATGACATTGATGGAATTGAGGAACTAAAACGTAATTTGGCTGAGCGTTTTGTGATGAAATACTTGAGACTATTAAGTTGTTTTTTAGGTATTGAGGTGGCTTACTCTCCAAAAGGTTATATTCTCTCTTAAGGAAAATCTATATCTAATTTATTTAAGCGAGCGCGACTTTCTGATAACAAGAAGATATATACCCCTCTTGAAACCAATTTGCAGTATTCTCTGACTGATGGTGTTCCTTTCTTAGAACCAAATCTATATCGAACTGTTGTAGAGAGCTTGGTTTATCTTATAGTTACTCGGCCAGATATAACTTATGCTATTTATGTGTTAGTTAGTTTGTTACTGCTCTTACATCCGTTCATTGGGGAGTTGTTCTTCAAATATTGAGATACCTTCGTGCACTCGGTTCCAGAGCATTTTATTTCCGTCGACCTCCTCACGTAAACTGTTTGCCTATAGTGATGCTGATTAGGATAGTGATCCTCTTGACCAAAAATCTACTACTAGTATCTGTATTTTCCTTGGAGATTTATTAATATCATGGAAAAGCAAGAAACAAGATGTTGTCTCTAGATCGTCTACTAAAATTGAGTACCATGATATGATCGTCACCACATGTGAGATTGTTTGGTTACGATGGCTTCTTGCAGATATGGGGGTTAATGTTACTAAACCCACTTCTTACATTGTGATAACAAAAACGCCATGCAAATATCAAAGAATTATGTTTTTCGTGAGAGGATGAAGCACATTGAAATTAAATATCACTTCACTCGACATTATCTTCAGATTGATACCATCTCGCTTCCATATGTTCCATTAGCTTTACAGGTTGCTGAAATTTTTCACGAAAACTCAGTCAACAGTGCGGTTTCATTTTCTTTATGACAAACTCTTAATGCTTATTACTGTTGCATTGTGAGTTTGAGGGAGGGTGTTAAAGATATAAGGCCTAAGCCCGTTAGTCCTTTATTATATATATAAATAAGATCATCTTTACTATGTAATAAATACACTTTCTAAATAATATAAAAATCCCAACAGCTCTCTTTTCTCTATTTTTATTGTTCATTTAACACTCAGTTACCTATTAATTTCAGATAATTATGGGTATTTCTCAGCTATATAATTTTAGACACGAAAAATATAATTGGATGTCGAGCCGAATTCAAAGAGAAAAATACATTTTGGCTTCGGCTTCAGATATTTCAGATACAATTTTAATTTCAAAAACAATTTTCTTCTTCGGTTATGGCTTCAAATACATCAAAGTTTATGCAACAAAAGTATAATTAACTATAAACATATTAGAATACCACAAAATTATAAAAGAATAACACCCACAAATGTTACAATTGACAACCATAAAAATAATATTAATTATTTGACATGTATATGTAATAATCATTCGAAAATTATATGTATTAAATCATTAAGCTATTATAGTACTAAAAGTTATTAATAGAAATAAATATAGACCAACAAGTGAAAAATATGTTACATAATTATCTATATAACTGAGCGATCTACCAAACATAAACATATGCGCTATTTGACACTAGTGGTATTAATTGTTTTTCTCATAAATGTAGTATATTATATAGAACAAAACATTGCAAAAATGTTTACCAAAATCGTTCCTCGTTGTTGACACTTTATCGGCTAACGTCATCCACCATGTCAAATAGATGATACATGTAAGAAAAAGGTTACATACCACAATTCATGTATGCGACAATATATATTTATTTATATTAAAATCTCTAAGTTATGTTGGAACCTCATATATTTGGATTCAAAACTTTGCAAACAAATCTTTAAATGTTTTCCTCATTGAGTTAGTAAGTTTATATAACATTTTACTCTAATAACTTGTTTTACCATTGACTTATAAGGTGTACATCAAAATATAACAAACCAAAATTACAAGTCGGTTGCGAGTTTCATCGGTAGGGATCTTTAAGAAAGTTGTACTCAATATCATGCATTTGTTCATCTCTTTTGTAAATAAAGTTTTCATTCACTTTATTCAATTGTAGTTTAATAATATTTTTAGTAATAAATAAAAATAACAACTCGAACACTTCTTGTTTGGCTTCGTATTGGAGGTCGAAACCCAATAGATAGGAACCGATCTCAAATCATCTCACCTGATAAAGAATTATTCTCGTCCAACCGTAGATGACAGTCCAACTGTAGATGACATCAAGGTACATGGTTCATACCATATATGTAACATAATTTTTGTTAGATATTTTGGTGTAATTGGATTAACTATTCGACCAATGTAGTCATAATATTATTGAGAAAGTTGGATACTACGAAATGCAGGCTAGTTAGATTATACTGTGACTAACGAGCGTAACAAGATTTAAATAGTGTTGTTATCTTAAAATTTTATTTAATTTATTTTAGCCATTTGAAAAAGAACCCGGTTTGGACATGCAAACGGTGACACGTTTTGTTGACAATTTGCATGTTGGTTGGAGTTTTGGTATATCTTTGAAATTTGGTTAAGAAACACGAGACAAAAAAGATCATTCTCAAAGTTCAAAAGACAGATTCTGATTGTATGAGATTAAGAATTTTAGAGAATCACCAAAACTATTTCAATGTGAAATTATCTAAACAAGACTTCAAAATTATCCAATAACTCAAATAGTATTTCGTATAATATTAAAATAACTTCTTCTAAAATTATATTCCTTCATCTGCCACTATTGCCTTCACTCTGTTGTCATCTTTCAACAAAAATAATAATCTTCAACTGTACTCCACTTTATATTGTAAATTTGATACATTTTATTTTTTAAAAAGTTTGCAGTTGTTCACATGGTTCACACAGTTAGTATATGCAGACAAAACAATATAGAACTATGTTAAACTACTTGTATAAAAGGTTACATATATGATTTATTAAATTAAAAAAAATCACCACAAGAACATGTTTTTAATTACGTGGAATTGAGTTTACATTTTGGACTGACAAATAAAAATTAATTTGGACCACAGTGGTCAAAAAAAGAACAATGCACGTCTTTGGGTTCTATGTTTATAAAAGTTTACAGAAAGCAAAAAGACAACTCAACTAAAAATAGTTAAAAGTAGATTAATGGTTAGAAACACCTACTTCGATGTAACTGTAATCAATGATAATCTTCTCATTATAATGAAGCGTTTGTAGGAATTTTTTATCGACACCAGATCTTCAGATTCTTGCATTTGAATATTGATTTTAGATAAATGCAACACATCCATAAATTCAAACACTTCAAACTCTGCGGATACAAATAATGATTTAAGATTATACGTCCAAATATGGATGATACATTCCTCTTATGGATAAAGTATAAACGTCTAATCGAATATCACCCATCAAATAATAAAGCTTTAAAAAGAATCCCTTAAACATTGGACAACTATAAGATAACGTAGTTATTGGTCATAAAAAAATGATTAGTTGCATTGATAAAACCTCAAAGAATGACCAAAAGACAATCAGTGGAATAAAAATAATAATTTTAAAATTAACTTCAAGTGCTCAGAAATCTTGAATAACTATTACAAATTATACTCTACAAACTTTCGAAAATTATAAATATATGTGATCCACCATATGTTTTGTTGCAAACTGAAATCATTGGTTAAATTCAGATAAATCATGGTTAACTAATACCATGCCAAAAAGATGAAATTATTCCAGTTTTGTCATATTATATCGTGCAAGGATATCCTCTGTTATATATAAATAATTTCATAGAAAGATCTTAATAAAATTTTAAATCGGTTTCAAGTTTTGTAATATAATGATAGTTGTAAAAATTTCTCTAAAATGAGTAACAAACCAATAATACATAAAGTTATGGCTTTCCTAAGTCATTTATCTCCACAGTGACTTCTGTAATATCAAAACCAAACTCATAAACATAAATATTTAAAAAAAAACCAAACCGAATATTCAACTAATTGCATCGAAATGAGCACTAGACCAAACTTATATATAAATATTTTAAAAATCAATCAACCTAAATAACCAAAAATTATTCAAATAAAAATACACTAATTACGACCTAATTGTTGAAATGAACGCAATTTACATATGCGGAAATTTCGACCCCTTAAGCTGACATCTCGATTTGCAAAACAAAGGGACATTTGACCAATCTATCTCTTAAATTGTCTAAATCCAATCCAAAAGTTATAAATAAATTAGAGTTAAATTAACTACTAAAGAAATTAAAACTATAAAAATCAAAATATTCTTATTTAAGCGTATCTTATTTTAAAAAATGAATCGACCGTCTGTATCTTTTTACAAGCTTTCTGATAATGTGACCCACAAGAAAGCGTCTTCCTCCATAATCACGGGGTGAATTGCAGCATAGAAGATAGCCAACTTTTTTAGACATGGTGGAAAACCTTGACTTTTTTAGACATAGCCAATTACCGACATTATATATTTTTTGGTCCCGACTTACATAATTACCGACATTAAATTTTTTCTTGGAGCGTAATAATTCTAAGATAAGAAGAATAAGAAGGTCCACACAATAAGAAGGAAAGTGGAAGTCCCTGTTTCCCTCTTTCTTGTAATAGAAGACCTTGACTTCGCAAACCCAAATGAGATATTTCTCATCTCATGAAAACATCCCAAACATAATATATAATGTATGTTATTCCATATATCATTTCGTTTCAGTAAATATGAAAATGATCATGCTTTTCATTCGAGTCCTGTTGGCCCTTCTCTTTTTCAACACTAGCTTGGTTGTTGACAGTGCAACCAACACCAACTTAGCAACAGATGAAAAAACCCTACTTGAAATCAGAACCCATATCATGAGTTTTAACACTGAGAGTGAGAACATACCAATAGTTTCCAAATGGTTAACCTCTCGTCCTGTATGCCGATGGGCCGGTGTCCGTTGTGGAGGTCGTCATGGGAGAGTGATCGGTTTGAATATTTCAAACATGGGAATTGTAGGATCCGCCCCTCCTCAACTGGGGAACCTGTCGTTTCTATCAGCTCTTGATCTCAGCTACAACAGTTTCGAAGGTCACCTACCAAACGAGCTTTCCAAGTTGCGACGTCTACAATCTATCAAAGTGAGTGACAACTACTTGAGTGGTGGTATCCCTACATGGTTAGGGACCTTACCAAAACTAGAACTTTTGAGTTTGACTAATAACAACTTCACAGGAACCATTCCATTAGAGTTTGGTAAGCTTCTCAGCCTCAAGTGGTTTGAAATCAGACAGAACAATATTTCGGGAACAATACCTTCATTCATTTACAAGATGTCCTCACTTCAATATCTTGATCTGACAAGCAACAGACTGTCTGGTACGCTACCAGATAGTATCTGTGATTTTCTTCCAAATCTTGAATGGCTCTCTTTATCCGCAAATGAGTTTGAAGGTCAGCTTCCTTGGAGTTTAGGAAACTGCAGCCGTCTTCAGATACTATCGTTGTCCGTCAACAAGTTCAGCGGGAGAATACCGGTGTCTCTTGGGAACCTAACACACCTCATCTACTTTTACATTGGATATAATAGCCTGGAAGGTTTGACACACACACACACACTCTTTGACACTGAAAGTTTCTTGTACGAACAAATTCACGCAAACCCGATATACGTTTTATCTTTGCTGCGAATAAAAGAGGATGTCTTTTATCCATAAAACTTTTTTAGTTGTCATGCTTTGCCAATACTGAGTTTATATCTTCTACATCATTTGTGGTAAACAAGCAAACACTAATAAATTTGTACATGGTTAGGCACCATCCCTCTCAAGTTGTTCAACTTATCAAATTTGGAGCGCTGGGACTTGTCATCCAATTCTTTACATGGAAAGATCCCCTTTGAAATTGCTAAACTTGTGAACCTGAAGGTGTTTGGAATCAGACAAAACAATATTTCGGGAATAATACCGTCATCCATTTACAAAATGTCCTCACTTCAACAACTTGATCTGTCAGCCAACATATTGTCTGGTACATTACCAGATAACATGTGTGAATTTCTTCCAAATCTAGAATATCTTTCCTTATCCGCAAATCGGTTAGAAGGAAAGCTTCCTTCTAGTTTAGGAAAGTGCAGCAGCCTTCAAGCAGTATCACTGTCAATCAACAAGTTCCGAGGGACACTACCGAGGACCCTTGGGGACTTGACAAAGCTTGAGGAATTATACATTGCATACAATAGCCTGGAAGGTTTGCGCCATATAGTCTCTTTCTTGGCTCATGATGTCATAAAATTGCAATTTTATCAATCTTTGAAAAAATCTATATTTTTTTTATCATTTCAAGGTGAGCTCCCTTTGAGTCTCGGAAACTGCAGCAGCCTTCAAATGCTATCGTTGCCTTTCAACAAATTCATAGGGAGAATACCAAGGACTCTTGGGAACTTAACAAACCTCAAAGAATTAGTCATTGGGGGTAACTTCATGGAAGGTATTTTTATGAATCTTTCGTAGCTCATGATGCCCTTTTATATTGGTATGATTACTCAAAGTCAAAATTTTACATGGAAAGAAACAAATGTGAACCCCCTCAAAAAATGAACACTAGAGATTATATATGAATACAGCAATTCGGTTACTCTTTTGAAGGATTCTATTTTTTATTACAAGGTGAGATACCAAACGAGCTCAGTAATATATTGGCTTTGGAAGTACTTGATGTTGCTGACATGAAACTTAGTGGGACTATTCCACCTGCTATCTTCAATATGTCTTCTTTGACAGCACTTTATCTTCAAAATAACAATTTATTCGGTAAGTTTATTGATTTTTAATTAATCAAACACCAACTCTATGTCCAATCCATGTTTTTACTTAATTTTAACTCATGCATTGTAGGCACTCTCCCTTCTACTCTTGGTTCTGGGATTTCCAATATTGAGGAACTCCTCCTATGGGGAAACTATTTTAGTGGCGTAATCCCATACTCTATCTCCAATGCTTCCATGCTCATGACCCTGATTTTGTCTGATAACCGGTTTTCAGGCTCTATTCCGTATACTTTGGGAAATTTATTACACCTCCAGCGGCTCGATATTTTTAGTAACAATTTTGCCTCTGACCAAAGCCTAAGTTTTCTCTCTTTTTTAACAAATTGTAGACAATTAGAGATTCTATATTTTTCAGATAATCCATTGATCAGCGGAACGCTGCCAGCTTCCATTGGTAACTTCTCCACATCTCTTTCAGATATTGATATGAGTAGTTGCAAAATAAGAGGCCAAATACCCACAGAAATCGGTAGCTTTACGGGCCTTATAAGATTAAATTTGAGCGGAAATGAATTGGAAGGATCTATTCCAACAACAATTGGGAGACTGAAAAGTCTACAGGGATTGTATATTGGGGATAACAAATTACAAGGGTCTATTCCTTATGATCTGTGTCATTTGAAACAAATTAATACTTTGGATCTAAGTGGGAATAATCTTCAGGGACGAATACCGACGTGTTTTACGAATTTGACTTCTTTGAGGCATCTTAACTTGAGCTTCAACAACCTCAATTCCACTATACCTTCAACTTTTTGGAGCCTTTCGGATATACTGATAGTAGACTTATCATCAAATTTTTTAGTTGGCAATCTGTCACCAGATGTTAGAAATCTTAAAGTTCTTATCGGATTTGATCTTTCAAGAAATAAACTATCTGGTACTATACCTAGTAGTGTTGGGGAATTAAAGGATCTGATTCATCTTTCTCTAGCCAATAATAATTTCTATGATCACATCCCGATATCCTTCGGACAGCTGATAAATCTACAATACTTGGATCTTTCGCACAATCATTTGACTGGAACCATTCCTAAATCCTTAGAAGCACTGAAGCACCTCAAGGAGTTTAATGTGTCTTTCAACAGGTTAGAAGGACAGGTGCCGACTGGAGGATCTTTTGAGAACTTTTCAGTTCAATCTTATATGGGAAATTATGCATTATGTGGCTCACTCAGATTTAATATGTCGATGTGTAAAAGGATTGCAAAAACAAAAATGTATTTTTCACAACTCTCTTTGAAGATCTTGTTGCCAACGATCATGTCAATGGCACTGATGGCTCTTTGTGTTATTATCTTTATAAGACACCGCAAACGAACTATTAATATTCCAGGAGAGGAAAATTCGTTACATCTTGCAGCGTGGAGAAGAGTTTCGCGCCTAGACATAGTACGAGGCACGGAAGGGTTTGATAAAACCAATCTGCTTGGTGTTGGGGCTTTTGGCTCTGTCTATAAAGGATTCCTCTCAGATGACACAATTGTTGCAGTAAAAGTTTTTAATTTGCAGGTAGAGAGAGCATTAAAGAGTTTCGACATTGAAAGTGAAATTTTCCGAAACGTCCGACATCGGAATCTTGTAAAGGTCATTACCAGCTGCTCTGATGACAACTTCAAAGCTTTGGTGCTTGAATTCATGCCTAACGGAAGTCTGGATAAATGGTTATATTCTCACAACTATTTTCTTAATATAAAAGAGAGGTTGGACATCATCATAGATGTGGCTGCAGCTCTTGAATACCTCCACCATGGTTATTCAACCAGTGTGGTACATTGTGATCTCAAGCCGAGTAATGTGTTACTGGATGGAGATAAGGTTGCGCATTTGAGTGATTTTGGCATTTCAAAACTTTTTGAAGAAGGAATGTCAATGAAAGAGACCATTACACTCGCAACTATTGGTTATATGGCGCCAGGTGATATTTCTTTTACTATATATTAGTAGGTTTAACTATGAAAGTATGTATGAATAATTTGTATGCTATCCTTTCATGAAAACCTTATATTCTTCAATGCAGAGTACGGATCAATGGGACTAATTACAACGGCAAGCGATGTTTATAGCTATGGAATTTTGGTGATGGAGACATTCACAAGATTAAAACCTACAGATGAGATGTTTGGGGAGGAATGCAGCTTAAAAGATTGGGTGGAACGATGGTTGCATGATGGAGTAGTTAAGGTTGTGGATGTAAATTTGCTCAAGAAAGGAGGAACACATTTTACATCAAAACTAGATTGCTTATCTTCTGTCTTGGCATTAGCTTGCAGTTGTTCTTCCAATGCCCCCGAGGAAAGAGTTAACATGAAAGATGTTCTTGCGGCACTTCACAAAATCCGACAGAAGTTTCTCAATGAGACGACTAAAGTTTAAGGCCTAAAATGCAATATATTCCACTAACTTGTCCCCTAATTTATATGTAAAGCAATAATGTATAAAAAAATGTATCAAATTATAATTTAATGGTTACATAATAATTCGTTTGTCAAGAATCTCTGGACTTCTTAACCCTCACTTGACTACTTTCGATTTTCGCTGAATTTGGTAGGCTCTTTCTTGTGTAATGAGCATGAATAACTGGATAGGCTTCATGTGGATTGGATCATCGGCCACCCTTCTTGTCTCTTCACCGTGTCTTAGACCCAGCTATTGTATGAATCCCGTCAAAAGGGACTCCTACACGGCCCCTATAATCCTCATACAAACATATAGGCTCATTTAGCACTTATAAAATTAATAACACCACTCGTACTACAATAGAAAGTTTTGCAAGCTATCGTTGTTATGTAATTGGTTCAGATAATACAATTTAGGAAACCTTTATATATTTATTTATATAAAGAGATGAATAAGATGGTAGATGTTTTAGAGGAAGAGAGAAGAGAAGGATCGTTTTTGCAAAGAACCGATCTTTATAGCCCGCTGAGTTATGACTGTACCGCCGGAACGAGTCGACGGGGAGGTTCACACCGATGGTATAGTTTTTAAACGAGTCAGCACCGCCGAGTCGACTCGACCGTTGTTGGTGAAGTTTTGTTGACTGTAAACGGAAAAGCTCTAGTCCTTTTCATGCTTGTCGAGACTCACCGCAAAATCCAGGAAAGAGAAGAGGTTGGCAGCGTAGCAGAAAGCGGTCAATCGGTCGGATAATCGGTCCTCCGCCGCTCACTTGGTAAAACTCGCTGCTACGATGGCGGTTATTAACAGAGACGATTTAGATATAAAAAAACAAGGGTTTTGGTAATCCGGTTCGTATCTCTTGATTCCAGGACCGAATTATGGAAGCTCTTGGTGTGAACGAATTTTCCTCAATCTTTAATTCTTCCCGGGTTTGCATTGCTCTTGGTGTGAACGTATCACCTACATTTTCAATCAAAAACCATCAATTTTCCTTCTTCTAAATTACAAACTACAAAAAAGAAAAACAAATTCAAACTATTTACCGCATCCACATTTATTCGAAATCAAGATTTTATTTTTTACAATTACGCTTACATTGTAAAAGGATAGCAACAACAAGAGCAAATGGAGAAAGCACGAGGTAATAAAATTGGGTATGGCTATATATACCCAAACGGGTTTAAGTATACCCAAAAATAACAGTTGACTTTCGATTGATTTTTTTTTTGACATTTTTACCCTCCATCAGAAAATTAATATCTAAACTGTCATTAAGTAAAAAAAAACTACTAAGTGTATCATGAGTATACCCAATTCACCAAAAGTCCTATTTCGCTATGTATACCCAAACAAACACACTTCTTTGCTGAATTTACTATCCAAATAGTATAGTTTCTTAAAAATTTTGAAACCTAATTCAAACTTCCTAAGAAAATCAAGAACATTCAAACTAAAACACAAAATCGATCATGTCGGAAGCAGAACTAGGGATCAGCGTGGAGGAGTTGATGTCGCTGGAGAGAAGGAATGATGAATTTTCGCCGGAAAAAGAGATTGAGTCGCCGGAGAAGGAGCCATGGTCGCCGGAAACGCCACTCGGAATATTTTTAAAATGGTTTTCGGAATATTTTAGTAAGTTAAATATATATATATATACCATGCCTTATAATTTATTGAGATCTATAAATAGAGACTTGATTTGTTTAATTTGGACACTCAAATTTTTAAATTTTTTTATTAAGTTTTTTCAAAACAATTTTTGGAATATTTTGGTAAGTATAAAAAAATTATATCATAATTTATAATTTTTTTAGATCTATAAATAGTGACTTGGTTTGTTTGATTCGGACACCGAATATTTTTTAGTTTTTTTTATCGTTATCATTATAACGGTCGGTGATATATAACCCTAAAGTAATTTGAAAGGTTTAAAAATAGATAATAACATAATAACCTATAAATTTGGATTTAAAAGTTTTAAATTCATTACAAAAATTAAAAAATTAAAAATCTTAATCTTATTGATATAGTTACATTTAAGAAATTTTAATCATCGACAATTTAAGTAATAATTTGGTAAATAAAAATTAAACAAATAAATTTAGGTGATCAATAATATATTTTATTAAATTGTAAATTATTTATTCTATTAAAAATTTAAGCTTTTTCCTTTTTTTTTTATAAAGGACTTATATTGAATATAAAAGAAAAGAAGCCTCAAAAGGCAATTACACCATGTTTCAATTTGAACCCTAAAGAGAGGCGGGAAGTCATCATCTTCCCCAACCCAGAATCCCTATTCTGAAAAAACCCTAATTCATATACAAGAAATCAATCAACTATTCTCAAATAGCCCATGTTCAGACTTTCCAAGAAAGAAATTGCTTTGATTTTTGGGGGAGCATCATTATTATCGAAACCAATCTCCAAACGACTCCTCAATGTTTCCTTCACCACCCAATCGGCACCATGATTCTGCTCGCGGAAGATATGCCTCACCACCATCCCTGATCTGAGAAGTCTCCTACAACAGTTCAACAATGGAGCAAGGTACCAAGGTGACTTACCAAAAGCGAGAAGATGAACCAGAACTTTAGAATCGACTTCCACATCAACATCCTGAAGCCCCAGATCTCTACAAAGCTTCAAACCATCTAGCAGCGCTCGACACTCAGCAATCAGAGGAGTTCCTTTGCCGTAAAGCTTGCCACAGCCCTTGACAATCCCACCATTCCAATCGCGAATCAGAACGCCTCCAGCAGATTCTTGAGCATAGGTACAACCACCATCTACGTTTACTTTATATCTTCCAAATTTCGGATTTTTCCATTTGAGAAAGAGAGGCTTACGAAGGCTTTTAGTTTGATTCACACAACCAAGATTATAACCATCTTTAGCATAGATATTCCAATGCTTTGCTTTAAGGACACCAGCATTATCCAGACTAGTTAGAATAAAAATGATATGCTGAATAATAGTTCTTGCATTAGCATTAACATTTGCCATCTTTCTTTTGTTTCTCCCAGACCAAATGGACCAGGCAATAATGGATGGCAGGATGACGAAAATGTCACAAAAACTCTTTGAAGACCAATACCATCTCATCAGTATGTGCGTAAAAGTCATATGACACTGGATATGAACTTTAAAGATAGTGCTGAAATGAAGCCACACAGCCCAGGCCACAGGACATTTCACAAAAGCATGGTTAGTAGATTCTACTTCATTACAATGTATGCATTTAGAAGCCAAAGACACATTTCTAGTCTGCAAAATGTCATCAGTAGCTACCCACTTATGAAGCACCCTCCAAACCAAAAAAGAACACTTTTTAGGAGTAATAGAATTCCAGGTTTTTGTGTAAATGTTAGAGACAGTACCTTTGATCCTGATATGATTATATGTATCTTTGAAATTGAAATTTCCATCCTTTGACAAAGACCAGAGCATTCTATCTTGAGAGTTAGAAAGGGATACCTCTTTGATCTTATCAATCTCAATAACAGATACTTTACCACTAAGCTTATCAATATCCCAAGCACCGTCAGACCAAAAGTCTTTAACCAAGTCATTAGGAGAGTCCCAAAGAAACATTCTGTCACTATCTCTTGTAACTTTGATAAATGGATTGATAGAACACCATCTATCATACCAGAAATTTACATTGCCATGACCAGGAACCCAGAATATAAACTCTTCAGCTTTCTCTCTAACACTGATAACCCTTTTCCATACTTTAGAACTTTGACTAGGAGAAATAGCCAAAACAGGATGAATGTTAGAGCTGCAATAGATAGAAAACAAATAGGTAGCCCAAAAAGAATTATGCAGTCTAAAGTTGAACCACAGTTTCATTGAATAGACCAACTGAACATCCCTAAGCTGCTTTATGTTAAGACCACCCTCATTAACAGGCTTACACAATCTATCCCACATGGCCCAGGTTATAACTCTTTTGTCACTTTTATTTCCCCACAGGAACATATTCATCAAGACTTCAAGCCTATTAATGATGCTGACAGGCAAGAGAGTATGCTGGAGAAGATAAAGAGGGAAAGCAAGCAACACCGTTTGAATCAGCAACAATCTTCCAGCAAAGGATAAATGTAACTTATCCCATTCCAATATTCTACTTCTTACCTTGTAAATCAAACTTTCAAAATGAACAAGTCTTGTATTAGTAGCAATAATAGAGCCAAGATATTTGAAAGGAAGATATGTATGCTGAATGCTCCATAAAACTTCAATGGCATTAATCTGTAATTGACTCATTTTATCAGAGACAATTAGCTTTGATTTAAGAGTATTGATCTCCTGCCCAGAGACATCTTGATAGTGCTGAATAACCTTTTTCATAGCTTCCATGGTTTCAATTCTTCCATTAGCAAAAACCATAAAGTCATCTGCGAAAGCAAGACAAGAAACATTGTAATCACTCCTAGTCTTATATCTAAACAAGTTATTACCATTAGATATAAACTTGATAGATCGAATCAGGTACTCTTCAGCCAAAATAAATAGACTAGGGGACAGTGGATCCCCTTGTCTAAGGCCTTGAGTATTAACAAAGTAACCCACAGGCTCTCCATTCACCAAAACAGAAGAACAGACCCTGCCAATGCATCTGCCAATAAGATCAATCACTCTAGAATCAAATCCAAATAGCCTCAACACTTTGAACAAAAACATATGACTCAGCTTATCAAAAGCTTTGGTCATATCAGTTTTAACAATAACATTGCCAAACTTCTTATTTTTATTAATGTCCAAACTCAATTCCTGAGCCAAAAGAATAGAGTGTTGAATATCCCTTCCTTTAACAAACCCACCTTGCTCCATAGAGATGAGCTTTGGCAGAATCAAAGACAATCTGTTATTAATGATCTTCCCAACCACTCTAGAGAACACAGTGGTTAGGCTAATGGGACGAAAATCATTCCATCTGTTTGGATTGTCCACTTTAGGAATCAAGCAAATCAGTGTAGCTTTAACTCCCTTAGGAATTGTAAAACCACTAAAAACTCCCTTAACAGCACTGCAAAAATCACAACCCACCACAGACCAACATTTCTTGTAGAATTCACCATTAAAGCCATCAGGGCCAGCAGCAGACTGAGAACTTAAAGACTTAACCACTTCAAAGATCTCTTTAGTAGAAGGCACTTGACCAACATTTAAATTGTCTTCAACAGAAACCAATGAAGGAATAACCTCCAACAAGTCAGAATCAGATACATCCCTATCAATAGGAGCTAACAAGGACTTAAAATATTCAACAGCAGAAATACTAATACCATCCTTAGACGAAATCCACTGATCACCAACTTTAATTCTATGAATCCAATTCCTTTTAATTCTCTTTTTCACATAATTGTGGTAGGCTTTAGTGTTTCTATCAGAGTCCTTTAACCATGACACATGGGCCTTTTGCTTCCAAAAGCTCTCCTCTCTATCAAGCAACACTAGATGATTCTGCCTAACCTCATCCAAAGCAGCTTTATTCTCTTCACTACAATCACTCTGAAGAAGAACTTCCTTAGCAATGATACTATCCTTAGACTTTTTAAGAGCATCAAAGACATTGCCAAAAATACTCTTATTCCAAATCTTAAGGACACCCTTTAACCTCTGTTGTTTAAGCCAAAACATCATAACAGGATTATTCACAACACCATCAATATTAGCAGACCAACTATCAGTAATAGTCTTCATGAAATCAGGGTGAGAAACCCACATGTTTAAGAACCTAAAAGAAGCTTTAGGTCTTTCAAGACTAGAGTCAACCTTTACAATCAATGGACAGTGATCAGAGAAACTTCTTGCAAGATGGCAGACTGAAGTACAATCAAAATAATTCATCCATGAAGAATTATAAAGAACTCTATCAAGCCTCCTCCACTTATAACCATTAGACCAGGTATATGGACACCCAGAAAAGCCAGCATCAGTGAAACCACATTCCATAATCAAGCTGTTGAAGTCATCCATTCCCCTTTGATTAACAGTTGAACAAGCCAACTGCTCATGAATGTTAGAAATAATATTGAAATCACCAAATAATAACCATTCACAGCTGCCCACATCCAGACTTCTAATCAAATCCCACAGCAGCATCCTCTGATCCACCCTACACTTAGCATACACTACAGAAACATAAAACTCTCTACTCAATGAAACATGACAGACTTTCAAGTGTAACAATTGCTCACTATCCAAGATAACCTCAACCTTGTAATCCAGATGCCAAAAGACCCATATCTTGTTATTCACATTACCACAGAACCCATTTAACTTTAATTTCCTAGCAATAACATTCATCTTATCAGCCCTCACAAAAGGCTCCTGAATAGCAACAAAACTAGCTTTCTCAGAGTTAACCAAAGACTTCAATCTTTGTACTGACTCCTTGTTAGCCAGCCCTCTTACATTCCAGCAGATCATTGTAATTGTCATTGATCAGAAGGCAGTCTCTGGGCTCTTTTGAGCTTTATGATTTTAGATGAAACTGGTCCATTTGAGCTCCAAATCTTAGAAACCTTTTTAGACTTCAGACTATCATGTCTTCTTACCTTTTCTTTTTCAATCTTATCCTTAACAGGAGAAGAAACCAAACTACCATCATGCTTTGGAGATGAATGAACATCATTGCTCAAAACTTCAAACATATTTTTCCTTTCCAAGGTCTTTAAAGCATCAATCAGATCCTCCTCATTGACTGGCAAATCATTATTCTTACCATTGACATCTTTTTTAAGAGTAAAGTTATCAGATTCCATATCAAATGACTCAGCAGACTTATCCACAACTATAGACTTTAACTTACAGGTCACCTGATCCACATTAGTTGGATCAACAAGAGTCTTACCATCCTCAGACAAAGCCACCTGATCCAAGTTAGTATTCTGAAGATTTTCAACATCCTTGTGAGAACAAGACAGATGGTCAGAGACATCTCTATCCTGAACATTCATAGTCAACTTATCAGCAAGAATCAACTTCTTGCAATTTTCATTAGAATGCCCAATGTGAGCACAATAACTGCAATATCTTGGAATATTGTCATAAACCAACTTAATCCAGTAGCCTTCAGTAGCTCCAAACTTTAATTGAATCTTATCAATCAAAGGCTTTGACACATCAATTTCGACCCATAACCTGCAACAATTCTGTCTAGCTCGATTCACAGATGGAACCCATACCTTCAATGGAGTCCCTAACACTTTACCAACTTCAGAAATTGTGGACTTATTAAACAGAAACTCTGGTAACCCAGGAAGAGAAATCCAAACCGGAGTGAAAGGGCATTCAAGATTAGGATCAAACTCAGGCGTCCATTTCAACAAACGCATGGTTTTGTTTCCCAGAACCCACACATTTCTGGACTATAATCTCATGAAATCACCAAACTCATTAAACTCAATGAATATGTGCCTATAATCCCAGATTGAAACACTGTATCTACCAACGAAGTTAAACTTTGACAGAAATTTCCTAAAAGACTCCATCGATGGTTTTCCAGAAGCGAATTTGGCAACAAGAGTATGCTTAGAGATTCTTAACAACTTTTCTTTATCTTCAGCGTCGAACATTATAACAGGGTAATCATCTTGAAGAGAAACTTTAACATTTGAGTGTTCAAAATCATTGCTATTCTCTTTCAAAGTATCAGCATATGAAAAACCTTTCTTGATAACCTCATTTTGAACTTTATCACTATCTTTATCATCTTCTTCAAAGACCGGATTCAAGATAAACTTACCATTCAAATCCCCTGTTTTCTCCGAACTCTGTTTATCATTTCGAGCTTGATCATCTTTCCTCAGCAAAGGAAATTCAGTAGATGAACCAATCACAAGATCAGCCTCCATGATTGAAGCTCGAAACCAAAATAATAATCACTCAGATTAAAGAAAATTGAATAACGGCAATACTCTGTTCTTGGAGGAGAACAGAGCCATTTTCTAGTTCAATTCAAAAATTTAAGCTTTTTCCGAAATCAAACCAATTTTATTTTTAAATTTGAAATTTAAATATACTATATATTATGTATTATACTTTTAATTATTTCAATTTTATAGTTTATATTTGTAAAGAAAATATATTGTGTTAATTTATGAAAATTATTTATTTTAATATATATAATTTTAATGTAAATATATATTAAATAATAAGAAAGATAAATTAAAATAAATGGTAGGATATTGTATGGTAGAATGATGTTGAAGAGAGAAAAATATGATGGGGTATGCTGAAAAATGAAATATGCACTACTGCGTGGAGTGATAATTTTTGCAGAATTATCTGAAGATTATACTGATGTGACGCTGATGTGGCGCGCTTTTGCAAGTGGTATAATTTTATTTTAACTTACAAAAATATTCCGAAAATCATAAAAAACTCAAAAAAATTCGGTGTCGGAATCAAACAAACCAAATCTCTACTCATAGATATCAAAAAATAAAAATTATGGTATACTTTTTAATTTTTTGACCAACCATTTTTTTTTTAAAAACGTTTAAAAAAAGTACACCTGTAGCATGCCAAATGGCATGCTGCAATTGTACCGTTGAAAGATGAATCGGGGTTCTTTGAACCCATGTATGTTTTGTATTCTAGTGCTACACCAATGCCAGTAAAAGGGTATTGGTTGTATTTGTACCCATCATATATCGTTATCTGATTTTTATTATGTTCCCACCCTTGCTTTGAATCTTGTTTCGGTTAGCCAATTGTGTTAATCTTATTATTTAGTCTTGTTTTCTAATTCTGTTTGTGCTATACAAAATCAACAGACTCATAGAGTGATTGGGACAGGTCGTAAAATAGGGAAACTCAATATTTTAGAGAAACTCGAAGTAACAGATGTAGATGTCTATGGCGTTGATAATGGAAAAACATACTTGACTGATATTGGTGCCTCTGTTATTGATTTGTCTTCGTTTTGTTTAAATCATTCATCGTCTAAGTTTTATCTTTGACATTTTTGTTTGAGACATGTATCTGCTTCGTATTTAAAAATTTTAGTCTCTACAAGTGCTTTAGGTTAGTTAAACACTTGTAATATCTCGGACTGTAGTAGTTATAAACTTACAAAATTTTTGCTGTTAATGGTTAATGAAAGTGTCACTTCTTATATTGCTCCATATGATACTATTCATTTTGATGTCTGGGGTCCATCTCTTGTCTCTACAAAGGGTGGTTCGTTCTACTATGTTTCTTTCATCGATGATTATACTCTATATACTTAGGTTTACCGTATGAAACGAAGATCACATTTCCTTGGATTTTATAGAGAATTTCGGGCACTTGTTAAGACTCAACATTCTGGTATAATAAAAGGCTTAAAGAGTGACTTAGGGGGTGAATATACATCCAATGATTTTACCTAGTTACTTACATATGATGGTACCTGAGATCTGACCAACTGCGAACAAATAAAAACAAGGCCCGAGCACTACAAATTAAGACTTCCAAATTTTGTGTGCTCGATAACATCCTTTACAAGAAGAGTGCAACTCGACCTTTAATTTGATGCCTTGATCGGGAAGAGGACAATTCAGTCATAATGGATCTGCATTCAGAGGAGGCAGGTGCTCACTATAGTCATCGAACACTAATTCGTCGATTTTTTTTGGCAGAATACTATTAGATCAAGCTAGCGGCTGACGCAGAAAGTCTCGTGCAACAATGTTATAAGTGCCAAGAATATGCCAACACACAACATAGGCCCAACGAGCTAATGCAAACCGTACCCGTTCCATGCCTCTTCGATAAATGGGGGATACACCTGGTGGGCCTTTTACCAATGACCACTAAGAAGAGGCAGTTTTTTATCATCGCGGTGGACTATTTCTCCAAATGGGTTGAGGCCAAAGCTCTATTCCGAACTCGGGCACAAGATGTATGCGACTTCATTCATAATCTGATTCGGACCAGATATGGTATCCCGCAAATTCTAATGACAGATAATAGTCAACAATTTCAAAATTCAATACTCACAAACTTTTGTAAACGATACGGGATCCTCCAGCACTTCTCCACCCCATATTACCCCCAGGCCAATGGACAAATGAAAGTACCGACTAGAACATTGCTTGAATGACTAAAGAGAAATCTTGAAGGAAAAAAAGAAAATAGACGGATAAATTAGCTGAGGTCTTACAGGCATATCAAAATACTCCATGATCAACAACGGGAGATACCTCTTTTGCTCTAGCATACTAAATAAAAGTAGTTATACCAGCAGAGAACATCGTGCCAAGCCATAAGATAGAATATTACGAGGAAGAGGAAAATCTGGTAACCAGGTCAACGAGTTTGGACCTTATCGAAGAGCGACAGGATCAGGCCCGCGTACGAGCAGAGCATTACAGAAGTCTGATGAGGGGACGCTTCAACGCTTGACTCAAGACCCGTTCTTTCAAGGTGGGGGATTTGGTATTAAAGAAAGTATTCCAAGGTTCAAACAGTGGAGCAGGTGGTAAGTTAGGACCAAAATAGGAAGGACCATATATGATTATACCCAAAGGGCATCGTGGAACATACAGATTGGCAGACGAGGATGGTCGAGCACTCAAGCACCCTTGGAATGTAAATCATCTTAAATTGTATCGACAATCTACTTAGACTCTATTAATGTGATCTTTTTCCTGTTTGATGGCGCGGGGAGGTTTTTTAACGAGGCATTTCAAACATCAACTTACTCCTTAATATAATTTATGCTTTTGCCACCATGTGTTTCTTACAAGTTTTTATCCTTACAATTAGTGAACGGGTCAATGACCATGCCATAAATGGCTATGCAATGAGCCACACTAAGTCCACACTAAGTGTCTATAAACACCAATGGGCTAATTGTCAACGCCCACAGGCTATTTACTGTGCCTCATACCTTGTACTAGGTATATTGTCGAACTGGTAAAAGACCAAGTCTATAGCAGACTACGCAATTGGGTCTATGTGACCTCTCCACAAACCAGCTATCACGATATTACTTGTCTAAGTTATACAATGAGCCTTACTAAGCTCGACATTGTAGGGATTTCCATGCAAAGTAATAAACACATGCTCCACGCTTTGTCCGCTAGAATTCTGATCAAAATAATGTATGTAGCTATTTTTCGCACACGCTCCTATTATTTCACATAAATAGTATAAAAAAATAAGACTCCAAGTGCATCCCAAAATACATAATGTAACATAACGTTTTCCAAACAAAAGAAAATACTACAATTTTGTGTTCGAGGAAGAGGGCGGCTTGCTCTGCCTCTGGTTGAGCTGAAGTGGCTGCAATAGTATCCAAAACTTTAACTATCGGCACAACTTAAATGATAAGGTCTTGAGGTGGTGCAGGTTTTAGGACTACGGATGATAAGCACCCCAGGTTCAGCCCAGGATTCAGCCTTATAAGCTTAGCTACAGTTTCCCTTTTCTCTTTGGCTATCATCTCCACTGCAACACTTAGCATTTGCGTCTCCCTTTCCGCTAGATTTGACTTCAAGTCCTCCCTACAATGTTACTTTTCCCTTTTGAGCTCTGCATGTACCTCTTCCACATTGGTCTTTAACTTGGTGTTATCAGCAGACATGTTTACCAATCAATCAGCTTGCTCCTCCACGCTCTTGGATTGAGATAAGTTCATATCCATTAGATTTAAGCTCTGAGCAAAAAGATCATCGTTCCTCTTCAAAAGGGCGTCATTCTACTTCAATAGTACCTTGTGACTTTCAGATACGTCTTTAAGTTTTTCATCACTGTATATCAAAGCCTCCTTCAGGGTTTCCATATTGGTCTCCAATTTTTCCTTCGCTTCGATCGCTTTGTCCTTGGTAGCCTTGGCTGATGCATATGCAAGTCTCAAACAAATGACTTCAGCAGTGGTCGTTTTAGCTGATCCAAACACCATGGCTTCTGGTCTCTACTTCTCCATCACTTTCAGGTCGGTGGAAGACATACGCCGGTAACCTAATATGATAGAGTTATGATATAGCTGTACAAAGTACGAGAGTTAGTTTTATGCCAATACTTGTTATTCAAAACACGTGGTTCATAGCTTTACCTTAATAGCGAGCTCCACTTGACGTTGTAGGATCTCAGGTATTGACATTCCATCATAGTGATAGCTCCGGAATGCGTCAGATCTGTTCGAACATAAACATGGAGGG
The DNA here is from genome assembly GCA_036936605.1 of Limnanthes douglasii subsp. nivea. Classification (NCBI taxonomy): domain Eukaryota; kingdom Viridiplantae; phylum Streptophyta; class Magnoliopsida; order Brassicales; family Limnanthaceae; genus Limnanthes; species Limnanthes douglasii. The sequence continues at coordinate 138,038,154 of JAUPFV010000001.1, read as the reverse complement.
ACAATGTATGATAATTTACTTGGGTTCCAAAGACACCCTATGCTGACTAGTCCCAGCACCACTGTTTTCAACTGTGGGCCTCCTGACATTTTCTTTTGGTGGAAGCGAATCACTTTCTCTCACCGCTGCTGCCAAAGGGGGCATGTTCGACGTATTGACAAAATGCTTCATTTTCTCAACAAGTTTTGGTGGGGTTTCCTTTTTCTTCTGAGTCCCATCTCTCTCATCTTTGTTGTCCTACACCAAATCAATCAACCCTCCCCCAGTCTCATGCTTTTCCCCTTCGCCTTGTTTGGGTGACGAATGAGTTGGCAAACACCCCGTTCTTCCCGGTGCAGCCTCCGCACTGCCGTTACCTTCATCTTTCAGCTGCAACTTTCTTGCGGCGAGAAAGATATCATCTGTTACTACCTTTTGTTTTTTTCTCCACGGTTTCACGAACGAGGGCGAGTCTTTGTCCTCTTCCACTTCCTGTTATGTTCAAACTTTACTTGTTTCAGCAATCTCTTGGACTATTGGGACATTCCCTTCACCGTGGTTGATCTCTTCTCCCCTTTTAATTGCAACTGTCCCTTCTTGCCAACCTGGTTGGCAAGGGGCAGATGATGAATCCCCTACTTTGATAGTCTCTCGAGTGGTTTGAGGCACCGATAGCCTAATCCCGGTGTTTTTATTCTCCCGATACCTTTTTTCCATCAAAGTTTTGATCCGCTCCATCGTAGTTTCAGTCCTGTCTGCCATTGTCACCTTCCCATCTGCTGAAGTCAACTCTGGTATGAACCACAAGCCTGACTTCAGATAGTAGTACCGCATAAACAATTGCTTAGGATTCTGTTACCACGCTAAACAGGCTAGGTTTCCGATTCTGATTAAGGTATTTACGTAATTCTTCGGCCTCCCTTCTCTCCACTAGTTCTGACTAGATGCCTCACCTGCACAAAGGGAAATTAATGAGTAACTTATTAACAAGGACTCGCCAAGTCATTCGATATTCAGGTAGTTCTAACGATGCTTACACTTCACTTTTCATTCACTTTCTAACTGAAGGTTTAGAATTGGTGTCTTATGCTCCCAATTACCAGATACGAAAATAAATCAATTCTTCCAATTCCTATATGACGAAGAGAGTTCAAAAATATTTTTTAGTCATTTTAAATGGGTATTGAAGAAAGGGGTTTTGGCAAGTTTGGTCACTTCAGTTGCCAATAACAGGTCCGATATGGTTACATCGATTTCTAATAAGCGTGAGCTCAGTACTTCGCTAAGTAGAAATCTCCAACAATTTGCGAATAGCTGGGTAGGAAAGATCCCTAACACATTAAAGTAATCACGAATCAACTCAGGCAGTGGAAGACGCAAACCCCAATCAAACAAAGTCTTGAAAAGGCACGTCTCTGTTTCTTGAGCATGATAAGGATGCTCGCCTACGAGGGGAGCTCTTGTAGTCATATTATCTGGAATGACACATCTATTCCTAAGGTTAACTACTTCAGACTGATCTAGATATACGTATTTGGGGGCTATTTGTGAGAAATAAGTTTCCAAGGCACCGACTTTTTCAAACACAGGCTCTAAAATTGTTTCTACCTTTGTATTCGTCGCCCTTTTAGTATCATGGCTTCTACTGAGACTATAATGAGTTACGTTTATGAATTAGTATGATTATAGCGAGCTAGGGTGATCGATTCGATACAATGTAAACATGAATATTTGAGGGATGCCCTAATTATAAGCCCCCACTGCAGAACCTAGAGTTCTAAACTCTAGCGAAGCCCTACACACATTTACATTCTTAGACGATATAATATATCTGGTTTGCAGTGGGAAATCGGCAGAAAACTCATGGGTAACAATTGGTCGCTTTGGGCCTAGCAAGAACACGGTAAAACTCGAGAGTATTTTATTTTTCCCAACAACTAATGAATCAATAAACTAAAGGAAAAGCTCTTGGGATATACTGGTTCTACATCATCAGATACTTAGAAAATATATCAAAATTCAAACGCCAGTGTTGTCTACCAAATACGTTGGTGTCAAAACTGTCATAGTTGCATTATCGACATGTGTCATCCATCTGGAGAATAACGATGCCAGCAGTCGCTTGGGGTAACCATACGCCTATCCTACGTCGCTAATTTTCCTTAACGTTAATTTTCATTTTATAGGTTCATCAATTTTGGTTTGAAACTAGGGGGTGCCCTGATGAGGAGGGATTTCCGGAACGAGCATCTTCACAAACGGAAAAGGAAAGCGACAAACTCGGTAAAACTCAAAAGTATTTTATTTTTCCCAACAAATAATGAATCAATAATCTAAAGGAAAAGCTCTTGGGATATACAGGTTCCACATCATCAGATACTTGGAAAATGTATCAAAACTCAAACACCAGTGTTGTCTCCCAAATACGTTGGGAACAGAACCGTCACAGTTGCATTGTCGACATGTGTCTTCCATCTAGAGAATAACGATACCAGCAGTCGCTTGGGGTAACCACACGCCTATCCTATGTCGCTAATTTTCCTTAACATTAATTTTTATTTGATAGGTTCATCAATTTTGTTTTGAAACTAGGGGGTGCCCTGATGAGGAGGGATTTCCAGAACGAGCATCTGTACAAATAGAAAAGGAAAGCGACAAACTCGGACTGAGACAATAGATAAAGAATACGTAAAAGAGCTAAGTGGGCAGTAAAGGAAGATGAGTCAACAAAAGTCTGAATGATAAATTGACCGATCAAGCCGAGGACACAATAGCTAATGCGAGCTCGTACATAGTTAATTAACCTCGAGCGAAGACAAAGAGACTTCAAGCAACCAGAGACAACCGAGCGAGCTCAGAGATCTGAAGCTCTGCGCAAATCTTATTATGCTCAAAAGTCAAATAATGAGGACAAACGAGGAAGCCCTAGGTCAGATCAGATCGAGCCAAACCAGCTCGGACTAGCATGCATTTTCAATCAAAAAAAACAATTGGAGAATAAAGCGCCTTCTCGTTCGTCATTTAATAAAGATATCAATTTTCAGTCAAACCGGTTAAGTAGTGTGTCCAAAAGTATAAGAGAAGTGGTGTAAGTGAATTAGTGGGAATTTAGTGGATTAAATGCGAATGTAACCGCCACTTAAAGCGCCTTCTCTACAGTTATTACTTCACTTGGTTTCCTTGCTAATAATCATGATTCAGCCTTGTTTATTAGATGTAAGAGTGTAGGACGAATTATTTTATCCCTATATGTAGATGATATGATCATTATAAGTGATGACATTGATGGAATTGAGGAACTAAAACGTAATTTGGCTGAGCGTTTTGTGATGAAATACTTGAGACTATTAAGTTGTTTTTTAGGTATTGAGGTGGCTTACTCTCCAAAAGGTTATATTCTCTCTTAAGGAAAATCTATATCTAATTTATTTAAGCGAGCGCGACTTTCTGATAACAAGAAGATATATACCCCTCTTGAAACCAATTTGCAGTATTCTCTGACTGATGGTGTTCCTTTCTTAGAACCAAATCTATATCGAACTGTTGTAGAGAGCTTGGTTTATCTTATAGTTACTCGGCCAGATATAACTTATGCTATTTATGTGTTAGTTAGTTTGTTACTGCTCTTACATCCGTTCATTGGGGAGTTGTTCTTCAAATATTGAGATACCTTCGTGCACTCGGTTCCAGAGCATTTTATTTCCGTCGACCTCCTCACGTAAACTGTTTGCCTATAGTGATGCTGATTAGGATAGTGATCCTCTTGACCAAAAATCTACTACTAGTATCTGTATTTTCCTTGGAGATTTATTAATATCATGGAAAAGCAAGAAACAAGATGTTGTCTCTAGATCGTCTACTAAAATTGAGTACCATGATATGATCGTCACCACATGTGAGATTGTTTGGTTACGATGGCTTCTTGCAGATATGGGGGTTAATGTTACTAAACCCACTTCTTACATTGTGATAACAAAAACGCCATGCAAATATCAAAGAATTATGTTTTTCGTGAGAGGATGAAGCACATTGAAATTAAATATCACTTCACTCGACATTATCTTCAGATTGATACCATCTCGCTTCCATATGTTCCATTAGCTTTACAGGTTGCTGAAATTTTTCACGAAAACTCAGTCAACAGTGCGGTTTCATTTTCTTTATGACAAACTCTTAATGCTTATTACTGTTGCATTGTGAGTTTGAGGGAGGGTGTTAAAGATATAAGGCCTAAGCCCGTTAGTCCTTTATTATATATATAAATAAGATCATCTTTACTATGTAATAAATACACTTTCTAAATAATATAAAAATCCCAACAGCTCTCTTTTCTCTATTTTTATTGTTCATTTAACACTCAGTTACCTATTAATTTCAGATAATTATGGGTATTTCTCAGCTATATAATTTTAGACACGAAAAATATAATTGGATGTCGAGCCGAATTCAAAGAGAAAAATACATTTTGGCTTCGGCTTCAGATATTTCAGATACAATTTTAATTTCAAAAACAATTTTCTTCTTCGGTTATGGCTTCAAATACATCAAAGTTTATGCAACAAAAGTATAATTAACTATAAACATATTAGAATACCACAAAATTATAAAAGAATAACACCCACAAATGTTACAATTGACAACCATGAAAATAATATTAATTATTTGACATGTATATGTAATAATCATTCGAAAATTATATGTATTAAATCATTAAGCTATTATAGTACTAAAAAGTTATTAATAGAAATAAATATAGACCAACAAGTGAAAAATATGTTACATAATTATCTATATAACTGAGCGATCTACCAAACATAAACATATGCGCTATTTGACACTAGTGGTATTAATTGTTTTTCTCATAAATGTAGTATATTATATAGAACAAAACATTGCAAAAATGTTTACCAAAATCGTTCCTCGTTGTTGACACTTTATCGGCTAACGTCATCCACCATGTCAAATAGATGATACATGTAAGAAAAAGGTTACATACCACAATTCATGTATGCGACAATATATATTTATTTATATTAAAATCTCTAAGTTATGTTGGAACCTCATATATTTGGATTCAAAACTTTGCAAACAAATCTTTAAATGTTTTCCTCATTGAGTTAGTAAGTTTATATAACATTTTACTCTAATAACTTGTTTTACCATTGACTTATAAGGTGTACATCAAAATATAACAAACCAAAATTACAAGTCGGTTGCGAGTTTCATCGGTAGGGATCTTTAAGAAAGTTGTACTCAATATCATGCATTTGTTCATCTCTTTTGTAAATAAAGTTTTCATTCACTTTATTCAATTGTAGTTTAATAATATTTTTAGTAATAAATAAAAATAACAACTCGAACACTTCTTGTTTGGCTTCGTATTGGAGGTCGAAACCCAATAGATAGGAACCGATCTCAAATCATCTCACCTGATAAAGAATTATTCTCGTCCAACCGTAGATGACAGTCCAACTGTAGATGACATCAAGGTACATGGTTCATACCATATATGTAACATAATTTTTGTTAGATATTTTGGTGTAATTGGATTAACTATTCGACCAATGTAGTCATAATATTATCGAGAAAGTTGGATACTACGAAATGCAGGCTAGTTAGATTATACTGTGACTAACGAGCGTAACAAGATTTAAATAGTGTTGTTATCTTAAAATTTTATTTAATTTATTTTAGCCATTTGAAAAAGAACCCGGTTTGGACATGCAAACGGTGACACGTTTTGTTGACAATTTGCATGTTGGTTGGAGTTTTGGTATATCTTTGAAATTTGGTTAAGAAACACGAGACAAAAAAGATCATTCTCAAAGTTCAAAAGACAGATTCTGATTGTATGAGATTAAGAATTTTAGAGAATCACCAAAACTATTTCAATGTGAAATTATCTAAACAAGACTTCAAAATTATCCAATAACTCAAATAGTATTTCGTATAATATTAAAATAACTTCTTCTAAAATTATATTCCTTCATCTGCCACTATTGCCTTCACTCTGTTGTCATCTTTCAACAAAAATAATAATCTTCAACTGTACTCCACTTTATATTGTAAATTTGATACATTTTATTTTTTAAAAAGTTTGCAGTTGTTCACATGGTTCACACAGTTAGTATATGCAGACAAAACAATATAGAACTATGTTAAACTACTTGTATAAAAGGTTACATATATGATTTATTAAATTAAAAAAAATCACCACAAGAACATGTTTTTAATTACGTGGAATTGAGTTTACATTTTGGACTGACAAATAAAAATTAATTTGGACCACAGTGGTCAAAAAAAGAACAATGCACGTCTTTGGGTTCTATGTTTATAAAAGTTTACAGAAAGCAAAAAGACAACTCAACTAAAAATAGTTAAAAGTAGATTAATGGTTAGAAACACCTACTTCGATGTAACTGTAATCAATGATAATCTTCTCATTATAATGAAGCGTTTGTAGGAATTTTTTATCGACACCAGATCTTCAGATTCTTGCATTTGAATATTGATTTTAGATAAATGCAACACATCCATAAATTCAAACACTTCAAACTCTGCGGATACAAATAATGATTTAAGATTATACGTCCAAATATGGATGATACATTCCTCTTATGGATAAAGTATAAACGTCTAATCGAATATCACCCATCAAATAATAAAGCTTTAAAAAGAATCCCTTAAACATTGGACAACTATAAGATAACGTAGTTATTGGTCATAAAAAAATGATTAGTTGCATTGATAAAACCTCAAAGAATGACCAAAAGACAATCAGTGGAATAAAAATAATAATTTTAAAATTAACTTCAAGTGCTCAGAAATCTTGAATAACTATTACAAATTATACTCTACAAACTTTCGAAAATTATAAATATATGTGATCCACCATATGTTTTGTTGCAAACTGAAATCATTGGTTAAATTCAGATAAATCATGGTTAACTAATACCATGCCAAAAAGATGAAATTATTCCAGTTTTGTCATATTATATCGTGCAAGGATATCCTCTGTTATATATAAATAATTTCATAGAAAGATCTTAATAAAATTTTAAATCGGTTTCAAGTTTTGTAATATAATGATAGTTGTAAAAATTTCTCTAAAATGAGTAACAAACCAATAATACATAAAGTTATGGCTTTCCTAAGTCATTTATCTCCACAGTGACTTCTGTAATATCAAAACCAAACTCATAAACATAAATATTTAAAAAAAAACCAAACCGAATATTCAACTAATTGCATCGAAATGAGCACTAGACCAAACTTATATATAAATATTTTAAAAATCAATCAACCTAAATAACCAAAAATTATTCAAATAAAAATACACTAATTACGACCTAATTGTTGAAATGAACGCAATTTACATATGCGGAAATTTCGACCCCTTAAGCTGACATCTCGATTTGCAAAACAAAGGGACATTTGACCAATCTATCTCTTAAATTGTCTAAATCCAATCCAAAAGTTATAAATAAATTAGAGTTAAATTAACTACTAAAGAAATTAAAACTATAAAAATCAAAATATTCTTATTTAAGCGTATCTTATTTTAAAAAATGAATCGACCGTCTGTATCTTTTTACAAGCTTTCTGATAATGTGACCCACAAGAAAGCGTCTTCCTCCATAATCACGGGGTGAATTGCAGCATAGAAGATAGCCAACTTTTTTAGACATGGTGGAAAACCTTGACTTTTTTAGACATAGCCAATTACCGACATTATATATTTTTTGGTCCCGACTTACATAATTACCGACATTAAATTTTTTCTTGGAGCGTAATAATTCTAAGATAAGAAGAATAAGAAGGTCCACACAATAAGAAGGAAAGTGGAAGTCCCTGTTTCCCTCTTTCTTGTAATAGAAGACCTTGACTTCGCAAACCCAAATGAGATATTTCTCATCTCATGAAAACATCCCAAACATAATATATAATGTATGTTATTCCATATATCATTTCGTTTCAGTAAATATGAAAATGATCATGCTTTTCATTCGAGTCCTGTTGGCCCTTCTCTTTTTCAACACTAGCTTGGTTGTTGACAGTGCAACCAACACCAACTTAGCAACAGATGAAAAAACCCTACTTGAAATCAGAACCCATATCATGAGTTTTAACACTGAGAGTGAGAACATACCAATAGTTTCCAAATGGTTAACCTCTCGTCCTGTATGCCGATGGGCCGGTGTCCGTTGTGGAGGTCGTCATGGGAGAGTGATCGGTTTGAATATTTCAAACATGGGAATTGTAGGATCCGCCCCTCCTCAACTGGGGAACCTGTCGTTTCTATCAGCTCTTGATCTCAGCTACAACAGTTTCGAAGGTCACCTACCAAACGAGCTTTCCAAGTTGCGACGTCTACAATCTATCAAAGTGAGTGACAACTACTTGAGTGGTGGTATCCCTACATGGTTAGGGACCTTACCAAAACTAGAACTTTTGAGTTTGACTAATAACAACTTCACAGGAACCATTCCATTAGAGTTTGGTAAGCTTCTCAGCCTCAAGTGGTTTGAAATCAGACAGAACAATATTTCGGGAACAATACCTTCATTCATTTACAAGATGTCCTCACTTCAATATCTTGATCTGACAAGCAACAGACTGTCTGGTACGCTACCAGATAGTATCTGTGATTTTCTTCCAAATCTTGAATGGCTCTCTTTATCCGCAAATGAGTTTGAAGGTCAGCTTCCTTGGAGTTTAGGAAACTGCAGCCGTCTTCAGATACTATCGTTGTCCGTCAACAAGTTCAGCGGGAGAATACCGGTGTCTCTTGGGAACCTAACACACCTCATCTACTTTTACATTGGATATAATAGCCTGGAAGGTTTGACACACACACACACACTCTTTGACACTGAAAGTTTCTTGTACGAACAAATTCACGCAAACCCGATATACGTTTTATCTTTGCTGCGAATAAAAGAGGATGTCTTTTATCCATAAAACTTTTTTAGTTGTCATGCTTTGCCAATACTGAGTTTATATCTTCTACATCATTTGTGGTAAACAAGCAAACACTAATAAATTTGTACATGGTTAGGCACCATCCCTCTCAAGTTGTTCAACTTATCAAATTTGGAGCGCTGGGACTTGTCATCCAATTCTTTACATGGAAAGATCCCCTTTGAAATTGCTAAACTTGTGAACCTGAAGGTGTTTGGAATCAGACAAAACAATATTTCGGGAATAATACCGTCATCCATTTACAAAATGTCCTCACTTCAACAACTTGATCTGTCAGCCAACATATTGTCTGGTACATTACCAGATAACATGTGTGAATTTCTTCCAAATCTAGAATATCTTTCCTTATCCGCAAATCGGTTAGAAGGAAAGCTTCCTTCTAGTTTAGGAAAGTGCAGCAGCCTTCAAGCAGTATCACTGTCAATCAACAAGTTCCGAGGGACACTACCGAGGACCCTTGGGGACTTGACAAAGCTTGAGGAATTATACATTGCATACAATAGCCTGGAAGGTTTGCGCCATATAGTCTCTTTCTTGGCTCATGATGTCATAAAATTGCAATTTTATCAATCTTTGAAAAAATCTATATTTTTTTTATCATTTCAAGGTGAGCTCCCTTTGAGTCTCGGAAACTGCAGCAGCCTTCAAATGCTATCGTTGCCTTTCAACAAATTCATAGGGAGAATACCAAGGACTCTTGGGAACTTAACAAACCTCAAAGAATTAGTCATTGGGGGTAACTTCATGGAAGGTATTTTTATAAATCTTTCGTAGCTCATGATGCCCTTTTATATTGGTATGATTACTCAAAGTCAAAATTTTACATGGAAAGAAACAAATGTGAACCCCCCAAAAAATGAACACTAGAGATTATATATGAATACAGCAATTCGGTTACTCTTTTGAAGGATTCTATTTTTATTACAAGGTGAGATACCAAACGAGCTCAGTAATATATTGGCTTTGGAAGTACTTGATGTTGCTGACATGAAACTTAGTGGGACTATTCCACCTGCTATCTTCAATATGTCTTCTTTGACAGCACTTTATCTTCAAAATAACAATTTATTCGGTAAGTTTATTGATTTTTAATTAATCAAACACCAACTCTATGTCCAATCCATGTTTTTACTTAATTTTAACTCATGCATTGTAGGCACTCTCCCTTCTACTCTTGGTTCTGGGATTTCCAATATTGAGGAACTCCTCCTATGGGGAAACTATTTTAGTGGCGTAATCCCATACTCTATCTCCAATGCTTCCATGCTCATGACCCTGATTTTGTCTGATAACCGGTTTTCAGGCTCTATTCCGTATACTTTGGGAAATTTATTACACCTCCAGCGGCTCGATATTTTTAGTAACAATTTTGCCTCTGACCAAAGCCTAAGTTTTCTCTCTTTTTTAACAAATTGTAGACAATTAGAGATTCTATATTTTTCAGATAATCCATTGATCAGCGGAACGCTGCCAGCTTCCATTGGTAACTTCTCCACATCTCTTTCAGATATTGATATGAGTAGTTGCAAAATAAGAGGCCAAATACCCACAGAAATCGGTAGCCTTACGGGCCTTATAAGATTAAATTTGAGTGGAAATGAATTGGAAGGATCTATTCCAACAACAATTGGGAGACTGAAAAGTCTACAGGGATTGTATATTGGAGATAACAAATTACAAGGGTCTATTCCTTATGATCTGTGTCATTTGAAACAAATTAATACTTTGGATCTAAGTGGGAATAATCTTCAGGGACGAATACCGACATGTTTTACGAATTTGACTTCTTTGAGGCATCTTAACTTGAGCTTCAACAACCTCAATTCCACTATACCTTCAACTTTTTGGAGCCTTTCGGATATACTGATAGTAGACTTATCATCAAATTTTTTAGTTGGCAATCTGTCATCAGATGTTAGAAATCTTAAAGTTCTTATCGGATTTGATCTTTCAAGAAATAAACTATCTGGTACTATACCTAGTAGTGTTGGGGAATTAAAGGATCTGATTCATCTTTCTCTAGCCAATAATAATTTCTATGATCACATCCCGATATCCTTCGGACAGCTGATAAATCTACAATACTTGGATCTTTCGCACAATCATTTGACTGGAACCATTCCTAAATCCTTAGAAGCATTGAAGCACCTCAAGGAGTTTAATGTGTCTTTCAACAGGTTAGAAGGACAGGTGCCGACTGGAGGATCTTTTGAGAACTTTTCAGTTCAATCTTATATGGGAAATTATGCATTATGTGGCTCACTCAGATTTAATATGTCGATGTGTAAAAGGACTGCAAAAACGAAAATGTATTTTTCACAACTCTCTTTGAAGATCTTGTTGCCAACGATCATGTCAATGGCACTGATGGCTCTTTGTGTTATTATCTTTATAAGACATCGCAAACGAACTATTAATATTCCAGGAGAGGAAAATTCGTTAGATCTTGCAGCGTGGAGAAGAGTTTCGCGCCTAGACATAGTACGAGGCACGGAAGGGTTTGATAAAACCAATCTGCTTGGTGTTGGGGCTTTTGGCTCTGTCTATAAAGGATTCCTCTCAGGTGACACAATTGTTGCAGTAAAAGTTTTTAATTTGCAGGTAGAGAGAGCATTAAAGAGTTTCGACATTGAAAGTGAAATTTTCCGAAACGTCCGACATCGGAATCTTGTAAAGGTCATTACCAGCTGCTCTGATTCCAACTTCAAAGCGTTGGTGCTAGAATTCATGCCTAACGGAAGTCTGGATAAATGGTTATATTCTCACAACTATTTTCTTGATATAAAAGAGAGGTTGGACATCATCATAGACGTAGCTGCAGCTCTTGAATACCTCCACCATGGTTATTCAACCAGTGTGGTACATTGTGATCTCAAGCCGAGTAATGTGTTACTGGATGGAGATAAGGTTGTGCATTTGAGTGATTTTGGCATTTCAAAACTTTTTGAAGAAGGAATGTCAATGAAAGAGACCATTACACTCGCAACTATTGGTTATATGGCGCCAGGTGATATTTCTTTTACTATATATTAGTAGGCATAAGTTAACTATGAAAGTATGTATGAATAATTTGTATGCTATCCTTTCATGAAAACCTTATATTCTTCAATGCAGAGTACGGATCAATGGGACTAATTACAACGGCAAGCGATGTTTATAGCTATGGAATTTTGGTGATGGAGACATTCACAAGATTAAAACCTACAGATGAGATGTTTGGGGAGGAATGCAGCTTAAAAGATTGGGTGGAACGATGGTTGCATGATGGAGTAGTTAAGGTTGTGGATGTAAATTTGCTCAAGAAAGGAGGAACACATTTTACATCAAAACTAGATTGCTTATCTTCTGTCTTGGCATTAGCTTGCAGTTGTTCTTCCAATGCCCCCGAGGAAAGAGTTAACATGAAAGATGTTCTTGCGGCACTTCACAAAATCCGACAGAAGTTTCTCAATGAGACGACTAAAGTTTAAGGCCTAAAATGCAATATATTCCACTAACTTGTCCCCTAATTTATATGTAAAGCAATAATGTATCAAAAATGTATCAAATTATAATTTTAATGGTTACATAATAATTCGTTTCTCAAGAATCTCTGGACTTCTTAACCCTCACTTGACTACTTTCGATTCTCGCTGAATTTGGTAGGCTCCTTCTTGTGTAATGAGCATGAATAACTGGATAGGCTTCATGTGGATGTTTTAGTGGAAGAGAGAAGAGAAGGATCGTTTTTGCAACGAACCGATCTTTATAGCCCGCTGAGTTATGACTGTACCGCCGGAACGAGTCGACGGGGAGGTTCACACCGATGGTATAGTTTTTAAACGAGTCAGCGCCGCCGAGTCGACTCGACCCGTTGTTGGTGAAGTTTTGTTGACTGTAAACGGAAAAGCTCTAGTCCTTTTCATGCTTGTCGAGACTCACCGAAAATCCAGGAAAGAGAAGAGGTTGGTGGCGTAGCAGAAAGCGGTTAATCGGTCGGATAATCGGTTTTCCGCCGCGCACTTGGTAAAACTCGCTGCTACGATAGCGGTTAACAGAGACGATTTAGATATAACAAAACAAGGGTTTTGGTAATCCGGTTCGTATCTCTTGATTCCAGGACCGAATTATGGAAGCTCTTGGTCTGAACGAATTTTCCTCAATCTTTAATTCTTCCCGGGTTTGCATTGCTCTTGGTGTGAACGTATCACCTACATTTTCAATCAAAAACCATTAATTTTCCTTCTTCTAAATTAGAAACGACCAAAAAAAAAAAATTCAAACTATTTACGGCATCCACATTGATTCGAAATCAAGATTTTTTTTTTTTACAATTACGTTTACATTGTAAAAAGATAGCAACAACAAGAGCAAATGGAGAAAGCACGAGGTAACAAAAATTATAAATTTTTAGAGAGAGAAACTGACTAAGAAGAGAGATAAGAGAAATCACGAGTGTGAGTGTGGAGGAGGAGGGAAGAAGTTCAAAACTAAATAATTAAAAATAATATCAAAAATAAAAGTTAGAATAAATAAGTTAAAAAAAAAAAGTAAAAAAAAAAATTTGGGGTATTTTAGGTCTAAATTAAATTAATAAGTGATCATATTTGTAACAGATTTGGGTATAATAGGGTGACACATATCTGCTCCCTGTTAATTTGCACGCGCTAGTGGTAAAAATACAACGATTTGAAAGAATGACTCGATTTGGGGACGAAGGAAGGTTAGTGACACGAATGCAACAAATGTCAAACACCAGTGATTTGACGGGGTTTTTAGCCCTTGATCGATATTGTTAACGTACGCCTAAAGCAACTGAATCATAAATTGTGTTGGGATTATGTGTCGAAGTTGTGCGGCTGAAATTTAGGTGGATAAACCTGTTGTTCGAACTTATGTGTGTAAACTTGTGGCTAGAATTTAAGTGACAAAGTTTCGGCTGCTTAAATATAATTTTATGTTCCATGAGTTTTGAAACTATGGGTGATTCTATATAGCTATAACAAAGTAAGCGGTGGATTAAAACATGTTTGATATGAACATGCCTTAGAGTTAGTATGATATATGCAATACATACCTCACCCGTGTATTATCACTAATTGTTAGATGTTTGTCGCAACAAATTATCATTTGTTCAACATGTATTATCGTGTATTGTCGTGTATTACCGCACTTACAAAAGAGAATTATACGATTTTAGGTGTTGAACATTCCAATTATATTTTAACATGGTACCCTCAAGATCAATTAACGTGTATAATCTACGATGTCCATTAGAAACATCTCTAAACGGATCATCCCAAGTTGGTGCTAACTTTCTAGAATTCTTTTCTTTATTTCCATAGATTACTTCTCGTGAAACCAAATCACTATCTTTAATGTTGTCATCCTAAGCCTATTGGTTTAGGACGTTGTGCGCGGTTCAGTCTTACCTTTTATTTTTTATGATGCATCACGTAATGTTGTAGTATTTGGTCATGTTGCAGTACATCCGTGCTAAAGACTATACTTTATCTCAGTATTATCTTTAACATGGGTGTTGAGAGATCTCAATCTTATCCTTAAAGAAATAAGTATCCCTACCAGATCGCTCGCACCGAGAATCTCAGTCTTATCTCTGATAAAAAGAAATATCCTTGCTAAAGTGGGTGATGAGAGATCTCATTCTTATCCCTGCAAAAATAAATATCCTTGTCAAAGTGGGTTCTGAAAGATCTCACTTTTATCACTGGCCAAGTAAATATCGTAGTGTTCCGCCATGATTGATGAATAAGACTATCATGTTTGCAAGTTGGCATAGTTGTTAGCCAAATATAAGCACTCATCACGGCGGTATAAAAGCAATAAGGAAAAGAATATAACAAACATTATGGAAGAAATGTTGTATTAGATACTAGTGCCTCATTAAAACCTTACTCGCGCCACTGAGTAAGGAAATAGTACACAGACGATATTATAATGAATAAATAATTACGTACATGATCAAAACTTACAATGTGTGATATAATTTTATATGCCACATTCTAAAGATGTCGTAGCCGGGTTTCCTTGTTGGCTAATAGACTGTTAAGTGTAGGCTAGAATTAATTTGTCATCAGAAGTACAATCGAGACTATAAGGGCTGAGGATAGGTCAGTCGAGACTTGTAGTAGCGAGAACTGATGAAACTATCTAGGTGGAGCTTGGGCTAAGACTTAGAACCAGAGTAGTTTGTTGGAATCTAAGGGTTGTTAAAAGATGCAAAGTCTTGCGGCTATTGCCAAATGATAAAAACTAAGCTAAAACACATTGACATAGACTAGGCTCACGCATATTACCAAAGATCATTGCCGAAACATGTGGCTGAAGAGCTGGACCAAAGCTACATGGGCCGAAGTTACTGAAATGTCGCGTTATGTTCCTTATGAAACTAAACTTTCCTTATGATATTTCTAATTAGTATTCTAATCTCAACCGTTGATTCAGAGATTAATATGAAGTGTTTATTGTATTAAGGATTTTCTATAGGCATTGATTAACAAGACTTATTCTTTGTTGAACGTGAACCACCTTCAATGGTCATTAAGTCCATTAACTTCTAGTTTTGTGATAATGTCAGTCGTGTGTCACCTTTAATGCCCACTACGTTTGACTGTATAGAAACGTGCGTAACGACAAGACGTCATTGTTTGCATGTGGTGTTGGAAACCATAACCCGAACGAACACGCTCGGTTACCCTTCGGTAAATGGTTCTTGATGGGTGCGCTTAGTTACCCTTCAATAAGAAATCCATGTTGGCGTGTTTGGTTATTTTTCTGGTAATCGGTTCTTACTGGGCACGCTCGGTGAACCTTCGATAGGAAATCCCTACTACGCGCGCTCGGTTATCATTGACGCCTGGTCAGTACGTTCACTTGCCATAGTCTTCTTCCCGACGGGGTATGCGATAAATCTTTAACGGTTGTTCCACGTTGTTTCCCGAGGCGATATATCTATGTGGCAGTTGTGGCTCGACTAAATACTTATCCACTCGATTTCGGGGTGTACCATTTGTCTTACTGCTGTGTGACCGAACTACTCCAATGGAGACCTTATCTTACGATGTGGTGACGCCCTCATTAAAAGTCCTTTAGTCTATTTAGTAGCATGATTTAAGATAGACGGGTATTAAATGGAGTATAAGTATTAATAAAGATAAGGTTGTTGGTTCAAATTTTAAAACCGTGAGGTGAAAATATCAAAGGGTTATCCTAATGATGATTTGATGTACTGTCAGAGACAAAGTGACACGCGTCAAAAGGGGTGACACATTTTTGATGACGTCTCTGACAGAACTGTAACATGCACCGTCAAGTAATTTTGATGCCTCGAACCTCACAAAGCGTGTTACTTGAATTAATCATTGTAATAAATCAAATCACAACGTGAGGTATTGTGCGTAAGTGTAATTGATACGAAGAAACTATGATGGTAATTCATTGTATTTGTTTGAGAGTGAAAGAAAGAGTTTATGTTACGAAAACAAGAGTTTGGTGTTTTCAAGTGTTGTTCATCTCCAGAAGATACCACTGCATCGCTTATAGATATGTAATTTATTGTTCTCTTTATTTATAGCCTTGTAAAGTACTAAGGAGAATCGGGTTTTACTTTCGCCAAAGATTAACATAGTCGCTTCTGTGCATGGGATTTTACCCTAAACACATTCCTACTAGTAGCTCTGCACTAAGCAGGTCGATTTGGCTATAACCATATTATTGATAAGCCTTGTTGGTTACTACTAGTTTTGTGCCAGTCGAAATGGGTTTCAAAAAGACATGAAAGAAAAAAGAGAAGATAAATAAACTGCCTGGTGACCCTGAGGAGTCAGAGTTCGAGAGCCATTTCTTCTTAGATGAATGTTTCGCACGAGTGACCCCTAAGTATGGGGATTTAACTGAAGAGGTTCATGATGAGTTTAGAGTTAGGTATGACCTTCGTGAGATGAACATAACTAGTACCACTCATGATATGTCTTGAATATTTTTAATTTTTTTAAAGAACAAATAACCAGTAGAAAAACAGTACATAGGTTTCACATCTATATGCTATTATGTTTTGCATCTACTATACAAAAAACAAATGTTTCGCATCTACGAGTGCGTACGGATACAACACGTTTCGCATCTCCTTCCTATGAAACCCACAACTGTTTTACTCGAACAAAAGTTTCATGAACACAAAAAACAGACTAAAAATCGACGAAAACCTAATTGGAATACAAAAAATAAACTACATTAACAACGTAATACCATATGAACAACAAAAATCAGATTAAACGAGATCTCGAGTTAAAATTCAAATTTATAAGTTGTGAATCCAAATCTAAAAAACAGTTAAAATTCTAAATAAAGAATGTAGTTTGCTACAAATATAAAATCTAAAATTGAGAAAATAAAATATACAATTACACGAGTATTGCACAGTCTTGAAAGTTGAAAAGAAGGAATGAGAAAATATTGTTTCACGTAGAGAGAAAAAAAAGTGAAGTATGGGTCTAAAAACATTTTATATAGATGAGCATGGATATCTAAAGTATTCGTGGATCTTTAATAATAAATATTTAACTAAACGTGTATGGATATCCAACCGTTTTAAATGTATTAGCGGGTTATCTATTTAACGACTTTAAACGTGTATGTATCTCACATGTAGCATGTCTGACTTTGACAGACAACATATCCGGCAGGTTAGGCAGATAAACCTACGCATGTTCCCCACCAAACCATCCATTTAAAATAGTGTTTATCAAGTATTTTATAACATTATTTAAAACTAATTTGCATGCGTTAATTAAATCGAATATCAATAATTGAGATCTGTATAATATAACCGAAATAATTATGATATTTATTGTATTTTAATTTAAATATTAAATTATTTAAGATACGATTATAAAAATAATAATTTGTATGCCTTAACTAAATCCAAATTCTATAATTAATATATATATATATTATAAACAAGATAAACAAGATAACTTTAATATGATTTTGTTATTGTTTGATTATATTTAGATATTTTAGATATTTTATTTGATATTAAGTTAATAAAACTCGGGATATCCGGACTTTTCATCTGGATATCCGAATTGGCAATTCAGATATCCAGATTTTCAGTCCGGATATCCGGATTAAAGAATCTCCCCTATAAATAGAGGAGACTCCAAATCCAAACTCACAATCTCTCAAAACTACTCTACATCTCTCTAAATCTCTTTACTTGTTCTACAAATTCTAGAAATCATTAGTAACTTGTTTTAGATATTATAGTTCTACTTTCAGAATAGTTTAGATATTGTTTTTCGCTATTTGTTTTTCTTTGATAAAAACATTTAAATAACATTGTCATAACATTATACTAGCTAAATTAATAGCTTCGTATAATTTATCAAGTTATTTGCATGTTATAGTTGTTTAGATTAGTTGTTATTCGTTTATTTTTATTTAAAAAAACTAAATATTTCATTTCCATTTGTGATATTAGTAAGTATTAGTCTAAATTTAGTTTTTTTAGATTTTGTATTTTAATTTGAAAACACTTGTACAACTCCTCACCCGCAAGACTATAAACTGTGAACGGCTAAATAAACTAAAAAAAACTATTTACCTTTCATTACAATAATACTATCAAATAATTATAAAATATGTTTTTTATAAAATAATAACAACACTTGTAATATTTAAAACCAAATCACAATAATAATCAAAATGTAATTTTAAAATTATAACCATATAACTTGTAATATTTTACCATGGTAAGATATGATTTTGGTTTAAAAAATAATAACAAACACTTCTAATAATTATAAACAAATCATAATATTGAGCAAAATGTAATAATAAAACGATAACCATAAAACTCGTAATATTTTACCTTGATAAAGTATAATTTTGGTTTAAAAAATAATAACAATACTACTACTATTTATAACCAAGTCATAATAATAATATTCAAAATGTAATATTAAAGTTATAACCATAAAACTTATATTTTAACATGATAAGATATGGTTTGCTTTATAAGATAATATCAACACTTGTAATATTTATAACCAAAACATAATAATAATACTCAAAATATAATAATAACTTATAACCTTAAAGTAATATTTAAAATTTTGGTTTATAAAATAATTGCAACAATTAAAATATTAATAACAAAATCATAATAATATTTAACAATAAATTTATAATCATATACATTAAAATAATACTTTTTAAATACAACAAACTTATATGAATTTGGTTTATAAAATAATTACAACACTTATAATATATATAAATATCTAATAATAATAATAAAAATATAATAATAAAATTAAAATCATATGACTTATAATTATAAAATATGATTATAATTAATAAAATAATAACAACAATAATAATATTTAGTTCTAAATTATGATAATAATATTTAGTTCTAAATTATGATAATAATATTTTATAATGTAACCATAAAATCATAATATCATAATAATACTTCTTAAAATATTTAAAAATAATATAAATAATTTTTATAACAATAAATTTATAACAATAAATTTATAAATTATGTTTTTCTATTTTAAAAGTGTTTGCGGCCGACACGTAATGTTGATAAACGTATTTGACAAGTAAGTGCTTAAACGAATAAACATGTCTAGTAAATAATAATAGACTAAACATGTTCTAAAACATTAACCATTTATTTTTGACCGATCCAGATCGGTTTGCGACCCCGAGAATAGTTAATGTCTATTAAAAGGATGTTCTTGGACACGAATTGCTATAATTGTTATATTGAATAAGAATTTAATAAAAGTTACTCTCCACCTACAAAGGGTGGCACTTGGACCCAACGTCAGGTACGAGCAGCACATGCATGCTAGCGCGTGATAATTTGATCTTAAAATTGAAAAGACTTATGCGGCTAAGGTGAGATGCCAATTTTGACACGGAAGGGAGTTATCATCTATATCATCCATGAACAAGGTGGCCAAACTTCTTCTTAAACATATACTAACAAGTAACAAGCCATGGAAATCTTCTCTTTTCAATTCTTATCTCTCTTTCTTATTCCTCTTTTAATCTTAAGATTATACCGAGGAAAAAACTATAATACAAAAGGAGGAGGTTTCAGGTCATACCCGCTAGTAGGAAGCCTACCTGATTTCTTGATCAACCGAAATAATTTCCTAGACTGGACAACCCAAGTCTTGGCCAATTGCCCCACAAACACTGCTACCGTTCACCGTCCGGGGAACGTTCACGGAGTTATCACGGCAAACCCTTTAAACGTGGAACACATGCTCAAAACCAACTTCGATAATTACCCCAAAGGCGAACGGTTCATGTCGTTTTTCCATGACTTTCTTGGCCAAGGTATATATATCTATCTTTCTATAACTTTTTTTGGTAGGTAAATCGGCATTTGAAAAATAAACTAGCTTGAGAAGGTAATGATGAATATTTTTCCTAAGTACCGATGTTTCATGGTAAAAAAGAGATAATAGAAAGATATTTATTTTCCATATATATATATATTATCATATAAATATACTATTATAGGAAGATTATATATCTAATAAGTTGTTTGTTTTATTGGCAATATAATTAAATCGAATTATAATATAAGTAAGATCTCTTCTAAACTTATAAATGTATAAGTGTCAATTTGTACTTTTGTTAATAAGAAATTATTATTTTTCAAAGTTATTGTTTTTAAATCTCTAAATCTTATTAAAAGATATTAGGGGAAACTATTTCCATTTGATTTATTATTTCTTTTCTTTTAAATTTTTAAAAAAGTATTCAACACTTGCTTTTACATTTCTGTCCTTAATTTATTTTTTAATTGAAGTATCTAACCCTTATTGCAACAAACGCATCGTTAAGTCAAATTACAGCTAACATATATTATTTGATTTCTAAACTTAAACCTTCAAAAAAAACTTAAATTAAAAAAAAAAGTAATCATAGAAAGAGAAGACACTGAAACCAAAGATTCAACACCTAAATACATCACCAAATCAACCAACAAGATAATTTAATTTTATGAAAATGGTAACAAACAAAAATTAGGGAGTCTCGAATAAAAAACAAGTAAAATTTTTCTTTTAAAAAGACAAATCAAAAACAGATTTCCAAAGTTTTATAAAAGTAATTAAATACTAAAAAACCAGAAACCTGTTCATGGAACTCAATATGCAGGATTTTTTTTATAGCAAAAGAGTTCTATAAACTGCAAATTTTTTTCATATCGAGTTCGTGGAACTCTTCGTGCAGAGTACAACCGACTTCCTGAGACTCTTGCCAACCAATTAAATAAAAAAAAATAGGAGAGATTTTTTCCTTTAATTAATTGCTTCAATGGAAAGTTGTGGCTATGTTTTTTTTCTCTGATGGCTGTGTACTTATATGGATAAGATTAGAGTTTATGGGTGGAAGTAAATATGGTGGGTAGAAGGTTGTTGTAAAATCTTAAGTTAGATATGGTGTTTGGGTGGTTGCTGGAGAAGAAGGTAAATATGAGTGTTTGGAGTAAATTTTTTTAAAAAAGTAAATTAATAATTTTCTTCATGGAAGAAATAACAAACTGGAGTTTTTTTTAATATGGACGAAATAAAAAATCTTATGGAGGAAATAGCTTCCATCAAAGATATTATGTCTAATTTGATTTATGTCATAACATAAATTGAACGAGCCTAATTATTTAAACTTGATAAAATTATTTGTATATATTTATGAAATATAGAAAAAGATGATCATTTACTAAAAAAATTCTATACAGACGATATAACCAAAAATTAAATATGTGAATATGTTTATATTCTTTTATAAATACGACTCACGATCACCATTGATATATTCAATATAATTTATCATTGTAAGTATATTAAAGAGTTAATGGAGTATTTAGATTTTTTTATACTCGTAAAAATAATATTTCTCGTATTTATGATGTTTGCAAAGTTGTTTACCGTACTGAAAAATAAAAAAAGTCTCTTACGACACATTTTATGGTGTTCAGACGTATCTACGAAGAACTTAATTTTTTGTTATCATTTAGCTCTCACATAAAAATTCAACGATTACAACGAGAACAAATAACTAATAAGTTTTCTTGCTGGTCTTCTTTCAAAGTTTGAAAGTACTAAATCTCAAATCTTCACTGGATCTGAAATATCATCTCTACATGAAACGTTTGTGACAATTATTCAAACCAAAACCTCATAGACATCAAAACTTATAACTGGGGCATTAATTAGCCACAATGGACCTAATATTTCTTATAATAAAATTGGTCATGATAGTCGTGGAGGATATAGTGATCTTGGTGACTGTGATGAATATGCTTACAGTATTCGTGGTGGATATGATGTTCGCGGTGGATACAATTACAGTGGTATCACGGTGGATACAACAATCGTGGTAGTCGTGGTGTGTATAGTAGTCACGATGGAGACAATAGATATAATAGTCGTGAAGAGTATGCTAGCCATGATGATACTAATAGTTATAGATGAGATGATTTTCAAGTCCTAAGTAATGCAAAAATAATTTATTGTCTTGAAAATGGCCGCGTAAAATGGACTTGTCCTCAATAACTGTAAAATTTTACTTATGGAAACTAACAAGAAAACTTATGTGCTTTGTGCTGAGAAATATCCTAAATTTTTTAAATACCAAGAGTCACTAAATTCCTACGATCTTACAAATCCTACAACTTGTTGGTCAGGTAACTCAACTACATATCTTCTTTATTCTTCCTTTGATTAAGTCATTGGTTTTGTTGCCACATAATATATGACAAGTAATAAACAAGTTTTTACTATTTTTTCAAATACACATCATTCAGATGTAACACTAACATATGGGTCATCATATTTCATGTTTTAGGTTCTGGGATTGTTCATCCCAATAAAACTATTTAGTTAACCTTTGTTTTACATCTCCCTCACTTTTCATGTAATCTTGTTTCTATTAGCAAACTTACTAAAATATTAAATTGTTTTGTCACTTTTTTACTACGACCATTGTTTGTCTCAGGATATTAGGACGAACATAATATTTGGTAGATGACATGAGAGTGGGATTCTTTACCAATCTTGATAAAGACAATCATACATCTACTGGATGTTCTAATATCACGTCTTCATTTGAAGCACTCTATCATATGGGTCATTCATCTTTAATCTCTTTAAAATAACTTTATCCCAAATTTTGGCATTTGATATCATTAGAGTGTGAGTTATGTCAATTTGTTAAACATCAACCCTTAATCATATTCTCGTGTCAATAAACGGGCTATGATCTCTTTTTCGACTAATTAATTCAGATGTTTGGTGTATTTGTACTCTCGTTTCTAAAACTGGTTACAAATATTTTGTTAGTTTTTTATGATTATTTATGTGTTACATGGTTTTATTTAATGAAAAAACATGGTGTATTCAAATGTTTTATTTATCAACTTATTTTTTAAATAAAAGTAAGAAAACCATTTTGGACATATGCGGTTTCCATTTCCTGTTTTTTAATTAGTTGTATGTAGTATGCTATGATTTTAAATAAGATTCCATATTCTATATTTTTTCCATCTAAATTACAATTTTTTTTGTACTTGCTTTGTTGGGGATGTAAGTCCTAATTATAACAAAATAGATCCCAAATCTTTAAAAATGTATTTTTGTGGACTATTTAAGGTTAAAGAATGTTATAAATGTTTTCACCATCTCTTCATCGGTACATAGTGTCTAAAGATGTTACATTTTTATAACATGTTATATTTCTTAAAATGTTAATAAAAATAACTATATTAAAAAATGATTTACTCATATACACCATGTTTCATTTTCCTAGTATTACATAATCTGGTTTAGTGCCTCCAACATACCGACCTCCCATTAAACATGTTTATTCTCGATGTAAAGCACATCCTCAATTATTTCCACTACCAATTTCATCGTCCCAGATCTTGATACAACCGATATTGAGTCCACTATTGATCTTTCCATTGCTCTTCATAAAGTTAAAAATGCAACCTACTTATCTAATTTTCTCTTTCGGAAAATATGATCAATTATCGCTTTCTGTCCGAGCTTTTATTGCATCTCTCGATTCCATTTTTATTCTAAAAACTAATTGAGAAGCTTTATGTCATTTTGGTTGCAAGCTGCATTATTTGAAGAGATAAGAATATTAGAAGACACTTGTACTTCGAAGTTGGTTGATTTACTTGTCGGAAAAAAAATATTTTGCATTGTTGATGGGTGTTTAATGTCAAAATAAATCAAAATGGGACGATATATCATCTTAAAATCAGATTTGTCGCAAAATGATATGCTTAAACTTATAATATTTATTACTCTGAAACTTTTTCTCTCGTTGCTAAGTTTGCCTTTATTGTTTTTTTGTTTCTTTACCAGTTTCAAATGATTGGTCATTTCATTATTTAGATTTAAAAAAAATATATTTTTACATAGAGACCTCAAATTATAGGTGTACGTGGGGCAATCGCCTGGGTTAAATGCTCAGAGGGGTAGAGAAAATATATTTCGTTTCTATAAATCACTGAATGGATTAAAGCAAAGTTTTCGTGCTTGGTTTGGAAACTTTAATGACGCACTTAATGAATGCAAACGATATTATACTTGTTGTATACATTGATGACATTATTATTACATGAAATTACAGTAAATATATTTTCTTGCTTAAAACATGGTTACCTTATTGCAAACAAAAGATTTAGAATCATCGAAGTATTTCTTGGGTTTGAGATAACATGAAGCAAGAAAGATATTTTTATATCGCATATAGAATTTTTTTAAAGAATTGTTTTGATGGAAACGTGAAAGTTAGGACGAAAACCATGTAATCACCAATGGTTCTTAATTCACAATCATTAAAAAATAATGGAGAAGTATTTAATGATCCAGAAATATATTGTCGATCAGTAGAAAAACTCAATTATCTAACGGTAACCGACTATACACTACATATCGATTTAGTTTTGTAAGTCAGCTTATGTCTTACCCAACGGTTAATCACTCGATAGTTCTCAAACATATCTTGTGTTATCTCAAATCCTCTCCTTAATTCAAGTTGCTATATGAGAGTAATGGTGTTATACTAATTTAAAATATTTTGCGGATGCAGATTGAGTTGGATTTAAAGCTTATAAAATATTGATCACTAGTTATTGTGTTTTTGTATGAGGTAATTTAGTCTTTTGTGAGAGTAACAATTGTTGTACCGAAATCGAGTACTGAAGCTGAATATAGGATCATAGCTCAATCTACTTGTGAGATAATTTGGATTTTCCAATTGTTGAATAATATTGGCATCAAGACTACCAAGTCTCCAATGCTATGATGTGATAAATAAGCGACACTGCACATTGTATCTAATATTGTCTTTCGCAGAAGAACAAAACATATTAAAATCGATTGTCATTTTATTCGCAAAGAAAAAAAATCATTTATACAAAATATGTCAAAACAGGAGAAAAACTAAAAAATATATTTACAAAAGTGCTAAATGGATCATGAATTATTTATATTTCTAACAAGCTGGACATATCTGAGGAGATTGTAATTCCATTTCCGTTTTTTGATCAAACTTAAGACGATGTTATTATTGAACTTCAATTATTTTCGCACAAGATTGAAAGTATTAAAGAAGATAATTAAAACTATTAATAGAAATTATGTTATATTTATATTATATTATATTATATATATAAATAAAAAAGATGGTCTATTTATTACCTATATGAGTTGAGTAGATTATAATATAACTACTAAAGATTCCGAACCTATAAATATAAAGTTTTAATTTGTACCTTCAAGATTTGTTAGTAATACATCTATTTTTCACTTCTACAGTTAAATCTTCTCTATTTTGTCTCAGGTATTTTCAACTCAGACGGAGATTCATGGAAGAAGCAAAGAAAAACAGCAAGCTACGAGTTTAATACCAAGTCGCTTCGTAATTTTATCATGGACAATGTTGAGACTGAGACATCAACAAGGCTAATCCCTTTACTAATAAATCACTCGCAAACGGAACAATCACTCGACTTACAGGATGTTCTGGAGAGATTCGCATTTGATAATATTTGCAAATTGGCTTTTAATGTCGACCCTGCTTGCCTTGGCGGTGACGCTAGTTCTGGTTCTGACTTCATGAGCGCATTTGGAGATGCTTCCCAACTAGTATCTTATAGATTTATGTATGTTGCTCCAGTCATTTGGAAGATTAAGAAGTTTTTCAACCTCGGAACAGAAAGGAAGCTGAAAGAATCAATTACCATGGTTCATAAATTTGCAGATGATATTATACGTTCCAGGTTGATTGCTGAGAGAAATAACGACCAAGACTTACTATCTAGGTTTATTGGGACAGATATGAGCTCACCTCAATTTTTGAGGGATATTGTCATTAGCTTCATTCTGGCTGGACGAGACACCACCCCATCTGCTCTAACTTGGTTCTTTTGGCAGCTGTCTTTAAGTCCAAACGTCGAACAAAACATACTTAAAGAGCTGGGAACTATTCGTACCCGGAACGAAAAAAAACCTGGCGATGCCTTTACCTTTGAAGAACTCAGGGAAATGCATTACTTACACGCTGCGATATCAGAAGCACTGAGGTTGTACCCTCCCATTGCTGT
The DNA here is from genome assembly GCA_036936605.1 of Limnanthes douglasii subsp. nivea. NCBI lineage: Eukaryota > Viridiplantae > Streptophyta > Magnoliopsida > Brassicales > Limnanthaceae > Limnanthes > Limnanthes douglasii. Next base: position 138,011,546 of record JAUPFV010000001.1, on the reverse strand, counting down.
GGACACGAAAACTTGCAAACAGGATGACATTTTACCTGACGGGACGTTTGTTGGAAAAGGTTGGTTTTTGTCATACAATACATATGCAATGGCCAGAATGGAGAGTGTATGGGGGGAAAACTGCCAACTTTTCTTACCAGAAAGGTGGTTGGAAAATGGAGTTTGTCGTCACGAGAGTCCGTACCGGTTTCCAGTCTTCCATGCTGGGCCAAGAATGTGTCTCGGGAAAGAGATGGCTTATATCCAAATGAAGTCTCTGGCAGCGACCATAATAGAGAGGTTTGCTGTTGAGATTCCAAAAAACAATACACGTCCTGAACAAATCTTATCTGTGGCAGTTCGTATGAAAGGCGGCTTACACGTCAAGGTCAAAGAGAGATGTGCTGATCATGAGTTCTCTTGAAGTGGTTATTTGTATTGATGCATACGTAATGTTATTTTTAGTGTGATTTCTTTTTTCAATTTCTTAATGTCAGGATTGATATCTTATGTCATGTGACTCTTGGTATTCTAAGTTCAATTCAGTTGTTACCCTCCTACTTAAAAATCTAGGCTATTCAGAAGATATTTTCATTTGCTTGTATAGCTTGAAAACAATACATTAGCTAAAATATATGTTTTAGTACTCCTAGTCCTTTCGTGTCTAGACCGAGATTTTTGTAGTGAAAACAATTTTACTTATTTTTTGGGCAATGGTGTATCTACCAAGAGATGATATTTTCGGTTGAAGAAGTAACAAAAAGAAGCTGGCAATGGGATTTTGGTGAGAATAAGATAAATTGGATAAGAAAATTGATGAAGTTTTGGTGAGTACTACTGAATTGGATAAGAAAATGGCATGCTCATCACTTCTCTCTCACATTTAATATTGTGGGCCCTACCTTTTGGTTTCTTACAAGAAATAACTAAACATTAAATGAAGGGTACAAGCAACCTCCTTTCATTTAATGCAAGTGGGTTTCTTGCAAGCAACCACTAGCTTCATTTGGAAGCTAAAGTGGCTTCTTTTGTAAGCCTTGTTTTGCTATAAATAGGACAATGAGTTGGTCTTGGAGAGGCATCACTTGAATCACTTGAAGCACTTGAAAGAAACATTCTAGAGTGCAATATTGTGTGTGACACAATTTAGAGAGAAACACTTTGAGTGAGAGAGAAATACGGGTAGTGTTTAGGAGAATTTGTTTGAGTGATCTGTGAGATTACTATTCTCTTTGGGGTATAATATTTGGGGTGAGAAAAGTGAGTGTATAACTCTTGAGTGTATGGAGTGAGACTCCAATCTTTGTAATATTTTTGAGTTATAATAATTCTTATTTTTCTCCCGTGGACGTAAGCAAATTAGCCGAACCACGTTAAATTCTTTTTCTCTTGTTTGTTCTAATTTCCGCATTCGTGGGATTATTTTTCCCAACAACTGGTATCAGAGCCAACTTGCAGTTCCATATCCTTCTTCTTCGTACAAAATGGAGGAACGTACGAGTATTGGTGGCAATTCCATTATCATACTCACGGAAACAAATTATTCCATTTGGAAAACCATGATGGAAGATTTGTTGTACTGTAAAGACTTGTTTGATCCTATTGAACTAAAAGGGGTCAAACAAGGTTCAACAAGTGAAGCAGATTGGAAGAAACTCAACCGTAAAGCTGTTAGTGTGATTCGACAGTGGGTTGAAACAAGGGCAATTCGCGACACCGCAAAAGAAACTGATGCTTTCAAATTATGGAAGCATTTAGAAGAAATGTATGAGCCCAAAAATACTCAAAATAAAGCTTTCATCATAAGGAGACTCGTGAACCTGAAACTTTATGGTGGGCAAAGTGTATCTGACCACTTGGCGAAATTTGACGAGATTCTCGACAATTTGACGAACATGGAGCTGGCCCTAGCTGAAGAAATTCAAGCGTTGATTTTGTTAAGTTCTTTGCCGGATAGCTGGGAAACACTTGTGGTAGCTCTTAGCAATTCAGCACCACAAGGAAAGGTGACGTTAAGCATGGTAAAAGAAAGTATCAACAGAGAAGGCAAAAGAAGAGCAGAGCAAAGCTCTTTCAGCCACCCTCAAGGACAAGCACTAGTCACGGAGAGAGGACGAACTAGAAACAAACATTTCTCTAGAGAAAGGAGAAACAAAAGCAAGTTCAGAGGCAGATCAAAGTCAAGTGGCGACTTCACTTGCAACTACTGTCATAAACCTGGACATTTCAAAAAGGATTGTTGGAAGCTGAGAGAAAAGGAGGCTAAGGAAAATAATGAAGACAATAGAGGAAATGCAGCTGTCATATCCAACGATGGTGAGACATACCTAATTTTTGACGATGGACGTGTCAACCTCGCATGCCAAGACACATGGATGATTGATTCTGGAGCATCATTCCATGTAACAGCCGATAGAAGTCTTTTGACCACTTACATAAGTGGTGAGTTCGGTTTTGTCAAGATGGGAAATGAGGCAAGATGTGAAATTGTTGGTCGAGGTGATGCAACACTGGAAACTAGCAGCGGTTGCAAGCTGTTATTAAAAGATGTTCGACACGTTCCAGACATACGTATCAATTTGATCTCTACTAGTCAGCTTGACGATATGGGATACGAAAACACATTTGGCAATGGAGTTTGGAAGCTTAAGAAAGGAAATCTGGTCGTGGCCAGAGGTAAGAAGATTGATCGTTTGTATTATATGCAAACAAAACAATCAAGTGAAGTAGAAGCGAATGCGATCAAGTATGAAGACTCGGCGAATTTATGGCACGCCAGACTTGGTCATATGAGTGAGAAGGGACTTAAAATTCTCACGAAAGAAAATCTTCTACCGAATCTTCCAAATATTCCTTTAAAGCAATGCACTCATTGTTTGGCAGGAAAACAACACAGAGTCGCATTTCGAGCAGGACGACCACATCGAAAGAATAATATTCTTGATCTAATACATACAGATGTATGTTCTATGGGTGACAGAAGTATCGGCGGATCATTATACTTTGTTACATTCATTGACGATCATTCCAGAAAGGTGTGGGCTTATCCTTTGAAGACCAAAGATCAAGTGTTAGAAGTATTCAAGAAGTTTCATGCGAACGTTGAAAGGAAAACTGGAAAACTTTTGAAATGTATTCGCTCCGACAATGGTGGTGAATACATTGGACCATTTGAAGAATATTGCAGAGCTCATGGTATCAGGCTTGAGAGATCGGTGCCCAAGACCCCGCAACATAATGGTGTTGCAGAAAGGATGAATAGAACTATTTGTAATAAGATCGTGTGCATGCTCTCCCATTCAAGATTGTCAAAGTCCTTCTGGGGTGAAGCATTGATGACGGCGGTAGATCTTGTCAACTTATCCCCTTCAGTTCCTTTAGATGGTGCAATTCCCGAAAGAATATGGACCGGGAAAGATATAAGTTACAAACACTTGAAGGTGTTTGGTTGTAAGGCATTCGTACATGTCCCTCGAGATGAAAGATCCAAGCTGGATGAGAAAACCAAAGAATGCATATTTCTTGGTTACGGACATGATGAGTTTGGTTATAGACTTTGGAATCCAAGAAGTAGAAAACTTGTTCGAAGTAGAGATGTTGTGTTCTTTGAAGACCAAACTCTTGGAGATATGAAGAACGACGAGAATACAAAATCAGATGTCAATACTAAAATTGACTTAGTTCCGGATGCACCATTTCCAGTTGAGTATGAGGATCATGGCGAGGCTCCCGACCATGAAGAAACAGTTGACGTTGAAGGAAATCAAACTGAAGAACCCCATTTGAGAAGATCCATTAGAGATCGTCGGCCTTCGACTAGATACCCAACAAATGAGTATGTGTTACTAACTGACGGGGGAGAACCTGAATGTTTTGAAGAAGCTGTGCTGCACATTCAAAAGAAGGAGTGGTGGAAATCCATGAAAGAAGAGATGAAGTCATTGCATGAGAACCACACATACGATTTGGTAGAGTTACCAAAAGGAAAGAAAGCACTCAACAATAAATGGGTGTTTAAGCTGAAGACTGAAGAAGGAAATCCACAACCAAGATACAAGGCGCGGCTGGTTGTCAAAGGATTTGGTCAGAGAAAAGGTATTGATTTTGAAGAAATATTTTCACCTGTAGTAAAAATGTCATCTATTCGTGTTGTTCTTGGAATAGCTGCTAGCTTGAATTTGGAAGTTGAACAACTTGATGTGAAAACTGCTTTTCTCCATGGTGATTTGGAAGAAGAAATTTACATGAAGCAGCCTGAAGGGTTTGAGGCTAAAGATAAAGAGCATTTGGTGTGCAAACTAAAGAAGAGTTTGTACGGTCTCAAACAAGCCCCACGACTACAAAAGGTTCGATTCCTTCATGGTGGAACACGGGTATAATAAGACTTCATTTGACCATTGTGTTTTCATTAAGATATTTTCTGAAGATAATTTTATCATCCTTATGCTCTACGTGGATGATATGTTGATTGTTGGTCGTGATATTGGAAATATAGAGAAGTTGAAGATGGAGCTCACCAAATCTTTCGCAATGAAGAATTTGGGTCCCGCAAAGCAAATTCTTGGGATAAAAATCACTCGAGATAGGGTGAACAACAAATTATGGTTGTCCCAGGAAAAATATATTGAGAAGGTTTTAGAAAGATTCAGCATGAGCAAAGCGAAACCTGTTACTTCCCCACTTGCAGGTCATTTTAAACTCTCTTCCAAGCAATCACCTACAAAAGAAAGTGAGATGGAAGAAATGAATAAAATACCTTACTCTTCAGCTGTTGGCAGTTTGATGTATGCCATGGTCTGTACAAGACCTGATATTGCTCATGCCGTCGGAGTAGTCAGCCGATTTTTATCTAATCTTGGAAAAGAGCATTGGGAAGCCGTAAAATGGATATTCAGGTATCTTCGAGGAACATCTCAATTATGTTTATGTTTTGGAAATGGTAAACCTATTCTTGAAGGCTACACGGATTCAGATATGGCTGGTGATGTTGATAGTAGGAAATCTATTTCGGGATATTTGATGACATTTTCAGGGGGAGCAATTTCGTGGCAATCAAGATTACAGAAATGCGTTGCATTATCCACTACCGAGGCTGAATATATTGCCATTACTGAAGCTAGTAAAGAACTTTTATGGTTAAAGAAGTTTCTTATAGAGTTGGGCCTCAATCAAGAAAAGTATACTCTCCACTGCGATAGTCAAAGCGCCATTCATCTTAGTAAAAATCCAAGTTTGCATTCGAGATCGAAACATATTGATGTTCGATACCATTGGATTCGTGAAACCTTAGAGTCAAAGCAGCTGAGTATTGAGAAGATTCATACTGATGACAATGGATCAGATATGATGACAAAGTCACTGCCGAAACAAAAGCTTGATGTGTGCATAGAGGTTGCCGGACTGGTAACACTCTCCTCCTGAGCAGGCGGGGGAGATTTGTAGGGCCTGCTCATCACTTCTCTCTCACATTTAATATTGTGGGCCCTACCTTTTGGTTTCTTACAAGAAACAACTAAGCATTAAATGAAGGGTAACTTACAAGCAACCTCCTTTCATTTAATGCAAGTGGGTTTCTTGCAAGCAACCACTAGCTTCATTTGGAAGCTAAAGTGGCTTCTTTTGTAAGCCTTGTTTTGCTATAAATAGGACAATGAGTTGGTCTTGGAGAGGCATCACTTGAATCACTTGAAGCACTTGAAAGAAACATTCTAGAGTGCAATATTGTGTGTGACACAATTTAGAGAGAAACACTTTGAGTGAGAGAGAAATACGGGTAGTGTTTAGGAGAATTTGTTTGAGTGATCTATGAGATTACTATTCTCTTTGGGGTATAATATTTGGGGTGAGAAAAGTGAGTGTATAACTCTTGAGTGTATGGAGTGAGACTCCAATCTTTGTAATATTTTTGAGTTATAATAATTCTTATTTTTCTCCCGTGGACGTAGGCAAATTAGCCGAACCACGTTAAATTCTTTTTCTCTTGTTTGTTCTAATTTCCGCATTCGTGGGCATATGCAACGTTTTTCATGTATTGAGCAATGGTGAACCCAGAGACTCTTCATCGATCTGTTTGATAGTCCGTCGTACGATGGTGAAATAGGATCAGCAAAACATTTAGTCAGCCAAGAGACACCAGCATTGCTCAAAAGAATAAAATATGAAGACTACTTCAAGGCCAGGAATTTGTAATATAGTGCTGAACAATTTGACTGGATTAGGACATTTAGCAAGAGCTGCACTCTGTTCTCAAATGGCCATTGATAAAGTTAGTTTTGGAGTGTCCACCAGGGTCGGATGAAAAGTAATAAACGCTGCAGCTTTTATGTAACTTGAAAGAAGTTTTGCTTGAATTAGGAGGCAAAAACCTCCTTTTCTGATATAAGATGATGCTGATCTTGATGAAGCTTCTGATCTTGTCTTCTTCGCACTTTTATAGCAAGGGATCTGTGTGGCAAGTTCGTCTGTGTATGACCAAGAAGGAATATATTAACAGACTTAGAAAAATTGTCTACAATGAATGCTGGTAACCTTTTGATTCTCAAGTTTTCCAAGGACCACAAGTGGATAAAAACCAGTACGAAAAGTTTCTCTCTTCTATTGAGCATGGCAAAGGAGAAGAAGCTACTTCATTTATTAGTAGGAGGTAATCCCATAAGCAATACAGGAGACTATCTTGAACCCACCATTTCCACTGATGTCAAGATTGACATGTTAATTGCAAATGAAGGACCTGTAATGTCGTTGATCAAATTCAAGACTGTAGAAGAGGAAATTGAGTGAGCAAACAGAACAAAGTATGGTTTAGCACACAATCCACAAAAGACTTGTATATAACAAACACAGTATAACAGTCACTTAAAGCTAAGTCTATATGGATAAGTTTTCACTTTGCACTTGACAATAATAAGTGGATTTGGTAAAGACAATGGACTTGAAGCACTTCACAAGCATCTTAGCGCTGTTGACAATCCTCTTCACAATTCTCCTTGGCTGTAAAATTAACCAGAGTAAGAATACATGTGTAACTAAATTATACTTTTCACCATTAAATTAATCAGATTTACTTTTCACCATTAAATTTTAACCACTTACCCTTTGCTCCTACAATTTACCCATATCTACCTAAGTTGTACTAGGTCAAACTTAAATTACCCAACATAGCCAATTTAATATGACCCAACCAATATTACCCATGTCCGATACCGTTTAATAACCCAAATACCCGTTTAATCACCCAAACCCCCCAATTAACTCAATCAGAAACCAAAAAACCCTAATTATCCATCGATAGACTTGATTTCTTATCCATCTCCCTCCCGTCTCTCTATATTTAATCAATTTACCAAATTCGTAAACCCTAATTCCAAGTTCAGCGACACCTCAGTCCATCGACATCTCAATTCTTCTCCATCTTAGTTGTTCTTCCTTCCATCACCAAAACCCATTGCTGCCAAGAGTCTCTGTTAACTCGGTTGGTGATGGTATTTGTGAATGCGGGTTACCCAGTGTAACCCGCATTGTTTTTACCGATCCAAATCCAGGTAGAAGATTCACTCAGTGTAGCAATTTGAGGATAAGTTTGTTATTCATATACCTTTTACGAGTTCGTAAATATTTTCCTGTAAACTGTGATTCTGCAGAGAGGAGGACATTATCGTTATTTTTGGTGGATTGATCCCCCAATTAACAATGGCTCACAACTTTTTATCAATGGATTGTTGAAAATGGTTTCAAGATTGGAAGTAGATTGTGAAAGGATGAAGAATATTATTGTTTGTATGTATGTTTTGGTAGTGAATATACTTGTATTTGTATTGATTTCTTAGGTTTAGTTATCTACTGTAATTGTTATCAATGTGTTAAAAAACCAAGCATTATAATTGTTGATCCAGATGTAATGGATTTTAATGATAATGTATGGTTTTGATTGATATTTGTTTATTGTTAAGTCTTTTACAGATGTAATGGATTTTAATAATAATGTATGGTTTTGATTGATATTTGTTTATTGTTAAGTCTTTTACACATGTAATGGATTTTAATGATAATGTATGGTTTTGATTGATAGTTGATCATCTCGTTTTATTTATTGTTAAGTCTTTTAATTACTATAATGACTGTAATGGCCTCAACAAATGGTTTGTGATGCCTTTAAATGTGACATGTGAATGCTTGCAATTAAGTGTAATTGTGACCTGTAATAGGTTTTTGTCAAGAACATGCTAAAAATCAAGTAAGATATTGACCTTCCAAGTCTACAAAATCACGTGAAACAAAAAGCATTAGTTACATCATAAATTACAAAAGACTACATTTCATGTTTCATTACAAGAATCAACATCTTTAACCATCCAATGATTACAGAAAACCAACATTAGTCTAACCCTTCACATGTTTAAAAAAACAGTATCACATGTTCAACAAATGGTTTGTGATGCCTGTAAATGTGACATGTGAATGCTTGCAATTAAGTGTAATTGTGACCTGTAATAGGCTTTTGTGAAGAACATGCTAAAAATCAAGTAAGATATTGACCTTATAAGTCTACAAAATCATGTGAAACAGAAAACATTAGTTACATCATAAATTACAAAAGACTACATTTCATGTTTCATTACAAGAATCAACACCTTTAACCATCCAATGATTACAAAATACCAACACTAGTCTAACCCTTCACATGATTAAAAAAAACAGTACCACACTGGTCTAACCATTCACATGATTACAAAAAACAACACTTAGTAGTCTAACCATTCATGTGATTACAAAAAATATCACCATAGTAGTCTAACCATCCATTCAACCCTTAAAAGAGGATTATGGTAGCTTTTTCTTTTTATTTTTGGCTGGAGCTTGTTGTGCATCTTTAAATAGCTGCATTTCACCTGTTCACTTCCAAGAAGTGTGAGGAGAGGTTATGCTATTCTGAGAGGAAAATCTGGGACATGATTCCTATTATATATATAATACAAATCAAGTTAACCACTGCTGAACCACTTGTAGTAGTATATACAAATAAACTTTGATAAAGCTAGTGAAAATTTTTACAGGTTGGACAGTTTTTTGTTTCTCCAATTGCCTACCACATGAGTGGTCTCATCTATCAACACCGTATATGAAATTATCATGCAATCATTCAAAAAAACTTTATTAATACATGGACCATCAACCAAAAACTAATGGGACCAACAACCATTACATGGACCAGCAACCAACAATAAAAAGTTGGTACATTACATAAAGTACCAAGATGAATTTACTCCACTTTTTAAGCCCAAATCTATATGTGTACAATACATAAAGTCTATAGTGAATCCCACTTGGATTTTTAAAACAGTGGTACATTCCAAGTCTAAATTGCAAGCGCTCATAATAAGAACAATCAACCACCAGCAATACTCACAACAAGGCAAATAACAAGATTAAAATTAGAAGGCAACACTGACAACACTTACAGCAAGCCCATTAAAGGACCACCACTCATAACACTCACAAAAAGTCCAATCAGAAAATTAAATTAACAAGACAACACTCACAACACTCACAATAAGCCCATAAAGCAGCTAAATTAACAACTATAAACAAGCCCAATTAACCAGAAGTACATTACAAGCAGAAAAAATATTAAACAAAAAATAGTACTATACAACCAGTATCAAGCAGTAATATCAAAATAGAATGAACCACACTTACATCAGCCATAGCAGTTTTATTCCCAACACATCCTCTCTCACCTGTTGTGAAATGGACCGTAACTTAGTTATTTACAACAATGTTAAAATAAAAACATAATATATTCTTAATTAGGAGATACTTACAGTTATTAATTATAGTTTGACCTTCCAACTGACTGAGTGGTGGATGAAGCTGCTGAAATGTTGCTTATAGCTGGTGGAGTATTGCTTGTAGCTGGAGGAAAATTGGTTGAAGGTGGTGGAGTATGGGTTGGTGGTGGTGTAGGAATGGTTGGAGGTAGTGGAGTTTTTGTTGGAGGTGGTGGAGTATGGGTTAGATCTGCTAGAACATTTCTTGGAGCTAGTGAAGTCTGGGTTGGAGCTGAGTCGCTGTTGGAGTTACGGTTAGACACTTACGACGATTATGTCCAATACATTTGCAAATACCGCATCTTCTGGTGTTATGTTTCTTCGACAGTCTTGATGTACTTGGTTCAACAAATGATGGTGGTTGGACTTTTTGGGAAGGATCTTTTCTTCTCGCAGTTTTCCATCTGCCTCGAACAACTTTTGCTGGAGGAGCTATGATAGGTTCGTACGGGTTTGAAAGCCAAAGCATATACCCAATAATAGGGTTAATGGTGTGAGAATAAATCTTTTTTTGGGTTGCAACATGATAAAAATCAACCACGTAATCAATCAGATCCTGCTCAGCTAAAAATATTGCTGTAACACAATGACAACAATGAATTCTACACAGCTGCCACTTTCTACACACACAAACCTGCGTTTCCAAATCCACAACAGACTGATTTGCTCCTTCTCTAACTTGGTAGTTTAGTCCACCATTTTCTCCTACATAACAGTTCCAACGATGTTTATAATCTTGTTATGTTTCCTTTGGATTGGCAGACAAAGCTTCTGATCCCACTTCGCTAACTCCTTCATCTTCTTAACTATCCGAGCAACTGCTTACTCGTCCGCATGAAAAATTTATTTTCTGCATCGTAGTATCTCTTGTCCATTGTGAGGGAGGTTTCTCAAATAGCCAATCGTATACTGCTTGGTTGAATCTCTTCATTTCCTCCATGTGGTACTCAAATTGTTCCACATATGTTGACCCTAGCACATTCCCGTAATAGGTGGTGTTCTTGTTTACCTCGGAAAGTATTTTTCAGATTAGCGTATAAGTGGCTGGCATGGAACCTGTGTTCTGAATTTGGGAACAACGATACCAATTCAGGTAGCAGACCTTTTTGTTTGTCAAACAGCCATATGAAGTTGCCTCCATTCTGGATGTTCAAATCCTCTCCAATAAGTTGGAGGAACCATTCCCAACTCGATATATTTTCTGATTCCACTATAGCCCAAGCCATGGGATACATCTAATCATTAACATCCACCGCAACCGCAACCAACAACTGTCCTTCAAAAGCACCTTTAATAAAACAACTATTCAACACAAGAATAAGCATGCATCCATAACTTAATCTCTTTTTACAAGCATCTAAACAAACATAGACCCAATCGAATACAGACTGCTGACATTTGATTATAAATGTCGACCCTGGATTACTTCTTAGTATCTCATGGTTGTACTGACGTATTTTTTTAATACTGGATCAACTCATCTCCCATAATAAGATTAAGTTCCTTTGTTCTTTCCCTATAAGCCTTGCATCTACCAATCTTTACCAAGTATTCTTTGTTTACATCAGAGATTAAACTCCTAATCGACCAATCCGGGGATGTTTTCCACCTACTCATATAGGTTTTTGCCAGCCAGTGACATGCAATTTTCTTATTCATGTTCGTTGGCCAACATTGGTGTCCATCTAAGAAAGTTTTGATCCTCCACACAGGTTCGCAACCTCTGTTACTTGCATAAATTTACAATTTACAGTTGGTTTGAGCGTATTTGAATGAGCAACGTGGTTTGTCATTCTTGTACATCTTGATGTTGCGTCTCTGTTTGATTCTATAATGCTGAACACTCTCTTTAAACAGTCGCGGTGAAACAAACTCAACTCCCACCTCCAACTCAAGGAAAATTATTTCTATCGGAGCCCTGAAACTTCTCAACCTTTGTTTCCTTTTTCTCGATCTTCTAGATTCGTCTGCAGAGTCTTTAGGACCTGTCAAATTATCACTGTTGGCATACTCTTCTTTTGAAATAATGTCACTATTCAAAGCATTGCTTGCATCAAATCCATCGACATCAGTCTCGCTTTCACTGTATGGTTCTGAATCGTACGTAGTGTCTTCACTCATACTATCATCATAACCCGGTTCAGTCTGTTTCGTGTGAGCTGGTTGAGGCTGCTCGGTAACATCAAACTGCGAAATGTCAGCAAAGAACGACTCATCGATTCCGTCAAATGGTGCTTCAGCCTGCACACCCTCAACACTAACACTAGGAACATCAGCCTCCATATTTTCCTCAACACCCTCTACATTTTCCTTATCACCAATTACACCATCAATGGGAACATCAGTCTGCATAATATCTTTACCATCCCCATGATCCTGCACACCATCCCCATCAGCATGCACACTATCTATACCATCCCCATCAACCTGCATACTATCTATACCATCCCCTTCAGCCTCCACATTTTCTTCAATACCATCCCCATCACCAGTAACATCATCCATCACACTATCTATCCCATCAACAGTAACATCACCCTGCACACTATCTATCCCATCAACTAGAACATCACCCTACACACTATCTATACGACCACCAGTAACATCATCCTCCATACTATCTCTACCATTCCTATCACGCTTCATATTTTCCCCAACATCATCCATATTTTCAGTATCACTCATTACACTTTCATGTTTAGTGTAAACATATATATTATCAATAACATCATCACCTAAACTCTCAGCTACAACTATACTGCTATCACCTTCAACATCCACAGTTGGAATAGAAATTTTGTTTCGTATTTTAGTAGGAGATACCACGTCTAGAGGGGGTGTCCTATCAGAATAGATGTTGACAAACCTATCACTACCAATTTTTTTTGTTACCTCATGACAGTCCACATCTGTCTCTAATATTTTGAGAGAACTACTTGAACCCGACAGCGAGTAAGCAAACACAAAATGCCCCCTCTTCCGGATGATTTTGTTAAGTCGTGGATAGAATGTAGTTCCAAATTCGAAAATTTGTCGCAGCTTATGAAGTTTACGATTTTTTACCTGCCCCAATGTACTTCAATTTCTCTTTTCCCATTAATTTTCCATAGAAGTGGTAATTCACAACAAATAACTCGTCATTCACCTGAGATACAAAAATAAAAAAATCACCATTTAAGCCAAAATAACATCAAATAACTCGCTTTTCAACACTTGAAATTAACTATCTATCTAGTTGTGAAAATAGAACTATAGTAAAATAACTCACCTCTGTAAAAATATTTTTCCATGGTGAAAGAGCTTCGACTAGCGATAGACTTATGGTTTTGGTGAAAGTTGTTTGAATCTATTTCGGATGAATAACTGAATATTGCGATACACTTAGGGTTTACAAATGTTGGCAAAAAACGATAACTTAGGATAAAGAACTGAAAGTGGTTGGAATCTATTAAGGATGAATAACCGAATAAGTCGATACGTAGGGTTTACTAATTTAGGTTTCGATTCAGGTAAATGGATTCAGTAGATACAGAGAGAAAGGAAAATAGAGAACGACTGAAGAAGCCGATACAATTGGGCTTCTGAATTTGAAAGTTGAGGTTTGCGTTTTGGAGGTAGAAGTCAATGGATAATTAGGGTTTTTTGGTTTCCGATTGAGTTAATTGGGGTTTTGGGTAATTAAACGGGTTTTTGGGTTATTAAACATGTATCGGGTATGGATAATATTAGGTTAGGTTAAATTATCCTAGGTTGGGTTATATTAAATTGGGTTTGGGTAATTTAAGTTTGACCAGGTCCAACTTTGGAAAATATGGGTAAACGGTAAGGGTCAATGATAAGTGGTTAAAATTTAATGGTAAAATTTAAATCCGATGTGGAATATGACTTGGCATGTGAGGTGGCATAAGCAGGGGTATTATTGGGAAAATTTCCAGGGACCGAAAGTGCAACAAAACTTAGGGAAACATGTTACTTTCTCGGTTTCATATGTGCGGGGGGGGGGGGGGGGGGAAGGGGGGGACTAAGCTTGCAAATTTCTCAAACGAGAGGGATGTTTGGGAGACAAAAGTGAAGGTGATGGACTACTTTGATACCCGGGGTATACATGGGGACTAACAATGATTTTTAGCCAATTTTTTCCCACAAACATTCGTCAATGTTGTTAAAAAATCATTTAATAAATTTTACATAAAGGGTTTTGAAAACTTGCGCCAAGTGCCTTCGTCACCCTTTAACAAGCATTAAATAACTTATTTTTATGTTAATTTAAGGTATTTATATATATATATTTATCAAATATGGGGATTATATTAATATGAATTGGAAAAAACAAGTGTTAGTCCTAAAAGGGACTTAAAAGAAAATGTGATAGTCCAAAAAAGACTTAAAAAAACATTTGCCAAAAGAGAAAATTGAAATGGCGTTGAATCATAAACGCGCCAAAGGAAAAATGAAATCTAGGGCTTAGATTCAGAGGAGAAAGAACTGAGAACTCTTCGATGAAAAGCGAAACAAAAAACAGAGAAATTGACCACATGCAGAGCACCCAACAATCAATATCGAGAGGAGAACCAAGTTGAGCACATGTAAATATTTCACGAAGAACAAGACGAGATGGAGCAGAAGAATGTTGAAATATGAGAAAGTAGAAAATTCATCGATCTGGACCTGGAAAAAATATATCATAAATAGTGAAGAAATCATATAAAATCAAAAAATGAAGCTTAATCAGTTATAAGGTAACCTAAACCAACTTTGTCTAACAGAGCAATAGTTTTTAAATCAGAGGGAGCTTGAAAATTAGTATGATCTATTTTCATTTTGCATCGCAAAGTCCACCTAGCAAGCCAATCCGCTACTAGGTTTTTCTGTCTGAAAATATGATTAACAATCATAGAAGGACTCTGAAGTTAAGAGCTTGATAAGAATCTTTTATTTTTGATTTAATATCAACGTTTGAAAGATTTTTGATTTTGTAGAGTTGAAGGCCGTTGTGAAGAGCTCTAGCCTCTGCTTTGATTGGAGATAACTTGTCGTAAACATTTCCATAGCCATGGAGAATGATGTCACAACAGTCACGAATAATGACGCCTCCGTTGGATTCAGTGGAGACAAGGCTACAAGCATCAATATTTAATCTATATCTACCAGGCTGAGGAGGAGTCCAAAATATGAGGGAAGCTTTTATAGGATTCATGTGATGGTTATAATAATTCAGAGAATGAGCAGCAAATTCAATATTTTTCCAATGCTTACGTTGTAACAGGTTAGAATGATCTAAAAATGTGTTTTATTAAGTTTATTATAGAGTTGGGGGAGTGAGAACTTCCTTTATGCTTGACTCTGTTCTTGTTTTTACAGATTACCCAAGTTATAATAGCAGGTAATATTGTGTTGATGTCACCTTTTGAAGAAGATTTCCAAAACCAGCTTCTTATTATGTGTGTTGTTGTCATGTGTTTGCTGATTTTGGTCTGAAGAATATCTGCAAAATAGCTCCAAATATTCCAAGCATAATCACAGGACATGAATAAGTGGTTAGGAGTTTCAGCAGTTACGAAAAAATGGCATTTAGAGACGATACTCATATGCCTAGATTGGAGAGTGAAATCAATATGTTCTATATGAGTTAAAACTCTCCAAAGAAGTTAAGAAAATTTTCTGGGCGTGATTTGGTTCCAAACATTTTCAAACAAAGATGATTTGTTGTACTTGACTCTTATATTATGATAAGTGTCTTTTGTATTGAAAAACAATCTTTGGAAGCCTTCCATTGAATACAATCATCAATTAAAGGTTTAAAATATAGTTTAGAGATTAAGTTGTTGTTAGAAACAAAGGTAAATTGACTTATCTTGTTAAAATTCTAGTGATTAGTCTCCCCGGAAGTTTTCACTTGATCTTTAATTGACTAACTATTGTCAAGATTAGGATCAAGCTTAATTAAAAGAGAATTTCCAAGTCATGAATCTAACCAGAAGTGGATTGAACCATTGCCCAATTTCCACTTGATTAAACTTTCAGCCAAATCTTTGATGTTAGCTAATCTCTTTCATATACTTGCATCTTGCTTAGTTTAGTTTATCTATAAGGGATGCTGATCTTTGATGTAAATATTGTGCATGTATCTAGCCGATAGGAATTTATTCTCCCTTAACTTGTACTGAATCTTGTAAGAACAAATTAATTATATGTCATTTAAATTCCTCATATTGAGATCACCTTCACTAAATGTTCCACCCTAAAGAAACTTATTTAACATTTATTCAATCTTGATAATAGTATCTTTAGGAATACAACAACTTTGAGACCAATACATAGGTATAGATAGTAAAACAGTGTTAATCAGTGTTAGCCTACTACCAAACGAGAGATTCTTACCTTCCCAGTCTATAATTCTACCTCTTATTTTGTCTAGAAGAGGGACATAATTGCTATATTTGTTATTAGAATTCAGGGTAATACCAAGGTAGGTAGTGGGAAGAAAAATGGTACTGAAGTAGAATATGAAATTTAACACGAGAAGCAATATCATTATATCTTGCATTTGCTGACGATTTTACTATTAGATAAACAATAGAGGTCTTGCATTTGCTGACGATTTTACTATTAGATAAAATCAATAAATCGTCAGCAAATGCAAGACTAGATATAGATATTTCTTCTCGTGTTAAATTTCAGTTTTTTTAGTTTTATAGAGATTGGGAAGACCTCTAATCAGAGTTTCTTCAGCAAGGATAAATATACTAGGGGACCGATGGTCCCCTTGTCTAATTCACCTATTAGTTTTGAAGAATCCATTTATTCCACCATTGATGATAATTGATACAAAAACATGTTTGATAAGGTTGCTAATTAGGTTGATAAATCATATATCAGCCAAAACAATGAAGAACTTTCAAAACAAAGTTATGAGATAAGTTGTCCAAAGCCTTAGACATGTCTAGTTTGATTACAATGTTACCAAACTTTGTTTTTCTGCCCAAATCGTGAATATTTTCCTTAGCCACAATGATGTTATCCTGAATGAGTCTTCCTTTCACGAAACCTCCTTGCACATCTGAAATGAGCTTAGAAAGAAATTTAGAAAGTCTATTATTTAGTATATTAGACAAGATTATGTTC
Source organism: Limnanthes douglasii subsp. nivea (assembly GCA_036936605.1). Classification (NCBI taxonomy): domain Eukaryota; kingdom Viridiplantae; phylum Streptophyta; class Magnoliopsida; order Brassicales; family Limnanthaceae; genus Limnanthes; species Limnanthes douglasii. Next base: position 137,994,615 of record JAUPFV010000001.1, on the reverse strand, counting down.
ATGATTGCGCATAAACTAATATGACGATAGTCTTTCCAATGTTCATGGTTACTGGTGTTGGGGATGAGGCATATTCCGGTTGGCCATGCCTCATTTAGGTAATTGGTCACCTTGAAGGAATGAAAACATGGCTTTTCAGAAGTAAGTCTTCATGCTTCTCCAACAAATGATGTAGAAGCATTTCTTAAAGCCATCGAGACCTGTTGCACTAGTAGGTTTTAGATTCTAGATGATTTTAAAGACTTCCTCTTCTGTTGGATCATCCAGTAAGTATTTATTATCTCCATCTTCAATCAGATTAGGAATGGTATTAAAGATGTTAACATTAGTATTAACATCAAGATCATAATAACTGGAAGATAATAAAATGTTCTTGAAATAGATTTCAGCAAAGTTGTTGATCAGGTTATCTTCTGTGATCAAAATGTCATTATCTTTGATGCATGTGATTCTTCTCTTTCTCCTTTTTTTTTCTTGAAAACGTTGTGGTAACCTTTGGTGTTGCGATCTCCATCTTTTATCCAACTAAGATAGCATTTTTGAAACCAGTGGTCCTCTTCCATGGTGAGGGCCGTTAAATGATCAGAAATTGCTTTTGAGAGCTTTATTTTGTTCTCATTATTGTAAAAAATTAGCAAGTTATCTTCACACACTTTGACAACTTCTTCTGTATAAGAAACTTTATCGTAGATGTTACCGAAATGATTCTTGTTCCAAGTTTTAAGAACATACTTGAGTATTTTAAGATTATTCTAAAACATGTACATAGGTTGACAACCCATAGTAATTCTCCAGTTAGCTTCCACCAAATCCAAGAAATCTTTGACAAACGTCCACATATTAAGACATTTGGAGATGTTTTGTTTCCTGATTTTATCTTTAGTAATTTTGATGCATAAGGGTGTATGATCAGAGCACGTGCGAGCCATATGAGTCACAATGGTGTCATTGAATTGATGAGACCAATCTTGATTAATCAAAGCCCTATCAAGCCTTTTCTATTTGGACTTATTAGTCCAAGAAAACTTGGTACCTGCGAACCTTGTGTCTTCTAGAAAACAATCACACACTGATTACAGAATGTAGAGCATCCAAGTTACTGAGAGGGAGAACATATATTGTTGAAGTCTCCCACAACAAGCCAAACTTTAACATTTTTAGAGATTTTTCTAAACTCATTCCAAAGGTCACTTCTAAGACATGATTGGAAACTTTTATTTAGTAAGACATGCTTGATATCTAAGTGAATGCATTGAGCATGATTGGAAATAACATTTACCTCAACAACACCACTCCAAAATAACCAAATGTTATTTGATATATTAGCAGTGAAGTGATTAAAGTTGAGGTAGGAGATATAAGCGCTTACCGATCAATACCAATTAGCGGGTCCTCGATAATAGTAAGATTGATATTATTTTTTTACAATAGATTTGAACCTTATGAGAAAGGCTTTTAATAAAGAAATGATTATCCTTCCACCAAATATAACTCAATATAAGATACATAAATTTTGACATTAACAAAAATTAGTCTGAAATTTCAATGTTATTTAAAATTTTAAACTAAAAATAATTTAAAAACTATTGTTTTGAATAAAAAAAATTACATATATACATACACAAGTGATTTTAAAATACTCTTTTAAATTTATTTAGAAAACTGTTTTGTTAAAAAAATTTAAAAATAGAATTGTTTTGGAGAGTATTATTTTAAATTAAAAAGAACATAGTTTTTTGTATCGCTTCTAAAATATAAAATTTATAAAGTATACTATTGATTAATGTTTTATAATAGAATTTAATTTTTATTGATTTATTCTTTATAAAAAACTTGTTTTTATAAAAATAAAAATAAATATTAATATATTTTTTTTTAAAAATATATTTTAAAATAACAAGTATAAAAAAACCAAATTTAATATTTAAAAGATATTTTAAACTATATATGAAAATAAAATTTATTTGTTATATAAAATATATTTTTTAAAAATAGCTGAAAATAAAATGAATTTTGTTATATAAAAATATTTAAAAGAACTATTAAAATGAAATCAACGTTAAAGAAAAATTAAAACGATATTTTTGAATCAATTGTATTTTTTAATTTCAATATTGTTGTTTTTAAAATCACTTTTATTTTTTAATTTGATTTATATGTCTAAAGGTAGTTGGGGAGTGTGATCAAATCACTTATATTTTTACTTTGACTTATTTTATATTAACAATGGGGTAGTTGGGTCCGTAGAAAAAATTGGAATTTCAATCACACTATTATTTATGGGCTTGGCTAAATTAGGGCCCTTTTTGATAAGCCGTTCTAATTTTAACTATTCCCACACAAATTTTAAGTAGCTCCATGTTTATAACCAAAACACCCCCTTCACTTTTACTAACTTCTAACCCTAAAGACTAACAACCCCCAAAACAAAACCAAACCAAACAAAAATCAGTCCAACTTTCCCTCTCCTTTCTCTCATTCTTCAAACCTCCAACATTAGCCCCAAAATCGAACTTCAACAACTCCAGTAGATTCATACTCACTCAAAAATAACAATGGGAAAAGGAAAAGAATGAGTTTCTACTTTTAAATCTTGTTTTTCTTATATTTAGTTTTTTTGTTTAGTTTTATAGATTTCGTACTACTTTGGTTGTTTGAATAGGGAAAACATGTTTAATTTGGTGTTTGTAGTTGCATATTGATGTTAGGAGTGTTTAGTTGTGACTGATTGAGTGTTATAGTGGTATATATTAAGTTTGGTTTCGAGATCCTTCAATGACGGTTTCAGGTCTGTTCGCGTTCCCCCCGCCGGGTGAGAACTAGTCATCCCGGCGGGGTTGGTTTTTTTCCAGATTTTTCTTCATCCGCGCCGGGTATAAATGGGTCGACCCGATGGGGTAGCCAACCGGAATTTGCAACTGTTCTTCATCCCCGCCGGGTGTAGCTGGACTGACCCGACGGGGTCAAAATTATATTCTAGAAAATAATATTTAACCCCAGCCGGATGAAAATTGTTCACCCGGCGGAGTCGAAATGATATTTTAAAAATAATATTAAATCCCCGCCGGATGAAAACCGTTCACCCGGTGGGGACCTAGTACATTTTCACTATATTCTAACTTTTTTGGTTTTATTTCTCCCCGCAGGCACGAAGCACTTTGACTGGATAAAGAGAAGGTGAAGGAAATTAAAGCGTGAATGGGAAGAAGTCCGTTTACCCAAAAAAGGTGAAGGTAGTGGTCGGTCAAAGGGTAATCGGACCGAATGCGGGAACCAGACCGAACGTGGGGTGCGCACGGTCCAGACGAAACGCTCCTTGCGGCATAAGAAATATGATGTCACAAGGGAGAGTGTAGTACAGCCCTCTCCTTCAGGAGAGGTCGCTAGTCAACGATGTGCGCTTATCGACGATGAGTAGACGGAGGTCCCCATGCCATCACCTCGAAGAGAGGTCCGTACAGAAGGACGTCCAACTATTCTGGAAGGATGGAGAAACCTATTTTTATCCCAAAACAATACCCTTATGTTCCCGGACTATATGCAACATGAGGTGTACTTAACATTTATGGACGACGTAAGTTTTTTATTTCGGACTTAATGATCTTTTTTATTACTTAAGCTGTTTTTAATATTATATCTATGTTTGATTTCTTTTTTCTGTCGCGATCTGCTATCACGGTCCAGTCTAAGTACGGTCTATTCGGTTAGTGAGACCTTAGCAAACAATTAGGGGTCAAAGCTTTATTGGAAGAGACACCGTTCTGGCCACTAATGCGCCCTCGACCGAAGTTCAACACGTATGTACAGTTGGCCGAGGTGTTCATTGAGAGGTGGAACCAAGAGACGAACAACTCCAGTTTTGGTTTGGGGAGATGACCATGACGCTAGATGACGTGTATGTGATTACTAGCCTCCCGGTCAAGGGGAGAATTATCGACGTCTTTAGGCTGGAGTCGATAGATGTGACATATGCACGTTATGCATTTTTTATGAGAGTTATGGCGGATGTTGTGCGGGAGGATATGGAGGGGTATAACGGGAGTGGATTCAGCCTTCGATGGCTAAGGATGACGTTGTCCACAGAGGAGTATTTGGATTCTAATGTCGCCCTCACTATGGAGATGAACAAGGCAGCTGTTAGGGCATACATCATGTTCTTCCTAGGGTGTACCATCTTCACCAACACGAGCCAAAAGAACATCCAATGCGATTTTCTCCCTTACCTTAAAGATTTGTCGAAGTTTGGTGAGTACGCATGGGGTACTTGTGCACTAGTGTGGTTGTACAAAAGGTGAGCCATTTCAAAGCACTCCTTGAAGAGCTTGGTTGGGTTTTCGGGCTTGTGTAGTGTTGAGTCTAAGACCACTTTCCTATCTTCCTGGCGGCGGTGAATAGCGGTTACAGTCCGACCGATCCAAAATTGCTAGCGTGGTTGCCAAAAAGGGTCTCGGGAACAATAGCTTGCGGGAAGCCGTACTACCGTGGCATCCTCTCGGCGCAAGAAAAAACATATAAGTTAACTTGTTTATGTTTATTAATATGTATATATTAACTCTATGTTTGTATGAGTAATTTCTTGTTTGTATGTGATTTTCCGACCTTATGAGGATGTTCGTGAAGTGTGGACGGAGCAGGAAATAGGGTTGTATCGAAACCCTATTCGCCTTATGATGGTAAGTGAGGCTTAACACTCAGACCGAGTGATGCGGTAGTTTGGTTAGGTCTAGGAGAAGCCGATGTCACCTTTTGTTCCTAGAACCGATCTCTCAAGAGGAGACCATCTTCGTTATTCGCTGCATGATAGGAATTGGACGAACTGGAGGGAGCACATGTACGTGATTGATAGGTACTCGAGGCCTTTGGATGGGAGTAGGCAGACATCATCCCCATAGTACAAGGAATACGTGAAGAGGTACAGTTGCTATAACATCACGCTTCATATTCTTACCAAGATCTTCACGGTTGATGTGGTGAACACGATAAATCGTGTTCGGCCATTAAACGATTCACCTAACGAGCTCGTGTCCTTTGCAAGAAAGGTGCTCGAAATCACTAATCCTTGGATTATGATTATGCTAGTCACCTTCATCCTATGTATGTTGTTTTAGTTTCCGAACTATGTATTTTGGCTTATGGATTATTCACGGTTTTTATGTTTTGAATTTTGATTTGTACACTGATGAATCATTTAATATAAGTTTGTTTTATTTTCCGGTGTTTGTTGTTCGTTCTACCTTGTATGTTTTATTGATTACAAGTTCTACCTGTATGACTCGAAATCTAAACTTGAATATATACGTTAACATGTTCGAAAATTCTTGTTGGAACACCCTTAACCCGGCGGTTGAATAATTTTCAACAGCCGGATGAAAACATCCCCGGCGGGTGAAACTTACCCTAAGGTAAGAATGAATACCCCGGCGGTTGAAAAAATTTCAACCTTCAGGGTCATTGTCAACCACCGCATGACAATTGTCAGCCCGACATGAACCTGGATTAAATTAAACTACTTTTTCTTAAAGGGGAAGATATCTTCACCCCCGGCGGTTTGAAAATTTAACACCGCTGGGGACGTTTGACCTCTGCCGGGGTACTATCTCAATCGACGATTGAAAATTGGTACCCCGACGGGCAGGGACACCAAATATAAAAATCCATTCTACCTTGGAAGTGGTATCTACGCCCAGCGGGTTCAAAATTCTAGACCATCGGGGACATTATAACACTGTATGGGTAGTATCTCAACCCGCGGTTGAAAATATGTACCTCGATGGTTGAGGAACAAAAAAGCAAACTCCATTGATATTTGGCAGTGGGCTCTACGCCTCGGCGGTTAAAAATTCATAAACACCGGGGACATTACACCCCTGCTGGTTGACAACTATTTAAGCCTTACCGCCAAAATAAATTTTACCCGGGAAACCAAACTTCATTTTCCGCTTATTATTTGGCCTGTATACCACCAATTCCAATCTATAAATACTAGAACCTGGTTATGAAATAAAACATTGAAGTTATAACAATGGGTGATTCTGGATGGAACGTGCATGAAGATGCAAACCTCCTTAATGTATTTGACTTCGTTAAAGGCACGATGCAAGAGGAGACTCATGGTTTCGTCGATGTAGTTTTGTGCATAATGTTCTTTAACCATGGTAGGGAAGTATCGTGTCCTGGATTGCTAATGACCCGACCAGGAGGACGCGAATAAGTGGCCGATAGGTTAGCTTATCTGAAAACAATGATTTTACCAATTGAGTCACTTCCTTACGAAGTCCGAAGCGAAACCCACAATGTATTCATCAAGGGTTTTCAAAGTACAATTACGCAGAAGATGGTGTTACATGCGATGCAGTAAATGCATGAGAGAGCGGACACAATAGCCATCGTTGTTGATACCAACCCAACTCCTGAAGGAAGTAGTGAGGAAGATGAATATCCTTAAGAGAAATGCTATGAGCATGGATATCCGTCCCCATGAACCCGAGTATGCTATGCTAACTCAGGGATATTATCTATCTTTTAATTGAAGTTATTTTCTCATGTATTTCGAATTATGAAATGATTTTGATTAAAGTGTAATGTTTTAATGCAATCCACAAATTAAGAAGTTAAAGTGTTAATATTTTAAAGATAAGCATCCACAAAAAAATCATCCAAATTGTACATTCCTTACAATCACCTAGTCATAAAGAAAAAATGGATAAGTTTGGCTACATCAGGGCAACCATTTTTAAGCTCTTCGTATCTCTTGCAACGAAAGACAATCGGCAATGTCCAACCTTCTGCTTCCGGTGAACGCAGCTCTAAGAAACAAGGATGTATCCTCGCGCATGGGGCCTCCGCCCTAATCCCAAGCTACAAAATGAAAAGATGATAAAATTAATGTCATAATATTTAAACTAAGCGTGAAGGTAAATAAATACTTATGTTCACAAAATGGTTGGAGTTGACCCAACCCAATCCGATTTCCAACCGGTTTGGCATCTGAGGCGGTGCACCTCTTAGTAGAAGAAAAGTGAAGCCAACATTCATATTTTGGTACTGTCCAACAAAATGTAGTACGCAGTTAAACGCAGATGCAATTGCCACTCCCATCTCAGATATGAACATCCAATGGTCTTTAGTACCCACATCACTAGAGCATTTCACACGTTTCGCAACATCAATCAAATCCTCCATTGTTGTAAATATCTTAACATACACGGATGCATAATCCATCAGCTCGTTGTAAAGGGCATCCCTTATCAACCTTTACCCATCTTATTGCCCGTTCAAGGCAAACGCTATCGAGCGGTACCCGCAATGGCCCTCGGATTTAACGTCTTCTAGACTCTACGAAAGGTCTAAAGTAGATGGGGAATTGTTTTAAGTATCCTTTGGGGTCTACAAAATTTGCGGTTGCTGGCATCGTAGAGCTTGACCTACAACCCACCGTTCTTTAGAAAGCATCATCCCACTTGCTTGCGTTGGAATCACGCTACCTTTCTTACGAGCGGTGGTGCTTTGGGAACCATGTTTCGGCCCTGACATTTTTTTCCATTTACTTGACGTTGCGGTTGGAGCTTTGAACTCTGAAACGAATGATGGAGAACTAGCATTTTCCGATTAGAGCACATACTCGTGTGCACTATTGTCGCATTTAGTGGATGTATCATCAGCGGTAATAGACAACTTATATTTGTTAGGTGGACGGCCGCGTGCCTTTTGCTTCACCAATGGCTCCAAAATGGTAGTTGTTTCGGGATGGACGACGGCAAACCATTTTTTTATAAATGTGCTCTATTCGGACTTCGTCATTGGATTCCATGACATCGCATACTAGTTTGTCAAGTTTGGCTTTTAGTTGCTCGATCGTCGTGAGGTTGGTACGAACTTGAATGTCCAACCTCTTCCAATGTTCATTAAATAATTCGAGAGGCACCTATACGCCTTTGGCAACAAAATCGTACATTTTGTGCGCACAAAGGATACCGTGCGTAGTTCGTATTGCACAACCACAGGGCATGCAGGCCATGATTGACAAGTTGCAGGCACAATATACTTCTCCGGACAAAAATTCCAAAGCATAGTGGGAGACGTTGTTTTTCAGATTATCGTACACAACGTTTGCAAATTTGTGTAGGGCTAACAAGCGGCTCTTTTTGAATGTACCCTTGATGTCCCTGTGTTACAATTCTATCAAAGTATGCAACTTCAACAAAAAATATTCAAAGTTACCTTTGCTCGTACCGATGAAACGCTTGAGGCTCGAATGAGCGCTCTCCACGCGGTTTGTGGTTTGGTTACCAAAATGCATCAACTTGTTGGTTCTCCACGTGACAAACTTGTCACCGTACGACCCTAACCAACTTTTGGTATACTCAATTTCTTGCGGATACTATTTGAAGTCACGGTGCAATTCGGCTCGATTGTCGTTGAAGGCTACTTCCGTTTCCGCCAATATCATTTGATTCCACACTTTCAAGAAGGCGTTGGACACTTTCTTCTCCTTTATGATTTTTTTGTTTTCCCTAGGACGTTTATGTTGATGTGTCATTGACACAACATGTGTGTTGCATTGGGGAACACTTCCTCCACCGCCTTCACAAGCGCCAAGTCTCTATCCGTCAAAACGATGGATGGTAATTCGATAGAGTGAGATACCATCAACGAATGTAAGCACTCTAACACCCATTTGTAGCTCTCGAATTTTTCTCTCGACATAAACGCAAATCAAATGTAGAAAATTTTCCCCGTACAACTGGCTTCGACGACCTCGTACAATGGCATCCCGTATTTGATCACCTTGTACGTGTTATCCATTTCAATGAAGTTCAGAAATGTTCGTAACAAATCCAAACTAACTGGGTGCGCGAAAAAAAACGCGCTTATGACATTGCTTCCGTCTTCAGACTTTCTATGGAATTCGTAGTAGTTTAGCCACTTTAGTTCACCCAACAAGTATTGGGATTGCGACCGACCTCCATTCTCTAGCTTGCGATGTTTTAATTGAGCGTTGTACACGGTACGCATTGAAGAAGAATTCTTAGGGTTTTCAATTTCTTCACCCTACCGAGAATGTCTCGAGGAGGAGATCCCATTTTCATGGGACTTACTACGAAATCCGTCTATTCTTTGTTCAATCGTCCCAAGTACGAATGACCTTCTTTGTACGATGTAGTATTGTGATTGTGAACGCCGCATTCGACCTCTAAACCCCACAAATCATCACCAACTTCTTTCATTTAAGGGTAAAAGGGCATCCGTATTTTTTCGTACCAGTATACTTCCTCTTTAGATGCTTCGGATCTACCAATTTTTTGTAAATTCCAGATCTTTCACACACAAACTCAATTCTCGGTGTTTTTCGATCAAGTCTATTACATCATCGTAATATTACCACAAAGCCGTTATCTGTTGCGGTTTGCTTAACCCATTCAATCAACTCCACTTGAGAGTAGTGAGATTTGGTATCGAACAAGTGTCTATAATCGACAGAGCAAGGCACCAGTATTTCCTCCTCCTTCACTATGTACGAACTATACAAATCATCCTTTAACTCTTCATTCTCCTCCTACATAAAAACCGTAATATGTTAGTGTGACATAAAACAAATTGGCGACTCACACCGGCGGTTGAAACTACTAACACCACCGGGGATGTTTTCAACCGTCGGGGATGTTTTCAACCGCCGGTTGATAATAGTTCAACCAACGGGTATTCCCTACAGACCCGGCGGTTGAAAATACTTACACCGGTTGGGACATATTTACACCGGTGGTTGAAAATCCTAAAATCGTCGGGGACATTGTCAACCGCCGGTTGATAATAGTCCAACCGACGGGTGTGAATCACAACATTTTTTTACATTTGTGAATAAAACCAAGGTGTATCAACCGCCGTTATAGAAATTCCAACCCTGACAGTTATCTTCTATTTGCACCGACGGGTGTGAGTCTCTTACACCGCCGACGAGGAGTTCGGGTCTAACTTTCTAAAATTAGAACAACTACCAAAAAGGAAACTTTTTTCAAAAGATTGGTTAGAACATATACTATGTTTAGAGTTCCACGCTCCTCAGCAAGCTTCTCACGCTTTGAATCCATCCTTCAATGATTTGGATTTTTAAAAAAATTTGTTGATTTTCTGAGGTTTGAGAGTTTATTTGTGATTTTTTTTGAGTTTTTGAATATTTTTGAGTTTTTGAATTTTTTGTTAATTGTTGAGTATAAGAGGGTTATTGGGAGGAATAATTTTTTGCTCTTCTATATTTGGTTAACTATACCACATTTCACTACAAAACAAAATAAAAGATTCTTGGTCAAATGATTAATCTAGGGTGTTTTTGGAGACGAAACACAAGATTCATTTGAATGTTGTTCAATGCATTGTTGGAGTTATTTCTGGATGAAGTGATGTCCTCTAGAATGTTTATTGTTTGAATAATTATGGATCAATATACTAAATATATATTTGGTCATTATCACCAGGTAGTCCAATTAACAAGTAATCAGATTAATTATATTAAATATACTTAATTAGAAATTAGAGTTATAGGTGAAATATGTTATGGTGGTATAAGTGTGGTAACCAGGTTGAATTTACGCACAATGAAAGATTGAGCCCAAATCTCAACATTTAAGACTAAAATAATAATTCATGGACTAAATTGATAAATCAATTTAGTGGTTGTGGTCTTCAGACACAAAATGGCTAAAGTATAGGAGTTTGATACAGTTAAGGTTACTAACTATATTTTCTATATAAATAAGACAAATGTTAAGATATTCCTTCAATATATCATGTCAGTCGTTGATTTGTTGTATTGGAATATCCACAACCATCTTGTGTCTAAAGGAGCTTAAAGGATCTTAAAGGAGCAATCAGTCATTAACAATGGATCGAAGGCAAAACCGTAAGTTCTATATCATATATTTGTTAGCTAATCATAAGATTTGATGGTTTAAACTATATTAGACGATTCAATTAGTTCTATCAATTGTTATGAGAGCAAAAAAATCTATTGTGATTCATAGTATAGACAATATATATATTTTTTTATTGAATTAAAATCATGTTTCTTTTATATATAAAATTAGTAACATTGAGATTATTTGTTAATTGACTTTGTAGAATATGGATCTAAGATTTGTGTGAAAAAACATGATTAACTTGATTTGTTCATAATAAAATCATGATTAAGTGTGTGTGTGTGTGTGTGTGTGTGTGTGTGTGTGTGTGTGAATTTTATGAATAAAGAAAAAAATTAGTGGAATGGTTATGATCATATCGTGAATCATTGGTGATATAAGTGTTCACAATGTATCTTGTATCCGATGATACAGTCTTGTGTCATGAAAGTGTACATTGTATCTGATGGTACAGTCTTGTATCATTGACATTGTACCTTGTGTTCACTGGTACATTCTTGTGTCATTGTTACAGTTGTGGTTTTATTCTTATGCAAGTGTTTACAATGTACCTTGTGTCTACTTGTATGTTATAAATTATTTTTAATTTAATTATTTATTTATTTATTTCATATGATAAGTATTTCAACATGTTATATTTTGTATGTATTTTTGGAATAAATGTTTTATATGTTTGGATGATTATATGAATATGCATGAATAAGGTTTCATATTTTGGTAGGTGAATCAATATAATCGTTTAATCAGCCATCCGGAAGGTTAATTGATCTCATGAGATCTAGGATCTAAAAAGATTCAAGGGATTAATATAATTTCAAATGTTGTCGGTCCTCCGAAAGGTTAACGTTTGGATTTAAGTTAACCATGAACTAGAGAAACTCTAATGAAAATTGATCTTTAAGATTATTTTAATTCAAATAGGTAAAATCAGTCATCCATAGGGATCTACTCGTACTTGGGAAAATTAATTTAATCATTACGTTTATTTTAATTTAAGTATGTAAAGTTAGATCTTCGGAGGGTTTCACCGGTACTTCATAAAAATTAAGGTATTTTAATTTAAGTAGGTGAAATTAGACCTCTGGAGGGTTTCATCGGTACTTGAGATAGTCAAAATAATGATTAAGGGCAATTTTCTCAAACTCATAAATATGTGTTAGTATGATTTACCCCCCGGTATCTTATTACCATAGTATGTTACATTTTATGTGTATACACCATTTTCAAGTATGTTAAATTATTATATGTCAAATTTACTTATGTGTTGTTAGTTATATATATATATATGTTCCTGTTAATGTTATGGGTTACAATCTGACTGGAAGCAAACCATCAATGTTGGATGGCTCAGATTTGTATCAGTGGAAAAAGGCATTAATTTGTTCTTGAAGTGTCATGATTATGACCTCAAACTAAAGAAACCTAAACCATATGCTTTTACTCTAGATATATCACATGAGGAAATAAAGAAGTATGAAAACTAGAAACTATCTAATTGGTTGTGTTTGGCCTTCATACTTCAAAGGATACTGGTTGTGTTTCGTGAGGTTGTACCAAAGGAAGGTATCAATGCCTCAGAATTTATCACAAAAGTTAAAACCATTTGCAAAAAATTATAAGGTCAAAAGGTAACATCTCATGAATGAGACATCTACGTTGAAGTATAGTAGAAAATGTGTTATTCGATAGCATATTATGAGGATGTATATGATTGCAACCAAGTTACATAAAAGAGGGTAAACTTATTAGAAGAATGTGTGATAAGGTTCATTTTTTAACATCTCTTAAGAAAATTTAAGCATTTCCAGTCCACCTACAGTTTCATGCGAGAAAAATAAAAAATCAATGGATTGATTGCACGTGTTGCACAAGATGAGAAAAAATTTAAAAGGGAGAAAAGCAAAAGGATGATGGAAAATGACCATACTATGGTCCGACTAAGAAAAAAAAGCCTCAGTAATGAACGGTAGGTTGATGCTTATTTTGCAAAGAAAAATGACACCATAAGAAGGAATCTGAAAAATGACGTGTTTACTTGCTAATAAAGGTAATTTCGTTTATTTGGTTGTTTAAGAAATTAATCTTATTTATGTGGAAAATAAGACATTGTGGGTTGATTTGGCTGCAACAATTCATGTATATAATTCTTTGCATGGTACACTAAGGAGCCAGATACGTGAGCTCATGCAAAGTGTTGTCCATCTGTGATTTAAATTAAAAGCTTACCACATAACATATTTTATTTTTGGAGAATATTGTGTATCTTCCTACGTTGTGAATAAAATTGATTTCTTTTCTAGCTTTACACATGTATGGTTATTCTTATATTTTAGGAAACAATGGTTTAACTCTCTTTTATAATAATATGATTATTGGTTATGGTAACTTGATAATGGAACATAACTTGTATTTATTGGATACCAAATGCATAACTACCAATGAATAAAATTAATAAAATCTAAAACTCTTATAAAGTATTAAACAAACGGTTATGTCACATGTCCAAAGTAAGGATGCTTGAATCTGAAGGTTTATTGAGTCCCTTCGATTATGTTAATTTTTGTACTTGTATCGAGTTTATTAAGGGAAAACAAACCAAAAATAAAAAGTTTGGGGAAAATGGAGCGAGCGAAGTCTTGGAATTGATCTATACCGATATATGCGGACTATTTCCAAATGAATCATGGAACGGGAAGCGGTACTTCGTATTGTTTACATGTGACTTCGCTCGCTTGGGTACCTCTACATCCTTTGTGAAAAGTCAGAAGCCATGGACAAGTTCAAATCTTTTAAGACCAAATTTGAGAAAAACCTAGGTTAAATTATTAAAAGTGTTAGATCTAACCGCGATGGTGAATACTATGGTAGATATTTCGGCCACATTAAAACAAGGTTATACTCAGAATAATATTGATATTTTACTTGAGCGTTTTAAATCGGAACATATATAGTCTAGTTAGAACAAAAGGAAACTCGATTTAATATTCCACGAGAAATTAAAATGACATTATTTATGAGGATAAAACCCTACCTCCTCGAAAATCGCAGCAAGTATAACTTATACCCTTTAGAAGGTTCTCGAGAGAAAAGAAAAATGCTATACTTTTTGATTCCATAGTATAACTTCAAGAACATGAAGAGTTATGTGTGGGATCAATTTATTTTTTTTGTTTAAGATAAGTATTTATTTCTTCTTTCGATCAAGAGCTTTTGTAGTTATAGATCGTTTTTTTCCTTTTTCTTTTTTTTACATTTATCGATTATTTTATCGATTCACATCTGCTTTTATTATTTTTATTTTTTATTGTTTCGAGTTATTTTATTGTTGTCTTATGATTTTATGATCGTTTATTTATGCTAATCCTTTGATTTCATATATTTACATAATATTTTGAAAACTATTTGAAAATATTGGTTTGAGTAGAATAGATTTTTGGGTTTTTGGGTTTTGTTTATTTGGTTGCGTAATTAAGAACATTTTGGTTGCATAATTGGTTAGTGTGTTTGGCTTGTGAAATTAAGAATATTTTGGTTGCATAGTTATACTTTGGCAGCGTAATTAGTTAGTGCATTTAGTTGCAAAATTACGTGTACTTGGGATGCGTAATAACTATTTCTTATTTTTGTGTTTCGGTTTTAGGGTTATGTGAATGTTGGATGCAAAAATAGACCAAACCTGTATTTTTTTTTTTAGGTTTTCAATATCTTCTTTGGTTTTTTTTAATAAAATAATTAGATTTATGTTTGCCTACTTAGTATTTTTTAAAATTATAAAAGTATGGTTAAGTTTGTTATAAGCAAGTCAGATTGGTTAGTCATGGGTCGCTTTAGCTTCATTTATTTGTTTGGATTATAAGAACTATTTCTTGTGATGTGAATATGATTTTATATGATTGGTTGGTTTGGCTGACCTAGTAAAGGTAAAGGTATTGTTATTGAGATTTATAAAATTATTGAAACGAGAAATTTAGGTATTTATGGTATCAATTTGGATAATGCTAATACAGTATCATTACAAATATTCTTTCTATAGTTGAATATAATATACCAATTGAAGAACCTATTTTGGGTGTTCGTTTTTTTAAACATAAGGAAAAAATACTTGCTACCAAAAGTTGGGTTGATGGTATTCAAGGTGTATGAAAGGTATTTTAAGGTGGTGTTACATCTCTGCGTCTTGTTTTATCCTGATTTGTTATCGAACATAGATTTATATATAAATCTATTCATAATTAGAGAGACAAATTTAATGTTCATTGTTCGATGAAAGATAGAAAATGATGTCCATAGAGGGTTTATGCTTCAATTGATAAGTTAAATTGATATATGGTTATCAAAACGTATGTTGGTGATCATAAGTGTTGTCATGGTTTCTTGATAAAAAACAAAAAACAGTGGACGATGATTTGATATCAAACGAAATAAGTGATTGTATTATATCAAGAGGTGATATCACTCTAAAAAAAATTCAAACCATTGTGAAATCCAATTATCGTGTACATATTTTGTATTGCGTGTTATGGGTGGCTTTGGAGAAAGCTTCAAGGAAACTTCATAAAGATAGTTCTACTTCTTTACACTTGTTAAAAGGTTAATTTATGATATTGAATACTCTCGACATGACAAGTAGTTTGTATTGGAGTATGTTGAAGCAAATGATTTTTAAATGATGTTTTATAGCTTACACAACTTATCTCCAAGGTTTACTTTCTTGTTGTTTGATGCTTTTTATCCATGGTATTTTTTTAGCGGTACATATCGAGGGGTTTTACTCTCTACAATAGTTAAAGATGGTAGCAATTATAAATTTTTTTTAACAAAAACTATGTGTAAATACAAATTTATATTTGATTGTGAAATTATGTGTTAACCGGTTGCGAAATTAAGTGCAAGTTGGTTGCGTAACTATATTTTTGTTACGTAATTTTCATGGTGTTATGAAAACATTGGATTTTATTTTGGTTGCATAGTTAAGTGAGAAATCGCGACTGGAACAATGCAGTAGGTTTGTTGTTTGGTATATGGACTTGGTATTACGATTTAGTTTGGTATTTGGACCTAGTTTTGGATTTGGATTTGATTAAGTATTCGATTATATTTCGCTGGACCATTGAGATTTTGAATTTGGAGTAGGTTTGATTTTGGATTTAGGGTTTGATTAATATTTTGATTTGATTTGAGATTGTGGATTATATTGCGAATATGATAAGAAAATATAATTTTCTACTGTCTACTAGTAACAAACTGAATAAGAAGAACTTTGTTATGTCTACATCTGCATACCATTCAGGTATGTCTTCGTCTTCCACTTCAAGAATTGATTCATCATTGTGGATTTTGGATTCGGGTGTATCTCATCATATGTCACCTCACATGTCGAACTTTTTATCGTTGTCTCATCACATGTCTTCGTCTTCCACTTCAGGTGTGTCTTTGTTTCGTTTGAGTCCTTCATCGTATGAGTTTTATCTTTGGCATTCTCATCTCAGACATGTATCTGCATCGCATTTAAAATTTTTAGTGTCTATAGGTGCTTTAGGTCAGTTAAACACTTGTAATATCTCGGATAGTAGTGGTTGTAAACTTGCAATTTTTTTTGATGTTATCATTTAATGAAAGTATTATTTCTTCTATTTCTCCACTTTGTATTATTCATTCTAATGTCTGGGGTCCATCTCCAGTCTCCACAAAGGGTGGTTCGTCCTACTATGTTTCTATCGTCGATGATTATACTCGATATACTTGGGTTTACCTTATGAAACAAAGATCATATTTCCTTGAAATTTATAGAGAATTTAATGCACTTGTTAAGACTCAACATTCTGTTGTAATAAAATGCTTCAGGTGTGACTTAGGGGTGAATATACATCCAATGTTTTTACTTATGCTTGTTTCGTAAAAACTTTCGTCAAACATACAATCCTTTTTCACTTATGTGATCGAGACGCCAATATCACAATTGATTCTAATTCTTCTGATTTTTGTTATTACCCCCCGATGATGCTACTAGAGTATCGCCCATAACAACACTTCTCTAAAGAATGTAAATCCCATTTTGCAAACATCTTTTTATACACGCCATCGAGCCATTTTTCACATTGATTGTATCTTCGTCTGTATGCTACTTGTAACCCTAAATTTCTAGTGTTGTAATAGATATCAGGTTCCTCTTTAACCTAGGAACATGCTAGCACGTCACGATTCTGACAATACTATCGAACATTATGATCCCTACATTACCAATCCCACCAACACATAACAAATGATTGTCCCCCAAATAAATTGTTCCTTGGTTGGTTTGTAACTATCAAACCATTGCTTGAACAAAAACATGTGGTATGTAACGCCAATATCGTATACTCAAAGGTTTTGTCCATAATCCGACATCACTAACAACACCTCTCTTGCAACACTATTGTCACTATCATCAGAATCATTCATGCATTCTACTAGTTTCTCATAATTTTTGTTTTTATTTCCTCTTTTACCTTTCAACTCCATACAATTTCTCATGTACTGACCATATCCACCGCATTCAAAACCGTTTGAATTATTGGCTCTTGAATCGGATCACATTCAATTCTTCTTCTTTGAAAAAACTCATCTTGTTGCTATATCTCCTTTAATCATAAGTCATTCTCTGACTGTCAAGCCAAAAATTTCTTAACTTCTTTGATTTCAGCGCCCCTTTGACATCCATCATTGATAACATGTCCTTATTATACATGATGGTACCCATAAAATTCTCACAGTAAGTTGGTAACGATCTCAAAACAAAACAAACAAGGCTTGATCCTCGATTTTGATATCTACATATTTAGATCCGTGATAATAATCAATATTTTAAGTCATGAACATAAGTTATTTTGACCTGAAACCATACAAATGTTTCTTCAAGTATAATTGGTTTACAACTGATTTCTCTAAGTAAATTTCTTCCAACTTCTTCCATGTATAGGCATCGGTCATCTCACATTCATCTCGCGTACAACGTTTTCCTTTAAACTCATTAAATCTAACACGAGCCTTTTCTTGAAGATCATATTTCTCATATACTTTCATTTTTATTGGTAATTTATTCTCCACCACAACCTTCAACTTAATATTTCACAACACAAAGCTGGATCCCCTATTGTTTTTTTGATTTTGATTTTTTTTATGTAGCCGTTATTAGTAACCTTAAATTATAACAACTTACACTTTGATACCAATTTTCATGTATTTTATCTTTTCTATGAGCGTGGTGGTATATTTTGGCTAAAATGATACTTTGTTTGAGAAGAGGAGTTAGTTTTGACCAAATCCTCGAGTGTCGAACATGATAGACTAACTATACTCAAGGTGAAAGATTTTTTTATAAAGATCTATGACTCAGACAGTGTGGTCTGATTAGAGTGGGCATATAAACTTGTTATAAAACTTTGAGGTTAAAATTGTAAACATTGGCATAACCTAATTAGAGTGAGCAGATGTAAGTCAATTGTTAAGAGACTAAAATGGTACTTGGTTCGAAATGAGGATTCGTTAGTTGTGAGCAAAATCTAAAATTTGTTATATGTGAGAATAATCAATGTTATATAAATCATAACATATGCCAACTAGTATGAGATCTTTTGAAAGTGGACCAAAAATAAAATCGTGCGAAAATTCATGCCCAAAACGGATAATATCATATTAGTAGGAAGATCGGTTGTTTAACAATATAGTTGATAAATTGAAATTTCGTTACTTTTTCCTTAAGTTTGATAATTAATAATCAGATTAGCAATTATCGAGCTTTTTGGCGGTAGGAAAGACCAATTAGAAAAGCTAATCTTAGTTTATTATATAATTTTTTATTCCGAAATTTCTTAATCGATCTGCTTTTCATGTCCAAATTTTGTCTAACTATGCTGTAAAGGATGATTTTATAGTCCAAACATCATTTTACCAAAACCTTTATATTTTTAGATGATAATGAGTGTGCTTATCTCATGGGAAGCTATAAATTAAGTAACTCATTGATGCTTCTGCCACTTCTCATATTCAATATTTTATGGTTATAAAAGAAAATTATATTGTGTGTGCTTCTTGTTTGATACCCAATTATTTTCTTCATGAAGTTTTTGTTAATATGTTGGAGAAATATATAAATAGTAATTTCATTTTTTATTATTACTTGTAATATTTACAAAGAAATTTGCATATTATAAATGCTTAATCGTTTTTTATACAAGTGTCCTAACAATCTTAGTTTGTTAGTGTGACTATTGTATATTTTTATGTTAATATATACCACATATTTTATATATATATATATATATATATATATATTTTAAGAATCACATGTGCAAAGTGTAAAACACAAAATATCTAAGGACATAGCTTTTAGAAAGAGATGTGAGTGTCAGTGATAGAGTATACGGTAAGAATTGATGATTTTCAAATTGATGATCTCTTGAGGAAGAATAACTAAGGAGACATTATAATAAATACTCATATTTGAGAGATACATCTGAAAACATGTATTATGTTGTGAGAAGTTTTGCACGTAATGTATTTTATTTGTATTTTATAGTTTTGTAATTCTTTGTAATTGTTTAATCTATACAATTAGATTTTATAGTTTTGTAATTCTTTGTAATTGTTTAATCTATACAATTAGATTTATAATCCGTGGATGTAGGATTGGTCCATATTTTGAAGTT
Organism: Limnanthes douglasii subsp. nivea; assembly: GCA_036936605.1. Lineage (NCBI taxonomy): Eukaryota > Viridiplantae > Streptophyta > Magnoliopsida > Brassicales > Limnanthaceae > Limnanthes > Limnanthes douglasii. Next base: position 137,975,015 of record JAUPFV010000001.1, on the reverse strand, counting down.
TTACCTATTTAATACTTGATTTCTATTCTAAGTCTCTTGCTAAATGTGATTTTCCTAACAAGTAATGAACATAGAAATTTACTGATCGTTAGTGACCAACACTGAAAAAATAAAAATATTTGTGAAAATGCGTTCAATGGAATAATTTTTTAGATAAATTGACTAGATGTAATTATTTAATAAACAAATAATTAAAATCAAGTCCTCATAGTTTTTTCATCTTGAGTTTGGGGGATCAAGTCTTGAGAGAGATGTATGAAGAATATAAAATTATGAGGATTTGAAATAACTTTGAAGCTATTTACCTAAAAAACTTTTGGCAAACAAATTGTATTCTCAAGAAATAATTGTATACTCTTACTATAAATAGTAGCAAGGAAATAAAAAATTATTTAAATGATTTGAACCCGATCATTCTTAATATGAATGTAGTAGACATCAAGGTCGAAGATAAGGATAAAGGATAATCATCTTGATATCTTTACCGAATATGTATGAACATTTTGTTGACAATGTGCCCTATGAAGAATCTACAACAACGAGGATTTAGAATAAGAGCTATTTACCTAAAAAATACTTTGGCTAATAAGTCGTATCTCAAGAAGAAGTTGTATACTCTTACTATAGATGGTAGAAAGAAAATCAAAAAATATTTAGATGATTTCAACGTGATAATTCTTAATTTTAATATTGTAGACATCAAGGTCGAAGATGAGGATCAAGTGATCATCATCTTCATATATTTACCGAATGTGTATGAAGACTTTGTTGACAATATTCTCTATGACGAACAATCTATTACCATAACATAAGTGAGAAGGCTATGAATTCTAAATCTCTTTAAATAATGACTATTTTGAAGATTTACTTTATTTGATAAAGCTAGAGTGTGAAAGGAAGACATGTAAAGAGAAACTCAAACAAGAATAGAGAAAACTCAAGATCTAGATTTATATAATGCTATTGGTTCCATAGTGAAATGTTTGTTTAGAAAGCGAGAAGGTCATATGAGGAAAAATTGTCCCACAAAATAAATTAAGATAATTAACAAAAGTTTAAAAGTGGAGATACCCTAATGGTCTGAGATGATTATAATTTTACTTATGTATTAATGGCTTCTACTTGAAAGAATGATAACAAGTGGGTTCCAACAATACTGACTGGAAAACTTAAAGAAGTTTGATAGTGACAAGGTCATACTAAAGAATGATGAATCATGTGATGTAAAAATAATGAAGAGATTTTAACTCAAGTTGTCTACAAGTTCGAGAGAGTCATAACAAATGTGAGGTATGTCCCTAACGTTAAATAAATGCTTATATCTATTAGAATGTTAGATGAGGAAACAATATAACTATAGGGTGAATATGGTAGATATATCGCTTATAAAAGTCTTAACGATGGTTAATAGAGCTAATGGTGTATTAGTTCTTGAAGGATCTATGATGGTCAGAGGTATACCTAGTATTGATAATGATTCCACCAAATTGTGGCATATGCGGTTATGATATTTAAATTGGAAATGACTAAATGAACTAAGTAAACAAGAGCTTCAAAATAGTGATAGGGTTTAGAAGTGAAGCTCGTATGAAAATGGTGAGCTCGGAAAACGCAAAAAAGTTAATTTTGTGACCAACGACCATTCAACTAAATATGTGCTTGAATATGTTCAGTAAGAAATTTGGGGACTTTCAAGGCATCCTAAATGAAAGGTTTTAGGTATTTTATGTCCATAATTGATTATTATTCAAGGAAATTATGAATTATACTTGTAAAATCCAACGATGAAGTAATCTATTCAATCAAATAATGGAAGAAACTAATGAATAACAAGTCTACCCAAATGTTGCAGAAGTTACAACTGACAATGACTTAGAGAAATTTATGAGTAAACTATTTATTGGTTATTGTTCTAAACTTCATATTGCTAGGCACTGAATTGAAATCTTCAATAAAATGATCTTGTTGAGAGGATGAATCGAAACTTACTTTGAGTGACTGAAGTGTAAACTTACGACACTTGAAATAAATCAAACGTTTTGGAGAGAAGTTGTTAATACAATTGTACATATCATCAACATAATCCCATGTACCGCACTGGATTTTAAATAACATCAAGCGAGATGGAGTGGAATAAAATAAATATTGAGCCACTTGAGAATATTTACATGTTCTTTTTATGCAGACAAAGCAGGATAAACTTCAACTATGAGCACTTAAATGTTTGTATCTTGGTTATCCAAATAATGCAAAAGAATATAGGTTTTTGTGTTTGGAACCTAGAAGTGAGAACGATTTAATTAGTAGAGATGTGATATTTAATGAAGTTTAATTGATATTTCTCAATAAGGTTAATACTATAAGTATTCTTTCTAACAATACAGTTTAAATATAAAGATGAAGTTGAATATACTTCTGGTGAGTTGGTTTCACGCTCTGTACAAGTTCGACCTCTGAATAGGAAGTTCAACCACTATATGAGTTCGACATTGAGTGAGAGTCTGATGGTTTTGATGCTTCAAATGTTCAAACTCTAAGAATATTTTGACAATTATCAAGTGGTGAGAGACAAGGCTCACAGACTTAGCAAGCCTACACAGAGGTATATATATGTTGATATTACAAATTATGATTTATCTGTTGAAATTAAAAGACATGTTCTTCAACCTGATAAATATCACGATGTTATGAAGACCCGTGATAAACTAAAATGGTAGAAGATCATAAAAGACAAACTAAATTCTCTAGAAAAACAAACAACATTTGGAAACGATCGAAATATTAGAAGCTTGTTGGATGTAAATGAGTATTCAAGAGAAAAAAAATATTCATGATGTTGAATTATCTAAGTACAAAGCTAGATTGGTTTCTCTATAATTTACGCAAAAGGAGAGTGTTGATTTCAATGATTTTTTTCATCTTATGTGAAACTAACCTATATAAGGGTGTTACTATCAATTGTTGTAATACTTTATCTTGCGTTAAAATGAATGAATGTTTCTAATGAATTCCTACAAGGATAACTAGATGGAATCATTTAAATAAGACAAACCCAAAGGTATGAAGAAGGTTAGGAGACTGATGTACATTTGTTAAAAAGACCTCTATATGGAGTCACAAAGTCATCAAAAGTAGGCATGTGCATTCAGCCGGAACCAAAATAAAATATTCGACCCATGTATAGTTCTTGCCTAATATGTAAACAATTTCAATTTTAATTACCAATGATTTCCAGTTTCTAACCAAACCGAACAAAAAACAATAAAAAACCGATCAAATATTACAAAATTTTGGTCAATTTTAATTTATCGCATAAATTATTATGAATTTGTTATCATAATTTTCATGTATAAATCTATATGTATAATAGGTGATGATAAAAATAAATACCAAAACACACAATAATAAATATAACACAACAATATAAAGCGCTAAGATATATCATGATCGAGTTTTGTTAGATATAGACCTCCAAAATTGTGTTTTTTTCAAAAGTATAAAATGCCCAAAATAGGTCAACTGTTAAATACATAATTTCAGCCTAAAAGCAAAAATCTAATAAAACATACTATCTCACAACACTTTAAAATGACTCTAAAACCAACTTAAAACACTTCTAAATGATTTAAAATCTATAACATCTAAAAAACATGAATTTAAGTGAGAAAAGAAATGTAAATTAACATAATTAACTATAAATAATAGAAATACCAAAATTTAGAGTTTAATTATAACCGAAAGTAAAAAAATATATAAAATGGATAAAAAAACAAAAGTACAACAATGAAATTCATTCATGTTCAAAACAGACACTTTTTCGCACGATTCATGCGCAGATCTAGCTGTTTCGCGCATGATTCGTACGATAATACATATTATAGCACTTTGGGTGCACGGACCACACAGTTTTACAATCTATGGGCGTGAGCATTTGTACATTTTCACGCATTCTGGACCCGTGAATTCATGCAGTTTCATGTACTTCGGGTGCCTGAATCCGCACAATTTCATGCACTTTAGATGCACGAATTCGGCATATCATCGGCGGATTTGTGCGCTAAACTTCTCAACAACCAAGACCACTTCAGCAGACCTAAATTCTGAGTTTTAACCCTATTTTCTGCAAATAAGTATGCAAAAAGTAGATTTACACCTGCGCTAAACAATACAACTAACTAAAAATCAAATAAATAACTATATATATATATATAAAAGTCAGAGTTTTGTAATATGAAACTTCGGGTAAAAAACACCAGTCATCCTCCACGTTTGCCGATTGTAACAAGTTAGTCCCTGTCCTTTGAGGCCGTAATAAAAGGGTCCTTGTCGTTGTATTGGGTAGAACAAAACCATCCTTTTCGAGTCCAGCCCAACATTTCTCCCCATTATACCCTTTGACCAGACACATCAGCTATCCACGTAGGACGATGATGTGGCAACAGTAAAAAAAGTAAAAGCATTTTTTACTTTAACCCAACCCTTTAACCCTACTTCCAACCCTAAAACCCGACCCGTTAGCCCTAAACCCATCTAAAACCCAGCCCAACCCATCTAAATCATCATCATTTACTACTTTTCTTTTTAATTCGTCTTCCTCCTCTTTCCTCGTTGCTTCCTCTCTCTCACATCTTTTCTTCCTCCTCCTCCAACGACATCCACCATTCTAATCGCTTATCTTTATTCTTTTCCTTAGACGTTTTGCTCGCTACATCATTAGAACAAGCTGGAATCCATAACCTCTTCTTTTCTAACCAACACCAACAAATCCCAAACCTTTATTATTTTTTCTTCTTCTTCTCTCTCTGTTAACCTCTGAGTTCCTTAACAATAGTCAAGGTTTCATATTGGCTGTAATAAATTTCTCCCAAAAAACTATATTGCTTAAGGAGTGGTAAAGGAGAATACTAGTTTTGTTCATGTTGATGAAAGTAAAGAAACAGGAATTTTCTAGGGCCTTCTTTCCAAATACTCTGTATTTTGTTTCTGCCGTTTGAAAAGTAGAAAATGGACGAAAACATTGATTTTGAAATGAAATTTAGAAAGAATCCAGTGGAGATTCAAACAACACTATCGGAGCTAATATTAGCCGGAGGAGGAAGAAACACATTAGATTCAATTTTCTCTCACTGCCCAGAATCATCAACAAATAGCAACTCGTGTTCTGTTCATGAACCACTAGGTTCTTCGGTGTATCTCCACCAGAGAGAGCTTCTCCAAAAATTCAGCCAGGAACACAGATCCAAAATGGCAAACCAAGTCCCTCAAAAGTTGTCATCAACAACAACACGAGCACAGAAATTATACAGAGGAGTGAGAAAGAGGCATTGGGGAAAATGGGTTGCAGAAATCAGATTGCCTCATAACAGGATTAGGGTGTGGTTAAGGATGTATGAAACTGCTGAGGTTGCCGCTTATGCTTATGACCGTTGTTCTAATGATGTAGCGAGCAAAAAGTCGAAGGAAAAGAAGAAAGATAAGCGATTAGAATGGTGGATGTCGTTGGAGGAGGAGGAAGAAAAGATGAGAGAGAGAGGAAGCAACGATGAAAGAGGAGGAAGACGAATTAAAAAGAAAAGTAGTAAATGATGATGATTTAGATGGGTTGGGCTGGGTTTAGGGCTAACGGGTCGGGTTTTAGGGTTGGAAGTAGGGTTAAAGGGTTGGGTTAAAGTAAAAACTGCATTTACTTTTTTTACTGTTGCCACATCAGCGTCCTACGTGGATAGCTGATGTGGCTGGTCAAAGGGTATAATGGGGAGAAATGTTGGGCTGGACTCGAAAAGGATGGTTTTGTTCTATCCAATACAACGACAAGGACCCCTTTATTACGGCCTCAAAGGACAGGGACTAACTTGTTACAATCGGCAAACGTGGAGGATGACTGGTGTTTTTTACCCATGAAACTTCTAACTCAAACATCTAAACAAGCTAAGAATTTTGGTTAGTCTCCAGACTTTGTCATGTGTATGATGTTTTTTGTATCAAAACGGTCATTTTTTTGGCTTTTTTTTACCTCCGCGGTCACTCACGGGTGACCATGGATGCAAATCAAGACAAACAAAAGTGACCACATATGCAAAATGAAACCAACAAAAATGATTGTTTGATAGAAAAAAATATTAGTGACATTTTTTATACACATGACAAAATCCGTTGACTAACCAAGGTTCTTAGCCCATCTAGACATGTATAGATCAAAATTTTAAAAAATTATATCATAGATGAAATAGTAACTAGATTAACATTGTGGTGAAGTAAAATTGTGAAAACCTAATTCTTTTATAAATATAGAGACGCGATATAATCAATATTTATTAACGTCAAATAAGTTTTATAAACCATCCAAAACTGTGTTTATTTTATTTTTCGACAATTTTATTTGTACATGATATTACTAGATGTTTATCTACAAATTATAAAAAATATATTACGAAAGCTGTTCGGAAGCTTCCACATATAATTTTTTTTTCTAATTGTGTCACATGAAAATGTGAATCAGAAAATAAAAACTGAAACGAATAATCCAGACCGAGAATCTTTTGATCGCGTAAGGAGCATGAAGTTGCAGAATCCTCAGAGTAAATTGTAATAAGCCAATACAAATGTTTCACGTTTTTTCCTTTAGATAAAGATCCATAAGAATTTCAAATTGAAGGTTTTTTAAGAGCGAGGGATCTGAGACCAAATAATATGCAGTTTTAAATGTTTATCAGAATTTAAAAATCGAAAAATTAAAAACTAAAAAATCGAATTAAATTTAGTTGACTTTTATGCGATTCCTAAACTGTTACCTAGTTTAGAAAAACCAAAAGAATCAAGAACCAAAAGAACCGACCCGAACC